>BMAO01004416.1:0-623695 GCA_019973975.1 Trichonephila clavata
TTTAACTGGAAAAAGGTTGATTGATCTGGAAATTTAATTGGTATGTTTTCCTTATTGTGTTGCCCAAATAAAAGTGTAGATCAGGAAGCATTTAAGTTGTGGAAGATTAAAGGTTTGGATTTTCTTCAAACTTTTCTATGCACTGTAAAAAATTGCAGTTTCATATCGGCATTTTTACTCTAAAAATTTATACAAAATGAATGAACTCACTACTCGTTTAGTTTATGGCTTAAGATTGATTCGTAGAGGTGTCTCAGCAGGAAGAAAATTTTGTGCTGCTTTGAATTTACCTCCCTTTCTCTGAAAGCTTGCATTCCGCCAACAAGAAGAAAAAACTCCTCAGTGCTGCTACTTCCATTGGAGAAAAAATAATTAATGACGCAGCAAAGGTATTAGGCAATTAAAAAATCTATACATGATACTGTAAATTGTGGTGTTTCGGTGGATGGTACTTGGCAGCGTCGTGGTTTTTCTTGCTAAATGGTTGTGTTAGTGTCAGTATCTGTCGATACTCTGGGAAAATTGTTGACTTTCAAACTTTATCTCAGTTTTGTAGAAAATGCAATTCAAAGACGGAGCAACAAAATGTGAAATTGCGGTGTAATCATCGTAAAGGAACTTCATCCCGTATGGAACCGTTGGGGCTTATCGCATTTTTGAGAGGTCGGAAGATCATAGAATGTTACGATACACTGACTTATGGGATGGAGATTCCAAAGCTTTTGATGCGTGAAGAACATTTACGGCAAAAATTCTGTTACAAAGCTAGAATGTATTGGGCATATTCAAAAAGAGTTGGAACAAGGCTTCGAAAATTGAAAAGCAGAAAAAGGACTCGGGTGAAAGGTAAATTGACTGATGGTTTAATTAATAAGCTACAGAATTACTATGGAATTGCTAGTCGAAGCAATATTGGGAACTTGGACAAAGTGCAGTCTGCTGTTATTGCTGCCTTCTTTCATTTGCTCATCAAAACATCAGCCAAAACATGGCCAGTGCCCTGTCGGAGTGAAAGTTGGTGTAAATTTCAACGGGCTAAAGCTTCTAATACTGTGTATCAGGTAAATCCTTGACTGCCACGAAATATTGTTAACATGATAAAGCCAGTTTATATGGATTTGTGTGACATAAATCTTTTAAAGAAATGTTTACACGGCAAAACTCAAAATCCGAACGAAAGTTTTAATGCAATTTTGTGGCAGATATTACCAAAAGAAGTTTTCGTTGAGCATCAAACATTGCGTTTAGGAGCTTATATTTCTGTTGTGCAGTTTAATAATGGCTTCCAGGATTAATTTCCATATTAAATGAAATAGGTATTCTTTCGGCTATTATACTGTTCGGGGACAAAAAAACCTTCGATAATGAGCGCATTGCAGATTCAAAACGTCACTCACTGCCAACAGCAAAAACCTGCAGAAGAAAACTTAGGGCCATTCGAAAAAAAAGAAATATAAAAATTGAGGAAGAAGAAGGAATAACATATAAAACTGGAGAATTTTAAGTTTTTGTTTTAATATTTACTTTATGTTACTTATAAGTATATTTTTAAAATGTGTTTTTTGAAGAGTGAAATTTTCACGATAATTTTTGCACGAAAACTGGGATATCTCCAAAACAATTATATAAAATTCAATGAAATTTGCAGCATTTATGTTATAAGCCCTTGAGAGTGAAGAAAACCACAGGTTTTAAGATACTTACATTTAATCACATTTTATAGTCCTTTTTAGCTTAGAATATAGAGTATTTTTAACGAAAAATCATTAACGTGAATTTCGAATGCTTATTAAATATATATTTTTGAAAATATTTTTTAACCTGCGCCACTGTAGACACGTATCCCTGAACAGCTTTGCCGAAGAAAGTTGCAATATTGGTTGTCATGCAGAGAGTTCATGCTGCCTCGACAATATCGCAATTTCAGTGGAATACTTAATCTACAAATAAGCTCAATTTCTTTCTGAAGGTTTGTGATATGGTTGAATAAACATACAAAGCCAAATAGACACTATGCCTGTCCTCTCCATCGTTATTTTAGAGAAGCCGTTGATATCCAGCAAGGTGTTTCGTAATAGTCATCTGAACCATCAATTACGTATTTGATTGACAGTCTTTTTTGGTATTAGCATGACAATACTAAGAGTAGCAACATCGCGAGGAACGCTATATATAGCAATCTCTAAGGCTACGATTCTTCAGTTGTTGAATTCTAATACATTTTTGTATTTTCTTATGCTCCTCATACAGGATTCAAAACGTTCTTATAACAAATAATTAACTTTCAAATGTTTGTGCAGTAAAATTTATTTTCAGTATTACAACAATAAAAAATCATTTCAATAGAAAAAAATTCTCTTATAGGAGATTTTAAAATGTGTATGTTCACTGAATAACGGAAACTGGCATTGTAATTATTCGTCTAAATTTGTTTATTTTACATAATGTAAGGCACAAGAAATACAAATCTGATGAATAATCATGGTTTTAACTTTCAGATAAAAGTTATTTAAACAATGAAAAATAATATCTTTAATATAATTAATTTTTTTCCCTCTAAAGAAAGTATAACTTTCAAAATATTTTATTTTGTATTAACTAATTTTTAATTAATGGTATTCTAAATAAGTAAATAACTTAGTATTTCTTGATTATTGTAATATTATTCAATTAACTTAATATCAAAACTCAGTGTGACATTGTGAACATATTCTTTGAAACCTTTAACCACTCTAAAAGGGAATTTGTACAATTTTAACTATCCTAATTCGAAACATTAATTTCTGTGATGTATTATTTTAAATTTTGAAAACAAATCTGATTCATATATAGAAAAAGTCATATACATAGATTCATTTTAATCTACGAAATATAAATAGAACGTTGTCATGGTACCAAGATTTGAAAGAATTTCAAATAATGAGAGAATGCATACTCTAAAGCTGTGCCAAAAAAAAACATAAGTGCATTGCTTTGATAAAAATATGCATATCGTTTTAAGATAAAATTCCATTATTGTCTAGTGTATATAGTATTATAACCGTATGTAAAAGATAATACTTCAAGATGGGTAATTTGGAAAAAAAATTGTAATGAATATACGTATTATTTTAGGTATACACAGATAAATTATTTGAGGAAAAATAATGAATTAGAATGTTTATAAATTATGTTATTATCATTTTACTGTTTATGGAAATAACTCAGTAGTTCTCAAACACTCTTTCAGACAAATTCAAATTTAAGTATAAAAATAATAACTGATCTACATCATTATATGTTACTTAAAAATACCTCCAATATCTTTTAGTCCAAAGATATTAGAGGTTATGTCTACAAATATATGAATTATTATATTAAAAAAATTACTTTCTTAAAAAATAATGCATAAGCGCACTTATTAAAAAGGTAATTAATGTATAAATTAATACATAATTTAGAAAATGTATTTGATTAATTAATAAAAAAAGAGTTGTTTACTACTTCAATATTACGATGAAATAAAAATTACACACATAAAACCAAATCTGTTTAATCATAGAAACATTTTTAAGCATCTTGTATATATGCATTTAGGGATTTTGAGAATTTCTATACATAAATGTAAATAATATTCAACAGTTAATCTTACTGAACAGATTTTTTTTTAAAAATATTGATTGTAATAAAATATAAATAATTATTCAGTAAATATGCCTTTAAATAATTTATGCTATGCAGAGCAACTTGATTTTAAGATTAATTGTAAATTATTTTCAATTAATTGGATATTAACTTAATTACACTATCTAACATGAGTCAATACTAAGAAACGGGAAGCTTAAACAATAAACAAAGAGTTGCTCTAACTCGTTAGGTGGAATATTAATTAGATTATTTATTATCTGGCAATATTGCACAAATAACCTCTTATATGCGCATAGGAAGAACGATATTCTATTCCAAAATGCTCAACTAGTATACGTACTCGTTATGTAGTAGCTGAAAATAGTTGTTTGAAGATTATCATATTAATTACATGTAGTCTTTGAGATCATCCTTCTCTCTTTAAACATTTCGACAAATAGTGGTTTGTTAAACTTGTGTGACAAAATATGAAAATGTGCTTCAACGGACAATTGTAATGGAGGTGCTCATTGTCGGATAATAATAGATTTGGAATTTTGAAGATGCTTACTCGAATTCTTAGAATTATACGTCCTTAGGAGGATTACAGCTCAATGAACAACGCACAATATTTTTACATATTATTAAAAGCTCAGTATCTTAGTAGATTTTCATTAAAGATTCCGATAACATTAAATTTTCAATTAAAAAAAGTAAGTATATTATTGTATTTATTATTGTATTTAAGAGTAAATAATTTATTAGATTTTTTTCCTAATGTTTTCAGTTCTGCATCTCACTTACTGAATGATAAAATTTAAGACTTAGATATTACATGTTTTCAAATATTTTCATACCAGGAAAACATCACAATTTTTAAAACATCTTTTAAAATATTTCTATTAAATTTAGATTACGTTAATGTTTATAAGATATAATGCCCATTTTTTTAAAAATGTTCTTTCTTTGCTTCTCATATTCTAAATTTTACATTTAGAGTAACAGCGTCAACACGGTGATTAGTTAAATAATTATGAAAAATAGTCTATGATAGAGAAATTTCCATTGTTTTCAAATTTGTAAGTGTTATGTTTGACTGAGAAAAAAAAATTTTTAAGGGATTTTTTTACATAGCTTAATGAACGACCAGCATATATCGATTTAAAAAAACCATTTAATTAAAAATATTTATTGCTAACACAAAAATTATAAAAGTAAAATTAGAAAATTGCTTAGCAAGAAAACGATATTATCCGTTTTGTTTTTTGCATTAAAGAGTGGGATACCGATCATTTTTAAATAATTCGGAATGTGAGATACTTTAAAAAATAAAAAAATAGATAATCATATTGCACACCTTTAAATTTTGGAAAATATTTTAATTTCTTACCTAGAAAGATTTCCTCGTTCATCAAAAAAGTTATTTGTAGAACAAAAAATACTACAACTAGTGTTATAAAAATTATAAAGATATATTTTACTTTTGCTGATTATTTTGAATCTGTTTATAATTCTAGAGTGAACTAGACACATAATTCTCTATTTCCACCAACAACCTTCGTTTCTTGGTTAAAATTGTCTCTTTTATATAAAGATACTTTTTGATATTTAAAGAATTATAAAGACATTTTTTTGACAATTTGATTGTATTTATCACATGCCCTTTTCTTATTCTTAAGGATTGAGGAGTAGGGTGCCCAAAAAGGTTTCATTTTGAGTCTCTATATCCTGGTAGAGTTACCTTTCATGTAGATATATAAAAAGACTAAAAAAAGAGTTGTGCAATAAAACAAACTGTTTTTAGATAGCATATTGCAACTAAGTGTTTGAAAAATCGTTAAGATTCACTATTATTTGTTAATTATTTTATAATGATTTAAATAACCAGCATCGTAATTTTATTGATCTAAATATGCACCTTTTAAATGAGTACCAGAAAGAAAAATTTCAACCTGTACACATCCAAAAAGCTCAGTTTTTTTTTTAAAATTAGCATTGCTTCTTAATTTTATTAAACTTTACCGTTTAACTTTTACCGAATAAAACTTGAGAAATTGGACACTTCAATATTAGACACTTCAATATTTAAAACAAAAATTTTATTAAATAATACTGATTTTATTATTTAATGAACTTATCAAATTTTTATGGAATTATCATGGCAATTATATTGTTACGTGGCTTACAACCGTTCTAATTTTTACTGTTATTTGAACAATTAGTACACGAAGAAATCTTTTCTTGGTTTTAAAAGCTATTCTGGATTTTAGTTACACCACCGCGTATATCGACACGTTGTAGTTATTTGATTGATTTCCACCTTAAGTATTTTCCCTACCCTTACTTTTTTTAAAAAATGTTAATCAAACCAATTTTCTTTGTGTCTTTATTAAAAGAAAACGCTCCTCCACATCAGCTTAAAGGGAATACAATAAATTAAATGATTATTTTCTTATTCCTGGAATTATTTAGGATTACGCATATTTTTTAAATTTCTTATATTAATTATTCTCCCCCGATCTTAAATATGTTATATTTTTCCCAATGCTAGATGACGTTTAACTTTTCATTTACGCGTCTTATATTAATATTTCTTACAAAATATCAATTATCATCTTACTAATGTCTTTTACTTTGTAAAAGCATTAATTTTTTCTGATTTTTTTCAAATGTTGTAAATTTATGACATTTATTTTATTGCACCTATTTAATAATCAAAAACATTAACATAAAGCAAAACATAATAACAAAAAACATTAAAAATATAAATTTCAACAGAAATTTATGTTTTTTTATAAATTTGCTGAGAGAAAATTACTGTACTAAAAACAAAGTTATTTCTTTTCCTAATGATATAAAAAAAACACTGACAAATATGTGTGAGGTAAGCTATTTTATTGAAAGCCAAAATGTTGCACAATAATTTTTGAAATCTATTGAGGTGAAGCTATTGACAAAAATCACAAAGAGTCACTATCCCTGATAAAGAGTCACTATCTCTGGTAGAGAGTCACTATCTCTTGGGTAGAGTCACTATCTCTTGGGTAAAGAGTCACTTTCTCTGGTAAAGAGTCACTATCTCTTGGGTAAAGAGTCACTTTCTCTGGTAAAGAGTCACTATCTCTCAGGTAGAGTCACTTCTCTTGGGTAAAGAGTCACTTTCTCTTGGGTTTTTTGAAGAGTCACCATCTCTATACTTTCATTATAGCACTGAAATTCTTTGGTTCTTGTCTTGAAATCTGTGCTGCTAAGTACGATGTGAATTATTTTATCTTTACTAAAGCAAAATCTGTAAGATTATGATGATTGGCTGGAAATTCTTGTGCTTTTTGAAGTACCAAAAATATTTGCAGTGTTGTATACAGGATTGCAGAGATCTTTTGCGTAGTCGTAATTTTTAGACAAAAAGCTATTTACTATGAATGCATCATCACAGTACTTGATATCTGCAGTAAGCTTTAAAAGTTGAACAAAGTGCTGGCAGAAAAGACTATTTTCCAGTTATTTATTTTCATAGGCATGGTAGAAGTCTTAAATGCCATCGCTGGCAACACAGGCTTCAGCTTTAGAAGGCTGAACATTGCAATCAAATGTTATTCCTGTGCGAGTATTCTTGTTCTGTTTAGGTGTTCATTTTTTGCAGTTTTCCAAAAAAAGAATATATGCAACGGAAAACATTATGCAAGACATGTCGCAGTAATACATCACTTGCAACATATTAATGGTCCAAATAAGCATGACAGAAAACGAACCAGACAATGATTCCATCGTCAATGTTTTAGTCATCAAAGACTTAAATTTTGGAGTTTCATTTTTAAAGTGTTCCAAAATAAAGATAAATCCAACTGAATAAAACAAGTAAAACAACTCGCAGTAATACATCAATTGCAGCACATAGATGATCCAAAGAAGCAATGCACCAAACAACGACCCCATCATTGTCAAAGACTTATTTTTTTCAAAAACGTATGTTTTCAAAAAAGGTAACGCAGATATTAAATATCAACTTCACTTTGTTCGCTCAGACACTAAACTAAAAAACATTTTCAAGATAACAATATAATTAAAATATTTGTGGCTTTTGTTACGATTCTGTAAAGTTTTCGAACAGAGTAAATGCATTGTTGATTGAATTGTTATAATAACTCAATAATCAGATAAGTTACAATGACGTTGTAACAATAAAAACTCGTAAAGAAATAAACGTAGTAAAATGTGTTTTTAAATTCTCTTCCTCTTTTTGAATATTATTAATTATAAATGTTTCTATATTTTACAGAAATTAGTACTTTAAATTGCAGAAGACTATTTAAATTAGTTTTCTTATTAAAATATTTTTTCATATTAGTGTTTTTTTAATATCGCAATTTTTTTGCTATAACTTTTACAAAGCATTTCAGGATCTTTCTTCATTTCATATTATATATTATTGTTTTTGAAAGAAATAATTAAAAAAGTTAAAAGGCATTTTTCTATTTCTTCTTAAAAGGAAAATGCATCATTAGATTAATTGAAAGTATAAAATTTTTAAAAAAAACCCTTTAAACTCCTATTTTAGGATAAATTCTGTGAAAGAGAAAATTTGTGTATACGAATGTTTTATTGTCTCACCAAATACATTTAACCCGCTAACGCCCAAATTAAATTGAAATCGAAATTTTTGAAAAAAAAAATTTTTAATTACATTTTATATATAATAAATAGAGTAATTATGAAGTTGTATCCATTTTCCGTAATTAGCAGCTGAGATAATAGGTGATCAAAAAATAGATAGCTAGGCGCTTATGGTAGTAAAAGACCAAGTAACTTTCCTGTGGTTTTATATTTAAAAAAATTACAAATTTAGGGGAGGAACTTTTGTGAATTTAAAAACAACTAATAAGATTTAAAAGAGAAAATATTATTTTACTGATCTAAACTTACTTAGTTACAATTTTATACAGCCAATTTATGTTGTTGTTACTTATGCTACCTGTCTGACGTAGTCAGATCGAGGCTCTCGAAATTCATCATGGCAACGATATAGACATGCTGAAGCTTTGAGCCCATGAAGGCGACAGTACGATTTTGCTCACTATAGATGGCAACACCATTCGGACCCACTGATTTAACGAAAATGTACTTCGTGTGCACTCGGTGGGTATTTGGTGGCATCGAACCCAGGCCTCCTGCTCTGGCGTCCGATTCTCTAACTACTAGGCTACCCACGGCCCATAATGTAAACGGTCAGTTTGTAAAAGTTAAGTGTGATATAATGGAAAACATTTCAGGTAAAGGTTTACATTACATTTTGTACAAAACGTAAGAGGTCTAACCTTATATTTTTGAAACTAGCATCTTCTTCGGTTTTGTCTTTTTCCTATAACCTGATCTTTTCTATCTAAACGCACATTCTATTATGTTTGATCTTGATGACATCATCAGATGTCTTCCAATGCCTTTCTTAGAATTTGTTTCCCGTTTGACGTACGCAACGGCGATATATCTTCGGATGTCTTTTATTTTTGTAATGTGTTAAATTGAACAGAATATACGTATTTACTATAGCCATGTCGATAACTCTAGTAAAGATTGGCCAGTACCATTGACCAGTATTGGCCATTCATTACTAGCACTAGATCGCAGCAGCTCCGTACTATTAGGGCCATCATCATTTATGTCTATTTATTCATATTGTTCTTTTACATCTATTTCTTCCATGGGTACACAAATTTCTACATTAGTTGACAGAACTTTTACCGATGGAGTAGTCATTTCATCTCAGAATCAAAGTACTCTTCGTCAGTTAACTCATCCACATCAGGTGGCAAAGCAATAATATCAGACTCTATTTCTTTAGAAAACATATATTCTAATGCTTCTTCGGCGGTGTGAAACACTTTACGCCGAGACATTCCGGAAGAAATGAAACGGGAAAAAATTATATTAGTTACCACTAACGCCCAGCGATCTATTTATAGATCAGCATGTTTAAACTAACATTTTAGTAATAAAAACAGTTATTTTTATAATATAAACAAGCCAGAATAATTAAAGGGGTATTGAAAATGTAAAACACATAAAAAAGTATAACTTACTTTTAATTTTTTTTCTGTTGGATACAAAATCGAAAGCTGCACTTAAAAGCTTCAAAATGGCGAACATCGGATGCTAGCTGCTGGACTTCTATGGTAAAGAATGCCTCAAATCTCGTTTGGGGGTGTGACCACATGTGTAAGGAAACCAGCCAATGACAATACTAAGTGATTAAAAGATATCGTTTTCAATAGGAGTTCTGAGTGTGAGGTGATCTATAAATAGATCACTGGGCGGTAATGGGTTAATGCCTGTTTAAAACAATCGTTTTTATGGCGAAACGTGGAAACACTTGGACTGAACACAAACACACGAGTACATTTGCAAGATGATCAATCTGAGCAAATATTTCCAAACCAACTACTGAATATTGAAAACGGTGATGTAGAACTTCATCCCAATACATAATGCATGAAATAACCAGACGATTTCTGTAACGTTCTTTAGGCAAAAAGGAACTCATTGAGAGTGTCTTTCCGGATATACTGTATAATTATCTGGATAAGTAATGCCTCTGTAATCCTGTTACTTAATCAGAAAAAGTTTTGATTTTTTAATGAAATAAACTTCTAGACACAGGGTTGTTGCCAGTTGATCCAACGCCTTTTAAACCAATTGGCACTATTGTTGCTGAAAACAAATCTTAAATTTTCCAACCGAGTTTTTGAATTCTCTAGATGTATCAGGAATTGCACCGCATAATCTTCGGTTGGTTCCCTGGTTATTTTCTGCGTAACTTAAATGCACCTAGATAACGCAACGGTTCACGTTTGATCATCAAAATAATTATACCGAGAACTTCTTGAAGCAAACATTTTGACTGTAAAGTTTAAACAAAAATTCGGTTCTGCTACTACGGAATCTGTTGCACCGAATTCTACTGATACCGTCAGAATCTCCAAGACCATTCAAAAGGTTTCAATTCCCGATTCGTTTGCAATTCGCGATGACCATAAATGAGTCTAAAACTCAAACAATATTCAGTTGATGCTTTGACTTAGGAAATCCATGTTTCTCGAATGGGCAACTAGATGTTACATGCTTATGTGTGGGGAAACCGTTGAATCTATTTGAGTGAGCAAAAGACGGGGGGGGGGGGTAACCGAAAAAATATTGTGCACCGATTAGCTGTATAAAATTATTTATTGTTATTTTTTAAATGATTAAAATTGTTTTAAAAATTGGAAAAAATCAACGTTATTCACCACATTTATAAAATTAAATCTTCATGTGTCGTTACTTAACAACTAGTCAGTATATCATGCATTATACTATACTCAAATAGGAGATGAATGAAAGGAAAAATTTTAAAAAAGTATGCTGTTTTACACTTTATTTCAACTTTCCGAAATTGTGAGAAGATAAATTTGACTGCATTGAATAGCTTAGAGTAATATTGAGCTAACGTTTTAAAACAAAGCCACATCAATGCGTGGCCGGGTCAGCTAGTAATATATAAAATATACGTTGGCTTACAATGAGTGAGTGAGAGAATATTAACGTCGCACTGATTAGCAACATGAGAGCTTTTGGCGACGGTCCGCGTAATTTTGAACCATGGTCAAGTGAAGCGGACGACACCTGAGCTGGCACACCCTCTCTTAACTACCACACCACACCAACGGGAGGACGTTTGAGCTCTCGACAGATTTAACGTGCATCGCTCCCCTACACGGCGGATCTTCAGTGGTACTAGGATCGAACCCATGACATGCTAGCCATGATCCGATGCCTAGACCACTCGGCCACCGCGGCCGCTATTGGCTTACAATAATGCAAGCTGTAAATATTTCAGAGTTATTTTATTTATTGTAAAAAAAAAACATTTAAATATCATTTTCAAAAAAAAAATCTTTTTTCTTCTTTATCATACACTATTTATATTATTAAAATATATATAT
This sequence comes from Trichonephila clavata, assembly GCA_019973975.1. Classification (NCBI taxonomy): domain Eukaryota; kingdom Metazoa; phylum Arthropoda; class Arachnida; order Araneae; family Nephilidae; genus Trichonephila; species Trichonephila clavata. The sequence goes on from BMAO01004416.1 coordinate 11,583, forward strand.
ATATTTCAGAGTAACACATTTATATTACAAATACATACAGATACGGGATAAATAATTTTTATTGTATATATTGTTGTTTTAAAATCATTACAAAGGTTTATAGAAAGTATAAATATTTGTCTATATTCGATATAATTCTACAATTTTATTCAAGAAGAAAACGATAAGTCATTCTTCATATCCGTTATTATATTCATAGTTACCTTCAGAGTCATAAACTTTTTAGAGTGCAAAATAACAACAACAAAAAAGCTTAATCAACCATATCAAACCACCAAAAAAATTTACAAAGAATACATAATAGTCGACCATTTTAGCACTTTTACTCAATGGTAAAAATAAAGAGTTTTTGGCAAAGGTTGCTATTCCCAAAAGCAATCCATTAGGCTTTGCGTTGAAAGATAACTGCTGCCTTGAGAGAAATATACATTCATCTTGTTAACGATTTGTTAAGTTTTTAGTTGAATGCAACCTCTAGAAACCCTCAAGAAAACAAAAGTGTTTCGCAAGTTAACAAGGAACCGAGTATAGCATAAAAAGCGATCGCAATCCAGAGAGAATTTCAAAATATTCTAGAAGAGTATTGTGATGTTTCAAATGAATTATTTCTTTGCATTAGAGTAATCTCAATACAAAGAGAAAATATTTGCGTAACTTTAACTGTGTTTTTGAGTACTTTAATTTTTGCTTAGACTAAAGGCAAATATAAATCAATTACAAAAAAGAAGATTTTTTTTGTAATGTATTTTTTTAGATCAAGGAGTTGTGTTAAAAATTATAAATTAATTATTTTTTATTACAGGGTCACTCATTATTACCTCCCTACTTTCAAAGAGCCTTATTAAAAAAAAAAAACTAAGACGAATACAGCAAACAAAGAACATTTTAAGAAATAAAAAAAATATTAGTTTTATTTACATACTATACAGGAGCTCTATGTGTGAAACATTGGCTACATGGCCTGAATTAATGAAATAGTCCGGTCCCTAACCTACAATACCCAATATGGTACTATCAACGGCATTGGTAGTAAGTGTTATCCTTTCGTGCCGTTCTGCTACATCACGCAGCTAAGAACTTACGAAAACTTGGTCTTAAGTAAAAGACCAATTATTTGGATAAGAGAGAAATGATAACATGTGCTGTGTCAATAACGTTGATAGTACCATGTTGTGTACAGTGGCGCAAGAGCTGGACTATCGCATTGATGTATGCCGTGTATAACCAAGGTTGCATGCATGTAACACATGTAAGGTTTTTAAAAAAAACTTGAAATGTTTCTGCATTTTTTCAAATGTTCCTTTTTACTGTATTCGTCTTAACCTTTTTACTAAGCAGGGTGTCCCCGAAAGTCGTGTACAAACTTGGAATGGATGTAGAAACCATCGTGAAGAGACATAATTACATAGGAAGCACCGACGTAAAGGGATAGGTGAGCTCGCAAGATCGGTACATGTGTTTTCCTCATTTCAAATATGGACAGTATGCGATGAACATGAATCATGATAGGAACGCCGAGTTGATAGATATCCACTTCACCTACGGCCTATCCAGTGGAAATGGACGTGTGTTGCTGTTCGGTTATATGGGGAAAGATATCCAGTGAGGTGGAAACCGAATCATCAAACGTTTACTCGAGTGCATCAGAATCTGGCGGAATATGGATCTTTCAGAGCCATGATTGAAGGTACGGGATGGCTGTAAGCAACATAAACCCCATATTCAAAGAGGGCGTGTTGCATGCTGTGAACCGAAATCCCGATGCCAGTGTATGGACACTTGCCGTTTCAAAAGGAAGATTTCAAACAAATGTCCATCGTGTACTGCAGGGAGAAGTCTTACATCAGTTTCGTGTGAAGAAAGTGCAGTTATTACAGCCAGATTATCATCCCCTACGTGTCGCATTTGCACAGTAGTGCGGCAGACATGTACTTCTCCAGTTCTGGGTTGTTCTGTGATGAAACAACATTTAAACGTAAAGGGAAGTTCAATACTCATAACGCACACTTATGGGTCTTTAATTCCCTCAGCACTCGACCACAAAACGCACAACAACGCAGCTCGTGATCAAATAAATTGTTGAAGGTCAAATAAATGGGCGATATTACTTCAGGAAGTTTGTTTTACTAAAGATATCTACTTAGTGAACTATATTTTGCTGAACGAGAGGTATTTATAATGATAAATTGCTGTGGTTTCGAAACGACACCAGCAGAAGCTCTAGGAATATTTAGTTGCTAAATCACTCCTAATTAACCTAGAACTACAAAGCTTTTTCTGTGTAATCACTATGAAAAATGATTAAAAGTCATGAAACATTTTCGAAATCACTACAAAAAAGCGGATGGGAGAACAAACTAAACAGGCTCTGATGTCCAATTGACACCGATGGATGCTTTAGTGTAAAACCCCACATTTTAGTGGCATTCATAATGTTTCCTTGCAGATTCTAAGAAGCCTTAAGATAAAAAGTAAAAAGTAAAAATAACCAACCTAACTATAATGTAACTAGGTGGTGAACCTATCGGAGGATTTGTTTATATCAAAAAATATTTTCAGAATCATTACAGAGCCACCATGCATTGATGCACGTTAGATCTTTTGAAGCTAAAATTCCTCAGTTCGATATGGTATGGAAATTTTCGGAACATATTGTCAACTTAGATCCTTCTCAATAGACTGGAGCTGAAAAATATGAGATCCTTGTTTCATTAATGTTGATTGTTATTGTGTTGCAACGAAATGCTTCCTAGTAAATAGTTAATGATTCAATTAAAAATAACGTTAAGTTTGAAAAATATGAATATTTAGGGCCCAGGTAGACCGGAAGGCCTGGGTTCGATGCCCGATGCCACCAAATACTCGCCGAGTACAAACGGAGAACGCACTCGTTAAATCTGTGGGTCCGAATGGTGTCACCATCTATCGTGAGCAAAATCGTGTTGTCACCTTCATGGGCTCAAATCTTAGGCTAATGACAGACGTATCTCTAGCCCGTTGCCATGATGAATTTCGTGGGCCTCGATCTGACTACATCAGACAGGTGGTATAAGAAACAACAACATATGAATATTTGAAAAAATGTTGAATAATTCTTTTGATTTGAAGAAGGTATCAAAAGTAATAAGAAAATCAATCTGTTTTGAATAATAAGAGTTTTGAACACGCACAAATGTAAGCCATTTTGTACAGAATACTCCAAAAGTAATATTTATTATGATGCGTATTTTTTATTCTTTTAGGCTTGTGGAATATATTATAAATGTCATGGTATCGTGGAATATATAGCAAATGTATTACCTTTTAAAGGAGGCTTGTGTTCAGAGTGCATGCACCATTAGAAATACAACAAGCGCTTGGAATACATTCTTAAAGTAACGTGGGATAGAACCATGATCTTAAAAGTAACTTCAAATATAATGTAAAAATTTTCTGAATGTAATTAAATATTAAAACCTATATTAACTAATTATAACTATTGTGCAGCACTCTATTACCTTAAAAGAGCAGTTAAGCATACTTTTAATAAAAATATTATAACTGAAAATAAAAATAAAAACCTCCAAAACATAGAATACTTCTTTATGGCACAATATTTTTATATTTTTGAGTTATATCAAGAAGTGGTTTTTGATTCAAGAGGAGGACATTTTGAATCTGTTTTACAATTCCACCAAGGATTTTTTCCTCTAAAAATAATTTTTATTCCACAAGCTAAGCGAATATGAAATGGAAAAAGTAAAATTTAAACATTTATAAATATATAAAATTTTATAAATTTGCTCTAAAAACTTTTAAGAAAGAAATTATATAATTTTTCAATGAGCGCTAACAGTATTGAATGATTTATAAATATTACATCGTAATTCGAAGAAATATATTTAGGAAATTTGGGTGTCAGCTCAGATGTTGTTCTCTCGCCATTTACTACTGTTCAAAATCACGAGGCTCTTCATAAATGTCCTCACATTTCCTTAAGGCCGTATCACACGTACATTTTTCGTGCAAATTTTTGGGCTCAACGTTTCATCCAATTTGAAGGTGACGAGTTGCCGTAAACAAAACGATATGATCTGATGTCAGCCACGATCTTTCTCCACATTGGAACATTACTCGTTGATTGTGCTGCTTCGAAAACGAGCATCCAATATTATTTATTTTATTTCACTCATGCTTTTGTTGATGGGCGTAACGGAAATGGAGAACCATTCTGAAAATATTATATGCAGTTAAATTATTATACATCATTAAAATATTATAGGCCATTATGACGCGTTTAATGAAACCGAAACTACCACTTTTACCGCACTCTTACTTATGATGTAGGGCGCTGAGAGAGAAGAACCTCAATGGCTGTAGTTTCAAGCAAATTTTATTTGGAGCAACTTTTTCAGTTCACTGAGGAAAATTTGTTCGGACCCCTTGATATGACAACTAGTAGAAATTGTTCGGAATTGATTGGAAAATTGCTCCAAACGTGTACGCTTGATAAGGTCATTAGAGCGCAAAATTAACCCGCGGTCACTAGCACCTGGTTTTGCTACCGTCGTTACTCGCGGGGTGTATAGAACACCCCAAACTTTTAACACGTGTATTAAAGGATAGAAAAAAAATAAGTCAATTACGATACATATTTATAAAGTACAAGATTTTCTTTGTATTATGCAAATAAAATTATTAAATTTATTGCACACAAATAAGAATAATATTAATTTAAACTAAACCTACTAAATTTTCATTTTAAAGCATATAATTTTATATTTCTTTTCATAAAACACAAGTAAAACGTTTTTTCGAGTAATAAACTTACTTTGTATTTAATGTTAAGGATAGTAGAAAGTAGAAAACAAATATTTAAATCATTTTCCAAACATTCTTAGCAGACTGTATTCATATGATTTAAGTGCATATTTGTTTTACATTGAAGGCAAACACAATTGGTTTTTACATCTTTTACCCGTGAACAAACAGTGCAGAGCCCTTTTTTTGGTGAATTAAGGCTCTTTTTACTATCTTCTGTGTCAGTAAAGCTGCTTTTGAATTTTTTGTTAATTATTTGTTTCCGTGAATTTATTTGTTGTTTCTTGCTCAAAGTTTCTTCCAATTCTTGTGCCGTATCCATGAGATGAACAGATTGTTTAATATGGTGCTCTTCTGAAATTACACAGTCTTCGAAATCACTTAGTTCATCCTCAGAATCTGTCATACAGTATCTAATAGACGATCGAGTCACTGTTGCTCCTTTTCCCATGGAATTTTTGCCGTAATTTCTGAAAAACGTTTTAAAAAATTTTAACAAAAAATAGTATTTTACAACTATTTTTAAGTTTTATATTATTTTATACTACAATTATTGAAATTCTAATTAAAATATACATGCATATTAATATATTTGAAAATAAAATATTAACGGAAAGAGTGAAACACTTACCCTATTTTAGATGCTTCGAGTTCGAAAATATAACTCAATCACTCGCGGGGTGCTCTCAGCACCCTACATAAACTTTTGAAGGCAATTACGTTTTAATCGTCCGAGTGAGAGTGATTGCATCAGGCCTGAAGTTTCAATGACCCAAAATGAGCAGCTATAGAAAGTCGTGGTTCTGCGCATTATTTGTGGAATTCTAGGAAACTTTTCTTGTTGCTGGGTGTACACAGCCCCCGCGCGAGTGATCGCAGATTAAGGAAAAAAACTCACTCACTTACTCAGAACAATATGAGGATGGTTCATAATGCTTCTTGCTATTGGAAACCCTGTTCAAGTGTCGAGGACAACGCCTGAGCTGCCATCCACTCTTCATATTTTTACAGCGCTTCATCGTGAGAATCTTGATCCTCAGCATTTTTCTTGTGCCTCACAGTGAATCTTAAGTTACAGCAAGACTCCGAGCTCATGATTCCACAATGTTATCTTATATATCATTCCCATATATTATCATATATATTTTCTCAAAACTATATTTTTAAAAAATATTCAAGACATTTATTTTTAAGAGTCATTTTATCAGTAACTTTTTTTAACAATAACGTTCGCGTATGTTTATGAAAAAAAATCTAGAATGATTACTATGGAAGATTTCAGAATAGATTGAAAATTACAGTTTGAATCTTAGTTTGACATTAATTCCAGTTTTTCAAACTGGACACCTGAATAATAAAGTTGAATGACTCTGATAATGCAGTTAAACGTAAAGAGCTTTTTATTGATCCATTCACTGACAACTACGAGATATATCATACTGTTTGCTGCAATTTTACATTGATTACATTGTGTTATAGTTACTGAGTTACATCTCCATTTGAGGTAGGAATTATTGGAAAGAATGAATGAAATATTTATACAGTACCAAAACATATTAATTATCATTTTTTATAATTAAAATTGTAAAGATGTTTGGGTTTCCCCAACCATCAGTGTATGAGAGTTATAAAAAGAAATCTAGCCATAATATAATTTATTTACATGTTTCAACAACCTAACATACTTGAACAACCGAGATCAGGAATTGCACCGTAAACTAAATATGAGATCAGAAGCAAGGAAGACGATATAAATTAATTTAGTATAAATTTAATAACTTACTTTAAGCCAACGCTAATCTGAATTAAATATCAAATTGACCAATCGTCAATTATACATATTAAGCAGATAAATTTACGGCACACCTTCGTCCACCTTTCTATTATTTTACGTTAATCCTCACTGTTATCATTTAGCTTCTGACCTTTCTGTCTTCCTCGAACTGGAAAGCTAATACTTAAATACACGACATAATTTGCATATAACGTGTCTTATTCTCCGGGGTAAAGCTATCAATTAAATAGTATTTAAAGAAAGTATTTCCCCAAGAGGAAAAACGCGGATAGACTCTTTTATTAGGAAAAACGCTGATAGACCTGTTACAAAATTGTAACGTGTACGATTAGAGTACAACATAGTAAATATGTATATGTCAATGCATTCCAAAATTTTAAAAAAGCGGTTTTTTTGTATCTTGATGTATATAAAGGTTTTTAAAACAAGAATCAACGCAAAGTACTGGATTGTTGGGACACACTGGATAAACATATTTGGTCTCCTTACGCTTTTTTTGCTTTGTACACATTCGACATGGCTTTATAGGCATCATTTTTCCCCCTGGTAGGAATATGTTAAAAGTTATGAAAATCCGTTGAATTTATATTATAATTTCTGCTTTCTCCTATATTGCTGCCATCACCGTCAAATATATATGCATAGTAACTGATTTCCTAAATTAACACATCCTCATCCCTCTATTTCTCTCGTTATTGAACTTCTATGCATTCCGCAGGAGGATTTCGAAGTAGGTTAGAACGATTTTCTTACATCAACAGATGGTTTTCCTGTGGTCTGCTAATTATTACTTATCAGTTCGTTTTTTTTATTTTACCTGCCTCATAGGATTTCCCCAGGGATGATAATTGAACTCTGTATGAAAATCTGACATAACATTACACGTCTAACTGTCGCCAGATGAAATTAGATGACGAGCTTGCAAAATGAAACAAAATGAAAAATAATTTTTTGTATATGAAGCCTCTTTGTCCAACTTTCTTCTGAAAAAAATAAAAGACCATTTATTATGTAACATGAAAGTTAATTAAATCTGCCAACATAACATTAATTGTAACTCTATGCAGTTTTCATTAAATTAAATCTTATTAGAATTGCATAAAATGACAAATAAGTGAAATAAATACTTTTTTTATATGCTTCATTTAAGTAAATTTTAAAAACATTAATGCTTTATTTTGTTAATAACTTCTTAAACTTTTATTGCAAATGCCGTATAAAGAGCAAAACTAAAAATGGTTTAGAAGCGCATGCAGTAAATTATTTTAATATAATTTTTGTACTTGGAATATGCCGTTACTGAAATAATTCTTTTCAAAAGTATTTACAAAAGGTGAACAAATGTTATTGCTTTTTAATAAAATATCAAAATTTAAAATTTGAATGCATTTGCTAATTATAATCCTTTAAGCTCATAATGAAGTAAATCTCTTGAAAATTACCAAAAATGCAATTCATAAATTAATATTGCATTCGATAATTTATTTTTAATGTATTTATAGACTTGCTTAAGCAAATTAGAAAGTAAATAATAAACGAATGAATTAATGTTCCAGAGCATAATCCAGAAAATAACATTAATTTTCGATGTATAAAAACAAAACAAATACCTCATTATTATTATTTTTATTTAATTAAATAAATTATAACTATTTTTATTTTAGACAGTATTACTTTCCATGGGAATTCATCATATATCCATTATGTTATGAGCTTCCAGTAGTTTTAAACACATTGATTTTTGTGTTTTTTTTAGTTACTTATTTCACCTGGTCTAGAGTATCATCAGATCATGGCCCGCAAAATTCATCACAGCAAGGGGCCAGATTTACGCATGTCATTATCGGTATCTTTGAGCACCATACAGGTGACAATTCTAGAAAAGAGGAAAAGTCATATCATGAAACACTTTAGTCAGTTCAATACCTTTTGTTCCAAAAAGTTTAAAAATACAATCAGAAATATTTTCAAGGTTTTTTTTTATCATTTTTAAATACATGTGCATGCCACAATTAATTTTCTTAAAAGAACAAATACTTAAATATATTTATATTTAAATATAAAATACAGCCTTAAGGAAGCAAATAAAATCCCTTTTGAGAACCATTGAACATATATAGAACCAGTTTTGTATCTTCACCTATTATAAAAAGGTGTAAAAATAGAGATATAGACATATAAATAATAACATAAGAAATTTAAAATAAATCTGTTTTTAAATACAGGGAATTCAATTTGAACGTTAAGTGTTACACTTCATTTTCTGAAGTGACATAAAATCAGTTTCTCCACCAATGAGAAAAACTAAGCAGGATACTTTTGAGAATATAAATAATAATAAAACATATTGTGAAACCACAAATTTCTTTCGGAGAATTCAGACCAAATAATTTCTTTCCCTTATAATATATTTCAAAAATCTGAAAGTTTCTATCTCTATAACAATTTTCTGTTGACTTTTTTTCAATTCAAATTATTTTTTCCCACGTTTGTGTATAAAATAAATAAAAAAGAGTTCTTAGAGTATAAAATTGAGAGTACATAACTAAAAAATTCAAAAGGAATCTTTTTAAAACAATGAGAGAAATTTAGATTAAATCATTTCGATTTAAATTATTTTAAGACAACGCATTTATTTACATCGACAAGTAGATAGTTCATAAAGAGCTAATTTACTCCATCGTCCAATAAGAAAGAAATAAAATAATTGAGAGCTAAAGAGAAATTCTAACATAAATTCTGCAGTAATAATAATAATAATAATAATACGAATAATTGATGATTTATAAATTGAATGCCCTAACATTATTATCCTGTTGCAAAAATGATAAAGAACACTAATTAATGTTTACTCTTAATGTAAACTTTAACTTCCACTCTTTATCTTTATAAATTATTCATCATTCATTTACTACATTGCTTTGTACACTTATATTTAGAACACAAATTTCTTTTTCAATTCTTAACTTATTTTTAAAAGAATTCCATTAGTAGATAACAAATTGAATTTAAATTAAGAAATACTATAAAACACCAGATTATAATTCTGTTGTTCGATTGCATAGTTGAATTTTCAATTAAATTTGCAAGAGTCCTTTTGTACTTCGATACTAGTTTAATAGAATACAAATTATACAATAAACCCTTTGTGTGACTCACTTCCTGAGTTTTTTATTTATTTTCCAATGAAAATATTTTGTAACATGACGATGAATTAAAAAAGAAATAGGGGTTTGGACAGATATATTTAATAAGTAGTATAATTTTTAAGTATAATAAGTATAAGTCTATATAGAGAGTACTAGTATATAATTTTAAATTTCATCGAAAGGTAATAAGAGTACAAATATACGAGGAATAATATAAAAACTATAAATCATTTAATACTTAAATGAATCAATAATAAAGCTAATCAGAAGGCTCTTTTGAGAAAGAGCATTCTGATTAGATTTAAAAGCAGAAAAAAACACCTCTAATTTCAAAGACCATATTACTAATTCATTCAATTTAAAGGTATCCGACTACAGTAAAATTGTCAATTTTACAAAAATTGACAATTTTATTGTCTGATTTTCTTTTATATGCCGTCTTATTAGCTTATTAAAAATATCAAGTTTCTTATTTTCTGTTCACTAGAACAAAAACTACAAGTGTTTTTGTAAAAACAGATGCTATTACTTTAAGCAAGATGTCCTACTTTAAAACGCGTTTTACTCGAAATGTGTGTTTTTTTAAAAATACTCAGGGGATAGCTATTGATAAAAAAGTTTTGAAAATAATTAACTAAAATTTTTTGCGGATGTTCTGTATAATAGTAGAAGAGATCCAACATTCATATTTATCAATTACAAAATTTACAGGCCCTTATGTTAATAATATGTTAATATAATCACTATTATGTTAATATAATCACCCTTATGTTAATATAATCACTATTTTAAGCAATTTCATACATTAACTAAGATAAAGTGCTCTAGTTTTGGTAAAATTTAAAATATCTCTTATCCTGAAGGTCATATCAAAAATGAAAACAAAGCAACACATCAGAATTGAACTTGTTAATAAACTTTTGGTGCAGAATACTCTATTTTTTGTAAATTTTTTCCCATCTTAAATATAATAGGTTTTTTTTAACTTCTCAATTTTAGCATATTTTTCTTAAAATTTACTAAACAAATCTAAAAACCACAAAAAATTATCCTATCTTCAGTTTTTTAAAAACATTTTTCGCAAGTATTCGTTAATCTTAGATTTGTATTTAGATATTTTAAACTAAAACTCTTTTACTCAATAAACAATACATTTAATTTAGAAATCTGAATTCATGAACCTAAGCGTATGTACTGTTGTAGTATGCTTGTGAAAAAAGCAATTTAATCACAAATATTTTTAGACACTACGATTGTGTGTGCTAACTTTGGAATAAAGTGAGAATAATTTAAATTTCATTTTTAACAGCTAAAAGATATGACGAAAATTTAAAAAAAGTAAGAATAGTTTTTAATTTAATGATGTTTTTTTCACCTTTACATCATATTTTTCTGTTTAAAAATGCTGATATAAATACTACAAAGAGTTCAAATTTTCTGCTAAATTTACTCAAAAAAGAAAAATCTAACCTCCTGAATAACATTTGTATATATTCAGAAAATAAAAATATTATGTACCATCTTTTGAGAGAAAAAGTTTACATTTGAATCAGATTATATAAACATAATCATCTCATCATCGTCGTCAATTTTAAGCATACTTTTTTCTTTTAATATGAAGTACACTGAAAGAATAGTGAATTGCTTTCTTAAGAAGCAGAAAGCAATATCACACATGAATGTTACATATTATTATGATGTATATTTTAAGTTTATGAATAATCTGAATTTCCGAAACTTTTCCGCTTGCATAATCCAAAAGTACAGGTAAATTTAATTTTAAAAAAATATTTTGTTTATCTCACTAATCATAGCTTTTTTATTTTAAAGTTATTTCATTATTTTTAAAATCAGAATGCATCAAAAGTAAGTGTTGATGGGAAATATAATTTCTTTAGGTTATAATTTAAATAGCCTTATGAGAATATATTCATATATACCAGGTCGTCATAAGAAAACTTTGCCAATATGTGGACTGCTAGTAGCCGTTTCGATCTACCGACTGACATTAAACTTTTAGATGGGTAAGGTATGCGCTCAGTATCCATGTGAATGGCAACAGAATGGCGCCCATGGTTACAAATATAGCGAAAAAATCTCAAAAACACCTATTTTTTGTCGCGAAGTGATTAGCACGTGCGAAATCATAAAGAAAGTTGAAACGGTACGTGTATAACAAAAAGTGTAAGAAACTGTTCTGAAAGGGCAAAAAAGACGCACGACCGGGGACCCAGGAAAGAATTTTGCATATGACAGAGGCAAAAAACCAATTACTGAGGACAACACAGATCGAAGAAAAGAAGGAGTTTATTTGGATTACAAATGCAAGCCATCAAAGGCATTTATGCATTGTATGTGGGATACTGCGCGCAAAAATATCGAACGTAACACAGCACGAGAGATGTTTCCACTCTCACTTTTGATAGACTCTTTCAAATTCATCAAAGTTTGCTGATTGTACAGTACACTCTAGATTTGATATCCCCCAAACCAGAACTCCATTGAAATAAGGTCGGAGGATCGTGGAGGTCAAGGAAGTAGAAAATGGTTTGATATGACATGGTAGCCAAAATGCTGTTCCAGGGCCCTGCGAACACACATCTTTTTATGCAGAAGTGCGCCATCGTGCATCTAAACGTTGTCATTCACTACTTTTCGTTGTAGCAATTCTAGTATGACTTAATTTGGCAATATCTCTGTATACCCAGAGCCTACCACAGATTATGCTTCACACCCATTGGGTGTCGATTTCTCAAAATTTTACGTACCTTGAGTAATTGTGTTTGCGGTGCCGCACCCCTCAGTGATATAAAGGTACTAATGCCACAAAGTTTCGATTCATGTCTGCCCATTTCCCAAGTTTGATAAATTCCGTTTAATGTGAAACGCGTCTCGTCCATAATATGCGAAGACACCAGTCACTGTCACCATCATATCGTGTAAGATACTCATTTCCAAAGTCTATACGTTGTTGATGGTCCCTCGCATCCAACATCTAAACGCGCTGGTATTGGTATGAACCCAAGTGGAGTACCGAAGGAAGTAGCTTTAGAACCATTGTATTCCAAATATCCAACATACGTGGTGTACCTCTCGCTGTTTGCATGTTTCCTGAATTCACTACATGATGCACTTCAGAAACAGTTGGACGTCTGGACCGCCGTCTATCAAATGATAAGCCAGTTCCTTCAAATTTATTTTTAAATTACACAGAGACTGTGGGGTACATGGACCACTTCTTTGAAAATAGTTTTGACAGTAAGCACTTAAAGCTTTGAAACATTTATCCCCTTTTAAATGCATAGTTTCACCAATTAAACCACGGACTTTCACAGGCAGAGTCATTTCGTCGACGTGTTGGAGCTCCCGGTTGAAGAACTAACTTTAACCCGCGACTTTTTATTGCTTTTATAAATTTATTTCTGGAAAACAGCTCTCTTTCTATGATTTGTTTCTTGTCTGTGTCATATGCAAGTTTCTCTGTGAGTTTTCTTTTTTGTGACACACGCACCGTTCCGATGTTATTCAGAATTTTTGCAAGTGCTGTTAATTTTGAGACAAAAAAGAATGGGTGATATCATTCGCAATTTTTGAGATTTTGTCACTTTAACCGTAACCGTGAGCGCCATTTTGTTGTCGTTCACAGGAATTTGAGCGCATTCCTTTAGCCCTCTTGCTGCATTGTTGTTTTATCAAAGTAGGTTCACACACACACACAAAAATTGTATATTTTTCTATTATGTTTCTCAAACCTACACATTAAATATACATTTCAAAGTTAAAATATACAAAAAAATTAAAGGGTTTTTATTTTAACATATAGAATTAGATCATAAAAATATAAACATAAAAAAACAAAAGAAAACATAGGAACACCACGAGTTGTTCAGCTAAATAACCGAAAAAAATGCATACCCTCGAAAATCGAGGGTTGCCAAAATTTTGCAAAATCTACGTTGCCCGTGAAAATCGCGCTATTACCCCCGTTACTTATTAGCCCGTGAATCGCTAATATTTATACAAATATATATATATTGAGTCAGGGAAAAAATTTCTTAGTTTCTGTTTATAAAATTCTCGTGTCACAGTGTTTGTAACCAAACTCCTCCAAAACGATGCGGCCGATTCTTATCAAATTTTGTGCGTATATTCAGTAGGTCTGAGAATAGGACGTCAAATATTTTTCATTCCGATATTGTAATTAGTTAAAAAGATATTAATTAAAAACCTTAAAACGCTTAATTGTCTTAACCCTGCGCGTTATTTTTTCCGCCTAGCGTCGTGAAAGAACAGAGGGTGAAATTTTTCGGTATTCTCGACGTTATTTAAACAGCCATCCAATTTTCGTTTTTTTTAAATCAGACAAAAAATAATTACAGAATCGAAAAGATCATTTCTTTCGCCAAGATACAGTATAATTGTTTTTGCAAAATAATAATATTTTCTATTTTTTAAGATTTTTTTAAAAAATAGTTAAAATTGATGCGTTTTTATGAAAATTATTTCGAAATCGTTGCGTATAAATTTATTTTCGTGTTATGAAAACGATATTCTACACTAAATAACTTCAAGCCTTTTTCTCTTAGAACCAGTCATTTAAAAAATAAAATGCTCACAACCATTTTTTAAAGATTTTTCGAAAACTTGTCGAAATTTTTAACTTAACATTGAATCACTTCGTTTTTTATTAAGATTACCATACGAAACTTTTGTTGCGTTTGTGGAAAACGGTTATCAATCTTCTGTGCGATGATTGAAAAAATTGCTTAAAAATTACGGATTCTAAAAACTTTTTTGCGATTTTCATAAAATAACGTTATTGCAAGAAATAATCTAAACAGTATTTTGTGTACATTTTTTATTTAAAAGTCCTTCGTTTTAGAAATTAATGTGTAAAGTTTGAAAGCATTAACTTAAAAATTAACCCCTAAAAATAAAAACTTTAATAAAAAATACGCGATTTTACATTTTGCCAAGCCTTGGCGTCGAAAAATGGTTTCACGACAAATAGCTTTCAACTGTTTCACCTGAAACTTCACATCTAACTCAAGGGTTGCACCAAAAAGTTCTGACTTAAACATGCGAAAATCAGCAAATTTGGCGAGTAAAAAAAATGCGAGTGAAAAAGTTATTTTTACTTCACTTTTCATCATTTTCTCTTTATATAATTTTCAAAATTGAATCATTATTGATGTCAGATTAAGATGAAAGAATGTATTCAATAAATTTCTGAGATTCCTTTAAATTATTTATCTGTATCAAATCAGTGATTTAAAAAATAAAAAGCCAAACAATTTTTTGAACAAATTTTAATAAAACACTCAAAATACTTAAATCGATCGTTTAATGATTTCTTCTTTAAAAAAGATAATTGCATAAAACTTTATTCTCATGTGTCGAACATTTCAAAAAATCCTCACAATTTTTTTCAAAATTTAAAATAGTAGTGAAATTTTGTAATTTGAAAAATTTCTACTTTTCTGTCTTTTTTCAACATACAACTATCTTTAAAAAGGCTACATTTTCGTTTCCAAAGACTAAAAAAAAAACTACAACGAAAGAATTGGAAAGTGGGTGAGTGATTTATAAATTCGCACTGTTCACCTACTCGAGAGTTTTTGGCGACGAACTTCGAAATTTTAAGCCACTGTCAAGTGATGAGGACGACACCTGAGCCCTTTCACCGATCTCTCCTAATTACCACACCAACTTAAGAACAAATTTCAAAAAAGAAAGTTTTTATGGCGTAGTTAAAGAAATCACTCACATCGCGCGCATACACACACACACACACACATAAGTGCTATAGTCCTAAGGGAAACAGGAAATTCCCATGGGGATGAAGTTATTCACTCGGTAAAAGCTTGTGCAACCCCGGGGTAAGCGGAGAGGAAAGAAACAAAGAAGTCAAAGTAGTTTCGAAAAATAATATTGGAAGTGCTGATTTTGTCAAGAGAAGGGAAAATGTTAAACGAGAAGGTCATTATACGCACTCACGGGCCATGCACTCACATAAAACGTGTCACACCCACACAGAAGTGCTGGCGTCAGAAATAAAGGAGGAAATTAACATGGGGATTAAGTTATACTCTCCGTAAAAGCCCGTGCAACGCCAGGCCGGGTCAGCTAGTATGCTATAAAATTTAAGATATGTAAGAATTTTTTTAATATATTAATAACGTCAAAACTTGATACAAGCAGGAATAATAATTTGGATATCCAAATATTACTTATTTAAAATCGATCCTTAAAATTGAAGTAAAAAATTTAATTCTGTGAAAATCCTGCTTTTGTATTGATGAAGATTCGTTTTGCTATGTAGAAAGTTATATGAAAAAAAAATTTAAATCTATAATTTTTTAAAAATTTGAACAGTTACAATATGTATGCGCTAGAGTATAATGGAATAGTTATATTAAAAATACATGAGATTATAATAGAAACGCGAGTTAAAGTAGCATTTCATGTAAAAAAGGTTAAAATTTAGGAAAAGAATTATTTTAAATTGAATGCGCTATTAACGCTTGTTAGCATTAAAAATATTTAAATATTAGTTTTGTAAATATTACTACTGCAAATAATCTTGAATTTTAAACAGCATTAACGACCCTTAATTACTTTAAAAAACCCCAATAAAAGAACTTTTCAATGCTCAAAATTATATGCCTTTCTCAGATCCAAATAAAATTTACGCAAAATTTTATTCTTAGGGATACACTACTAAATACTTGATTCCATAAGACAAAAAACATCTTCTAAATTCAATTGCGTGTCCTATGGGTTCCTGAGGGAAATGTCATGTACAAATGTAGAACATGCTGAAATCGTTTTGGAAAAAAAGATATGGCAGTTTTTTTAAAGATTTTAAAATATATGAATATATAAAGACTCAGTTATATAAATTTATTTTGCTGTATATTTCTCTTTAATACAAATTTAAATACAATTTATATTTATTGAAATTTACATAATATCTCGTTCTTTTCTTTGTCTATTGATCTATAAGACTTACAACATCCTTGCAATTATTTATCTTCTAACGTTCTTGCTGTAATGTTAATACACTTAATGCTTTGAAAGCAAAATGTGTGTTTAGTTCAAGCATAAATAACTTCGCACCTAATTGTAGGTTTTGAAGTGTTTTTGCAATGAACGTTTCTAGAATAACAGACCACTCGGTTCTGATACAATATTTACACATGATTTATCTTTCATGATCTGAAGAATCAATTTTGCTGTTTATTTACCCGCACTAAAAGCTATTTAATAAAAAAATGAGGAAATATCTTTTAACAATTCTGAAAGATTCCTTGAAATATGGGCTTAAAAAATAAGCGTTTATATTCCATGAAGCATGCGACATCAAATATTTGATTCTGGATCAAAGTCATTATCTGATATTTCTCTCAAGGAGGTACTAGAGTTTTCTACACAGAAAATGATAGAATTTTTCTTCAATTTCTTTAGTTTAATGCAGAAAAAATATTTTCAAAAGAGGAATAGGCTTTTTCCGAGAATAAGGCAAATATTTTAAATAGAAATAACTAGATAGATAAGTAGTTAGATAATGAAATTATTTCTTCAAGAAATGTGGCTCAGAGAATTACTGTTATTTTTTGAACAATATGAAAAAGGCTATTCGTAGAGAATTTTGATAATAAATTTTATTGACTTATCTTCTGAATGGGTAGTTATAAAATTTCTGAGAAACAGTTTTTATTTACAACAAAAACTATCAAATAAAAACACTCTCTTTTATTTCACAAGAAAGGCAAATTATATTTAATATAGATTTGTTTTGTAATACACTGGTGAAATAAATTAAGAGAATTTTCATATTTTATTGAATTGCATGAAAAGAGCTGAACTAAATGATAAACCACTGCTTCTAGATAAAAATGCAAATCTTGTACGATAAATACGTAAGCTTACACGAGTGTGTAAGCGCAGAGAGTATAAGAACAAGCTTTATAAGTGCATGTAAGTTAAAACGAATTTCGTTAGCCAGCACACCTCGGCTAATTTCTTTGTGTTATTTTGAAACAATCGGTTCAATTTAAATTGTAACAGTAAAGATGAGTAACCAACAATGTTAAAATGATACAATCAGGCGGTGTATGGTGGAGAGGTTAGAAGCAGGCCAATGCCATGTCTAGATTTGTAGAGAATTCAATTTAACGCCCAGTTTCACGTATGGAAACAATTCCAGGATACTAAATCTATAGAGAAAAAGCTTGGCCATGGTCGTCCAAGAGCCAAGACGGAGAGAGTACATCTCAATTTGTCGATTATAGCCAGAGAGGGTCTACAGCTTCTCAGCTCTAGCGTTACGTGTATGCTGCCACAGGAACCCGTGTATCAAGGTAGACTGTTTTAGAAAGTCTTCAGAGAGAGGGTTGTTTGCCGGAAGACCTGCTGTTAGAGTCCCGCTCACGTCTACGAACAGGCGAATCCGTTTAGCGTGGTGCAAACAACATAGAGGTTGGAGTATGGACCAATAAGTGACCTCTCTGTACACCGAGGAGTCCCTTTTTAGCCTAAACACTGATTCTCACCATACGTTTATATGGAAAGAACCAGGGACCCATTACATACACTTCAATATCCACGAAATCAATAATTATGGCAGTGGAGGTTTGATGGTCTGAGCAAGCATCATGTTGGATGCCCGTATTGCTCAGATAATAAATAAAAATGTACTCCACGATTGATTCAATCATTTTTGTTATTTTTTTATTGAAATTTGCCACGCATAGTTTTAAATAAAAATATAAAAATCTTGTACATTAGCTTTACGCACATTTATTCAAAGCAGATCAATAACCTTTAAAAAAAAGTTGATACGAAATAATGTATATTTCTTCCGTATGAAATATTACTAAAAAATGTTTTATTTACAAATGCAAATCAATTATTTATTTTTTTCCATTAACTATACATATCATTATTATTTTCTTTCCTCTCCGGCCCCCCTAAAATAATTTATATATATTTATATGTGAAATCGTATCCGGACTCAGTCTCATCCATTGTATAAGTTTGGGGTATTACTGTACTTATAAACATGCAAATCAGTTTATAAACTATTTTTAATGTTTGCTTGCAACTTCTGAGGAGTATATCCTACACAATATCATAATAATACAATTTATTAAAAATAATCAAAAATAAATGTGTCATTAACTTTGAGAGACATTTTTTATTAATAATAATTGGTTTCCTAAAAATTTTGTTATGCTGTTACAAACATTGGTCCCTTAAATAGAAATCAAATTTAATGAGAAATGAATTCATAATTGTCAAAGTAAACAGTTTACATTTAATTAAAAATAGCAACAAAATTAAAAATTGAAATTATATGATTTAGTGGCAAAATAGAGTTTTTAAAACCCAGTATGTTATGAGCTACTAAAAATAGCTACTCTTTTTTTTGCTTAATAAGTGCTTCTTAGTTATTAAAATTGTTTGGGGAAATTTTCAAGCCAAACAAAATTTAATGTAGTGCATTGATGTGTTATTCAAAAAATATATGTATTCTAAGATACTACTTTCAAATATGTATACGCTACTTCGGTTTCGGATTTTCTCCACTTCAGTCACCGAAAAAGAATATTTGAATTTTACACCATTTTGTTGTTCATGTCACGTAGGTTTCGATACTTTTTTTCTGACTATGAGAAAAAAGGTTTTAAAACCCGATTCAATGTAATATTACTACAAGGAGCTTTTTTATGAAATTTGTCTGCAGAATTTTAAGTTCAATCTCCAATTGGGAGGAGGACAAAATAGGAAAAACGGTGAGTAAATACAACATCCCAATAGATTTTAAAATACTTAATATCCTGGATTTTTAGTACTTAATAATCCCTATTCATACATACCCAGTTTGTTCATATTCTTAAAAACGATTTAGATATTTTAAAGTACCCAAAACGCATACGTTTTCTTGAGGAAAAGTATATTAAACGACCTAGAGAGGAAAACTTGATTTTTTTTTTAGCCTTACAAGTGTTGTATGTATATTTGGGAGAAAACTATAGGAAAAAAATGCTTCTGAAAAATCAAAGAAATAAATAGCATGGATTCATATTTACTGGAGTATTTGAATAACTGTTACACACTATGCTGAAAAGGAACTAAAATGTATTTTTTAACTACTTTTTATTTTACTTTTGTGATAAATAATGTTTTGATAATTAAACCTGTTAATGAATTGGTTGGTAATAATTAATTTTTTTATATAAAAATAGCGAGCATATATTATATTTTCAAAATAAGGGAAACCTTCTCGCTCCCGTTAAAATCATGGGGTAAAATTTCCCCCTCTATTTCTCAATTCTGTGGTATTTCAGGGGTGGGGTTTTCAAAAGTACGAATTTAAAAAATTATAACTATCTGGTTTTTTTTACCCGAAATCATGCTTATTTCTCACCAGATTGCAGTACCAGATTATTATTAGTAACGTATTTATTAATAGTTATTTTATATTTTAAACTAGATGTTAACACAATGAAACATATAAGCAATATGTTTTTGCAACTTAAGCTGAGTTCTTATTTCCGTTCTTTGTGAATATATATATATATATATATATAGTCAGGAAGTGAATCGGATTCTACTTTATGTATAAATTGATCTGAGAATGATTCTGAAATAAATGATTGGTTTGAAAGTTCATTTAGTGAAGCTGAAAGCAGTGATGAATGGATCTGTACTGTTACCTGTGATGTATGCCTTTCCGTTTCATGCTTTGAAATTTGTTTCACAAGAAAAATTACTAATATGTATTTACATTATGCACATAAGTGTGACAAAATTCTCCTTTAAAGTGTAAAACACATTTTTTAAAAATTTTACTTGGTTGAGAAATTAACATTCAGTCATAATAACCCTAAATGTTGGCTTTTCTTAATAAAAAAAAATGTGTATCAAACTAAAAATGTACCCAAAATTAAAAAACAAAAACATATATTGTACATATACTTAGTTTTATATAATTTTCCTGAAGAAAATAAAATGTACTTTTATGACAGTTTTCTTCAAAATTATGCCACTACTATAGAGGGTTAAGTAATCGTTACTTATAAGCTCTAAATAAAAGCTAAAATTTGGGGGGAGGGGAATTGTGTTTTAGCTAAAATATTTTATAAAAACGAAAACACAATTTGCATGGTTCTTTAAATATAATTTTCATTATCCTGCTGATATTTTCGTGAGTAACAAAAAGAAATCATAAATGATTTAGTCTAGACTTCACAGTAAAAATGATAATATATTTTTATATAAATGCTCTAAAAGGATTCTTAAAAAAATCTTTCAAATTGAATTAACGACTGCAAAACTTCTGATGAAGATTTATAAGAACCAAAAAGATATTAGACGAATAAAGTAAATTATTTTTAGCCATTCATTTTAATTCAGAGCAATTCATATTTAATACGTGTGTTCATGCGCACGTTTTACTTTTTCTAAACACAGGAAATCTCACAAAATAGATTAAATTCAGCAACATTACTACATTTTTAAGGAACTACTTTCTATATTCACTCACTCGCTTAACCAGCACTCAAAGCGTTCAATGTAAAGAAAAAAAGTCAAACCAAGCTCTGATTCATATGAAGCGCAAACAGAAGGCATTGAAAATGAAAGAACTACATAGATGGATGTAAACAATATTTATTGTTTCGGTGTTAGAAGATATAATCATATTGGAGTCCAAAACAAAATGTTTAAATTTTAAAAAAAAACATTACTGTTGCATGTGACTACCTTTTATTTGTTAATACAAGTTAACAGCACATTAAATAATCTTCACATGAGATAATCAATCACCGCAGGGTAATCTAATCTCCATTCATATGCTACAAAGGAGTTTTAATCTATGTAGCTGGAGGGGAGAAATCTACAGACATAGCACGACCACAAAAGCATGCCGAAAATTTTAAATAGGATTAAAGTTACGCCAGCCAAAAAATCCATCACTCACCGCGAAGTCGTTGACAATATCAGCTTTATGGGGACGCGCATTATCACCCATTAAAACGAAATTAACATCAAGTATCGCGGCGAGCAATCTCTAATTAGGTTCTAAGACTTCATCCAGATTGCGAATGACCATCCCAAAGTTATTTCTATAAATTTATAGATCAGTGCTATATTCCAAAGAAATCTATATCCACACAATAGCGCGAACATTTCGAAATGCCTGATGCTTGATGGTTTGATGATAAGGCTGATAGTGATGTCATATTCTCACCAACTCCTTACACACTTGTCATCTGGCTACAGGGCAAATCTCGATTATCCATGAACATGATGTTTGTTCAATTAGATAGAATAAATTTCTCTTCCACCCTACTAATTCTTCTGAGAGTCAACAAATATTGTCATGTCTATGAAAACTGCTATCACAGATGTTCCACGTGTTGAGGTCATTCAGCGATTCTGCTTTTCTGTAATAAGAATTCATGAAATTTTCACCAGAATCGTAAGGCTTGTGCGTCCAGTCACAAGTCTTCAGACAAATGTTTGGTTTGTTAGGAATTGTTTCCATAATTGTAAAATGACAAATTGATAAACACCAAAGAAAAGAGCAACACCTGTGTGTGATTATACTGCTGTTCACAGTTTTCTAACGATCGCCAGAGTTAATATAAAAATAATAATTGTTTTTGTTTTGGTTGATTGTAAGACGATTTTCGTTTGTGAATTACTGCGAAACATTTATTTTAGCTACTGTAAGTTAATTGGAAAAAAAGTTATTATAGATCAGCTGACTTAAAAGATAGAAAACTAAAACTTGAATATGATGAGACATAAACTTCTGTAAGAAAATAACTGCTTTAAGATAAGATGAATGAACTAATTCAAGAAACAAAGTAATCGACTGTTTTACAGGAAAAATTTTGTCTAAAGTGATATTCCTGTGCGTGAGGAGCCAGTGTTTTTTCTGAGTTAGGTTACAAGTAATTTCATAAATACACTAAATCAAAGTTAATACATAAAGTAATACATTTCTACAATCTCGTTATTTTAATTTAATATTGAAAAAGTACCGTATGATTTAAAGTTTTATATAATCTTCAAAAGTTTATATTTCTAAATCTATTTGCCATTGTGAATCACTATGATTGTTTATAAAAACAATTTTGGGAATTTAGGATTAATTATTATTCATTTTATTTATTTAAAGTTTATTTTTAAAAATTGTTCCTCTTATTTTTTTTGTAATATTTTTATTTAATATGTATGCACCACTAAACGAAAAAAAAATTTAGTAGTGTAAATATATATATATGATTAATTTTATATGTATTGAAATTTTAATCTCTACAGTTTATCAAAAATTTCATTCTAATATGCATTTTTTATAACTAAATAATTCCTTTGAAATTTTTCCACAATTTCAAATACTGTTTTTTCCTTAAATATTCTATATACACTTTAAACAATTTACTGTACCTGAAGAGCTATCCTTATTTTGCAAGAAACTACCATATAGAAAAAATGTGTTACAATGCTTCTTAAAAAACTTCATATTCATAAAAAAACAACTTGGAAAAAACCTATAAGTCTTCTTGGGTGATATATAGATATATAAATTCTAAGCAGATTACAAATCTAGAGATTGTATTTTACAGCACGTTAGTTTTTCATTTTCTATGAGCAAAGGAACAAAAAGTTTCTACCTTGTGGAGAACATGTAAGCAAGTCAAGATTGCTGATGCAAAAAGCGAAAAAAAAAAGTAAAAAATCTATTTAGCAGTATCTTTGGGGACTCGGCCCGGAGTAGTTCTTTTTCATCCGATAAGTTTTTAAAAAAAGAGAGAATCTTCAACTTACACTGTATTCCTTTGGGATTCTATGGGTAGAATGATGCTTCTCTACAAAAACTAAATGGACATAAATTTAAAAAAATAAATTCTTAGCAATGCATAAACATACGAAACTCTCCATAGCTTTCGAAGCAATTAAAAAGAAAGTTCAACGCACATGAAAGAAGCTTAAACAATGCCTTCCAGATTTAAAGTTTTTTTTAGTAAAAAAAACTTTGATTTTTTTTTATCGAAAAACATTGTTAAAAAATGTAATTTCTTCTATAAGGCTAAGAATATATAATTTATATGGATATTGTAGAAAAACTTTTATTTGCAGGAAATGTATACGAAATATTACAGAAAATTTCTGCTGCAGTGTACAGGACAAGAGCAATTCTTTTATTGACGGGTTGGGGTTTTAGGGTGAGAAGGACTATTTAAAGGCAGAGCATACCAGTTTAGAAGAGATAATAAACGAGTGGGGTGAGATGGTGTCTCTTCACTGTGTGAATGCCCTTTATTCGAACAAGTTAGACGCCAAGTGGCAGCCATCTTAGAAATATTTACGGTGGATATTAAAGCGGATTGGCTATATATATATATATATATACATTTATATGCATTCATGTATGAAAATTTTGATCATAGTTTTAAGGATTTCAGATTGTATTGTAAACATTATCCAAATACGCAAAATAATTGTCCTGTGTATTATTAAAAACTAACATGCATATATTTAACCCTTACTTTATTAAACTGAAAAGAAATGTGTGAAATAATCAGTTACTCAAATAGAGTGTAATTGTGGGTTTCCTTATTAAATCAAAGCGATTAATGACCATTAATTCACTAGTTGCAACACGGAGTCTTAAAGAAAAAGCAAGAAAAAAAAGGAAACATAACAGATAGGGATATATATTGCTTTTGGGAGTTGGTGAGTACGGCAAACATCATGAAAAAAAAATCAAAAATGATCTCACTTGAACGACGCCACTTAAAAGAAACCGACAATCTTTTCTGTCTGGAACGTGCCCTGAAAAGAGAAAA
Organism: Trichonephila clavata; assembly: GCA_019973975.1. NCBI lineage: Eukaryota > Metazoa > Arthropoda > Arachnida > Araneae > Nephilidae > Trichonephila > Trichonephila clavata. The sequence goes on from BMAO01004416.1 coordinate 36,191, forward strand.
GTGGTTAAAAGAGATTCATAGACGGGAAAAAAGGAGAGGGGGGGGGGAGTGATTGCGTGCGTTGTAAACAAGGCTTCGAGACTCACATTGATTAAGTCTTTACATTTAAAAAAAAAATAACAGAAATTAAAAAAAATATTTTTTCAAGTTTTTTTCTATCACACTTTAAAAAAATAAATTTATATAATTGTGCACCATATTTTTTTAATATTTGGAATTATAGCAAAATAGAAGGGCACGCACGATTTATATTGTATTTAGATAAATACATGTAGGCTATCCATGTAGTAGTCAATTGTAATTAACACATCGAATTGTTAAGGATAAACGTTTTATTATATTCGTGGTACATTGTCCAAACCTAAGATCATAACCTCTAAATCTTTGATAACTGGCGAAATATTCTGTTTATTTCAATGAAATTTGGCACAGAGGTGTATTACTATGGGGAAAAAAACATATCGCGACAACAGTATTGAAAATAGGTGAATTGATGATTGAGATATTAGTTCTATCAAAAAGCTCAAACAAGGAAACATATTTTGGGAATTATCCGTATAATGGGAGTATGGGCATCTGCTCGAGTGTGTGCAAGCATCACAATGAACTGTCGTAATTTTAATTAAGTTGTTCAGAAGCAGTTTTCAGCAATAAATCGCATTCAACCAAGCCACGTGTTTTAACACTTGGAGGTCCTACGCTAGAAATGGAACAGTGTATTGGCTCTTTCTAGATTACTTCATATATGTTCTTTAGAATTGAGACCCGGACACAACGCTGGCGAATTCATAGGAAGATTATTCTCCTTTTAAAAGTTATAAACAAAGTTAATTCTGTGTCATATAATATTAAGTCCCATATAAAGGAAGTCCAGTCTAGCAACATCCAGGATAAGATTCACATAAACTTTGTGATAGATCCATAGGTTCCTTCTACTAACCCCTTGGAGATTTCTTTTGGGTCATCATTTTTTCAACCATCTTTCTCCGAGGACAGGAAGTGTTATTATGCAAATTAAGTTTAATATATATATTCTGTATTCGGGAGTTTTGAAGGTTAGTGATGTGAGGATAGCTTGGATGTGAGGTGAATAGATGAGAAGCTTAGTAAATCGGCAGGAAATTGTATACGTAAACAGAGTGCGAAGCGAGAAGTTGGAATCTTAAGGAAGTTCTTGATGCAACTGTTGGAGCCGTGTTAAAATAAACGCAAGGATAAGAAGGCTACAATAGTTCAGGTAATGTGACCTTGTTTCAAGTAGAAGTTAGAGAGTTAAGGTATCCGAACACGTTATAAATGATCAAATTCAGTCAAGGCAGACATTTTTGTTTTTTTATTTTATTGAATAGAGCTATCTTTTGACTTTACGAAACATACTTTTTTTTTCTACGCTACCTAGAGGCCACGTTACAATCAATTTTATAAAGTTAAAAAAAGCGGAAGTGGGTGTTTGATCTACCAGAAGTGGGCATTCAAACTGTTCAAAATCTATGATGGCGAGTCTGATAACTCAAAATATTACGAATGTATTTCTATAAAACTTTTTGAACCTGATATTTATGTTATTTCCTAGAGAATGTACTAAAATATTTCTTATTGTATGAATACTTTTTGAGTTTTGGCTTGTTATTTAAATAATGGTCTCATAAAAAATGTCACATTTCTTATAATGTTTACTCAATCAGCTCTAAAATTTTCAAATTTTAATAAAAAATTAAAATTTTAGTACATTTTCTAGATAAATGCATTTAATGTGTTTTAGTGATACTTTTACTAATATATGCTTATTACTTTTTTCTCTAACTGCCCTGAAGTTTTCCAAAAATATTGCTAAAATTTCACTTATAATTGTGATTTTTGTGAAAATAAGGTAATTTATTTTAAATATTGTTAGTTAAATAGTAATATTTATTGGTATTGAATCATAAAAGAGCATTTATAATGTTTTAGTATGCTTTTTTGTTAAAAAGTACTCTGAACGTGTTCAGATACCTTAAATTATTAGCATGGTTCTAAATTTAATAAGCTTTGAATGAGTTATCGTAAATGTAGTTTGCATGCATATATTATCCCCATGCCATCTTGTCTCACCTCGTGCTCTGGCTGATCAGAATTATCCTATTTAGAGTATTATTTGTGTCTGAGTTGAATATAGTGATAAAAATAATTGAGGTTCATCATGGCTTCTGATCATTTAGTTCCTCCTACAACTCTAGCCGGATTACAGGGAAGAAAGGATGTTAAAATCTCTTATAACATTAATTACTTCCTATGTATAGCAATTCGCGATGTCACTACCTCATCAAAGACGTGTAGTGATGTGCAACTACAGAACAAAATACCCCCCCCCCCAAACAAGGATTATTCTGCCACCAAACTGGCCTATTTCCCTTACGTTGGAAGAAAGATAGCGAACTCCAGGTGGAGACTCACCGAGATTATTCTCTATTCTGAATCTCGACTGATCAGAGAAAGTATGACGCTCCTATTCTTGATAAGACCAAGAATGGTATGTGTTCAGCTTTTTGACAAACATGATCTCATCTGTGATGTGAATAGAGGGAGATACACCACTGGACGCCAGTCATAAAGCCTATTCATTGGTAGAAGTATGTATACCGTTTGTTTGTGAAAATTATTTTTTCAGACGCAGCAGCAAAGTCAGGAGCAAACTCTGTCGTTTTTTGCTGATAATTTCTTCGTGTATTTAATGCCAAATATAGATCTTGTGCAAATGTTGACGCTATTGGACGTCTACTTTTTTCATCATATTAATAGTGCTGCTTGTTTCTATATCATTGTACAATTTCCAAAACCATTGAGTCATTTCCATTTGATACTACCCAGATTCAACATTTCCAGCGACTTTACAAACCATTCAATCATCTAAGTGATTATGAGAAAATTTCACTGTTAATAGGCGAACGTGTATATTTTAATGCAATATTCACGATGTTCCAGGTAAAATTCTTAGATACTTATAAATGGTCAAATTCGGGGTTGGATTACAAAACAAGCGCTAAATGCCATTAGTTTTAAACTGGAGGCTATCATTTTGCTACCTTTCCTTCAAAATATTTAAAATACGAATTTTGTAAATTCCAGTTGTTGCAATTTTGTGACTATATTAAGTAGTGACTGTATTTTATCGACACCAGTGTATCTACAAACTAATATATATATGTATATTTAAATACATCAGAAAAATTTTACATTTTGAAGAATATGCTTTTAACTAATAAATATCCAAGATTCAGAAATCCAACTCTCTAAAATGCTAAAATAAGTAGAACTACCTAATACATTTCGTGCTTAAAAGTTTACCACAAATTTTATAATAAAAAAAGTTTCAAGGTAAGGAAAAAATAAGAAAACGGGAGAATAGAAGTTAGACAATTTAAGTGTTTGCAAGAATCTATGCATCTCATTTTGAATCTGAGTCAGCTATGATAAAAATAAATGTATAAAAAAATATACATCTTCAATTCCTCACATAAAATGCTTTCTTTCCTAATTTTCTATTCAGTGCTTTAAATGAGAAAATTCTTACGTACTTGTATATAACATAGAAATCACTTTTTTATATAACAATTAAAAAAAAAGGTTTGGAAAGGAAAGCGGATATTAGAATCTTTCTAAACGAAGAAATTGAGAAATAAAAATAACATGGATTTGTACACCTTTTTAATTTTATGAAATGAACTAGTAAAAGGGAAGAACTGTGAAACACGATTATAAATAGATCTTTTTTAGACTGATTGTGTCAAAAGGAAAAAATTATTTCAGTTAAGCAAATTTTTAATGGACGAATATCTTTTAAAGCTTAATCGCTTATTACTTTTTGAATTTTCAAAATACCTTTGATTATTCAATTGGTTAATTAAATTAAGTAGTTATTTACAGACGTAGCATTTATAATGATTATATTTTAGTGCAGCTTTAAGTAGTATGCATCAAAAACACAAAAAAACTACATTAATAATTTAATTATAGGTCAATTGGAATTTTAAAAAAAAATGTATTTAAATTTGAGTTAATATTCCCTAGGGTGGGTTTAATTTGCTAATTTTATGTATGGTATAATATTTCTTAATTATAATAATAGTACAATTTATGGCATAAATGTAGTTTACTACAGTAACTGCTGATCGTATTTCAGAATATAAATAACGAGTCGATACCAAAGTTTACATTGAACATCTTGTACGGTGTACGTAAGAAATAGTCACAACTGCCTACAATTTACTTGCATTGTACTTTAAATACCTACTTGATGTGGTGTAAAAATTAGGAGATGAGGGTGCCAAATCGGGTGATGTTTTCATCACCGGTGTGGCGACTTAGTTTCAAAGTAATCCCTAAAGGGAAATTTGTGTGAAACTTCCCTAATCGATGGAGAATTTAATTAGTCTGTAAACAATTTTGGCCAATCGCGGAACACCGAAATTGGTGGTGTAAAATAAGTGTGAGATAATTTATTCCATAAAATAGAAATTTTTTTAATGAATATTTGATTGTTTGTATGTGTTTGTGCCATAACGTGTCGTAAAAATGAATGTTTCAAAACTGAGACAAAGAATGGTATTTGAACTGTGAGTAAGAAATCAATACGCGACAACTTAAACGAGACTCAAAAATTCGAAGGCGATCGTTAATACCACTTGTGGTGATTTAAAGTGAGATGCCAATAACAACAATAATAATAATAATATATTTTTAATAATTAAATCAAAACATCATAAAAATGAAAGCAAATGTATTATTAATGAGAGAATATGCTTGTAACTTAGTCTTATATAATTAACACAATATCTTACTTATTTAATTATACCCATCATATCCAAATATCATGTATTTAATCCATATTTAGTTTTAATGATATATAAATACATAATTATAAAAAATCATTTGTATTTTCGTATTAAAAGTATTATAAAGATAGTTAAATTTCAAATTAGAATCCAATACTTCCAAATGCTTCTCTATAAATTATAAATCGCTATCAATACATCACATAAAGTAAATCTTATATTTACTATAATTATTTATATCGATATTGTTTAAATGTTGTTAATTCTAAGAAAAATCCGAAATGCAAGTAAAAAAACGGGTTTTGGTAAGTCGATGAATATCATCCAAAATGGACGAGTTATAGCACTCTGCTTTGAAATATATACGCGCTGACTCAGTTTGAGTTTTTTCTTTTTTCCGACCACAAAAACATTCTCGAATTCTGTTTCGATATGTTTTTCATGTCACGTATGTTTCGAAACTCTATTTTTTCCACTTGAAAAAGAGGTTATAAAAAGAATTCAATGCTATGTTACTGCAAGAAGCCTTTCAATGAAGTTTGTCTGCAGAATCTTAAGTCTGAAATCCAACTGTTTCTCTTTAAAAATAGGAATGTTCGAACTAATGGTGCCTTCATACCCTTGAATTTCAGTATTCATAGGGATATAGCAGTTACATGTTTATGCATACGCAGTAAATTGGAATTTCATATAAAAGCAACGAATAGATTTTGTTTATGTATACAGAACAAAAGATTTCAGATATTTATACATCATACATTTACATTGAATAATTTTATGTCCGACTGTTTTATTTCAAAATTGGTTCATCTTAATTATTAAAAGTAGTTTTTTTTTTGGAAAACGAAGCTTTTTGGAGGGAAATTAAGATTTGTTTTGTGTGTTCATTGTTGTAATTATATATATATATATATAACAAAATGCTGCCAGAATTAAAAATTATTATATAAATAGTGTACTGGTATAATTTTCCATTTTATGACAAAGAAAACCTCTTTCAAATTGTCAGAAAAGATAATATGAATATAAGAGTAATTGTCGATATTAATGGAAAAACAAAGTTATGTTTATGTTCAGAAAAAAAAACATTTTTTATGTAAAACATTATTTTCAAATTCTCAAATACGAATTCTAGAGTCTACTATGCAAATCAACACTTAATATAAAAGGGAAAAAGTTTTGTAATTAATTATCGTGCTTTTACTTTGCTTAACATATGTTTGAAATTATCCAGAGTATAAAAAGTAAATATAAGATTGTAGTTAGAGTTATCAATTTTGAGGGTTCTTTTTCATAATGAATGCAGCAAGGGATTATATATCAAAAAATATTTTAATCAAATTAGACAGACCTCATTAAGGTATTGAAGGTCATAAAGGTGGGTTTGAATATATACCATACAAATAACAATAAATATAAATATTTTTACTAAACTTACTTTAACGAAATTATAATTTTTCAAACATAGTGTCGTCTGGAAAATTTATCTTGAATTTTTCATGAGCAACAAAATTATGCAAAGCGATACTTTCAACATCAATTGAATAAAAAAATATTTTTTTTTTAAATTAAAAAATTTCTTAAATATATTTATATTTAAAAAGCATGAGAACTAAAATTCGAAAAAAATTCGTATTCAGTTACCATTTTCGTTTTGTTTACATTTTTGAATGAACTTTAAAAACAAAATGAATGTACTTTATACTGTGAAATGTTACTTTTTTACCTTGAGTTGATTTCGGAAAGTCAATTTCCGAATTTGAAGCACCCGATTTTGAATTTTTTGATTTTGAATTTTTGAAGCACCCGATCAATTTTATTACCCACCATATAAGTAAAATTGTATGCATATTTTGCCTAAAAGGTTTCTTTTTTTAAAATAATTTAATTTCAGGACACACTTTTTAAGCCAATATTTGTCCAAGAAAAGCCAAGAAAAGTCCATACACCCAAAATGGACTTTTCTTGGATGTGTGAAAACACATGCTATTAAATTTACCTCAAGAAATTCAAGTTAGTTTACCTCAGTTCAAAAATTAAATAATAAAATTTTTCTATAGAATTATTTAAAAAATTCAAAAAGATGCGAAGATTTTTTTTTTGATTAATAACATTTTAGTGTTTAGAAATATTGAAACTGCTTTTAAAATTAAAGAAAAAGCCATATTTTTAAAATTGTATACTCCAATTATTTCTTAAAGAAAATATTCCGGTGAAGCAAATATTTATTATAAATTAGGAAATCAATATTTAACTGGTAAATTATTATTAATTATTATAACTGGTAAAAGTAATTTCAAATATAAAAAAATGAAACACAATGCAATACAGTAATTAGAAGATTTTGTTATCAAAACTGGTTACTCTGCTGCGAATCCTTACACTTTATTTACTGAAAGATAAAATGAGCAAACTTATTTTAATAAAATAAGAACAAAATACTCCAATATTTTATTTGTAATCCAAAAGATTATCGAAGGACAGGGTAAATCTATATCGACATAATAAAACCGTAAGTTTCGTAAGTGGAAACGAACATTGAAGACTATAGCAATACGATAAAAACGTCAGCTCCCTAAGCAGACAGTGTCTGTAGACAGGGTAAAGCTATGCGTTAGCTTCCCAAATGAAAACGGTGTCCGAAAACAGGGTAAAGATATGCATTAGCTTCCTAAGTGGAAACGGTGTCCGAAGACAAGGTAAAGCAACGCGTCAGCTTTCTAAGAGAAAATGGTCAGAAGACATGATTAAGTTATCGCGGACACAAAAAAAAAGACGTGAGGTTTCTAATCAAGACGGTTTGTTTGCATGAATACATCAAAAACGTAAAATTCCTAAGTTGAAACGGTGATTGAAGACAGGGGGGAAATCTTTCATGATATAATTAGTACGCAATCGTACAGTATTAGTGTGTTGATACTTGGTTTTTAATTATTTGTCGCAGTTTATAATGCAACATTAATGATGTCTTCTAAGATTTCATCAACATATTTGTAAGTAAAAGATGTTGAGTTATTGAAGGCTGTAAGATGTTCAAAACCATCATTTAATTAAATAGATGTTTTGTATGCCTATTAATGACAGTTTAATTGTTCTATAAAACAACAACAGTAAGTTTTTAGCTCATTTCCATTCCTTCCATTTTAGTAGAACATGGACACGACTTTTAACATTTCGTACTACATATTTCCATTTAGATACATTTAAAAAAAAAATACGTTACTCAAATTTTTAAAAAATATTTTACACACATGCAATCAGACACTAATTTAATGAATGCATCGGTACTGAACATTTTATTCGTTAATTCAAGATTATTCGTAATATCAGGGTCCAAAAAGAATATAAACTTTTTGCACTTACCTTGAAAATTGGATAATAAGTAATTATACATAAATATCCATAATTATAATACTATTTTAATTCAGCAGCATCAAATAATTACTCACCAGTTAAATGAAAAATTTAAAATACTGAATAATACATATGTGACAATCTGTTTCATTTCTGACTCGAAATCATTCTTTTTAGACCTTATGTAAAGAAGAAAATAGTACACAATTTACATTCTGCAGCTTGTGATATGTTTTCACAGTATCGAAACAATGTAAAGGTTTTGATAGAGTTTCTTTAACAATTTCCGTATCAGAATAGCAATTCATTTGCTCCAACAAATTAATTCAAATTTTTTGCGAAACTTTTCTTTTCTCAAAAAAGGGAGCAAATGGTAAGATCCCTTAAGATATCTAATGAATTGTGGAGTGGTATGAAATAAGAAAGGAATTTCGAGTACTATTTTGAGGTATTCGACTACTTGCGACAAATTTTTTTTTAAATGGAAATATGGGAATTTTTTTGTTGGTTTTAGATTTGTTTAGTACATTTTTAAAAAACATAATAAAATTAAGAAGAGAAAAAGAAATTAATAATACTAAAATGGGAAAAAATGGGTAAAAATTGACAAAAAAATAACATAAACTCGGCCCATTTTGTACCAAATGTTTATGAACAGATTTTCAATTTTTCAATTCTGACGTGTTGCTATGTTATTTATTTTTGAATTGACCTTCAGGATAAGAGGTATTTTAATTTTACAGAAACTAGATCACTTATCTTAATTATTATACGAAACTGCTTAAAAAAAACATGGATTATATTCACATAAGGGACTGTAAATATTATAAAAAAGCAGTGACTGATAAATTCAAGGGTTAAATCTCTTCTACTATTATACAGGACGTACAGAAAAAATTTCAGCTAGATATTTTCAAAGGATTTTTAGCAATCGCATGCCCCGTTTGAGTATTTTCAGAAAAACACATTTAAAGTAAAACGTGTTTTAAAGTATAACATCTTGCTTACAGTAAAGACATCTGTTTTTACCAAAACACTTGTAGTTTTTCTTCTAGTGAACCAAAAATAATAAACTTGGTATTGTTATGAAGCTAATAAAATGGCCTATAAAATAAAATTATAAAAAAAAATTGTTAAATTTTGGCAAAATTCACAATTTTAGGGTAGTCGGGAACTTTAAATTCATGCGATAGGTTGCACTCATGACTCACCTGACCCTGAAAAATATAATAATCTTCTGCACACTTTCCCATCAAATTTGATGCTTTTAAGAAGCCTTTTTCGTTCCGTTTTCGATGTTTAATATTCGTTAAATAGAGGCTTATTTGCCTTCATTTAAATCGGTGGAAAAAAATTGTTTTGCAAAATTCGTTAAATATGTGTTTGGTAAATCGGGGCCCGAATTTATATAAAAATTCACAAAAAATAGTTAAGTAATTATTCGATGAAATTACTGGATAATTTCATCGAAAAAAATTCTAGATTTTTATCATTTTTAAAATTTTTATTTTTCTTATTTTTTGTAAATGTGAAATCCCTATTTAGAGGAAAATAAAGTACTTTAGTTCATTATATGTGCATATATCCCATGCATAAATATAAAAAAAATATTTAGAAGCTTATATATAATGCAATAGTGTTTAGCAGTGTACTTAGAGGTACTAATTTGATATTGGTACGTTTCCCTACAAATAGTTTTAAATTTTCGTTCAAATTGTAGTTGGGCGATAGTATTCCAATATCGTTACCTTGATTTTTAAAGCTTGGTACTGTATTTGATGTAGTGTATATGTCTTGTATATGTCTTCCCGTGTGTTATGTTACATACGTTGTGAAACAAAGATTTAGTTACTCGTGTTCGTGCAAATTCCACAGAGGAAGTGAATCTGTATGGCATACACATTTATATTTTTCAGTTTCACTTTTTGTCTCTGGTGGAACCAATAGATTTCATTCATGGAACCCCAGGGTTCCACGGAATACAATTGGAAGACATTGGTCTATACAAAATGCTACGGTTTATCTCAACCACTGGTCTATAGTATTAGCTTCAAGGAAATAATGTATTATTAAAAATTAACAAAGTAAGATTTTCTGAGAATATACATAGTCTCTCCTATTTCAAAAATCATATTAATTTTTATATATCTTTAAAATTCTACAAATTATTAAAATATTAATAAATATTTTGAAAAAACAGAATTTATTTCCACACACGCGTCTTAATTTTTTTTGTAAATTAACACAGTGTCTAAATCAAAAAATTAAAGGCAAGGATTATTGAGACTAAAAATTTATTCACAAAAACACCATAACTTATAGACAAAAATATTTAAATAGTTAAACAAAATTTTTGAAGCCCAATATTTGAGGCATAGCATATCGCGCTTCCAAGTCTCAGGTGTGGGGTTCAAACCCCGGGTTTGGCTAGGTCGATATAGCCTTTCATTCCTTCAGCGGGTCAATAAGTGAGTTCCAAGCTTGAATGGGAGCTAAAAACTGGGGTTTTTGCTTCAGACTGATCACCTGATCGGAACATCTGCTCATGTTCCGATCAGCGCCTAAGGACACGTAAACTGAGACGGGCACATTAAGCCTTGGCCCTCTCTAGGCTGATATGCCACTAAGTTTTTTTTATATATATATTTAAAACAGGTATTTCTTTCTAGTACTTGTTTAGATTTTCACCCTATGTGTGCATTATGCAGAGAAGAGAGCGTTTTTCTATAAAATATATAAAAATATATATCTTTATAACGCTCATATAATTTCAAAAGAAATTCCACTTTCATACCTTTTGTTGGAGACATTATTGCAACCAATGTCCACTTTCAATTAAAACCCTCATTAAAATTATAATTAACAAAATAGATTGCAAAATATTTTCCAAATGTATTTTTTCTCTAACTGTGAAAAATAAGCTCTGGGAACAACCAAGCATAGAGATTAAATTTTTAAGTTGTTTAACCTCTGCACATAATACTAATATGTGCATTTTCCCTCTTCTTAATTCGGATCAATTAATGACCCTTAGTTCGTTTGCTGTATTCCTTACATTTCAAAGAAAGCGAAAGGGAAAAAAAAGAGATAAAAAAAAAGAATCAGATGGGGATATTGCTTTTCTGAGAAGGCTGACTATGGGTAAACGTGATGGGAGAACAAGACCAAAAGATCTCACTCAAGCGATGCCACTTAAAAGAGACCGACAGTCTTTCCTGTCTAGAACGTGCTTCGAAAAGGGAAAAGTGAGTTCATTACGCTGTGGGGAAACTAATTGCAAGCGGAGAGCTTTTTATTGTTTCTCCACAAAGTAAATTAAATTGTTTTGGTGAATTGAATTATACTTATGGTAATAGAGAATACTTTAGTGTACTCATGATATTAAAACAACAGTTTTTTTATGAATAAAGCATATATAAGAGTGTTTATATTATTTATAAATGGTAGCATATTTATATCTGATACTATATTTATGTTTTTGTTTTTTTAACTAAACTAATATTTTTCTTTATGTGAATCAGATTTAAATGTGTTTAAGTTTATGTGTACCTATATTTTACGAAAATGTTTCTAGAAATTTCAAAAGCAAAGCATTTTTTTTCCTTTTTTAATAGAATCATTTCACTTGAACAATTCGAAGAAATTAGATAAAATAATGAAATAAATTTCAATAGCACACTGAAACATTAATTTTTGACACATTGAAAAATTATTTTTAAATAAAACATTTATCTCACAAATAAATTTCCTCATATTAAACTTAAATGTCGATTTTCTCAGAAACTTAAAAAGTTCACCCATCATTGCCTTCTTTCAAGTATTATATATAGATAAGGCGAGATAAAATTATCCAGTTTTATGCTATATTTACTCTAAAGATGACGGTTATGGGAAAAGTTAGAATACTCTTATATTAAATATAATCTCATTTAAAATACATATTTGTGATATTTGTTTCTCATACTCCCATTTCATTTTTTATTAATTGTAAAATGCATATCAAAATTCTTTTCATTAAAATATGAGAAAAAATTATTATTTTTCCATTAACGGGATAGTAAATGTAAATGAGTATGAAGTTTGAGATATTAAACTCAATAAAATAATTTGTCTAGATATCTGGAGAGCATATAAGAACACAATAAATTCGAGGAAAATAGATATTTCTAAGAAAATGAAAGAAAGCAATAATTTCAATAAATTAATTTCTTTAATTCTTTGAATTTTATTAATAGGTAGAATTCACATATAAACTAAAAAATACGTTTTATTTAAGGAGTTATAATTAGTGATAAATTGAACGGGTTTTATTAATACAACTATATAAATAATTAAATTTTCAAAATTAGAGAAAAGGATATTTTTTTAGGATCCAGAGGGATATTTAATGTTTGTTCTGTATTTCTTTTACAAATCACGAAAAAGAATTTACCTAAATACATATTTTACGATGAATATACGTAATAATACCATTAAGAAACTTTTTAAAAGAGGAAAAACACGTAATTTTATTGTTTTTACTTAAAAAAAATCAACTTGATAAATAGCTTCTATCTTAAAAGTTTTAATAAATGAGATATTTGTAATAAATTTTTTTCGCTATGTACTCCCATACATAATCGTAATTAATGTAATAGTTTCATTTTCATGACTCATTGCTAATTACCTCAAGTATTTTTTCTACTAATATGTACACATATTTCTCTGAGAAATTAGTATTAAATTTCCTATGAAAAAGTAAAGTAAATTACTTGTGTACAATGGTTAATTACCTAATTTGATAAAATTATGAACCACCGGTAAAAGAATTTAAAAAGCAATAAATTGCATTGAGAATTTGGGATCACATTGCATCCAACATATTATTAAAACAAGCACTAGGTGAGATTTCAAGAGAACACCATTATTTCTGCAATTATTATATTTGCTGGTCAAGATATACTATAATTATCAATTATTATAATATGTGTGTAATTTTAATAATGCACATTTATCTTCATTTCAAAATTCTGATAGTTAATTAAATTCAGATATGCAGTTATTATTATTCTTCATTTTCGTTAGTACTTCTTAAATGGATTCACATGTACGTGATAAAACAAAACATATCGATTATAAACACAAGAAATGGGAAGTGTTTTAATAATTTCTTTTTTCTTTGAGAAAATTGCCCAATTACCCTGCTTTACTTTTTTTTAAACTGAAACCATGCGAAATGCAAAGAGATCTACTATCCCAATTTTAATATTCTTTAACGGTAGTCTAGTATTCAAGGTTACAGAGTCACTGACTGTTGTGTTTCTATTTATTCGTAAATTCAAGTCTATTCAAAAACATTCGTGTAGAGTGACTAAGGCACGCTAAATCTCATGTAAAGCTCAAAATCCTTATGTCGGTATACATAGAAATTTTGAGAGAAAAGTGATTATGAAAAGCAAACCCTTTTGTACCTCTTGTACATTCTGCTAAAGATCCTCATAGAGTTCTTGAATACGACATTAATATAAATAACAAAAATAATGTATTGTAGCTGTCACACTAGAGTTTAGCCTTTCAAGCTACTTATAAAATATTTACGTACTATATTCGTAATTATACTTTTTATCTAGATTTCATATGTCTTGAAATAAATGCCTATTTTTGTAGCAACTTTTTAAGCCGAGAGTCTTGAAATCATTTAGAGAGAGAGAAAAACAATTTCTTTTTAAAAAATACTATTACATTTTTTTTTCAGAAAACTTTTGAATCACACAAGTAAATCGAAGCAATGCAAGTAATCCTAATAAAATTTATGACTTATCAATTATATTAACTGATCACAGTAAAAAGTAAATTGCACAAAACTATTTTTAAAAAAATAATCCTATGGCACATTAAAAGACTATTTCATATCGAAAGAGTTAAAAATAAATCTATAAATTAAAATGAACTTTTCTGTAGAGCTTTCAGATCAATCTAAGAGGAAGAGCAGAACATCTATATGCAAATGACGTAAGTCAATTATTTCGTGGAGATCACAAATGGTTCAAAGAGGGCCAAGGACTACTTTGATATGACATATAAGTTAATACAGGCAGTCCTGGCCAGATATCAAACGAAACATGGGGATAGATAATTGATATTGAGACTTTTGTGGTTTATTAAAGTTGGGATTTTTTACTAGTTCTACGGGGGAGGGAATCACTATATATGTTCTGAATTAGACATTTGATATTCTTGATAAGGAGTTTTAGATTAATTCTCTAAAAGACAGAAGTCTGTTTTTAGTGAAATGATCAACTGCCTTGTTTCCCCGAAATTCCCAGTAGGCTGTGATCAACTGCTCTATCTTGTTATTACTGACAATTCAGTTGAAGGGGTTAAATCTATTATCTATGGTAAGTGGCTGGATGCATCAATTGCCTGAAGTGCGGCCTTTTTGAATCTGATATTAATACCACTTTTGAAAAGGTGTCTGGACGTGATTGATATTGTAACAAGACCTAGTATATGGCCATGATTAAACCATCGAAAGTTGTACTATGGGTTGGATTGAAGTATAAAAGCAAAATAGCTTAGAGTGAACATCAGAATCGGCCTTAACACAACAGCTTATTCTGGAACAGGCTTAATTGTTCCTTTTCAGGGTAGAAAGTTTTCATTCTTTCAAGAACGAGTGTTCTTAAAACTGCAAATCTTTATTTTGAAAAGTTTAATTTAAAATAAAGATTTAAAGGTAATAAAGTGCTAATTTTAAATATAAATTAGCACTTTATTACCTTCATGAATGAAAATTACTCAAGAATGTATTAAGTTACTTTTTATGTCATCATTATAATAAAAAGTAGATCATTTACTTTTAACTTTTGAGTGAAATCTGTTATATTTTGACCATGGCACATTTTGAATTGAAACTATTTACTAGATACTTAAAAGAGACTTAGATTTCTCAGAATAAAGTCAACTTTTTAAAAAAAAATTTGGTGTTACAATCAACTAAACGTTTAATTTAACTCTAAATTGTTATTTTTATAGATTAAAAACGTGTTCCCGAAGCTCGTTTCTCTGAAGTACTTAAGTATTGGTAAATAAATACGATAACTTCTTTTTTTGCATGCTTACCTAGTCGCTACCATTAATCATCCTGGTATAAGTCATCAGTTTCGATTAATGCTTTGAACAAACGTTAAAATTGAATTTTTAAGCACATGTACACAGATTCACCTCTAGATCCATATCGAATTTCTCATCAGATTTCCAATAAGTTTCCTCATTGTTACAGTGGTATAAGTCATCTGGAGCCTAAACTTTTATAGCATGGTTGATGTGTAAGGATATTAAGCTCGCAATCTCTGATCTGGACATCTTATTTTCAAAAGAACACATGGTATCAAAAACTAATAACAGATTTAAAGATTATTTTAAATCAATACGATAGCAAGCGCCTCTTTCAAATTTTTATTTGTTTCAAAAGATCCCAAAGTATTCAAACTATCATTGCACTTTCTTTTGAACGTTGAGGCATAGTAAGGAATATAATTCTGATTGGGAATAGGCAGGAAAGAAAGAGCTTCGCCTTATTCTTAGGCTTTAAAGTTTAGAGGTGTTTATGATTAAAAAACATATTAGTTTTAACTGAATTTCTGAATGCCTATTATGAGAAAGTTTTAAATATTCATGGAAGAAGTTAAATCAATTTTAGCAGCATACTGTTAAGTATTTGTAATTTTGTAGCTCACAAATTGCCTACATAGGTTGAAAACAATTTTTAAAATACTGTATATTTAAATGAAACAATATTAGTAAAGATATTCACAAGCAAATACACTAAAAAATCCTTTAGTTAATGTATTATTCGTTGAAATAACATTCACTTTTATGATTTATGAGATGTAGACCATTTTTAAGTAATCTAGAGCAGTTTCATATTTTCTTTAGAAAAATTCACATAATAGTGATTGATAATTACACAGAAACTTCTCAACTTACCTCACAATTTAAAAGCTTCGGATTGAAAGTTACTGCAATTATAAGTCCTTAGTTTCACCTAAGCAAACATTAGAATGCTGAAGAAAATTTAAATGGCAACTTACTTCACATACCTGTAAACTACCATAAATTAAGCTAGTATACCAGTAAATTACCATAAATTAAGTTAGTATACTAGTAAACTACTAAAAGCTAAGCTAGTATACTAGATAACTACCATAAATTAAGGTAGTATACTATTAAACTACCATAAATCAAAATACTGTAGTTGAAATCCATACCAACACAGCTATAGTTCTTATTGATATTTTAATTATAATAAAAATTTTGTTCTCATCTCTCATTAATCGTTTTTTTTTCAATAAAGGCATATAAGGTAACCAATACCTGAAAAACATTTGAATTAGAGATATCATCCTACATCATTGATGGCAATGATGATTCGTCTGGACATGGACTCAGGAAAGCAACGAAAATGAGAAGCTATTATATATGGACTTACAATCTCTCAGTAATTCTCCATAGTTTACGAAGTTTTTATATAGATGTACCAGAGATGTCTAAGCGTCTCGCTTGATAGGAGTTTTATTTGTGTTAGTCAGAATTGCCCTCATTGTGCTGAAAACTCACAAAAGGGAGAACACAGTTTTCATGAATACAGTGGTACCTCGACATACGAGTGCCCCAACATACGAGTTTTTCGAGATACGAGCCGGCGAGCGAGGGATTTTTTGCTTTGAGTTACGAGCGAAATTCGAGATACGAGTTCGGTTTAGCAGGTCGGCCGGTAGTAGCACGCGACCGCGTGCCACGCGGTCGCGCCCATCACGGTCAGTGAATTAGTTAGCAGCGTGCTTCCGCTGTGATAAGTTGTGTAGTTGTGTTCGCGTTTTGTGTTGCGTTTACATTTATATTTACAGTTGTAGTTCATTTATTTTTATAACCATGGATCGGAAGAAAGTTTGTGAAAAGGAGACACAAGAGTTACAGTCTCAGCAGCATACGGAGGTTATGCAAGAAATTGGTTTCGAGGATTCAGAGGAGGAGGTTATTTCTACAAGTGAGATAAAGGAGATCTTAGGAATGTGTGAGAAAGTTTCACAGTTCGTGAAAAAGAAACACCCAGAAAAAGTTGCAACAGGTCGTGCATCTGATCTTTTTAATGTCACTTGCCTAACTCATTTCCGGAACATTCTGAGAGGGAGGAAGAAACGAACCTCCTTGGACATGTTTTTTTCTAAACGCCCTACAGGTGAAAGCGAGAAAAATGTAGCGAAAAATGCAAAGACCAGTGAGGATATCTAATTTATTTCTTTACATTCTCTTTTTTGTTTTTGTACAATAAATATTTGTCATTTATAAATAAGTTTTTATTATTCAAAACCACGTAACAAAAATAACTGGGGTGACATTTTGGGGGTTGGAACGGATTAATGGTAGTTCAATTGTTTTGTATGGGGAAATTTGCTTCGAGATACGAGTTATTCAAAATACGAGCAAGGTTGCGGAACGAATTAAACTCGTATGTCGAGGTACCACTGTATTACAAGACAGTTTGTGTGCAACTTCTATTTGAAGCCGCTAATTCACCTTCCTGCTGATCTAAGGGTGTGGGGGGAAACAAAGCATCACCAGAAACTTCCATAATAATTAATATTTTATAACTATTCAAGCACACTAATCACCGACAAGTGAAACTACAAGAGGAAACCCTAGGAGTGATATAAAGTTAGCAATCTACAGTAACTAAATAGGAGCTAGTAATCTGCTTAATTTAATTTAATCTACTCTATCTTAGATTATTAATTCTTAATCCACTAATTAATTATAATAGCTACTCCTTCCTTAACTCACGTTGTGATAATTAAATAAATCTCACCTACATATCACCGCAACAGTTCCTCCGCTCCTTCTATCTTACATTTACAAAACCTTGACTTTATATAGTCAAATTAATCTACATATCAAGGTTTCTTCTTGAAGGATAGCTGTGAACTAACGCGAAAGCTGACCCCAAAGTTTTCCCAAGAGGATTATTCAGAAGGTCACAAGTTGATCTGTAAAAGACGATGTTACTCGTTACAGGATTCATGTTTCATTCCATATAAGCAGTTCACCGCCGAAAATTCTAGTTCCACTTACATGAAGAGCACCCTCTGGGCATGAAGAACATATTACACCATGGTAGTTGTGAGGCACACTTGCCTCGCTCTCGGAGTATACCAGCATCAATCTGAAATGATTGATGTATAACAGATAACACTCTCTACATTTCTGGTGGCCGTGGGTAGTAGCCTAGTGGTTAGAGCATTGGACTCCAGACCGGAAGGCCTGGGTTCGATGCTCGATGCCACCAAATGCCCTCCGAGTATAAAACGGAGAACGTGCTCGTTAAATCAGTGGGTCCGAATGGTGTCGCCATCTATCGTGTTGTTCTGAGCAAAATCGCACTGTCACCTTCTTGGGGGCTTAGGCTAACGACAGGAGTAAAATTCTAGCCCTCAGCCGCGATGAATTTCGTGGACCTTGATCTGATGTTACTGTCGATCAGGTGGCATAAGCAACAACAACATATCTGGTATGTGTGAAACGTCTTCTGGTGTTGTCTCGGCGCCCATGATGGTTTTAGTGATCTGAAATGTGAAGTCATCACCGATAACCTCTTGAGATCATGACTTCTGTTCTCCGTAGCGAAATGATTATGAATGGTGTAGCGTTACATAGTGTAAATTGAGTTAAGGTAGACTAAGCGATCTCTCGCACGTAAGCCGTTTATCAATTGTTAAAAGATGAACAATCCGGAAATGTGTGTGATCTAGCAGTTTGTTATAAGTGACATTTAGGCATTGCGAAAATGATTTTATTGGGATTGAAGAATATTAAATATTGCATCTGAGTATCATATATTAAAAGAACAAGAGTGGAATTATAAAAAAATTGCAAATTATTATATCCTAAGTGTGAATTTTAAATGTCATTTATATACCATATCAATGAAACTAGTAACAAAGAATAATTCTTAGCTTAGGACTTAAACTTGATTTTGGCAATTTAATACCTTTGTAATAACAATATTTAAAATCTTTCAATAAAAAATTCAATACAAAAATACGCACATACATAATTTGGATTAAAATTTTTAAGCATATTTTCAGCTAAAGATATTTTTTTTAAAAAAAATTACGTAAGCCTTATTTTACATAGTTACTCTATGAAAATAGTTCATTAACTAGATTTCTCTTATATGAGTTATGTACGGCTAAACGTTAAATTATTTTCATTAGCTTGTAATATAAGCTTATAAGAGAAAAAGAATAATAATTTAGCTAACATTATATTATTGATAAAATGTGATATATTATACAGACCATGCGTCTCTTACACAGTTTTCAACAAATAAGAAATAGCTATTAGGATTCACACTTTGTAAAAATATTATTTAAAATAGTTAGTATACTGAAATGTTTATTTAATTATTCATTTTTTGTTTGTTTTATTGGCAAAAAAATTAAAGATTAAATCTGTTTTAAAAAAAAAAACTTTAAGTCATACATATGAAGTAAAACCAGTCATAAATAATAGACCTTTTTAATCTACAGCATTTTGTAATAAAATGAATTAAAATCAGTTTTATCTTCGGTAATCAGTAAAAATATAGGAACTTACATAACAATTTTAAAAAAAAAAACTCTTTGAAAAAATAGTTTACAGTTTATAAAATAATAAGGCTCTCATAATAAATAAAAGAAGTAATTAGACCAAATATTAATTATTTTACCTTTTATTTTCACTCTTTTTAGAAATGTCAGCACTTTATTTCTAATAGTATTTTTTTTTCTTTTAAATTGATTTCCTGAGTTAAAATCATTAAACATTCCACAGTAGTACGAAATAGCTGAAACTTTTCTGCCAAAATCTTCATTAAATATTTCTGAACTATCCTTTAAATGTTATTCAGAAATCTTAGATACATATTTGAAATAATGATTATCAAATAGTATGAAATTTTGAAAATTGGAAATCGATTTAATACAATGCGATGTAATTCCCGTGAATTTTAATGGATGTGATCACACAAGTGCATGCATTTAGTGTACTCAATTCGCTATTGCTCTGAAAGAAAACGCCGATAAATCGATGACTTAGCAAGCGGCCTAAAGCTGCTTCAGTTTTAAACATGCGTGAAATTTTGTTTCTCGGTTAGAAGCACTTTCCAAACCACAGATTGGAAGAAATTGCTTTGGGTTTATCGTAAATGGTGTTGCGTCATTTATTTTTAGGGAAAGCCCGATGTGTTTAAAGGTGGAAAATGAATGTATGTATTAATCCTGTGGTTGCCAACTCCAACAAAAAGATTAGAATCTTTCACCAAAATAATTAAGTAGCACTTGTTTTGAAGTGTAAGTAAACGATGTTATAAGTACCGATTAAGTAATGTAATTAACGTAAAAGAGTGTGAGGGAATTATGGGTATTTTGCTTTCTGTGTTTCCCTAATATATGGAAAATCTTTTTTTTTAAATTTTATCCGTAGTTTAGATGTTTATGTGGATAGGCAAATTCCTCTGTTTGTCTAATAAACAGAGTCAATAATTAGAAAGCAAGATAATATACATTAACACATTTGTACTTTTGACAAAAAGCATAAGCGAATAAAATAAAGTCATTTATTATCTCCATATAGAAAATCGAATTTTTAATTGAAATCCCTAGTATTTTCTGAATTTGAAGTAAACATTTTATTTTCTATAAATGTTAGACATGGTTGGAAATTATACATAGTTTACAGCTTTTTCATAGAATCTGAAATTTAAAAAAATTTCTAAAAAAGTGATATTGAAAATCTTTTAAATCTAGGCATCAAAATAATAAAACTAAGTTATTTTTGTAAAGCCTTCGAATAAAAAATATTTTGAATTTAAAATATGCATTAAAATGTATGTAAAATGTTTCAACATATTCAACTGCTGATTTGTTCATTCTCGTGAAAATCTAAATCATTTTTATCATTATTTATTACATTTAAAAGCTTTTATTTAACTTACAATGTATGTATGTATGTATGTATGTATGTATGTAATTTGTTCGGGTGGAATCTTGCAACTCAATTTTGAAGCTGATATCTTCATTTCATTGAGCTGAAATTTTGTATACACGTTTAGTTTGGATGACAATGCATGTTTTGACCAATTATATTCCAATATTGCAATTAATTAAAAATATATTATTTAAAAACGTTAAACTAGTTTTGGGCGCCAACTTCAATATATCTGCATTGTTGTAATAATGTTATTGTTACAACAATGACAAAAGTTGGCGTCGAAAATCGTTTTTCAGCCAAATTGGAATTTCATAACGTTGCGCTATTGACTGTATTAATTAACTTTGTCTAAAAAATAGTAACATTTCTACAACGTAAAAATAATCTAATTTCTACAACGTATGCAACTTTTTTTACAAACTTCTATCTATTTTCTTGTATTTAAATTCAAAACAAATAAAGTAGAGCTATTTTTCAAGTAGATTGGTACATTGTATACCTTTCTCAACGCTGCCAACTAACTTTAATCTATGAAACTCAGACAAAAAATAATTATAGAATCAGAAAGATCATTTATTTCGTCCCGATACAGAATAATGATTTTTTACAAAATAATAATATTTGTATTTCTTACTATTTTTTTAAATAAGTCAAAATCGATGCGTTTTTATGAAAATATTGTCTAAATCATTGAGCATGAATTTTTTTTGTTTAAATGAATCGGCATTTCGTACTAAAACAGCTCATACTTTGCTCTTTTAGAATCAGTCATTTAAAAAATAAAACGCCGAAAACTTTTTTTAACGATTTTTCAAAAAATACTCAAAATTTTAACATTTAATAACTTTGTCATTTATGAAGAAAATCTCATAATTTTTTTTTCGTGTGTAAGACAATATTACCCAAGATCATTACGAAGATTGAAAAAAAATCCTTAAAAATTACGGATTTAAGAAAAAAATTGTGGTTTTCGTCTAGTACCCTTTTTGCGAGATTTCATTTAGCTAGACTGTTCGAAAATAAATGGCTAACACCTAGCAACAATGATGCGTTGAATGAGATGACTAAATTGAGAAACCTGTCCAGTGATAACTAAAAAGTAAAAAATAAATTAAAAGTAAAAAAAACTTTTTTAAAACTAATTTAAACGCGCTAAAAAGAATAAAATAAATTTTTCTTTAAATTTTTTTTACTATCAACTTATAACGTCATTACAAAATTTATATGATATAAAAGCTTGTCGGAGATTTACCTCTGCAGATAAACAAGTAAATTAAATAACTTGATCTGATTGATTTTAATTTTTAAAAATTTTAAACTAAGTAAATACGAGTACTTAAATCTTGCAACAATCTTTTATATCATAAAAATTGTGTAACGACGTTATAAGTTGATAGTAAACAAAATTTAAAGAAAAATTTATTTTATTCTTTTTAGCGCGTTTAAATTAAAGCTTGTTTTAAAAAAAGTTTTTTTTACTTTTAATTTTTTTTAAAATAAAATTTAGATTACATACAGCAACAGACAAAACAAAATATTACACTGAAACATCTTAGAAAAATTATTCTTTAAAAAATTCCAAATATTTTAAGAATAGAGATTTGTTATTTTGTATTCTCTACTTACCACTTCTTAGTTAAACATTTTTGAAAAACGTTCAAGTTTTGTTTCAGATAAAGGAAATATACGACGTCAAGCAAAACTATTATGAACACCTCCACATTTTTCAATGACCTAGTCTGAATGACATGAAAATCACGTGATTAAGAGAGAAGGGTGTTAAATTGTTGCTAGAGAGGGTCAGTTATTATAGAGGTCCGTATGCCCAATCATAAGAACCGTAAGTAACCGTCAGTTATTATTCTTACACTCACTTTAGCGAGTTAAGGGAAAGGCGGCTGATCTAGGCAAATTTGAAAGAGAACAGATTGTAATGGTCCAAAGACTCAAAAAGAGTATCTCCAAAGGTCCTTGACTGGTAGGTTGTTCGTGATCTGAAGTTTTTAATATTTATGCAAAGTGGGTAAATGACATTGAAACCCAAAGTAGAAAACTAGCCGTTGGACGTCTACGCGTCGTCAAAGAAAAAACGCGTCGGAAATTGTCGAACGTGATAAAACTAAATCGCCATCAGACAGTGGCTCAGCTGCCAGCCCAATGCAATGTAGATCCAAGTGTTTCGGAGCATACAATTAAGTAGACAGTGTTGGATATGGATAGCAATCCAACACTGTCATAGCAATCAAACAATCAACCCACTCGTAAAACTCTGTTGACCAAGCTTCATTGCCAACTACACCTAACTACACTATAAATAAGTAAAAGAGTGTTTCTTGGTTGAATGAATCGTGATTTCTCATTCGTCATGTTGATGGTTCAGTCTGGGCAAGCCGTCTTCCAAAATTGAGCAGTTCCTCCCTCCATGTACACAGGTTGGTGGTATGCTTTAGAGAACGTTCTCATATTTGCCTGTGAGACCCCTCGTCCTCGTAGAAGGGACCGTGAAAATTGTAGATTATTGAGTTTAATTAACACTCTTATATGGCGTCTGTTTTCCAAGTTGGAAATGGAATCTTCCAATAGGACAGCGTCCCAAGTCAAAAGGCTAGAGTGGTCAGAGGGGCATAAAGATGAATTTCAATTATTATTTTGGCCACTTATTTCGGTAGATCTTAATTTGATAGGGCACATTTGGGTGTTTACAGAATGGCAGCTCGGAGATCAAATATCTTCATGCCAGAATATCTCGACGTTGCATCATCACTGCTTAGACAATAGGTACAACCTGTCTATTGTCATCTACCAAGAACTTGTTGTGTCCATGCCAAAGTGAGATGCAGGTATTTTGACTGCAGAAAGTGGTGCAACGTGTCATTGAGTAGATGTTTATAATGAATTGATTTTTCAGTGTAAATTTAATCATTCAAATTTACAAGGAATAATCATAATGAATAATTAATAATGATATTGTTTGGAATAATTTTATAAAAATTATCTGAGCAAAAACAGTTAATTAAATGCCTATAAATATCCGAAATGATTGAAAATACAATTGTTAGCTAATTAATTATGAACTAAATATACTTGTCTGCTACACAGATGTAATTTGTGCTCAGATTCACAATTAAAAATAGGCAACACATTATATTAATATAATTACATATAATTACCTACGATTCTGTAATTTTAAATATATAGATAAAACCAATGATTGCATTAACTATGCACATCAGATGTTAAAATTGTACAGAACATTTTTTGAAATATTTTCATAAGAGTAACGTATATCAGTGAGTTCTATTTCTGTCAATTTGAAGATGGCTTTTTCCTTAAGATCCATTTTATACTTTTTTATTTTTCTAATTTTTAAAAATGGATGCATTCGTTTATTGTGTTGGCTTGGAATTATTTTTATTTTGGAAAACTTATATGATTTTATTCTTTATTTCAATCTTAATAGTAGACAAAATGAAAACAACTCACTCTCTGTTGAGACTCTTACATTTTGTCAATATGTCTAGTCTACTTGTATTTTAGCAAGTAAAATATTTATTTTTCAGTCTTCTTAAGTTTTACTTTACAAACATTTGTTGAATTAAAACATATATATATTTAAGTAACTTCCAATATATACGGTACATATGGAGCACATCAATCTTTCTAAAATATACTTGCAAATTTTTTTTTTCCAAAATATTGCTTGGCTATCAAGTGATTTATTAGACAGTAAACTTTATAAAAAGGATATCGATAAGATAACACTCATAAGATGGGAAAATTAATGATACATTTCTAATTAAGGTGTGCTTCTTTTCAAAACTTGCTACATAATAACGGATGTTTCACCAACAATAAAAAAATTAGGATGTAAAGTTGCAATTGAAAATGTTTCACTTACTTATTAAAAGCTAAAAAATTACACACCATATTATTAAATATTATATTAACTTTTATACTTGTATTCTTTTGTAGAAGTATTGAGAAAGTCACTTTGAAACAATATTTAACTTTAAATTGAAATTAAGTTTTAAACCACGGTTTCCCTATCTAAGAATATTTTAGAAGAAAATATTTCTTTTAACCGTTATGTTTAAAGATATATCTATTTCTTAGTATATGTACATCAAAGGAAATAAATATTTAGATTTATTCCTGTTTGTTTTTCATAAGTACATTTTACCATATTTATATATATTTAAATTTATTAAGCTTGATATAGAAGTTTTTCGATCTGTTTCCAGTGAAGGTTTATAAGATAAATTATTCTACTTTCGTTCAAACACCAATATGATCATTGATTTTAATACTTAATTGTTTCCTGAAATAAGGAGAAAATTTGATTAAAGTTTTTAAAAAATCAATCGAAATACTTCTTTTAAATCAAGTGAATTTTTGCATAAATTAACAACGCTGAGGAAATGAATATTTAATGTTTTATTTTCAAATTTACCTAAGAGATATATAAATTTTGCTGCTTTATTTTTCTTGTTAATTGGTTTTCGCTTAAGGAATATTTACTTTTCTTAGGGTTTCCCCTGTTCTCTAAAAACTCTTGATTTATGTTTTTAATTTACAAAAAAGGTAATTAAAAATAACTCTGTAGTCTTACAAAATGAGAATGTATTATATCTTAATAAAAACTTAATTATTATATATTGTGATAAAATCAATTCAAATAAGAAAATTATTTTTAAGTAGGATGCATACTAATTGATGAATGACTGCATTTTACTCATTACATGTTTTTTAATTGAAAGCAAATTTAGTTTCATCTTTTAAACATTAATTAAAATGTACTATGTTGCAAATTTTCTGATTAAAAACAGCCGAAGACTCAAACCATTTGAATAATAACAGATTTATTAATGAACAAGAATGAACAGATCACTGCTGGAATTCAAATCAAGTATATAGAAAAGCATACACACAAAGTACACACAAAGAAACTCAAGTATATATAAGTATATACACAAGTATACATAAATAAGTACATAAATATTCATAAAAAGTATACATAAATACATAAGTGTACATAAATAAATACAGAGATATACATAAAAAGTATACATAAGTAAGTACACAAGTATACATAATTAAGTAAGTACATAAGTACACATAAGTAACACAAGTATACACAAGGAAATATTATAATAAATTATTTACACAATACACATAAACATTATACATCATAAATTTTATGTTAAAAATATAATGAGCAATATGTTTGTAAATTAAAACTCATACATGGATTAAATTAATTATCACATTAGCAGTAAAAAATCTATTAAAATGTACAAAGAGAAAGTGTAATTGAAGGTGTTAATGCATTCTACAGAAATTATGCAAATATTGATTTATATTCATCTGCATATCCCAAGTAGCTCCATAAGATTTATCTGTATGACGAGTGGGTAATATGACATTTGCAAAAAAAAAAATTTAATATATTTTTTTAGCTATACATGAAGTTTGCGTTACGATATTTAAACAAAAAATCTCATAAAATCCGCGATAGACTAAACAAACGTATACAATTTTATTTTTGAAGGAATGTAGTATGCCATCTTCCGTTTAAGTGTTTTTCATTACAACCATTATCTACCTTTATTTCATTTTTATTTTTTTTAATAATATATATTTTTGTAACTACATCATTTCGACATTTTGTTTATAATTTTGTAATGAAATTCTCACATTATTTTACACTAATATTATCCAAATGTTCTTAGTCGTTGTTGCTAAAGTTGAATAGAGAGATCAAGTTCCAGTCCATTTAATATTCTTCATGCTAAATAAAAATGAGGCATCATAACATGGACCAATCTTATTGAGAGTTAATTAAAAAAACTTTAACTAAAACTTTGCTAACGGTTCTCCCTTTTCATTTTTACAATCACCCTTTTTAAACTGCATTCAAAAAGGGAACATGCCCCCCTCCCCTTGTTTTGTATATATTTTTTTCCTATCATTATAACGTGTTTAAGAAAAATAAAGTTTAATTTAAAATATAATGGATTTTTAATAAGAAAAAAAACCATGTACTTCTGGAGCTTATTACCTATTATACTACAAATAATTTTTTAAATTCTCTAAAAATGAAAATGTATTGCCAAAACTTTAAAAAGTGCTCAAATAAACAATGCAACTATATGTGTGTCAGAAAATTGCATTATTGAGCTCATATAATAGTTTAAATAAAATAAAACAAATTTTAATATAAACATATATGTGTGGCTGATATTCTAATATCACCCAAGTTATATAGCGTTATTGCTCAAAAAAAATTCATACTATTGTAAAATGTTAATCTTATTTTAATATACAATTCTTACATTTTTTTCAAAATGAATCAATTTTTGATATGATCATCATAATTGTACTTTACATAATTTAAAATCCACAGCTCATATTATTTGAAACAGGAAAAATTAGTTTCACATATACCGTAAGGTTATTAAAAATATTGAATTGTGGGATTATAGTTTTTCACTTTTAAAGAATTATATTTTTTTAAATTATAGTTTATATTAGAGAACTTGTAGATCCAAATATGTTTTTCACAGTAAAAATATGTTAGTTCACTATTGTTTTTTGTTACCCAATCCACTACATTGAAAAAATTGAACTAAAGTCAATTAACTGTTCTGATAATTTTCGTTGTTAAAGAATAAGAAACAAAATTACCAGGGAACTCGATCTTTGGTCTTTAAAAGTTTTCGACTTTTCGAAAAAAATAACTTAGGCGCCCATTTTGAAAGTACGTATAATCCCGGGGTTTTCCTCAAAATTTAAGTACTCTTATTCTTTACGAGTATTTCCAAGAAAAGTGTGTTTTTGCGCTAGTTATTATTGAGGGAAGCAGAAGCTTGAAACCCATTAAATGTTTTCTTTACAGTTAATTCGCGATAATCTGCTCTAAACTTTTAAGATAAAAACACTTAAGTTTTCAAACATGTTTTTAAGAGTTAATAAGTTCCTCATCGGGTCAATAAAACTTTCGTTTATTTTTGTTCGTTATTTTTAAAAGAGAAAGATTAAGATAACTGCATTAGAGTAGAAAATGTTTCTGACAGCCAAATATAACATACATAAAAAAAGTCCCACGAGTATTTAAACTAATACAATTTTCTACATTTTAATAGAGAAAAAAATAAAACATTTACATATAACAGATTTTACTGAAAAGCATAAGCTCCAATTGTATAGGAACTATTAACATTCAATAAAACATTAAAATTGCTATTATTATATTATTTAACTAAAAAGCTCGAAACACATCCAAAATAATTGTTAAAGCTGAACAATTTAGAATTTATGATGTATCACTTTATACTTACATTAGTATGTAACATATCTGAAGATAAATCATAGCTATAGGTATGATCTTGACTCATAATATAACAGAATATAATATATAATATAACAGACTTATATATAAAATTCAGAAAAATATATACGGTGTAATTGGGCATATAAATCACATTTTTAATTCAAAAAATAAGATTAAAAAAATACGGGAGCACGTTATACTCCGAAGGAAGGAAATATAAAGTAGATTTCTACATATACTTAAATACTGTTTATTTAAGCGAAATGAGTAACCCAGAAAGCTTTCATTATGGATAACTAGAGAAGCTCGTCATAGTTGTATTCCTTTATTTTTTTCGCAGTCACATCATCGAATTCTACATTTCATCTTCTCCATCACTTTGATTCATAAATAAGTAATCATGTTCCATTCCATATAGATTGTTGCGCATTATACATTTTTAGAATGACTTTTTAATTACGTTAAGTTTAATTTCAAACCATGTCAAATCACTTATCTACACATTGTATTTAGGCTTCAGAAGATAAGAACACTGCCCTTGTACATTCCAGGTTTCTTCATTTTTATAGGCGAACGTTATACATCGTATATATCTTAAACTTAAAACATGCAGTTTGAAAGCATGATAATCATACATTAGTGCGCGTTATATGACGGATTATATGGTGTTGTAAAAATTATTTCATTTTCGCAATATGTGTGTTATGATTTTATAAGTGACTTTATCGAATAAGCATGGTTTAATTATTTTTTAGCAAATATTACTTTTGAGGTCATACATTGCTGCCCCCCAAAAATGACCACGAAGAACCAGAGATATCACAGCAAAATTTATTTGGCCGATAATATATTGAAAATAGATGAAATGATTAAAACTACAGCCTCTTGTGACGTGTGAATGATGACAAAACCAGTAGTTAATGTAGTCACCATTCTTGGCTATAACCGCTGCCACAAGCCTCGGCATAGAGCAAAAGAGGTTGTAATGTTTGCCGGCTCCTGCTTTCCTCTAATCCCCCCTTGTCTACTCCGGACTCGGCTAGATGTGTGGGAGGAACTGAATAATCAGTAGACATGATTCACTCTAATTATTTTATTGTCACCCAAATATCAAGCAAGCACACTAATAATCTAATTAAGATAAATGATCAGATAGCAGAGCGCGAAGGCGAGACCCGTTAGCCTGGGGTAATATTACGGAACCTCAACTGATTCCACGATAACTTATACGAGCTCAATATAAATTACGTCGCGCACTAATACGTTAAACTTCTATTTAAACAAGAATCACGATACCTGTACTTTTATGAAGTTAAGTCCTCCAGTTGAGGCCTTGAATGCAATCCTTATCTCGATTTAATCACCTTCGAGTGATCCTCTGTTAGACTTCTTCAATTGATAAATTTAGATTTGGTCTTAATAATTTCACGATCCTCCACTCACCAACCAACTCCCAAAACTCACGAATAAAGGATTTATATAATATACTTAATTTGCATAATCACGTTTCGTGCTTCGGTGAAAGTTGGTTGGTAATATTACTGCCCCAGAAAAGTCCTCAAGGGGTTAGTTATAGACGCGTATAGATCTGTCACAAGGTTTTGAATGTATACTTGGGGTACAGCAGTCCATGCATCTTCCACATATTGCCAAAGTAAATCTAATCTAGCAGCTTGTGGTGTATATCGGGCCAGTCGTTGGGCCAGTTCAGACCACACATTTCCGATTGGTGGTAGATCGAGAGAAAAAGCAGACCAAGGAAGCAATTCAATCTGATGGGAAGTGAAGAACTCTGGAACATTGTGTGCCAGGTGTGGTCACGCATTATCCTGTTGGAATATGGCTGATGGCAAGAGCTGAATGTAAAGGAGAAACACGGGCACCAACACCTTACAGATGTAGCACTGGCTGTTCAGTGTACCGGCAATGCGCACTAAAGGGCCGCGGCAGTGAAATTCAATACCGTCCCAAACCATGATTCAGGTGCATAATGCAACATTTCAGTAGCCTCTCACTCTGGTATCTCCTAACTCGAATCCAACCACCGTGATGTTGTAGATAGAAGTGGATTCATCAGTAAATGCAAGGTCGTTCCATTACGTTGTCCATGTCCACCGTTCATCGCACCATTGGCAGCGTAAACGCCTATGGTTGTTAGTCAAGGGCACACGAAGCAATGGACGCCTTGCTGACATTATACTCTGTTGCAAACTGTGTCGAATAGTGCGGACATCGATTGATGCGAAAAAGACTGAATCTGCTACAGACTGAAGCTGCTGTGCTGTGCTGAATCCGCGATCCATCACTGTCTTGCTCAAAATCCACCTATCATCATTGGCAATGGTACAACGAGGTGGGTGCGATCAGCCTCGAAGATACGTCTTTTCTCTCGCATCCAGCAATGACATCACATTTGATTGATTTCGTCCTACACGTTGACATGTTTCTCTGAAGGATAATCGACAATCCCGAGAGCCTACTATTTTTTTCGTTCAAATTCAGAAACTTAGTCAAAAGACGCTCGATTACTTCCACGAGACATAAGTAAACAACTTACGCAAAACAGAAGGGGAAAAAAACGCACAAAAAATTGTACTTTAAATTGTTAATTTGCTATCCTCTTATATAGCGCTTGCAGGTGGCGCCACGATTGCCCGTGATTCGCATCGGCGCTATATTTTAATGCTTTGCATAATTTATCGCCGCTAACGTATGATGTACGTAGTTATTGTCATGTAATGTGCATTTTGCATTTATTCTTAAGGAGCATTTATTCTCTTGCATTTTATCTTAAAAATTTTCTTCAGTTTAAATTTAAAATATATAAAAATAAGATTTATATTGTAATTCTATTTTGCATTAGCACATTTAATTAGACTATTTATTTTTCTCTACATAAAAATAAAATTGATTTTAATTTATAAGGAAAGATTTATATCTAGAATAGTATTTTCTGAAATAATTTAGAACAAATTACAAAAACACTTATCTTCTCATCCTTCTCTAAATTTAGTAAAGTTTACCAGTATTGTATATCATGTTACTGAAATTTAAATAAAATTAAATCCATAAATAGTATTTATAGCATTTTATTCTTTCTTTATTTAAGCTCACGTAAGAGATTTCAAAGATTAAGTTAGCCTAAACCTATTTTAAGTGCATTTTTTAATACACACGCATAGATATATTTGCTAAATGATAATCTAAAAACTAATATACTGCATTATGTTTTCCTTCTTTGGAAATAATCATTGTATTTTGTAAGGATTAAGCGATTATATTTTCTAACAAGTCTCAATTTTTTAAATAATTAGTTTTTTTTAAACTATTTTTTTTTAATATTTTCTAATTTACCTTTTGGAAAATACTTTTATAAAGTGTGAAAATGCATCTTTTCTGTGGTATAATAAATGCGTACGATTAACTTTTTTTCAGATGGTAACTTATAATACTAACGGATGTGGTTCTATTTTCAATAAAATTTCCATCTACATATCGTTTTATACATTTATCTTTTAAAGTCTTATATTCTAAAAGAAAATTTTAATTCACAATAAATTTTAACTAAACATTATCATAAGTTCTTCGTGAATAAAATTAGAAATAATATTGTAATCGTCTGGATTTATTATTATTATTATTATTTTATTCATAATTATCTTAATCTTCAATGAATTCATTTTTTTACTTCTTAATAGTAACCACTTTTTATGTCAATATTCCTCAATAATAAATATATTTTAAAAATTTTTATTTTACAAATTTTCTATTTTTTCAAAAAATATTTCTTGTACAATAGGCAATTTATATTCCACTAAATTGAATTGAAAACATTTTTATTGCGAAATTCTAATATATTATAAAATTAAAAGTGGTATAAAACAAATTCAAAACAGTATTCATAGCACTGCATATTCAAGAAATCATGATTAAATGCCCAACAAATTCAAATGAAAACAACATTCTATTCATAGTACTGAAATAAATAATAGATCTAAGGAATTCATATGATGTAAATATTATAGACTTCGCCATGCAATATATCAAGTGAATTGAGAGTAGGGAAAATAAAAAGATACAAAGTATATTATATCCATTATAAATTTCTCATTCACATCAGAACTGTTTCAAAAAAGTCATGTATCTTAAATAAATAGCTTAGCCCTCAACGAAATAAAAATTGAAAAAGCGAATTCAAAGAATTTAGTTTTAAAATGAAAAGTCACCAGCAAAGGAATAAATTTGAACTGTTTGAGAGATATATGATTCAGACGAGACTAGAGAATCAATGAAGTAACCACATATAAAGTAACCACATAAACTAGAATCCGAGACAAAAGAGATTTAGTTCTTTTCCAATTGAAATGAGGAAACATTTGTTTGGTAAACTTACAGTTAGAAAAGAAAAAAAAAATGTTTAATGAATTTCGAAAGTTGATGTAATACACATATAAATAGACGCGTATGCAAAAAATAAATTAATGCACATACATTCTCACTAGAAATATTACCGTTGGAATGAGATAAAGTTATTTCAATGATGATATATGTTAGAATGTTTAATATTGATAAAAAAATGTATAATAATATATTATTTGTTTGCAGCGTGAAAACACTTACAAAAATATATAGAAATCGTATAAAATATGTAATAATATGATAAATTTAATAAATATGTAATAATGTAATAAATATTCTAATGTTTCACTCTCTCCTGGATGCCGCATATGTATGTCAGTTCACGCATTTAAAAGTGGGCTTACGGACGTTATTGAGTTCTATATAAAATATGTATAATATATTAGTTCGTTTATGAAGGAAGTTTTTTTGTGTATTTTATTTTGAAAATTGGGGTTTTTTTAATACAGGTAGGGTCTTAAATCTCTTAACCATGAGCATATTTTCTTTTATTTGATAATTATTGGGATAGCATTAGTTTGAATTTACTGAATTTATTCTATTTTTATAATTTTAGATTTATATAAATTAAACTCATAATGAGTGGAAAAAAGCAAAAGAATATTTTGCTTTTCTTATGTAATTTAAAAAGTATTGAGAACAATAATAATAACATTAATAGTTCTTCACCTAACCGTGAACTGATGTATAAATCAGATTCTCCACAGTCTTCATCAGACACTATTAGGAAAAAACGTTGAAACAGGAGGTGGAGAGGAGAAAAAACACTAAGTATCGAGAAAATATCATTCCTACTACTTTAAATTTGGATTCATTGAAGAATCTGACAGTGAGTTGGATCCACGACCTCTCTGTGTTGTATGTTCTGAATGCTTATCAACGATGCATTAAAACCTTCCAAACTTAAAAGACATATGAATTTAAAACACCCAAATTTAACACACAAAAAACCCACCGGAAAACTTTAAAAGAATGCACGGAAATATGCAAAAGCAAGTTACTGTTTCAAAAAAAAAAGTTAACATGGAAGATAAATCACATTACTAAAGGATTCCTATCTCATAATATATCAGATCGCGAAATGCAAAAGGACATATACTATTGAAGAAGAATGAAGAGCTTTACCCGTTAAAAGCCTGTGAACAAACTTTTGTAAAGGAAGACTGTTTAGAAATTGAAACTAATTCCTGTGTTTGCTAATACTATCAAGCGCATAATCCAATATATGGCCAAAAGCATTGAAAATCAGTTAATAAAATTGATGAAAAATTCATCAATTTATTCAATACAACTAGACGAATTCACGGACATTACAAACAAAGCACTCCTTATTTGTTTTGTGAGGTTTAAGTATGCAGGATTGTTATATGAAAAGTACTTATTTCGCTTAATTTGCAGGGTAGAACAACCAGCTGAGATTTTTGAAGCTCAATAGTTTTTCCGAGTGCATGAAATTGACTGGAAAAAATGTATTGGGATATACACAGATGGCGCCTCAAATATAACTGAGCTTCTTTCAGGAATTGTTGCAAAGGTGGGAGAATTGTTGAAGAATGTTAGTCACCCAGACATTTTATCTACACACTGCATTATACACCGAGAAAAATTTGCAGCAAAAAATTTGTCCCAGAATTACAAAAAGTATTATCAAATGCAATTGAAATTATAAAGGAATTTACCCAAAGCAATCAATTCTCGAATATCTGAGGCAATTGGTGAAGGAATGGGTTCCGACTGTACTTCTCATGCTGCTCGACTTCTTCGTCATGCTGAGGTGAGATGGCTGTCGAGGCCTTGCGAAGTCAAATTATTTTTCCAGGAACAAAATAGTCTGAAATTGCAAAAAATATTGTCCAAAACGAATGGCTAGCAAACCTTGCACACTTGGCAGATATTTTTCCCTGGGAAATTAACTTAACATTTCCTTGCAAGAACAACTTAATGATGTGTTCACACTACAAAGTAAAATGGATGCGTTTGAAAAAAAAATACTATTGTGGCAAACGCGGGTGGTAGAAGATTATGTGCAAATGTTTTCTAATTTTAATAAGTACATGAAGGAAAATGATGTAAACCAGCAAGTTGTAACTCTAGTTAAAAAGCACACGGGATCACTTACAGAATCTTTTGCTCGTTATTACCCAAAGAATGAAGATCCCAGACATTGTAATATGTGGATAATATAAATCCGTTTGCAGCAAAATTCCAAGATAATAATTGAAGCATGCATCTAAAAGAAGATGCATCGACCAATCATCCGACGAAACGCTCAAATATAAATTACATTAATCCATATCAAGATCTCAGTTTTGCCTTTCCATAAAAAGTCAATACTCTTTTCTTAGTGAAACGGCGATGAAAATTCTGATTCAATTCTCCACAATTTATGTATGTAAAAAAGGCATTTTAATCGTCACAGCCATTAAAAGTCGGTACTGATCTCAGCTGGAAATAAATGCAGTTATCCGTCTTGCAGTAACAGCATTGGATCCAAATATCCATAATCATATTTCAAGTAAGCAGGAACATCCATCACACTAGGAATTTATAATACTTAATACTTTGATATATTTAAACCCCTTTTTCATTGTTTTTACGGTTTTTGTTTATTTTATTATGGTTTATTAATGAAGCTTTCATGTATAATTTGGTTACAATTAATAGTTTTATTTCTATAATTAGGTGCATTTTATGTGATCTTAGATCACATTTTTTTTATAGCTATGTTTAGCACTTAAAAAATCCTATTAGTGGTCGGAGGGATTTAAATTATGAATTTTCTGGTCCGTGAGGTCAAAAAGTTTGGTGACCGCTGATTTAGACTTTTGACACGGCATGACTGTATAAGGTCCCATCTCTACCGAATTGATATCGCGAACTCAGGTGACTGTGACTCTGGTGAGCTTATGACCCCTGAATATTTGGACGTACTCTGTACTAAGCGGTTTATATTGTGTTATCGAATAATATTGTGGAACACGTGCACTGATGGCATAGGTGCTGTTTGTAGTGTGGCATTTGTAAAATAAAATTTATATATATTTTTTATTTAATTAATTTCATTAGTTCTTTATATTTATTATTTAAAAATGCTTATTTAAATATAATTGTCCTATTTCAATAATTGTAAAAAAAAAATTTTAAAAGCCCATAAATTAACAAAGAGTTTAAAGTGAATTTTTACAACTAATTTCTTTTCCTTTTCCATCTGTATGTTACAAAAACATTAAAACTTCCTAAGGAATAACTAAAAGATCAGTGATAAGATATGAAATACTGAATCTGTCATTAATTGAATGCACCAAAAAATGGATATTTCTTAGGAAACAAATTCTTTTCAAATTTAATAAATTATTTATCAAAATTTATTTTAAAAAATAATCAGCTTCTTTTAAGATTTATTTACTATTAACACCAAGAATGACTTGATTTTTGGATATTAAAAAAATACAACGAACAAAAAACTTGTTTACCAGCAATTTATTAAATTCTCAATTAAACTGATTATATTTTAATCTTCAATTAAAAATAAAACTTTTCTGGTTTTTTATGTCCTGAAAAGTTGTGATGACGACATATTAATTAAATACTTAATTAGTATTGCGTCTTTAAGAACTTCAAAAAAACTATGTAAAACTTTTTTCAAAAAAAATATTTAATGATGTAGGAGGAATTACTATAATTAAAAGTTTCTTTTAAATATTGTAATTAAGGTTATCTTTTAAGACTAATCAAAGGTTTTCTAAATGAATTTGAATTTAAAATTATAGAAAAAAAAAATTAATATAGCCTTTAAGATATTAACATCAACTCTTTCCAAACTTCTAAATGTTTTCAAAATTTAAATTTTACATGAAAAATAATACACATATATTTAATCGAGTTTATTTTGAGATAATTCCTCTAGTCAGTGTTTCTCAAACTGTGGGTGGTACTCCCTAGGGAGGCGTAATAACCCTACTTGTTTACCGTGAGCATATAGAAAAATCGAAAACAAAAGATTATTTTTTTTAAAAAAATAATATTAATTTACGGAAAGGAAACAAAAAATCATTTTGACATAATAAAAAATAAAATACACATTTATACTGATATGATATACTTATACATGCATAAGTACTGCAAAATGTATTTGAAAATTAATTTAACGATACTAAGTTAAGAACAAATTTAATAACTACCAGTGACCTCATGGGTGTGATATATAAAAATATATACAACATTTAATACTTATCTTGACAATTTGTACGGTTTATTATTAAAGTCGCATTGTAGCTTTATAAGTATATTATTATTGAATTCAGTACATTGATATTGCATGAAGAGAGGGGAGCTGGTAATTACGATTGTAAATTGGGTCGTAAATATTGAAAATTTGTCAAACACTGTTTTAAGTACAAGAAATAAATATTAAAAACTAATAATAGCTTTTACAAACCATTTGGAAATTATACGCTATAAAATTTTAACTCACTGAAATTATAAAACTGACTAATGAATAACGAAATATTTACTTTTATATTCAAAATCGTTTATTTGAATCACATCTTCTTGATTCGCAATAAAGAAATTGCTGTGATGTCTCGTGAATACAAAAGATACTGCCTCACATCTAAGGTTTTCTTTAAATGTTTCCGAATTATTTGCTTTGATAACAGATTTATCTACTGTCAGATTATGTTTTCATGACCACGAAGATCATGTAATGTCCTTTCAATGGTTTTTGACTAAAAAGTATGCCTAAAGTGTATGAGCGTCATATACTCGAGTTCAGATGCGAAAATGACCTCACGAGTATGGTTCAAATGATTTCTAAAATGTTATCCACCACCTGCGCCCTGCTAATTGCCCTCGTATAAAATGGAAGATGCTTCGAAAATGTGCGAAACATGCAGATATTTGTGTTACTATTGTTGCTCTACATTTTTTGTGGTTTTCTCTTTTTTTAAGTCTGCAAATGCAGCTATATTTCATGCTCAAATTCCGTTCCAACTCCACTCAGCATTTATTACTCGGATTACTTTGCTTAGCCTTAATGGTAATAAATAGTAGATGAAACTTTTGAACATTGTTATTGTAACTGTAGCTTTGAGAGCTAAAATATTGTTTTTCATTTCATTCTCGTGCGCATTATTTATATAATACAATATTTCAAATTTTATTTCATTTTCTAAAACTGACCCTCGCTAAGTGCAGGAGGAGGAGCGTCGTATAATAGAACATATTTTTCAAATCACCTATACACCCTTTCAATATTTGTTTATGGTATAATAGAATTCTGTGGCTAGGCTAAAAAAAATTCATATATCTTTATACAATATTAAGGGGATGATCTCTTTGTATATAATGTTACGTAGATTTTTCAAGGTTCGTAGGTTCGAGGATTTTATGCAAATCAGTCACAAAGAACAAGACAGTTCTCAGAACGGTCACTAAAATCTCCAGGATCCAACAGCAATATTCACAGAATAAATATCAGTAGGTCTTTACACATTATACAGCATTCAGCCACAATTATCAGTGTATAAAATACACGAATGTAAAAAGATTATGCACAAGCATAGCAGAGCTAATCGATAATCACTATCAAGGCATGTTTACTAGTTACTAATCAAAGCAATACTCACTAATCGCTAAATGAAACAAGACTGACTCGTTTCGGCAAACATCTCTCTACTTATATTCCCAGCAGATCTTTCCAGATCCGCTTGCGTCATAGATCGTGAAATTAGTGGATTTCTTCACTAATTTCCAGAAGAATCCAGAGGGTTACAAACTCGCCAACATGGTCGCCAAGTCGCCAGAATAGTCACTAAAATCACCAAAAATGATGCCAACTTGGCTCTATCTCCATGATTTTTCAAAGTTCGTAAGAATAAATAAATATTTTCTTTTATTGTTGGATTAGTTTACCAAATCCTTATTGTTAACACAACAACACTTATGATGATTCATATACTTGTACATAATTTATTGTAAACGTATAAAAATCCTCTTTTTAAGCTCTATTAATATATTTTGATAAAAAAAAGTATTTTAGAAATGAAAACCTTTATTTTAAAACTTTTATGGCACGAATTCCAATCGCGTTATCTCTTGAAAAACACGAATCTTAATCTAATATCTTAATACGTGCCGCATTTTTCCCTTGCCCTCAATTGCCTTACTCTATTTGAAAGAAAGATCAAATTGGACTGACGACAAGTTCAAAAGGTTTCTTTAACACATCATCAATCGGAAACAAAGAGGATATAATTGAAGAAGCATCGATCACGCCAGACTCATTTACTTAACGAATCATAAAAAAGGATTGAAAGAAAGAAAATTATAAAAAAGTGCAGCTAAGGAAAGAAGATATTCCATCCAAAGCAAGGACTAGTGAAGTCAAAAAGATTTTTCATTCTTTCTTTCGGTAGTTCTTAAGTAATATCATTTTTTGTATTCGTCTGATACCGTTACAGCTTATACCACGAGACCTGGGGAACAAAAAAAGGAAAAGATCATAAGATTGTTATCTAGAAGCTCCCTGAGGCCATTATAAAGAGTTGAAAAGGGTCTTTGTTCAGATCTGTCAAGGGGCACTAGGTGAGAACAGGGCATCGCCATTTTTGTTCCTGTATCATATTATTCATAAAGAAGAAGAGTTTAGTTGAATAGCATGTTTCATTACTTTTCTAATTTAATTAGTGCTGCGGATACTAATAAAGCACATCATAGATTTATAAAATACATATTTTAAAAATAAAAATCATAGAGCATGGAATTTAGAAGGAGTTGTAAAAATGAAATGAGAGTTGTTTTCACATGATGCATTTAAGCCAGTGCTTCTCAAACTTATAATATGTGTGACCCAATATTCAAGCATAATTTTCATCACTCCCCCTTGCATAAAATAACAATGTAATGAATATAATAATACTATACTTTGATGCTATATCTACAATGAGATTTTAGCTTCTTAAGTGCCTCGTGCATATATAAACATCTCTCTCTGCCAAAGCGTTAATTGGCCCGGGCATATATCCGTCTTTCCGAAGTACGATCTTTTTTTTTGTGCACTACTATTCCTAAAATTATTCCGAAGGCTTCGGAATGCAATAAAAAGACTTTGATAGTATTTGCGAAGGATTTACGTATGTATTTTTCCCCCCTTCCTAGTAGATCACATACTCGCGCCTGCGAGGAAAACGGTGACATTGGGAAGCGAATTCTGTACCTTTCAATCAGCAGGTAAAGAATTAATTATAAACCGCACAAATTATCTAGATAAATGTTAATTTTTGTATATAATTTTATATATGACAAGCCCATGAGGTCCCTGGTAATTATTAAACTTGTCCTTAACATAAAAATTTACATCTAAATATTATAATTTGAATTAATTATTGAATACATTGTGCAGTACTGATACATGTATAGGTGTATTATGTCAATGAAAATGTGCATTTATTTCTTATTAAGTAAGAATGTATTTTGTTTGTTAACTTTCAGTAAATTAATAATTTTTTTAAAAACACTATAGTTTTTTACTTTTCGATTTTCTCGCATCTCACAGTTTAAGAAACGTGGATTTAAACTTTTATTCATTACACTTGTTAGCTAGCATGTTATTTTCAACTAGCTTTTGTAAGTCGTTGTTGATTTAAAAAATCTACATTAAATGAATTGTTAATCCCGACTTTAAAAATATATTGCTCTCTATTTCATTTCATTTATATAAAAATTATTCGTTTACTCGAGAAATGTAATTTTTATGAATTATTTTTTAAAGAAATTAGTTAATGTAAACAATCAATTAAGGTTTCGATAAGAAAATTTAAAATACAATGACATTATTTGAAAAATGTGTAGAAAAATAAATTAATTAATACATATAAGCTATTCAAAAATTAACATTAATTTAGTCTATTTAATGCTAATGTGTATTGGCAATAAGCCACATTTCCTCTTGAAGCATCAACAAAATTGATACGAAGTAGTACCTTAAGTGTATTGGTTGCTACAATCTAGTTAAATTAAAATCTTTACACAACACATTCTATAGAAAAATGTATTATGAAAAGGAATATAAATTAAATTTAAATTACTTATATTTTATTACTAAATATAAATGGGATTGGAAGCTCTCAGTTGTAGCAATACAAAACTATAATTGAGCGCCACATTGACTATAATGTTGGGAGGGGGTGCAAAGTACAGAGCCTTGTATCGTTTTGTGTTTAAAATTTAAGACAGAGAGGAAGTTCCTGAAAGCCAAACAATAGGCTCTTAGAATCAACTGGCCTCCTAACGTTTTTCAACTTGTTTCAAGTTTAGCTTCCTTTACTGTATTTTGTATCTTCATTGATCTGATTTTGTAAATTGTTCATTTTTCAATTTTTGTAAATCCGTTACATCGGTTTTGTTTCGTAATTGTTTCATTTTGTAATGTAGTTTTGTCTTTGTACCTTATTTGTTTTTCATATTTCATTATTAAGTAACTTTTATTTTGTTATTTACTTTTATGTTATTTATCTTATTCTGTTTGTTTTACTTACATCTGTAAGCCCCGTGTGATACTTGGGGGTGAACGGGAATTATTTTATCTGTCTTCATAAAGAAAAACATTCCTTAATTCTAAAATAATTATTAA
Source organism: Trichonephila clavata (assembly GCA_019973975.1). NCBI lineage: Eukaryota > Metazoa > Arthropoda > Arachnida > Araneae > Nephilidae > Trichonephila > Trichonephila clavata. The sequence continues at coordinate 77,745 of BMAO01004416.1, forward strand.
AAATATTTTTAAAAATTATAAAATCTCACAACAATTATATATTGTAAAAATCCAATACTGTAATAGATTGGAAGTCAAATACAGTTCATCTTAGCAATGCCTTGTATTCAAATATATCGAAGAAAAATGCTTTGTTACATAAATTGTGCTCTCCTAGTCCATGAAACCAAGTTGTAATACCAATTTATGCAACGGAAGAAAAAGCACAAAAATGGCGTCGATTCGTGTATCGTATCCTTTGTCCTAACGAGAACTTTGAGGCAACGCTGAAGTATCCTCATATCTTTTCCTCTATCCCCAGATTACAGGATAACTGGTCAAAGATGAACGTGTTCCCATTAATGTTAGAGAAGTCACGCCGTTCCAACCATTCGTGCCTGCCGCCGCTAACAGGTTCTTCTTCCCTGAAACAGTTATTTTTTCTCAGTTCCTTTCTTTGTGCCTCTTTTCACCTAGGGTACTTCCAGACAAAGAACAAAGCGTTGGAAATTGCTGCCTAGTAATAAAATGGGTTCCCTGAAATGGAAGACTGTAATTTAGGTCGGCCGTATCTCAGGGTACAATCAGTAGAGGCAATTAAATGGTGGCAATCAATCGTAATTGAAAAAAAAAGATTATTTCGAAATTGCAGATCTTTTTGTGGATCAATCTAATCTACAATCAATTTTCTTACGAATTGTCTAGAAAGATAAATAAATTTTAGGTGTTTGAGTACATGAGAAGGAATATCTGTCAGTAATAATATTGATGGTTGCTGAAATGAGAAAGCAATGTCCTGTCTTTTTTGCTGTACTTACCCTAAACACTAAAGCTAAGTGGCTACATAAATAATATCATTAAATATGTTTAAGTTCATTAATTTTCTTAAAATTTCTTCTTTGAAAAGATACATTTTATTCAACAAATAAATAAATGAATTCAATGCAAATTCATCAAGACATGAGAATAAATTTCTTTTTAATGCATTTTAATTCAAGAACCTTTCGCCTAATAATAATTAATGCCTTATAATTTTTGCTTATCGTTATTCAAGGATATACATATTATACATTTTAGAAAACTTTTGGTATTGGAAATGATATATGTGCTGATGTATCTTTTATAGAACATATTACGAGAGAAATTCGGTACTATTGATTTAAAAATATTGTTGTAAATATGTTCAAGTTCACTACTTACTAGCTTAAAGACCATCATTTTACAAATTACCATATAATAACTATTTTCACATTGATAGCTTTACACCATAAATATACAGATAAAGCATAATTCCTATTTTCTGATGGAATTCAAGCATTTTTCACTGCATATATTCTTGTTTTTGCATATCTTACATGCCATACGTTAATGTGGTAGCGGTAACCTAGTGGCCATGGTCACGACATTATGGCCTACTTATCATGAATTTGCGTGCTAGTGTACAATATGTCGTAAAATCATTTTGAGACTAATAGTTATCAATAAATATATCTTAAAACTATTAAATAATAATTGTTGTGTGTGAAATTTACAAAATATTTCATTAATCTTCTGAGATAGGTTAGTTATTTGTTCTTTAAAGCTGTAAATAGTAATTTATATTAAAATATCTGGATTGAGAGGAGATTTTTTTTTACTTCAGAAAGTGAAATATTTAATAAAAACGCTTTCATGAACTTTCTTTTAAAATTGTAGGAAAGGATTTAATAAGAAAATAAAAGTATCGAGCAAAGCTGAAAGTAGCAGTCTAATATTTCAACTTGTATTTTTTAATTTCGAAATTTAAAGAGTTGGTTTACATTTTAGGAAGACTGTGATTAGTGTGAAAGGCAAACAGCACAGGTACAAATCGCAATAAAAATAAGGAATAGAAAAAAAAAAGAAACCAAATACAGATTTGAAAAATCGTATTAATCAGAACTAAAGTAAAATGTCAAAAATATTTTTCTAAGAAAAGAAATAAAAATGCTTCCTTTAAAATAAAGTTTTAAAAATAACTTTCTTAATAGTTTTTAGTTACGCATCACAATATTAAGAGTTAGCATTTTAAATTAATAAATTTTGTTTTTATTTTTATTTTTTTGTAACAAGACACTTTATAGAGAAAGTATAAGAAAATACAAGTTTTCAAGATTAAGACATATTTTTTTACTTGAATGAAGGAAAATATCTTTACAAAAAAATTGATATTAAAAGAACTGATATTTTAATATTTTTCCCTGTTGATGTGTAATTTGGCTAGTTAAGAAATTTTCAAAAGGAATTATTATGAGGTAGTATTTTGGAATTCTAACATTTCCAAATGTTAAAGTTATAAAATGTTGCTAAATTTTTCAACTTTATAAAAGTTGAAACCACTTTCATAAAATGTATTGAGTATAATAATTAATGTAATGTAATGTTTTAAATGCATTAGTAAATTCTAATGTAACTGAAAACTAGATTTGCTTTATTTGTCTATTTCCACAATTTTTTTTTAAAAAAGTGAATTTTGTAATAAAAATAATACTATGCATATTTTTTTTAAAATGATTACTAAGAGAATAAGGAAATTTTTTGTTCATTTTGTCTAAATTATTATACAAAATATTTTGTAAATATGTTAAACACTAAATATTAGAATATTCCTTGATATCACTCTTTAAAATTGTAGTGAAATGAATATAATCATCATTCAGCGTTAAAATAAATTTAAAATTATTGAGACTGCCAAACTAAAGTGAGAAATGTAATTGCAGTATAAGAAGAAAACAGTTAGCACTGCAGCCTATATGTGTATTTTTTCAGTACAAGATAAGAAATATAATGAGGCTGTCATGATGACAAAAAAATTTCTCATTTAAATGCGTTGTAATCAATATCTTAAAGTTTATTAAGCATTCCCTTTACTTATACTTCACTTAAGATTCTTATAACCGCTTACTAATTGCATGTGTAATTTTCATTAACTTCAGAAGAAGTCTCAAAAATATTTCAAATTAATATATTTAAATCCATGCATATAATAATTAAATTAACCATTTTACTGTTTGAAGAGGAATATTGTTTTACTTTTTACTAAGTTTACATGCTTTTTGTTATTTAAAATGTCTAGAAAGATATATGCACACATGGAGTAGAGAGTTTATATTATTATCTGAAGGCTAGAAAAATTAAACTGCAATTTAATATATATTCTTAAAGTAAAGAAAACACGTTCCTTTTATGATTAATGTTGGAATAAAGTAAACATGAAAAAAGAATGCTCACATACATCCCTTATCTGCTAGATGTTTCCCTCAAACTTTTTACATGTTCATAAAACATGAAATATTCTTTCAAAACGCCTCTGAACTTTTTTAACAAGAGAACAATTGTAGTACTAAAAGAAACCAGAGTGGTGACTTTAACGTGCAAGGAAAGTCATTTATCTGCCTACGTTTGCTTATTCTGAAGTGAGCCATTCACAAAACATTACTACATCATGTAGAAAAATGGGTAAAAAAAGATAAAGTTACACGTTACAAATGATTTGAAAGCAACTTTATTGCAAAATATAAGTGTCATTTCCAGAGTTGAGAAATTCAACAAAAACCTTTTTCATGTAACTTTATCTAGGACTCAGGCCAAGAAAACCAGTTTTTTTACTTCAACACTTTTAATTTCAGCATTAGGGACAGAAAGAGACTCTAAGATGATAAAACTTCACAAAAGTGTTTATTATGCGTAGAAAAGCAGAGATAATTTGTAAATGGATAGAAAGGATATTTTGGAACATTTCCAAAAGAGTGATTCCGCACTTGGCCTTGTTCTAAACGGTCTCATTAGTTGAAGCTGACTAATTAACAAAGCTGTGACTAGTGCAGAACGAGAATTTATCTTGTTCTTGGCACCGGCATTTTTAGAAGATTGGAACTAGGATGGATTCTCGGAGATTTCGTTGTTGTTCGCAATGACTTAAGGTGTCAAAGAAAGAAAGTTTTGTGTCTCCTTTGAAACAATAGCTCTCGTTCTCTGATTTTCTCTCAGGAAGGAAGTCTTTGTTTTCTGCGAGATACAGTAAATGCTTTTCAGATGACTTACAAAGAGGATACTTAACCAAAAATAGACTCAAAGTTTTAGCTCATCTTCACTGTGTTTATTACACAATTTAGAGTTACGAGGAAAATAGTGTTTTTTTCTTTTGAGAAAATACATTTTACTTCGGTGTCATTCTATGTATAATATTGAAAACACATTGAAACAATTTCCATAATTCATTTGTTATGGTCATTTCTAAAAACAAAGTTAAACGCATTAATTTGTTCTAAATTTACTTTATTAAAAATATTTTCACCTTCATGACATGGTTTTTTTCACTGCATTAGCATGGTACATGATTTTTTTATTTATTTATTTAAGTGGGAATACATCATAAATTTCTTTGAATATATTTGCCCAGAAATAAAGGGCTCGAATGCTATTTTTATGTCCGATCTATAATTTACTTGCGATGCATAAATCTTTCAGTGAAGTTATAATCTATTACATACAATACAAAGAAACTAAACATAATTTTAATTTATTTTTGAAAGGAACACTCGCCTTAATCTTTAATCGTTACATTAATTTAATTGATTACAGCAATTTTTGTTCATTTAAAAAATTTCCTTCTCTTGCAAAGTATGTGAATAAAGTATGTTTAAGAGTATTTGAATGAATTAAAATTTTGAAAATATATTCAGAAAAAATAATTTACTGTGTTTTCAGGAAATATTTAACAGTGTAAGCTATTACTTTATTGTAAATTAATTCTTTATCTAAATGTCAATTTATGTTATTCTAAAGCAGTTTAACATTCGTTTAATATACGTCAGAAATTTAGTTGCAATCAACTTCCGCACACAAAGATAACGAAGTTTACGTTATATTAAAACAGTCAGTGAAATTCTTAGGAAAAATTATTAAAGGAAAAAGAGTTTTATGTTTAGTTTACAAAGCTAAAAAGGAGATTTCTACATTAAGGTGTTTGCATCAATAATATTATTTTACTGGCAATTTTCAATATTTTTTTATTAATAGTTCATTTCCAAATCAAAACACACTACATTTCTTCATTCAGGACTTGACGATGATCGCGTGTACATTATATTAAGAATCATTAAAATTAGGCGTGTTTAATTATTTTAATTCATATTAAAGTTTAATTTCAAATATTTAGTGTGTATTTATTAACGTTGCAGAATAAACCACCACGAGGACTATTGGCGACAAACCTCGTAATTTTGAACCAGGTGACTTGGCAAGGATGACACCTGAGCTGGCAACCCCTCTCCAAACTACCACATTAATCGAATTAGAGGACTTTAAAACATACAAGATGTAACTTGCCTCAACACCTCTACATAGTTAATTTTCATGGGCACTGGAGCTTGAAATCATGACACTCCACCTAAGAGTTCGGGTCCATGAACACAAATCTACTGCAGGCTTTAATTTCATAATAGTTGTTCATGGAATATCAAAGTTAAACCATTTTTATATTTTAACTTTTTAAACAAGGGCATCTGTAAAATGCTGTTAGCTCTGTAATTTGTAAATATATTTATTTGCTTTTTAATGTTAAAGCTTTAAAAAGTATTAACATATATATTTAGTAATCATAAAGTATTGTTTTTCGCATTTATCTCGATGGAACAGCTATTATAAGTTCTAAGTCAATTTAAAAATGAAAAACAAACTGTAGAAAAAAATATTTTGTTTCCCCAAGTTAAATGTTTACCAAAATCTATTTACTGTTTGAGTAGAGAATCTTCAGAATTTGCACGTAAACACTACCGAAGTCTCTGATTTCCTCTAAAAATAAAAATAAAGTATAGCAAACAATGCAATTCAGATATATATTTTTTTCAGTAGATATTCATTCTCTTTTTTAATCTTTAAATGCTCTAACATCGAAGACAAAGTTTTATTCTAAAAGTCTAGCAAAAAAAGATTGCGTGTTTGTAAGAGGAAAAAACTTCATCCTTTTAAAAAGCTTAAAAAGGGCACAGTAAGAAAAATATCCCATCAGAGTAATGAAGAAAAGGAGCATTTTTTAACTGAAAAGGGAACATTCGTTACAGTATTTATGGTAAACTTTTTTATAAATTTCTTTTGAAGAAATTTAAAAATATTTTTTTTGTTATCCTTCCAATTTTATCCCAAGTAATTCATCTATTTGTAAATATTCGATTTCAAATGTATTTATTTAAAAAAAAACCTTTTATCTGTTCTCATACTGGATGTATCAGAAGTTTAATAACATCGAAAAATATTTCAGAAATTAAAATTCAACGTAATATTAGCAGAAGGGTTTTTCCTCTTATTTTTTATACTAATTGATCAAAATTTTATCCGAAAATAAACTTAATTTAACTTCGTATTTTGTCTAAAAGTATTCTGCAAAGCAAAAGTTAAAATAAATATTATTTAACATTTCTTACGTTGCTTAAAATTTCAAAATATATTAAATTAGTCGAAACGTTATGACAATTTTTTAAGTTCAATTATTAAATTATATAAAAACTAATATTTGAATATTTTTTTTATAATTACTTTTGTCGAATTTATCATTTTGTAAAAAAAAATAGTAAATTAATTAAAATGCAAAAATTAAAAAAATGTATGTATGCATATCCGAGTCTCAAAATGTTAATTCGCATGTAAAGCATATAAAACACATTAAGTAGCTAATAAAATTAAAATGAGAAAGATGCCATCATGCAAAAAATATTTATTTCAAAACTTTTTAATAAATAATTTATTTTTTGAGCTAAAAATTTGTAATAGTATGTAGTTTTTTAAAAATATTCTTTAGTAGAATGCCAAAGATAAAAAGTTTTTTTATGATTTATATTAAAATATTTTAGAATATTGATTTTTAATAAGATAGTCTTTTCAACTTGAAGACATCAAGAATATCCTATCTTTTCAAAAATAATTTAACTTTCCATAAATACTTCCAGCCTTAAATTGAATTCATAAGCTCACTTGTTAAAATTTTAGTTTTTTTAAAATTAATTTTTGTGAATATATTCTAATTCCAATACAAATACCTGCCTTATTAGTGCCGCGATAACCTTAGACGGATGAGCGAGCGTATTGAAAAGTCCAACACAAAAGATTATTTAAAAAAATATTAATAAACTAAAATTAAACGAATAAAATACATTCTGACATAATAAAAAGTAAATTACTTATTTCCACTGATATAATACGCTTACACAGTACTGCGTAATATAAAATTAATTGTAAAATATATTATGCATATGTATTACGCGTAATATATTTTACAATTAATTTAATATTACTAAGTAAAGAATAAGTTTAATAATTGTCAATTACCGCATATTTTTCGGCTTGTCATATGTAAAATTAAAAACAAAAATTAACACTTACCTTGATAATTTGTATGGTTTATAACTAATCCCTTAAATGTCAATTATTATCTATTCTCTTCCCAATAACACCGTTTAGCACGCAGGCGAGAATATGTGTTGTATTGGGTAGGGTATAGAAAAAGAATAAATAAGCAAATCCTCTGAAATATAAGTAAATCCTGCCAAACACTGTCAATGTCATTTTATTGCATTCAAAGCTTTCGGAATAATGTGATGGATAACAGTGCGCAGAAAAGAGCGTGCCTCGGAAAGACGTATATATACGTCCCAGGCAATTAACACACTGGCTGAGCGAAGCGTTTATATACGCCGGTGGCTCTTAAGAAATTAAAGTCGTACTGTAGGTTTACCTTCAGAGAAGAGTATTATTGAATTCAATATATTGTTATTGTGTGTATGGAGGGAGGAGCGGTGAAAATTATGATTGAATATTGCGTCGCAAATATTTGAAGTTTGAGAAACACTTCCTTAACTGTTAAATGTATTCCTATTTCAAAAACTTTGAATGACTTCCATGTTTTACAACGATGCTAACAGAATTTTCTCACTTGAATAGCTAGAAAATGTGACTCTACTATTTAAAAACAGAATTGTGTTCCCTCTTCATATATGGATTGTTGGATTGAAGAGGGGCTCTTTTGATTCATATACTAAAGAAGGATCAATATGGCGTTTCACAATGCAAGAGTAATCCAATACTCTCATCACCTTTGTTCCAGTTCACCATTATTTGGTAGGATAATGTGCAATCTTTAAATACCTTAATTCTAACTATGTCTAACTCCATAACATCCTTAATTACTTAATTATCTTACGTTGAATGTACTAAAACTTCTCTCGCAAAAATGGAGGTAAAACACAATTCTAGTATTTAAAACCAGCCTTCTTTTCTCTTTTAAATAGTCCTTGCAAATTATCCTTTAAGAACACACTATTCGAAAATACAGTAGTCTTAGCAAGGTCTAAGTAAGGTTCAAATGCCATGCCTGGCTGACGTTTTCTTTATGGGGTTGCACTTCGGATATCAGCATTCAACTTATCTTTTTGATAAAATCAACATGGTTATTTTAATATATAATCATATATTCAAATATTTTAAATTGTTCATGTTTTCAAAGCTAATAATATTAAAATTTTCTTGAAGTTTATTCTTTATAGGAGGATGAAATACATGCTTCATTCGGAGAGCTCGTCTGCGAAGAGTCCATAAATATTCTTCATACTAGAAATGCGAAATTTGAACATCATAGCAAAGAAGTGGTTATGAATATTGCACCGAAACAAAATAAAAACAGTTGGTATAAACCATCTTAAAATTTTGATTGAAGAACTGTAAAATGAAGAGACATTTTGACAGAGTGAAAATGAGCGTAATATAGAAATTTTTCTCTCCTAATTTCCATTGTACTTCTCTTAATGAAATTAAAGCTCAATTGTGTATTCAGCATGCTATATTTTTGTACTTTTCACGGCACATTCGGCAAGTTAAAATCCAAAGCACTTAATCAAATTGAAAATGACTCATCTCTCTCTCTCACTACAAATACAATCTAAGAACCAAGACTTTTTAAGCTTTGTTACTCACGATAGAATATATATTTCATTAAATAACGTTATTAAGCTAAAATAAATAACGATGCTACGACAATGCAATTAAATATAATATAGTATAAAAAGTAAATAGTAAATGTAAGGTCATTAAGATCCAAAACTTAAAATACATGTAAATAGTAAATAGTTTTTAATGTGCTTTATATTGAAATAAATTATTGAATGAAAATTTAGTGACTACAATGTATGGAAATCTAAAATGGAAATAACTGTAATAATCATTAATTTCAAACATTGATTATATTTCAGTAATGCCTTCATCAAAATACAGTCAGAATTTTTTGTAATTTAAATTATGAAATTGTTTTTAATTCAGTTTACGTTATAGACTTAAAATATTTGCGCTAAAATATATATTCTAACAACAATGCATAAAAATACAGAAAAATACTGCAATTTGTTGACTGAATTTGGTAAATTTTCTTTTTATTTAATCATTTATTAAACTAAGATACCCTTCCCCAATCTCTTAGAAAACAGTAATTAGATATATAATAATTTCTGCACAGTTATTACTGTTCAATTAAATATGCAAAACTATGAAAACTATTTTACGGATTTTCACTTATGAATGTTTTTATACTAATTAAGAATTTATTCAAACTATTCAACTATTCTTATGAATTAAATATTTTATTGCATAAACTGATAGATATTCATTTTAAAAAATTTATTAATATAGTTTTAAGCTACATTGTGCCAAACATTTTAAAACCAAACAAGACCAGTTTAAATGAAGGAAAACTCTTTAATTCCGAATTGTGTACTCTATTGACCATAGGAATAATTCTTCACCGCTAATCCCTCCAAAATGTGTTTGAGATGTGTTGACAGTTTTAGGAAGTTTTCCGAAACAGGACCTGGTAAAAGTAGTTGGAATTGATCTCTCACCTGACATTTTGACGTGCCACAAAAGGCAGCTAAGTGCTTTGGCAACCAGCGCTCAAAGTGAAGCTGTCATTTCTCATAATATTGATTCCCGGCCTGATCCTGAAAGGAACGCTAATACGAGAAGACTGAAGAAGCAAGTTTTCCTCTTGGGTAACTTGACCATCTAAGGGAAAGTGTTTCGCAAGACGAATTACGGCCACAAAAAAGTGAGAGATCTAGTATTGCGAGAATAGCCATCAAGGATGGTAGTTAAGAGTGATGGTTTTATGTAACCTAGAATTCTCTAAGAATGTACCTTGCAGCTCCAAAAGAATTATTATTGTTGTCTGAATAATTTGAATCCAATGTAGAAAGAAACAACAAATTAGCTTAAGAAAATCTGTTGATAAATATTTGTATATTTTCTTGTTGAGAATACATATAATTTTAATATAAAAAATTAAATAGGCGAAAATTGATGTGTGTGTGTGTGGAGTCGATTTATGTCCATAAAATGTAAGCATTTTCTGTAAAGTTTTAACAAAAATAATCTCGATTAAAAGAAATAATTTTAAGAAACATAAAGGTATTAATTAAGGATTAATTTGGTTGTTGTAAAAAAAATTTAAACCTATTTTAGAAAATAGCATGCGCAAAGCAAAATTTTAATATTTATTGCAGAAAAGCTTCTTATTTTCATATGCTTACAATTTTTAAAATTATGATTATATTTAATTTTTTTTTATTTTTTGAAATTGCATTTTCTTATAAATAATGTGTAAGAGAATTGGATTATTGAATTTTAATATTAAAAAATACATCTATTTGAAAATTAATTATATTTTCAACGCTCAAGACAAAATTAACACCTCTAAAACTCCATAAGCTCCAAGATTTCATAATAATTTTCTGTGTGGATTCCTTTAAACTAGAAAGAAAATATGATAATGATACACTTATTTCAAAAACTTGTTTTAATTTATACATATAGCGAACTTCGCGTTTACAAGAAGTTTTACAAAGGAAGAGACATTTTAAAACAACCAACAATGTTTATTTTATCCTTTCAATAAATTCTCCACACTTTTAACAAACAAGTCAGTTTTAAACTAAACTAAATGTTTGTAATAAATGAATTATGCTTATCAATAAGAGAAAACACTCAGCTGTTTTCAATAGTATGCGCACGAGTTGTTTAGCGAATTTTCTTCAGAAACACCGGCGATTCAAATATAAATTTTTCAATATTCAGACTACAACACGTTCAATACTTATCCTCACTTTACCCTTCCTTCTTACTCACTTGACTTTAAATAGTACTGTTAATTTGAATTAATCGCGATTTACTTACATAAAGGAGTTTTTCAATCAATATCTGATCAGGATTTTTCCTAAAGGATTATTGGAAGATAGAAAAACAGAACCCATTACACGCATAAGAATTTGATTTAACCCATGATAAAGCAATGGGAAGTATACCTACCAACAACATTAGTTTTTAAATGCCAATGGAAAGTTATTTTCCCACCTGATTTGTGCTACTTTCACTTCGGCCAGGACAACTGATTTCTCGATTTTCAAATTGTAAGCATAAGTAACGAACTCTATGATTCCTGAGCCGCCAGAAAACTGTTTTAGATGGGGTACAATTGACAAAGGGAAAAAGAAATGTCCATATGACAAACATATGGACATTTCTGATTTTTCTCTACCGAAGCTCACGAAAAGAGAAAAAAAAGATATGTTTCCACAGCTTACAATGTTTCACCGTGTTTTTATCCTTTTTTTCTTATTTTTCATGGAAAATAATTCGCATAAACCTTTGTTTTATTGAATAAAAAAATCTATCTAGTTTATTAATATATTTTGAATGTTTTAGTAATTTTGAATTAAATTTTATAAGCAATTTGATATAAAAAGAAATGCAAAACATAAGATTTTCTACCATTGAATAGATCTATCTCAGTGTGCGTTGAGAAACATACTTCCCCCTTCCCAAAAATAGCATTAATTTTAGATAGTAAGCTAAAAGAATTTTATTTTATAAATCAATCTCAAATCCTACAATGTCTTAATATAACATTAATAAAAAATATCTATAAAAGATTAATGTAAAAGTTATTCGAAAGACACATTTCTGTATTTATCAATTCAAATTTTTAAAAAACATACTTGAACTATAGAACCTGTTGGAAGAAATAAAAACAGAATATTGTTTAGCTGGATAAATAAATTTACGGCTAGATAGGTTATTTTTACACCGTGTAAGTCGATGAAATTTCATAAAATATTTTGCAAAAAAACTTATTTTATGTCAACCAATCCTGTATGGAATTTTAATTTTTTAAGACATTTTGCTTCTTCTTAATTTCTCGTATGACAGTCTTTACTCCCTGTGTCCTAATTCAAGATTTTCCTAATGTTTAATATAACTTCTAAATAGGCTGCTATTTCAAGAGTCGAAAAAAATAAGGTTACAGTGTGCTTTGATACACATTTTTTATTTACATTTGTTATAATTTTTAAATTTGACCAATACAAAATAGTTGAACGTGCAGTTACTCCCCCTTTTCATTACATCTTGAATATATTGGCAAAGAACAAGAAAAATATCTAACTTGAGTACATCATTTTTCGAAAAATAAGGATTCATGTGTGATAAACGTGTAACAGAAATAAATATTATAAAAATAATTTTAGTCAATTCCTTATTAGGTCAAAAATTTTTTTATTTTAGTTAATTTTTATTAACTAATTACAGATAATATACATATGACTGAATCACAATAATAAGGGACAAAATACTACCCTTGCAAATTTCCTATTTTCTTTCCATATAAGGTGTTAGACTATTTTTTGTTTGTTACTATTTATTCATTAATTAAATTTAATTATTCTAATAAAATTTAACTAATGAATAAATAGTAAAAACAAAAAAATAGTCATTTTTTGCTATAATATTTTATTAGAATAATCCAAATAATTATTCTAATAAAATAGTATAGTAAAAAAGAAATCACATTATTCTTTATTGCCTTTATATTATATTTATATTTATTTCTCCTAAATGTAATGTTTGAAGTTTCACTCGTACTTTTTCTCTTTCACTTCATTATTATTCTTTATTATTCATTATTGTTTATTTTTTAAGCAATTGCCTGCATTATGCCTTTTACAATTAGTGTACCATAAAATCCGACGTATATCGCACACACATACTTTCAAGCTTCGTTTTCAGCTTTTAGGTACACTCGCCGTACAACCTGCCTTTCTACAAAGAAACCTGAAATGTACGTGTGAAATGCTCTTAAGTTTTGCAGTAATTTATTCGAGGTATTATCCCAAGATTTTGAAAAAATAGTATACTTCTGGCACTATAAGACTTTCAGTCCAAAAAGTACACCATTTCTTTTAAATAAACAATATTTAGATATATTCAGAAGTCTATTTTTTATGTTCATCTCTTATTTCTATTTGAAAAGCTATAACTTTTAAACCCGGCGTATAACGCACACCCATAAATTTTGATCTAGTTTTTTGGGTTGAAAGTACACGTTTTTACCAGATATTACGGTAGTCAGTTTTTAGTAATATCATGTATTATATAAGTTACTTTATGTAAGTTAAGTCTTAAATGATATGCATAATTGTTATTACAAGTATAATAATTATTTAAAACTTTTAAAGGAATGACTGAAAATACATTTATTTTAAATTAGAAATGTTTCGATATAAGAATAAAGATTTGGCATTTTACTTATCATTCCATTACAAATATATTCAATAATTAAACACTTACCCGATTTTGAAAAAGAAAACAAAAATCGCAAATTAGGCTTCAAAATTTTTATTAAGTACGACACAATTTTCTTAATGATTCTAAAACTATTTACTTAAACATTCAAATATTGGTCACATATCTGAATTTATTACAACTTAACTCCAAATTGTGTTTACTCAGAGAACTTTTTAAATGGCTTGAAGAAAATTGTTTTGAGTGTCCATATGATAATTAAACCCTTTACTATGTCTATACTATTTATGACTGAACGTTCAAATGATGCCTCAAATTTTGACACGGAAAATGCTTTTCAAATTTTATTTTATTCAAGAAACCAGATATATATAAATATAAAATTTGGTGAAATGCGAACATTCTCAGCAAAATGTAACCAAAATGACTGTTCTTGTTGTTTCTTATCCCAGATGGTGTAGAATAGCTACACTTACACACCATCTCCATAAAACTAAAAATCACCAACAAATCCATAATAAAATAAACTTTCTTAAAACCCCATGAATAGGAAAATTCAAGCAATTAAAATTATAAATGGGGAAGGCCTGATCAGTCATGCATCTATGACTCTCTGGAAAGACTTTTCGGGCCTGTTGAAAAGTAAGAGATTTGATGTGGTCACTAAAAAACCGAGATACAGCTGTCTGCTGATAACTATGAATATCAAGTTGGTCCACTCAACAAGGCTTTTTCCCAAAATATCAAGGGTGAGCAAAGGGTACTCTCCAAAGTATATTTAATTTTATGATTACAAAATTATATGAATAATAATTGTATTGCATTCAAACTATTCAGGTAAAATTTTAATATGATGTTAAAATAAGTATTTGTTATTGACACTAGAACATTCGGGATTTCGCTTACCCTTACACGTCCACCAGTGTCGTTCACCATAATGGTAGAAAATATATAAAATAATTGTAATAACTAAATAATTGCCGAACTACTGTTCAAAAGGGTTTAGTTTAAGGACTTGTTAGTATTATTACATGTAATTATCATATATTTTGACCATTTATATTATAATAAGCTATAACAGCACGAATTACTTAAACTCGTAAAATGGAATAAAACAGTAATATTCACAATTTTTAGTATAGTTAGCAGTATAATAATTTTTGTAAAAAGGCCAATTTTTTTCATCATTAGTTGTCATTTTTATGCATATCTTTTTATCCAAACCTCATCTGCAATGAATACTGTGATAATCAATTTTTTCAGTACATTTTCCGCACATCATTTTCATATAAGAGTGACCAATTTTTTATTTGCAATTCCATTGCACTCTTTAATTTGACTCTTTTTTGATTTTCAGCGAATTTGTAATTCTTTGAAATTCAGTATTTACCTGATTTTTCTGATTCAAACTTCTTGCTGATAAGCAATTGCTATGCAAACGAACACTTAGTCACAATGATTTTAGTATAACTACCTCATTTCCATTGTGAACCCAATAAAACAGCGCCCAAGTCAAATGAATATGAGATATTACTTCCGGAAGAGTTTCTTTTTACTAATGATATCTACTTAGTAAAGTATCTTTTGCTAAACGGAAGTTATTTACAATGCTAAATTGCCTTCTGTCGAAAACACCAGTGGGCATTATTGGTATATTTAGTTGTAAATCTCTCCTAATTAACCTAGAACCACAAAACTTTTTCAGTGCAACCACCATGGAAAATGATTAAATGTCACAAAAAATTTTCAAAATCCCTACAAAAATGCAGAAAGGGGAAAAAACAGGTATAAGTGTCCAATTGAGACAGACAAACTTCTAGTGTTAAAAAGTGGAAATTTATTTAATTCCAATCCTAATTTGTATTAAGAATTCTTATGAAAACTTCATACTTCGGGAGTATATTGGTTTCCTAAGATAATCTCTAAAATTTGACCTGTAAATTCAAAACTAGTACTTTACATTTAGTAAGCTCATGTAAATGTTACTCTGTAATATGAAATATTTCTAGGGAAAACTTTATGCAGAACTTCGATTAACAAAGAAGAAAATTAATTAATGGGCTGAAATTTCTGATTATAAATTGCTTAATTATATTTATTATAATGGTTTATTACAGATAAACTGCTTTGCTTACAATTAAAATAATGTCACAACAGTTCAGCAGAATTTAATTGGATCTGCAACATTAAACTGCATTGTATGCGCAATTTAATTTGAATTGTTCTTGTACATTAGTTAATCTGTAAACTATCTCATACAGACAAAAAATATTTTTAACCAATTTGTAAGAAACTAATACGAATTCTGCAAAGAAAATTCTATTTTAACGAATTCACAAGTAACAGTCCAAATACGAAGTGAACAGATACATCTTAAATTAATCTGCCTATACATGGGAAGAAAATTAACAAATAGAATTTACAAGAGTAAAAAAAAAGAACATTACTATCTGTAACAAAAAGTACAAGATAAAAACAGACAAGAAAAAAAAGTCTTTGTTAGCTACTAATTCATCTCAAGGAATCAATTTATTCAGATACTGGCTTTTTGTTTAAAATTTCCTTTTTTCAACGCTTCCGAAAAAATTATCGCAAATCCCGTCAGCACTAATGAACGCACCGATGAGCAAAGGAGATAAACTAATTATACTTTAATTAATTGAAACACACGGAGTCGTGTCTGAGTTTCCGGATGATGTATACATGACTTGAATATTTGTGCTTAAAATTTCAAGAAGTCAAGCGAAAAATAAGTGAATTAGGAAAAGAATTATTTTTCTGTTCTTTTTTTCCCCATTTTTCTTTAGAAATTTTAACCACAAAGTCTTAATTTCACTTATTACATTTTTTTCTTTCTCTTACATTTGTTTAATTCTTTCTTACAAAAATTTTCCAGAAAAATCGTAAAAGTGTGTTAGCACTTTTAAAAAATAACAGCACAAAAAATGACATAAAACAAATTCAAATAAGAAGAAAGCTTGAAAAAAAATTTTGTCTTCTTTTTTTACAATTGTCAAATATTTCGAAAAGTAATAGTTTTGAATACAAAAATATGAAAGCATGCTTTAAGTAAATGGTACTTTGGAACATGGTACTTTTTGTTTTTTTTAAAGAAATGTTTTTTCAAATATTATAGATTATTGTTAATTTTGATTGGTTATTTACATCCAATTCCTACTATTAGTTCACAATCTCCTTATATATATATATATATATATATATATATATATATATATCTTGTTCAAATTTTCAAGCATTAATAAAATATTTTTATCCGTCCACTCAAGTTCAAATACATTTTTTTAAACTTATAGCGTATGACATTTAATGTTAAAACAATTTTTTTCAAATATTGATTTATTAATATTTGAATATTTATGAGTAAATAGTGAAAAAATAACAGTTCAACATCATATATAAAAAGGAAAATCGCTCATTGAATCCATGTTCTGCAATGGATAGTGCATTGGATTTCTAATACAAGGGTCGGGGCTTCGAATCCCTCCTGGAATGGCCTAATTTTTGAGAAAGTGATTTCATTTTTCTATATTATTTTATTGAAATTATTAAATTTAATTAATGAATAAATTGTTCCTAGCAAAAATAATAGTCCAACACCATACACAGAAAGGAAAATAGAAAATTACAAGGAAAATCGCGTTCTATTTTTCCACTCACTTTTGTGATTTCTCCATATGTATATACATATTTATATATTGTATAATTGTAATTATTTAATAAAAAGTAACCAAGATAAAATTTTCTTTAGTGACCTAAGTAGGAATTGACTTAAAAATTCTTCTTTTTATATATTTCTTGTTTCAATTATACTCCTCTTTTTCTAAAATGTCATAATATAAGTGAACATATCGATTTGCAGCGCCATTACATTATAACGTTAGTTGAAATACCATCACACACCAAGCATATTTTCGTTTATACTAATTCTATATTGCACTTGCACGTTATTTTATTAATTATTCAGGCACATAAATTTTGAAATTATCGTTCATTAATATATATATGGTATTAAATCTGATATAATGTGTGTGTGTGTGTGATATATGGAAATTTGGCATAACTTGTTTAATATTTAGAATATACCCGTGCCTTTCTTACAACTTATTCCTTACAAAAGTATTAATCAAATATATTTTACAAGTAAAAATATATGTGCAATATTGTTACATTTCTTCTTCTTCCAAAAAAATTGTGATTTAATTAAACTTAATAAAGACAAGAGAGAGAGGGAGAATCGGTACTTTTTATTACATAAAATGCGCTTGTACTATTAACAATTTCTGTGCCATCAAGAAATTAAAAAAATATACAAAGTAAAAAAACAGAAACCAATTAAAATGGATTATAATTTGAGAAAAGTATTTTTTTAAGCAATTTAAAATAATACTCATTTTTGTTTTATCTTAATTTATATTATTTTTTTTCGCATTGATGTGGTTGTCATACAAATATTTGATAAAAATAACATGATTTACAACTTAATGTACTATATTCTCTAAATTCGTAAATTTATACAAAATATTTAATCACCAACAATAAAAATATATATGAAGAAATAAATATGATGAATTTGCAAGATAAATATTAGTAATCATTAATAATAATGATACAGTACAAAATTTCTTTAAAATAAAAATTTTCTTACTTAAAAATTAAGGTCCATTCCATTTAATTTTAAAGACTCCTGTTCCGTCAGAACTTTAAGATTTCTCCATGTATAATAATATTTACCTT
Source organism: Trichonephila clavata (assembly GCA_019973975.1). NCBI lineage: Eukaryota > Metazoa > Arthropoda > Arachnida > Araneae > Nephilidae > Trichonephila > Trichonephila clavata. Next base: position 96,114 of record BMAO01004416.1, read on the forward strand.
AAACTTCTTGCAAAGAAATATTTTCTTAAATAATGTATAACCCGTTCCGAGACAAACTTAATACATTAATTAAATTAAATCTTGGTAGATCGCCAATAAACTTTTAAGATATTCACCACAAACTTCCAAATCTTTTCTACTACCACATTTCCAGGATTCTCCCCTCATCTATTTTATTACAATAACCAACAATCCTCTTTCCTGTGCAAATCTACCGACGTCTTCTCAAAACCTCACAAAAGATGACGTTAATAGATGAGCAACTTTTCCGACCAAAAATCTAAGCAATCGCCTCACAAATGCGTGGTTTATATTGAACAAAAAGAATATCCATTTAAGGTCAGAGTAAAAGCACTCTAAGGATGACATCTGAAATGCAGGTCCCAATATATGTTCTTTTCTTCTTGCAGCTCTTGGCGGATTCATGCTGCCATGTAGCCCATTTCGCCCCCTTTGGGCAGAGTGCCAACCACCCTCAGGGGCTGATGATGTCTTCGAAGGCATAATCATTAACTAGGGAGATGGGGCAGACTTCATATAAAATCAAAAAATAAAATTACATAGTTTGTTGAAAAGATCCGAGAAGAATGGTGCTGCTCTTGATGATCTTTCATGATTTATCACGTCTGTCAAGAGTTACATTGGAATTCTTTTATAATTTAGGTATCTTCGCCTTAGAAAGGTTTGATACTTGTCAAATAGCTTATGAAATTTAGGTTTGTGACATAGGGTAAATTACTTTTGCTCACAGTCTCAGGGCCATAAAATATACCTTATGCGACATAAAGGATTTCTTTATAACGCAAGGTTAATCTCGTTGTATACAACGTAACTAAGTTGAACTGATTCCAAGAAATTATTTTTGCATGATGCTATTAGATCATTTTATGTCAGATGAGAAAAAACACAACAAATACATCGATTTTTTACTAAAATAATACATTAAAATAAGTGTTGTTAAGAATGTGCGCACTTTAAATGTATACTGTAATCTTAAATGGGTAACTTTCATTTGGGTATATATATTGAATAATATTTTTACTTGAGAAATCAGATATTTTCATTTGGGTTTATAATAGAAAAATAGACTTAATGCTATATCTTCGTTAGATACACTAATTCAAGCTCGAGATGTTTCTTTCGAGTTGTAACGTTACTTAAAACTTGTTGTGTAAAGGGATGATGAGTGTTTGATATATCTAGGCTCAAATCTTTCAAACTAGAGTTTCAGGAAAATTTAGGAGGCTAGGTGAAAGTTCAGAAGTCTTGCATGTCTTCTAACCGTGAATCAAAATTCCCTAAGATCTCTAAATTAGTGCTGTGAGAAAATGTTTGGAGGGAGATGACATTTCAGAAGTCATCCAGGTGTCTGACTATAAAAACAAAATTAGGAATTCAATCGCCATAGCCCAGCATTTTTCAAACTGTTGGGCATGCCCCCCTAGGAGGACGTGATAATCCTACAAGGAGAATATCAAAAAGTCAAAAATAAAGGATTTCCAAAAGATATCAATTTACTGAAAGGAAGTAAAAGAAAGTTCATGTTGACATAATAAAAAATAAAATACATATTTACACAGATATAATATACTTACAAGAGAGTGTATCAGAACTGCACAAAATTTACTTTGCCATTAATTCATCAATACTAAGTTAAGAACAAGCTTAATACTTATTAGTGACCCCATGGGCTTTTCATTTACAAAATTATATACAAAATTTTATTCTTTTCTTGATCATTTGTACGGTTTATAATTAAAGTACATTATTATTGTATTCAATACATTGTTATTGTTTGGAGGGGAGCGCGATGAAAATTATGATTGAAAATTGAGTCGCAAATATTGAAAGTTTGAGAAGCACTGCCATAGCTTATATATTGTTTCAAAGAGTGTGACATTAGTAAAAAATTAATAAATGTAAATGTTGAATACACAAAAACTCACAATACGGAGTTCCGAATGCTGAGATTATTCATCGCACACACTCCTTGGTTTTAAGGTATATTTTCCTGTGTTTACTAAGCACAATTATTGTGCAATTGTTTTCATTTTCTTTTTCAACCTTCATTTTTAAAGCTTCAGTAGTTCGAATTATATAGCTACAATATCTCCAACAAATGTCTGATATCTATTCTTCAAAATATGATCAATGAAAATATTTTCCAAAATGTACATAAGGGCTTCAGTGATTTTAAATAATTATATCAACAAAATATTTTCAGCTATGTATATTCTCCAGCCGCAATTTTATATGCGTGTACAGTTTTTAACATTTTGATAAGACATGGAAAATAAGTGAATATGTCAGATATCGCATAGGCTTTTCTAACACAGTTTAATTTTTATCCAAGCTGAATATACTCCCTACTGAATCATAAACAAGATTTTCATGTCTTTACAGACAAAAATTTTAAGTTTGTAAATGTTTTACAATAATTGAAGCTCAATGGGAGCTATTTATTAAACAAAAACATGCTATGTTTTTTCTATAAACTTAGTTTTTCTATTTCTTGCATGATATCTTTGAACTGCCAAAGAGATTTGACATTTAGTGTATGTAATTGCATGCTCACAATTTATCAAATCATTATCTGATTTCATACTTAAAGCCCATCCGGTATATTGGTTAGCGACGCTGAATGCTGTGCCGTAGGGCCTGGGTTCGAATCTCGGAAAAGGCATGTATGTTTGTAAATGTATAGTGCCTTTGCGGCATGGGGGTACTCTAAATAGCCGTCGAGCCGCAAGTCCTCTCGTGAGGTTGGTGGAAAGGGAAAATAGGTTGGAGGCCCCTGATTACACCCAGGGTTTTCTCCCTCAAAATTGGGGTGGAACCAAGCCAAATCATACTGTCACCTGCATGGTGCTCAAAGCTACGGCTAAATACAGGCGTACAATATAGCCCAATTCCATGATTAATTTCATGGGCCTAGATCTGACTACGTCAGACTGGCGGCATTAGAAACAACACAACAACATATTTAAAGCATTTATTTACTAGGAATTTTGTATGGGCAGTGACAAAAGTGAGATACAATGTCTTGATGTTAAAATTTACAGACCAAACTTTTATTAGAACCTATCATAGTTTAATATTGTTAATTTGTGGTACTGAAAAACTTTTCAACCCGTGCAGATTGCTTTCTAATACATGGTTAAGGAAGTGTTTAATACCATGTTAATGTCACTTAGTGCAATAAAGTCCATTGACTTTCATTTCACTTTTAGATTATTTGACACATAACGAACAAATGCAGCTAGAAATAATTAATTTCAATTCCCCTAGATTTATCTTAGGCAAGACTCAAAATTGTACAGTTTATCAAATAAATTTGAAAGTTACTTTTAAAATCATTGCAAATAATAGAAATTTGCCTTTCCACAATTTGTTTCAATATAGGCATTTTTTTAAATAATTGGAGAATTTTTTTAAAAAAAATATTTCAGGATCAAAGAGGAAATCACTCGAACAATAATTTTAATTGCTATGTCACAGATTGCTGATTTAATAAATCTATTATACTTTGAAAATGCTTATTTAAACAGAAATTCAGCATTATTTACAAATTATATCCCATTGTTTTAAGGTACTTTATCATCATAATTTATAATCATTTCATTTTTGTAATTCCTTAATTTTAAGTTTATATCAGTATAATTTGTATTCTAATTCTCCAAATGTCTACAATTGCAAACCATGCCTAAAAACTATATATATATATATATATATGAAATATCTCAACGACCCAGTAAAAACAACTTCAGAATTCAAGATCTTTATTTAAATCATGGGGTTTCTCTCCTTCGTGGGGAGAAGGAAGGACGTGTTACAAAGCTTTCTAATAGGCATAAGAGCCTATTAGGCATATGAGTCTAATAGGCATAAGAGACTTTGGGGAACAACGATATTTAAATAGGGAAAGTAGAAAGAGGTAGCGAACAGGCAAACTCCCTCAATCTCGTGATTTATGGGGTTTTTCCAGGCCCCTACTGGTTCTGTGCTTCTAGACAGAGGCGTTACTAAGTCTACGGGGAAGGTTTAGTGTCTGGAGGGAAAAGGATGACGAAATATTGCATTCATCTTGAATCATTAAGTTTCACATTAAATGTTACGAAAAGAAATATCTATTTGCAATATTTCGTCATCCTTTTCCCTCCAGACACTAAACTTCCCCGTAGACTTAGTAACGCCTCTGTCTAGAAGCACAGAACCAGTAGGGTCCTGGAAAACCCATAAATCACGGGATTGAGGGAATTTGCCTGTTCGCTAACTCTTCCTACTTTCCCTATTTAAATATCGTTGTTCCCCAAAGACGGCACTCTTATGCCTATTAGAAAGCTTTGTAACACGTTCTACCAGTGTTCTCCCTACGAAGGAAACCCCATGATTTGAATAAATATCTTGAATTCTACAGTTTCACATTAAATGTTACGAAAAGAAATATCTATTTTATATTACACACACACAATATATATATATGTAATAATTCCCACTAATATAATCCTTTTAAATATCTTTTAATTGCCAATGATCCATCCTTCAGGACCAACGTTTTAGTAATAAGTTAACCCGCCGCCTAACGGCAGTATTTTAAATTACATCTAGCTGCCCACTCAGATCATGTGATTTGAGAAGCCTATAAATACCGAGATTCCTGGAGACCAACTCCTCTTTCGCTTCTGTATTTTGTCTGCGTAAACATGTAGCCGGCTACAGCTTGTGTTTGTGTGCGTGAGTGTATTGTGTCGTCCCTGTAATATTTTATGTGCTTAAGATGTGGAATTAAACAGATTTGAACAACCCCATGACTGCCTCTTGGATAATATTTATTACGCCTCACCAATCTCATATAAAGTATTCATTACAACATCGTCTATTTCATTAGTCGCCAAGATTTTCCTGCGTGGGAAATAAAAATTATAAGTCAAAATTATTACAACCGTCATCGACCAAAATAAAGAAGAAAGGAGAAAAATGTCTGTGTGTCTGGATGTATCCATTCATCTGTACGATGTGCCTAAGTGTTCAACTACTACTTTCAAAAACGGGAAATTTCCGTCTCGTCTCCATTGTGTAAGAAAAAAAAATCCCTTGTAAAGCTTCAAGTCTGCATGTTTTGTAAGGATAAGAAATCTTCACCATCAAATATATCTTAAAGAGAAAATCAACCTACAATTCATTCAACAGTTTGATGCTCAAATGAAAAAAAAATTATAAATCTTTCTAACCTTGAAGTGCGCGAGATGTGTTTTTGGCAAAATTTAGAATTATGTGAAAAAGTGCAACTCAGCGATTTTTTCATCATTGATAAGTTTTCTTTTTTACTCTTGTCATTTTAATTATTTGCTATTAACTCTAAATTGATTGTATATTTCCCTTACTGGTTTTAATAATTTATCTTAAAATGTTTAAGAACTATATTGTAATTAATATGCTATTCATTTTTTGCAAACAAATCTAAAGTGTTTTTTCTAATAATCTATTTTGATCCAAATCTTGCTAAGATTTTAATTTATGGTTAGATATTTTGAATAAATTAATGTTTTAAAGTTTTCCATATGAAATGGTGTAGTATGGGGTAGTGGTACCAATATAATTTTTTTCATTTAAAGCCTGGTTTTAACCCAGCATGTTTTTTATTATCTATACCCCGCAATTTTTCTTATGTGTCTGGTTCTACCCCAGTGTTTCTTTTCAATATTATATGGGTCTTACCCTCATCGTTTATTTTTTTTTATTTGGTCTCTACCACCATTGTACTGTTATTATAGTTTTTCTAATGTTTTTTCAATATATGTGTAGCAAATTATTTCTATTTTTCAATTATATTTAAATTTGTTGATTGGGCAGTCAACTCCACGTATATAATATTGTGAATGTTATAATAAACTTACCATTTTGAAATCGTTTCCAGGGATCCCGGCTTTACTATAAGAAGTTTCGGGTTAAATTTACTTAATGTTATATTTTGTTTTGAAGATAAACTGCATATATTTCATAATGATCATTTTTGATTTTGATATTTAACATAAGAATTGATACCTTTACAGTGTTTTTAAGTGTTTTACTGAATCAATACCAAATATTTGATATTTTTATTTTGAGAATTTTATGTTGAGATATTATTTGATATATTTAATGTGGTTTTTAGAATTTTGGTTACTATTAGATTTACTCTTTATTAGAATGATACAATTTATTTGATATGAAAATGAACAACTTTAATATGTATGAAATAATAATGGTTTTGAGAGCACTTAGGCTGAGAAAATATTAATAAATAAATGAGCAATGTTTACATTTAGAATAAATTATAAGAGTTTTGTAAGGATTGTGCATAGTGAGTACCTCAAGGGAATACACCTTTGATTGTCAATATACTATTGTCTCCAAACTTATACCTTTGTCGTCGTAAAGGTAATACATAAATGAAAGTTATAAATAGTTTTTAAAAAAATCTCTTTGATCGACTTGCAATTTCCAGTCTTGGGATATGTGTTTTTGAAGTTATTGTGCAGCATATACACGATAAGAAGTAAAACTTGTCTTAAAGATTGTGCAAGGCGTGGGTCATCCTAATTTGTTTCTTTTCACCCTCAGTGCTCTTATATACAATTTTAGATAAATTTTTAAGAAATTATTTTTTGTGTTTTAGGAATTTATATTTTTGTGAATTCATATTAAAAAGGTGGTACATAACTGCTTCCAAACCATCATCTCCATGCAATATTTGCGACAGACAATTCCTTTCACAACCATTGTCTTTTAAAACCCAATATTGTGACAACCTCCATTTCAATATATGGCTCACCTTTAAACTCTGCTTCCAGTGCACAGGGAAGCCTATTGGTGTTCCACATATTCCAAACGATATACAATATCCTTCTACTGAAGCCTCTGGCCTATCATATTTACCGCTTCAAGTGTCCGGACACGTCTCAACCTTGCAAAGTCTAGCTAACTTGGGCAAGGCAACTAGAAAGAACTAACTTCATTTGTTTCAACTTATACTTTTACAGGATGTATGATTCATTTACAATTATTTTTAAAATTTATTTTCCGTTTTCATATTATTTTTGGTATTTAATAATCTTATTTTGATATTTTTGCATTGTACAATTTTATATTTATAATTTATTAATGCATATTTGTTTCATACTTTTATAACCACATACTCTCCTTGTTCCAAATAATTTTCATGTGTTAAAGTGAAGGGAAATTTAAAAATAAATATTAATCTAAATTTAAATTTTAAAATTAATATCTTTGTAGGATACGGGTGTGTACTAAGGGCCCCAGCGCACACACGTGTCTTGCGGAGGGGGGAAATGTAATAATTCCCACTAATATAATCCTTTTAAATATCTTTTAATTGCCAATGGTCCATCCCTTCAGGACCAACGTTTTAGTAATAAGTTAACCCGCCGCCTAACGGCAGTATTTTAAATTACATCTAGCTACCCACTCAGATCATGTGATTTGAGAAGCCTATAAATACCGAGATTCCTGGAGACCAACTCCTCTTTCGCTTCTGTATTTTGTCTGCGTAAACATGTAGCCGGCTACAGCTTGTGTTTGTGTGCGTGAGTGTATTGTGTCGTCCCTGTAATATTTTATGTGCTTAAGATGTGGAATTAAACAGATTTGAACAACCCATGACTGCCTCTTGGATAATATTTATTACGCCTCACCAATCTCATATAAAGTATACCTTTCAACGGCCGCGAGTATTACATATATATATATATATATATATATATATATATATAAATCATTTATATTTTCATCTAATTTATAATTCACGCTGTAACATAGAACAAGGAAAACTACTCTTCACGAACAAATTACTAAATTAGACAAAGATGAATAAGTCTACAATTAAAGATCCAGATGACAATTAGCAGCCGATGTCTCACTTATTATAACTTAAGTAAGTAGCAAGAAATCATCTGTGAAATGTAAAAAATAGAAAATATTTCAGTGATCATGAGTTAAATTCCATATGAATATCGTTGCATCGATACACGTGTACCGTATCAGTGTCCGTAAAGGAAATCCCAAATATCAAAATTAGAATGGAAATGTTGAGAGAGAACATAAATAATTCGACTAAAAGAATCTGGTTGATATAATCACAGGAACCTTTCGACTTTTGGTTTGTAGAAAATCTACCATTTGACAAAGTTAATAGATATGTTTAGATCAGAATGTTACATATCGTCAAGTGTTCAATGGAAAGCGTCAACAGAAAAAAAGGGGAAAGAGTACTTGTAAGATCGGTGTTGGAAGTTGTGTCCTTAGTAATAATCTGGTCAGTAGATTGTTATTGTATTTAGCATCAACAGACGAATTAATGAACCTTGGTTGAGGCAACTTTATTGCAGCAATTTTGCTGTTCAATATTACACACCACCATACCAGTAGCATTCATTTGGTACCTGACGGATTCAAGTTCAATTGTTTTCAGTAATTATTCGCACCTTTGAATGAGATCGAATGACCATCAGAGCTTTGTGGGGATACGCCTTGGCCAATGGTGAAAAAATCACCCAAAATTTGTTAGCCTTTTAGCCATCAACCTAGAATTATGTCTTCGGGTGCCGTTTCCTTTAATAACCGGTTTCTTTAGTTGCCATCCCCTATTATAAATATAAAACAGGCTTGTACATCACACACACACAACAATATTCTACACCCCCATAGTGTTTTCCTTCTTTTTACGTAACCTTGGAAGAAGTGCCGTTGGGGTGGCTAGAAGACACTAGAAGCACCATTGAAGTCATTTTGACACTTTTTGCAATTTCATATATTGTATTTCAACATAAAAGCGAGCAACACAGTTGATATTTTTTTTATTTTTTTCTAATATGCTTCCGTGCGTATTGTGACAATTTTTTCTTATTTATATTTTAATCATTAAAATAAATAATTAGACAAATACATAAAACAGCCAGCTACGGGGTCATTTTGACCCTCATAAGGAAAAGTATCACTTTTAAAGTTAAAGTCTATTTTCGATTTCAAAGTACCCCATATTGATTTTAGTGTGCCTAAGAAAACATAAAACTACTATCGTGATGGCTTGTAGGAAATAACCAATACTAATATAGTTTACTAGGCACTTGATGGGAAATTCATTTAGGGACACAAGACTTAGCATATAATAGTAGTACTCACAACTCACATTTAGGGTATTTAACTCTCAATGTAATTGCTACGAATAGACAGTCAATTTGGAGAAAATAGCCTTTGAAATTTAAAATCAGCTTATATATAAATAAGTACAACCCAGTTTTGTTGAAATAGTGACTTTACCACTACTACTTACAACGTGGTAAGATAGGGATAAATTCGCGTGATAGATCAGCTGTTTTTTTTTATCTCTGTTCAATTTATTTAATTATTTTGTACAACTGAAAACATTTTTGAAACATTTTTATAGTATATAATGCAACATAAATTTAATAAAGCTATTATTATATAAAATATTATTAAAAATTCTAGTTATATAAAATTTACAAATGTTTAATTATATAAAATAATATTACTGTAAAATATTATTATATTATAAATATTATAGCAATTATTTACTTTTTAAAATAAAAAATATTTATAAAAAACATCATTTAATACGTAATAAGCATTTTTAAATAACTTCATTTAATTGGAAAAATAATTAGAGTTATTAAAAAGAAAATGACACCTAGTAGATCGAGCAACTCGAACCCTATTCGACAGTGTGGTAAGCATGTATATTAACACATAAACCACTGTTTCAACATTGCTTGATCGAACTTATTTGTATATAAGCTAAATTTCTAAAGCAATTTTCTCCGAAGTGATTGCCCCTCCGACGCTATCATGTTGATGGTTGAACCCTATAGAAGTACGCTATTAGACTTATGCTATAATTTGTAAGTATTTTTATAATACTATGATTAATGAACATTTTTTAAACAATAAATCTTTCAATAGATTGGAATTGTCAGATAAAGAAATTACTAATCGAATTACTGCTATATACAGAAAATTGAGTGTTTCCATTCATAAGATTAAGTTTCCATATATATTTTTAACACCTAAATTTCATAAAAATCCTGTTAAATTTAGAACAGTAACAAATGGTTTTAAAACTTATATCACTGCTGCAGGTAAAATGCTACACAATATTTTGCAAGAATTCATCAAAAAGCAATGTAATAAAGCTATAATTAAAAATAGTAAAGAAATTATAGATTTTTTTAAAAATAAAAATATTTATTCAGTTCATAGTTACGACTTTGAAGATCTTTTTAATTCTCTTAATATCAATGATGTAATTAGGGTAATTTTAGATAATCATAGAAATTATAACCTTAATATTAATTTACAAAAATTTAGTACTCTAATAAATTTTGTCCTAAAAGAAAACTACATTAATTTTAATGGTTCTCTGTACAAACAAACCAAAGGTTTGCCTCAAGGTGGCCCTGCTAGCAATAGTTTGGCTAATTTATATTTATACGTTTACGAAAATAATTATATTATTAATAATGATTATTACATTTTTAGATACATAGATGACCTAATTATTTTTAGTAAAAATAATAATTATAATCCCAATATCAATTTTTATCCGGGATATTTAATGCTAATTAAAATTAATAATAATCCTGTTAAAACTAATTACTTGGATGTATCATTATGTATTAAGGACTATAAATTACATAGCAATAATTATGATAAAAGAGATGATTTTAATTTTGACATTCTTAAAGTTCCTTACTGGAATTCAAACATCTCTATATCAATCTATCGAAATATTATTTTCAATTATATTTATCGTAACAAGGTATTAGTTAGTGATAAATCTAATATATATTTAAATATTAATAACTTTATTAAACATTGTATAGAACACAGTTACCCTCCTAAATTTATAAAAAGTTATATAACATAAAGAATATAACATAGAACATAACATAGAACATAACATAGTTAAATAAAAAGAGTTTTCAGTTGTACAGTTTATAGATAGATGGCGCCTCTAGCTAAATAATTTTGTAATTATATATTTTATTAAAAATTAATCGTTTATGCCTGGATGGTATTTTTATTTTCTATAAATTTTAAAATAAAATATAGAATTTTTAAAAGTATATATATAGTAATAATGCTACTTTATCAATACATATTAATTATATGCGTTACTGTTATTGTCCATAAGAGGCGAATATGTATTCACGTGGTAAGTCTTCTATTAGTTTAGCTTGATTTTAAATATTTTAGTAATTATTAAAGGCTAGAACATTACAGTATTACATTAATAGATTATGGTTTTATCTATAATATAGTTAAACTTCTCTAGAAATTTATTGCTCTTTCCCTATGGCCCAGAATATTGGCAAATTCAGGTGAAGGTTAGCTGGCCAAAACATTTTGTTTAAACCTGCATTCCTAGTTCCTAAGGCTGGGAGTTTGCTTTTAGTGTTTCTGTGGCTAAATCTTTTCTATTATGACTACAGTTATCTTAGGTATATAACTATTTTTTGTATATATATATATATATACTAGCTTTCATGGCCCGGCGTTGCACGGGCTTTCTCTACTTTTAGAAAAATTTTCCGTTCTAATCACAAAATCAGTATGAACAATATTCTTTTTCGAAGTAACTTTGGCTTCTATGTTTTTTCCTCTCTTCTAAGCCCGGTGTTGCATGGGCTTATACCGAGGGTATAACTTAATCCCCATGTTAATTTCCTCCCTTTATTCTATTCCAACACTTTGGTGTGGGTTTGACGCGTACGATGTGAGTGCATGACCCGTGAGTGCGTGTCATGGCTTTGTTGCTTAACAATTTCCCTTCTCTTCACAAATTCTCGATCCTAATACCACTGAAAACCCGCCGTGCAGGGGCGAGATGCACGTAAAATATGTCGAGAGCTCAAACGTCCTCCCGTTGGTGTGGTGTGGTAGTTAGGAGAGGGGGGTGCCAGCTCAGGTGTCGTCCGCGTCACTTAAACATGGTTCAAAATTACGCGGACCGTCCCCAAAAGGCCTCGTGTTGCTCGTGTCGACCTTAATATTCACTCAACTTCACAAATTCAGCACTTCCAATATTATTTTCCGAAATAACTTTGATTTCTTTGTTTCTTTCCTCTCCGCTTAGCCCGGCGTTGCATGGGCTTTCACCGAGTGATTAACTTCACCCTCATGGAAATTTCGTGTTTCCCTCAGGCCGATAGCACTTGTGTGTGTGTGTGTGCGTGCTATGTGAGTGATTTCTTTAACAATCTCATAAAAACTCCCTTTTTCGAAATTTGTTCTTGCGTTGGTGTGGTGTGGTAATTCTTAAAGATGGGTGAAAGCTCAGGTGTCGTCCTCGTCACTTGAGAATGGTTGAAAATTTCGAGGTCCGTCACCAAAAATTTTCGAATAGGCAAACAGGGTGAATTTTAAAATCATCCACTCACTTTCCAATTCTTTCGTTGCAATTTTTTATTTCCCGGAAACGAAAATGTAGTTTTTTTAAAAAATAGTTGTATGCTGAAAAAAAGACAGAAAGTATAAATTTTTCAAATTACAAAATTTCTCTACTATTTTAATTCTTGGAGTAAAATTGTGAGGATTTTTTGAAATATTCGACTCGGGGGAAAAAAGTTTCATGCAATTACCTTTATAAAAGAAGAAATTATTAAATGATTGATTTAAGTATTGTGAGTGTTTTATTAAAATTTGTTCAAAAAAGTTTTTGGCTTTTTTTTAAAAATCACTGATTCTAAAAGTTTTAAATTGAAAATTTCGAAGTCCATCGCCAAAAAACTCTGGAGTAGGTGAACAGTGCGACTTTTTAAAAATCCCTCACATTTCAATTCTTTCGTTGCAATTTTTTAGGCCCCGGAAACGAAATGTAGCTTTTTTAAAAATAGTTGTATGTTGAAAAAAGACAGAGAAGTAGAAATTTTTAAAATTACAAAATTTCACTACTATTTTAAATCTTGAAGTAAAATTGTGAGGATTTTTTGAAATGTTCGACACACGGAAAAATTGTTTCATGCAATTATCTTTACGAATGCAGAATTTATTAAATGATTGATTTAAGTATTTTGAGTGTTTTATTAAAATTCGTTCAAATAAGTTTTCGGCTTTTTATTTTTTAAATCACTGATTCTGAAAGTTTTAAAAATCATTTTTATATAAACGCAACGATATTGAATCATATGAGAAAAAATCATAAAATATGCAAAACAGCATTGTTTTGTAAAAAAAAAAAAGTTGTTTTTTTTCTATAAAATTCTTTAAAGAAAGATAGTTTTTTCCCGGAAACGAAACTGTAGCATTTTTAAAAATAGTTGTATGCTGAAAAAAGAACATAAAGTATAAATTTTTCAAATTTCAAAATTTCACTACTATTTTAATTCTTGAAGTAAAATTGTGAGAATTTTTTGAAATATTCGACACGGGGAAAAACGTTTCATGCAATTACGCATTATTTTAAAGTAAACTATACGTTTTATGAAAGAGAACAAAAATTTCGATACTCATAAATATTTTAAATAAATCTCAGAAATGCATTAAATGCATTTTATTTTAAAAAAAAATATATTAATTTAAATCCATTATCAATAAATACTAATAAAAAAAATTCTACAGATAGCTCTTGAAACGTTTGGATGTTTGATTAAACATAAGTGATAAGTTTGATACGTGTTAAAAATCCACTTTTGGGGGAAAAACCTAGTTATATGCTAACATTCACTGAAAAAAACATTCAAAAAGAAAATAATACTATTTGATAAAAACATTTAATTTTTTTAATTTTAATTTTATAGTTTTTCATTCCACTCTGTGTTAAAATTATTTAAACACGTATCTGAGAAAAAAATTATATTATACAAAACTAACTTATTAATTATTTTTAATAAAATTGATTAAAAATGCTCATTTAGCAATTAATTGTGACATACCATTTGCTTACATAATGGCAGCACTGAAAATGAAGTAAATTTCAGATCAGTGGGGACGCAGCAAGTGAATTCAATCATTGCAGAAGAGAGAATTAATTTACGGGTGGGAAAAATAAGCAGAAATGAACAAAATCGAATTGTTGAAAAAGATAGAAATTACTTTGAATGATTAAAAATCAGAAAAAAACCTTTTTGAAGGGGAAAAAAAATGAAAAGTACATTAAAATAACAGAGGATCATGTTAAAATATGTATTTATCAGTAAAATTAATTTACGTGGGAAAAATAAGCAGAAACAAACAAAATCAAATTCGCTAGATTCGAACCCAGACACAATAAAGAAACAGATACTTTGTGAAAGCGGCGCGTTAGCCAACCACGCCACGCAGATTAATATCAGAATTGAAAATAGGCAATAATAATAAATGGTAGGTTCAAATTGAATTTAATTTTTAATTGAGGGGATCCACAGGATATTCACATAACGATTGAAAGATTTCGATTGAAAATTACATTTAAATGTATTGCAAAAAAATTTATTGATTTTTGATATTTTAAAAAAAAGCAATTAATAATAAAGAATATATAATATACGAACATAGCTTTTTTTTTCTCTAAGGAATTTATACCTATTTAACTGACTATTTCCACACAAAAAAATTTCGAAATGGGCAAATTCTTCGATTTTATTATGAAATTATATGTCAAAAAAAGAAATATACATTAGGCATTATTTTAAAGTAAACTATAAGTTTTATGAAAGAGAACAAAAATTTCGATACTGATAAATATTTTAAATGAATCTCAGAAATGCATTGAATGCATTTTATCATCTTAATCGGACATATATAGTTAATAAAATAAATCCTTCACTCGCAATTTTTTTTTTACTCGCCAAAGTTACTGATTTCCCCCTGTTTAAGGCAGAATTTTTTTAGTGTAACCCTTGAGTTAGATTCGGTCGAAGGCGAAACAGGTCAACTGTCTTTGGCGCAAAGCTAAATTTCGGCGCCAATGTTTGGCTAAATGTAAAATCGCGTATTTTAAATTATTTTAAAGATTATTACCTTCATTTTAAGGGCATAATTTTTACGTTAATGCTCTCAAACATCACCAACTATTTGCAAAAATAACGTACTTTGAAATAAAAAATGTACAAATTACTACTTTTAATTTATTTCTCAGAAAAATATAAGTTTACGAAAATCACAATTTTTTTTTAAAATCCGTAATTTTGAAGCAATTTATTCAATCTTCGTATAAGTTACGGATAATATTACTGTACACAAGGAAAAGAGATTTTGTGATATTATCTTCATAAATTACGAAGTTATTCAATGTGAAGTAAAAATTAAGATTACTTTTTAAAAATACTTTTAAAAAAAAGTTTTGGGAATTTTATTTTTTAAATGAATGGATCTAAAAGAGAAAGGCTTGAAGTTAATTAGTGTAGAATATCGATTTAATAACACGAAAAGTAATTCATACCCAACGATTTACAAATAATTTTCATAAAAACGCATCAGTTTTAACACTATTTTAAAAAATTCGAAAAAAATAGAAAATATCGTTATTTTACAAAAAAAATCATACAGTGTCGTGGCGAAATAAATGATCTTTCCGATTCTGTAAATATTTTTTGTCTAATTTCGACACCGAAAATTAGATGACAATTTTAATATGGTGGAAAACGTAAGATTACCGCTCGGCCGAAACGGAAGGGAAGTTCCGCCAAGTAAACAACCGGCAGGAGTAAAACAATTAGGCGTTTTAAGGTTTTTAATTAATATCTTTTTAACTAATTACAATATCGGAATATAAATGGGCAATACGGCATCCCTGGAAAATTCCCGATCTTTTGGTACCTTCCGCGACTTTCTGCGTGGTGCGGTTCGTGAGAAGATAGACGCACATGCATACATAGATACGTTTGTTTACCTTCGAATTTTAATAGTGTAAGATATATATATATATATATATATATATAATATATATATATATATATATAATAACGTCCGAAAGTTAAGCATAATTGATAATTAAGTGAATAAAGAAGTAACTGTAAATCAGAATGGCGGGAAACGTGATATGCGAGTGTAAAATGATTATAGAATGATAATAATTAATTTTATCATCCAAAGTAGCAGTTTGAAAGAAAACTGAGCATAGCAAGGATTCACACTTTAAAGAAAAAATTAAAGAAAACATTAAATAAAATACTGATGCTGCAGTTTAATAAGGCGTGTAGTCACCTTTCTGACAGCCAGGCACCCTGCACAGCGATTTAGCATACTTGCTATGAGATGATAAATTAGTTGTGTGATCAAACGGTCGCAAGCTTCTCGGAGAGCTCTCTTCAGTTCTGTAACGGAGCTTGGTGGGTGCGAAAGGGCTGCAAATTGTCTCCCGAGCATATCCCATGCATACTCGATAGGATTTAAATCGGGAGTTCGCAGGCCACGACATGTGCTGGATGTTTTTCGTTTCAATGAAGTCATGAATCAGCACCGCTCGGTGACATGGCGCATTATCATCCATGAATATGATGTCAGGACCGACAGCACCTCGAAACAAGCGAACATAAGGCTCTAGAACTTCGTCTCTGTATCTTTGACCAGTCGCAGACCCCGTGTCAAAGAAATGGAGGTCTGTGCGGCCGTCCATTATGATTCCTGCCCATACCATTACTACCCTTGATGGAAAATGATTCCTTTCCGTTATGTTTCTTGGTTCAAAACCTGTTCCTCGTTCTCTCCATATCATTACCCGCCGAGAATCACTCCTCAGACTAAACTGGGACTTGTCACTGAACATCACATTGACCCTTTCTCCCACACTCTAATGTTGATATTTGAAACTCCAGTTCAAACGAGCGCGTTTATGCGCAGATGTGAGGGGAATGCAAACTGCTGGTCTTCTGGTATACAGGCCAGCATGATTGAGTCTCCTATAAACAGTTTTTATCGAAATTCGTATTCCTGTGGCGACTGTGACCCAGTGCTCTGGCAGTACTACCCCTCTGACGTCGCGCACTTATTACCAGATTTTGGTCTTGGCGAGGAGTTATGGCTCTTGGTCGACCTGATACTGGTTGTTGGGTAACATCTCCCGTTCTTTGAAACCTCTGGCACAGTCTTGAGATCATAGACTGGTCCACATTCAGAATTCGAGACACTTCGGTTTGTGATCGTGAAGATTCCAACATTCCAACGATTCTTCCTTTCGTAAACATGTCCAATTGGCGTATTCGTGCAATGATTCACCTTGTTTGATGGTTAACAACGTTCCTTCACACAGCAGTTGCACGAAACTTCTCTGAACTGCCTATGCTGCGTGAATTGGTTTCTCCGCGTTCCGACATGCACCGGTGTTTCGCGCAGGGCGTAGTCGACTAAAAGGTTTTGCATAAACCCAATGTTTCTTCTTCACCCAATTAATATATGCAAGAAATTTGGAATAATTTTACGAAAATTTACTCCATGTTTTTCGCATTTTACGATTTATGCTTAAATTTTGGACACCAGTGTATATATAATCACTAATATTCAAATTTTTTATTACTTCTTGTTCTAGTTAAAAAATAAGCAAGGACTTCTGATATATCACCAAAATATTTTCACTAGAAGTTAATTTGCCTCTCCATATACTCTTAGAGAGATCCGTAATAAATACTTATCCAATTTTATTAAGAATATCTTTCCTAGTTTACAATTCACACAAAATTCTCTTAAAAATACAAAGAATATCTACATTTTACGAATCAAACTATAGGTCTTAAAGTCCGTATAAAATTATAATAATGTATCTGTTTTCTGTTTTATTTGCGGGATAATGTAAAGCAAATTAGAAATGAACAAATTTTAATGTGTAAGGCGTAAAATTTTGCCACATGTTGTATTAAAACTCGTAGAAGAGAATTTTTCGTATTTATTTTCTGTACCAAAAGAAATAGTGATAGCTAAGCATTTGACAAAAAAATCACACATTTTCCCAACTTTTTCCACTAAATAAAACACATTTTGTATAATGGAAGAGTAATTCAAATATCGAGATAAAAGTGTATTTTAAAAACATTTCTCACAATTTTTCCAAGATTTAAACGTAGCATTTATTTAAAAAGAAGCAATTTGCTTAAGTTATTCATACCTTTTATTACAGGCGTCATCAAATAAGTATCTTAAGGCTTCTTTAATTTGACCTTGAAAACCAAGTATATTATAACCAAAGAACTAATTCCACGTGGGTTTATTTTAAAATCCTATTTTTCACCACACACAACTGAATTTTGCACAGAGTTGAAATATTTATTTAAGCTGGGGAAATGTTATATTTACTCTCCTTTTTGTTACTAACGGCTTGAGGTTTTATTTACTGAAAATAATATTTGGATTGGGAAATTCTTCCATTGCTTTCCAACGGAAATACTGAATAAAACTCATATTCTCCATAAAATCTCTTTTTTTTTTTCAGAAATACTTCCTACCAAACTCATTTTCGACTTTGTGGTGCACGGTATTCAGTTATTACTTCCAATAAAATGTAACGCAAGAATCCGATACAATTCAACGTGACAGAAGAACATGCTTCCTCTCGTCACCAGACATGCGACCTACAAAGATAACTGAATCTTTTTCCTTTCTTCAACTCACAATTTCCCTCAGGCCATGACACTTTTCCTTTTTTTCCTTTCAACCTTTCCAAACTTGAATTCCGAGTAACGAATATCCCAATTTCGTTCCCGTTCTAAAAATTTTCCATCGGAACCGATTGGAACAAGTTAAGATTTCAATCATTCAATTTTCTTTACACACTCTCTCTCCTCACCAACAATGCGTATATAGATATAAAATCTCGATTTCCATCCGATAACGACAAGATGGGCTTCCTTCTACGATGTAAGGTTGAAAAAGAATTAGATAAATCGGTTGAAAAAATTCAGGAAATATCGCAGCGGAGAGATGTAATGTTCTTGGGTGAAAAAAGGATCGATTTAACTATGAACTCAGGCTTCACTTCCCATCATTATTCTTATCGCATAGAATGTCCCGTCCATCATTATATGTATTTTACTCAATTTAACATTAATGTGCCTGAAAGAAATAATCGTTATGTTCTCCATTAGAATTTTTAAATTACATTTCGTACCTGAGTTCTATGACTGAAATTTTATTGAAGATCGTGTATTATTTCCACTACTGATCGAAATATAACCAACCTCCAACTTATATTCCAAAATTATCGACATGAAAAAAGTAAGTTATATCATAAAATTTATTATTAGGGTTATATAATTTTGCTAACAAAATTTAATGTTATATATTTTTTTTAACATTTATAAACCCCGTGCACCACGCAATGTATAACACGGGGGCATACAACACAGACAGAAGAAAGGACTACAACACACAAACATCCATGCCTTCTCTGGGTTTCGAACCCAGTCCCTACGGCAACGCAGTCAGCTTCACTGACCACTATACCGGGTGGTCGGCATTTAATGCTATTGAAAGCACATTTTGTTTGCAAGTTCTATATTTACATTATTCATATGAAAAGAGTTTTCTTTTTTAAAGCTATTTTTTTGTGATGCAATTGTATCTGAGTGCAGAATAAAGTAATAATTTATTTATTTTAGAAAACTTTAAACTGCGCAAAAATTATTTAAGAATTCACTCAAATAATGGATCCTTCTGTAAAGTAGTCAGTTTATTTATTTTTTTTAAAAGAAGTAATTGTAATTAAGAATTCGTTATAATTTAGAAATATTTATGTGGACTGATTTTTTTTTAAAGTGGCGTAAGTCCATTTTATATTATAGAGAAATATTTAAGGTTTTGCATTTGAAAAGTTTGAAACATATTGGTATTTGTTAATTCACACATTTTATGTTTTTTATATATTAAATTAATTTGATTTTATAACGCAATATTTTTAAAGTGTTAGTTAAAAGAAAGTTATATTTTTGATTATCTAAAATTCATATACGTGACTTCCAATTTCAATAAAGTATGAAAATCATACATTGATGAAGTATTACATATGGGATTTCAATTGCATCAAATGAAATTTTTATTTTATGTATAAAAGAAAAATGAAATAAAGAAGTCTTCGTTTCAATATTTCTTCAGGTAATGACATTTAAATTACAATTTTATGTTAAAATAAGTCATCTTAAGTTTTTATTATTATTCACCAAAATTCCAGGGAACTTACGAAAATTTTTATATCATTAACAGGGTTTCCCCACATACAAAAATGAAGTACAGAAATCATGTATTATTAATTTTTGAACTAAATACCATGCCTTTACTGAAAGAGAACTTACACCCCTTTCAAAGTAATTATATTTGTAGTTTCATTAACCACGTAAAAATTTATACCGACAAAATAAAAATAAAAAATGTGAAGACTTTATTTGGGATTTTTTTATAGATAAATAGCTCATGATTGCATTCAATTCCAAAATTAACTAACTTTTTGTCAAAAATGGACTTACGCCTCTTGCAAAGAAAATGGCTCGTATAATAAGTTTTAAATTTTAGTTTTATTATTTATTATAATAATATTCTCAATTTTTATTGATTGTATACTTTAAAATACATTTGAGAAAACCCTTGTTCTAAAAATTGAAGAATGACATCTCGAAATTAGAAAACATTTAAGCTTTCAATCACAATTCATTCTTACATACCTATTAAGCAAACTATTAATTTAATATATGGTAAGTAGTTTTAGGCTCAAACAAATGTATAAATTATTCCATATGTAAGGTACTGATTTAGCTTTACATTATTTATCATGTTATTTATTTTTCGAATATGAAAATTCTTCACATAAACATTATAGCGATTTAGGAAAACACATGTTTTTTACTTAGACTTTCCATGTCCTGTAGCTAAATTAAGCTAAATTTTGCAAATTATACTTTTGGTTCCTAACTTAGAGTTAAGTAAAAAGTGAAAGAAATTTAGATCTTTTTAGTTATGTTTTATTATGTACGTTTTCATTTCCATACGAAATATTTTCAACATTTACATAAAAAACGTATAAGTTTAAATTAGTAACAAAAAATAATTTAATTTTTTTTTTATTTTTCCCAGTCTCCTACAATAAGAGATAGAGAAGAAAAACAAAAAGGCACACTTTTTCTGCTCTAAATTTAACACTTTTAATTTAACATTTGATAATGTTTTGTATTTTTTTTAAATACACTCTTTAAAAGTGATTTTTCAACATCAAGAAATAATGCACGTAGCATCATGAAAATTACAGGAGTGATAGTGGTGAAGTGGCTATTCAAATGAATAAAAAACAGACAAATAAAATCATAATAAGTCAATTTATTCTTAATCTAATGTGCCATTCTTGGGCAGCTGTACATGTCTCAATCCGGCGATGCCTTCTGTCAATTAGTCTATCGATGGTTGCCTGAGGTAACCGTTGCCAAGCAACATGAATTGCATTGCTCGTATCCTCTACTGTTTGCACAAGTGGGCCTCGGTTCATTTACGTCCAATGATATCTCACAGGGGGTTGATTGGATTCAGATGAGGAGAGTTTGCCGGCCAGGAAAGGATATCAAATTCAGTCGGCTTGTGAATACTTCGTTGTACGACATGCGGCCTGGTATTGTCTTGCTAGAATACAATTTTGGGTGCATCGTGCAACACAGGCAGAACAACATGCTCCACAACTATGCAACATAACGTTAAGCTGTCAAACGGCCATTTATGTGTACCAGAGACGTCCTGTGATCAAACATTATGACAACCCAAGCCATGATGTTCAGTGTAGGACCGGTGTGACTGTTAGTAAAATGGGCTGGTTCGTAGCATTCCCTGGGTCACCATTATACTCTTCAAAGACCGTCATTCCTCCACAAACATAAATGAGATTCCTTCATGAAGAATACCCAATGCCATTTGAATGTCCAGATACGATGACGAGGGCACCACGCTAGTTGTCTAGCCCTGTGTTGAATGGTCAATTACACCCCTGTTGCTGGTACCCGTGCACGTAACTGTACTGCATTCAATCTGTTACATATGGTTTGTGTGAACACAGATCAACCTGCTCCTGGAGGCAACCGGCTATGAATATTCCGTGCTGTGGAGAAAATTCTCGAATAGTCAACAGGAGAATACGTCGATCTGTACGTTCTGACATGCTCTTGTGCGCACCACTTCCTTTTCGACGTACATGTAAACCTTCCTGAATCTATCGTGTGACAACAATACCGGTGTGTCCAACTCGAAATGCTATTGTGCGCAGAGAAAAAAGCAGTTCATTCAGTTCGATCCCCCCCCCCGTCTTTAATTAGTGGTGTTGAGCTTACCGACGTCTCAAAAGTATTTTCTACACTTCTTTGAAAGTCACAAATGCTACGCAATACCTCAGATGCTATTTATAAGAAGGGAAAGATGCTGACCTTTATAGCAAGAATATTTGTACCACGTGATCAGAGGCGTTCACAAATTTAATCATTTGATGCCAATCTCCTGAAATTTGCCTTATGCTACATGCATTGCTTCTTGGTGTTGCAATTTAACTTTTGAGAAATGTAAGTTAGATTGTAAATTACCAACAAGCTGATGAGATTTATTGTTTAAAGTTTCTGATACTGTATGAATTTATGAAATTGTTTACCATATTTTTACTTATTAATTTTCTTAATCTATTGCGATAAAATTTCTCTTTCTATTTTCTTAAAATTGAATGAGCTAGGAAAACATTACATTTATTTTATAAATTAATACAATGACACATATATTGTGATAAAATAATTCATAATATTTTATTTTTATAACATTTTGTGAGTATACATAAAACTATCTTTCACATTAATCATAATTATTAAAGAAACTTTTGCCACAAAAATGATAACTTAGACAAACAAAATTGTTAATCAACAAATCATATCAAGAAACACCCCAAATGCTGTTTCATTTCATGAACATTACATTTAATCTTCCCTCTAGATGTGTTATTTTTTACCAAAAACTTCACTTCATACAACCTTATTATACGAAAACATTTCAGCGACTCTAGAAATGAATATATGCATCTTTTTTCCCTCTTTTGGCAAAGTTCCCGAAAGGTTTGAGGTCTTCTGAATTTCATGAGAAGAAGAAAGCAAATATCAGGAAAAATAATCTATCTTGAAAGACATTTCTGACAAATGAAAGAACCGTTGTAAAAGGGAACCAATGCATTGACTCCAAACCGCAGAAAATGTAAGAAGGGGGGGGGGCGATGGAAGAAGGATTACAGGGAAGCCGAAATAACTTCAGGTCGTGAGATCTCAATATCCATTTTGTAATTCTCTCTGTCAAGACAAGTGTCACACAGCTTAGTTTTGCTTTTGAAGAAAAATTTGTTTCTTTTAGAATGTCGTTGGAGAGCACAGGACCTTGGAAAATTTCTGAAAGAGAACTTACTACTTGAAAGACGTCTTTCATATTTTGTCATCTTCTTTGAAGCTGGGAGAAGCTGAAATGTATTATGGAAGATATTTTGGGGGGAAATATTTGATGAATCTATTTGTGAAAGTTGGCTTTTCAATTGGGTTTGTCAAAAATGTATTGGTTGAGTAATCAAAAGTAATTCATGGTGCAATGGTTGAAATATACGCTTCATATACGTTATTGTATCTAATTAGTTTCGAGTATACACTGTTAATCAATATAGATGTATTTTGTAACTTAATTTTGATTACTCCTACAATTGTATAATTTTTTTTAAATACATTGCTTGAATATTATACTATTGACGCACAAATTAAATTTTACTATATAACTTTGATCATTCTATATCCACAGAATGCTAGCAATATTTTTAGTTATCTCGATTGTGGAAAAGAATTATAATTCCTGATTATTAAAAAATAGCTTAGAAAAAAAACCCGTTTTCAAATTCTAAGTATTTTGTGTTATTTTTTTTCCAAATAACATTGCAACATTATAGTGTTTACAAAGTTTCAACTTCTTATTTGATATTGCTTACATCCAGTATTTATTAATATTCCTAATACTTTGAATTTTGCCTTTTTTAAATTGCAGTTCTGAGCAACTATTTTATGTGAAGTCATGAGTAATAGCTTCAGTTAATACATGAGGGACGGAAGTATTGCTTCTAAATATAATTTTAAAGGAAACACATATGACAAAAAGTTTAAGGGTAACAAGTAAAACCAATATATGAGTGAGTGAATATTAAATACAGTTTGATATCATACCAAAACCTTCTTAGGAAATGTAGATCTTATATCAATTTATATTCAAATTTTCTTTGTAATATGATTACCTTATTTTGTTTTCCCGAGTGTTTGAGAAAGATAATCCATATTTTCGTATTTTTTTTAGCATCAACTATGATGCTAAGATACTCAAAACACTAACATCCCAGTTCTTTTATGAATTCATCAAAATACACGGCTTCAGTTCTACATTTCGGTTAGCTTTTAGATTCATTGGGAATGGACATTCTGCAACGAATAAATTATATAATATGTGCATTATATTTCTCTAAATACTGCAAAAAATTGAGCATGTTTTCAGTAATGTGGCATGTAAAATTATTGTTACTATTAATTATTTAAAGCTGTTACTGAGAGAGATTTCAGAGTACGACTTTAACTAAGTCTTTCAGAGAGATGTGCAATTTATTGGTGATAGTTAAATATCCTTTACTGGAGATTACAGAGGACAAATATCCTTTACTGGATGTGATATTTCACTTTAAACTGATACCGGTAAAATTCTATATAATGTAGCCATATTTGAAATGGGATTTTTGCATGGGATTAGTATTGAGAACGCATTGCCACGAAACAGAATGAAAACCATTGTCCCATTATATTAATCTGTTAGACAAGAATTTAAAGTAAAAACATACACGTAAAATCAAATAATGCAAATCAATGTTCGATTGGCATTGTCTAGAAATTCATCATGAAACATGTTTGAGGAATTATAGCCTTGATATTTGAAGCGCACATTCTTGTTAAACTGTTTAAAGCAGTTTCTTCAAAGGTTTTTAGATATTCTGAATCTATATCTTGCGTAAGTTGAAACCAGTAACTTTATTTTGTTCAACTCGATAAACAACAATTAAAACAAACTAAATACCCATTAATTCAGTGTTTCTCAAACTGTGGGGTGCTCTAGGGAGTTCTGAAAACCCTGATCGGGGTGATCGAGCATATCAAAAAGTCGAAAATAAAAGACGATTTTTAAAAAAAATATTTATTTACTGAAAGGAAACAAATATGTTCTCACGTAATAAATAACAAAACTCACATTCACATTGATATAATATACTTATAAATGTATCAGTGCTGTATAATACATTTGATAATTAATGTATCAATACTAAATTAAAAGAACCAGATTAATAATTAATACTGACTCCCATGGGTTTTTCATATACAAATTCATATGCGAAATTTAATAAATATCTTTATACTTCGTTGGTTTATAATTAAAGTCATATTGTAGCTTTAGCGTCGAAATACATTATTATTGCTTTCAATAGAATGTTATTGTATAGGGGAGGGGCGCGATGATAGTTACGATTGAAAATTGGGTCGCAAATATCGAAATTTGAAAAGAATGCATTAATTGCTTAGTACAGTGCTTCACAAAACTCCCAATATTGGTGACCCAGTTTTCAATGTCCCTCCTAAAATAACAATGTACTAAATTCAATAAAAATATATATTGACTCTAAAACTACAATACAACTTTAAAAATAAACCACACAAATTATCACGCCTCCTATTTTTTCTTGCAATATCAATGTATTGAAATCAATAACAACGTACTTTGTAAAACTACAGCTTTAATAATAAAATCATACAAATTATCACGTCTCCCGTCTTTCCATGCAATATTAATGAATTCAATAATAATATACTTTGTAAAGCTATAATCCGGCTTCAATAATAAATCGTACAAATTATCAAGATAAGTATATTTAATGTTTTACATAATTTTATATATGATAAGCCCATAGACTCATTGGTACTTATTAAACTTGTTCTTAACTTAATGTTGTTAAACTAATTTTCAAATACATTGTGCAGTATTGATGCATTTATAAGTGTATTATATCTGCGTAAATGTGTGTTTCCTTTTTATTGAATCAAAATGAATATATTTTGTTTTTCTTCCTTTCAGTAAATTAATAATATCTTTAAATGAACTTTTATTTTCGACTGTTCAATATGCTCGCGCCCCCATGTAGTATTATCATGCCCTTCTAAGAAGAGCGCCCCACTGTTTGTGAAACGCTGGCTTAGTGTAAAATCTATAAGAAATAAACTCATTAAGAAAGAAAAGAAATTTAACCAAAGTTAAGGAGAAATAGAATATAACTAACAAATGTAGGGAAATTTAGTGTTCGATAAAGTAATTTATTCAAAAACAATATTATAATTAAAGCTTAATTCATTTTCTTCAAAATAAGTTTGTACTCACGATGTCGATGATAACTCGAAATGTTTTAAAGATATTGTATTGAAAATTTCTGTCCCTCATATTTACATTTTTTTTCAGGAAATGTTTTGGAATAATTATTACTCGGTGGGAATTTTCTTAAATTACGACTTATCATTCAAGTAAAAGCCTGTTAAATGTATTAAAGTTACATTACATTTGCTTGATCAGCAATAACATTTTTATTTTAGTAAAACTTTAAAATTTAAGTACATAATTTACAAAAGAGTTGTTCATTTTAGAAGTAATTTTGTTAGGTATGCTTGTATAACTTTTAAGTGTATTACTTTTGTCTGTAGCTATTTGATGTTTTGTAAAAATATAATATTGAAAAAATTCCCCCTCATATTTTTTATTTTTTAAAAAAAATTATACTTTATTTCAAATATTTTTGGTTCAATAACATAATAAATTTTATAAACATATCCTTCAAAGACAGAAGAATTAAATGTGCATGGGCGAGTACTAAGCCAAATAAAACAATTGTGGCAAAATACTAGGAACTTACAAAGTTCTTTATCAAAAATTGGTAGAAAATTATCTACTAACAGGTATTTAATTGTAAGGCTTTTCTTTTATTTGTATCATGAAACTAATATTTAATTAATCTACACAAGTCCATCACCAACACTTTCCTCTTTTCCCTTTATCAATCATGCTCATTTCATCCCTATCTAAATTCCATATAATACTCCTTTCAGACCTACCTCTAACATCAAATGGACGTGTGTATATGTCTAACTGAGGCATCCCCAGAGCCGCAAGTCTCGCTGAAACAGGATATACCAGATGCGACTGACAGGTTCTCTACACGCCACTACGAAAATGTCCCACCCAGTCCAAATTCCCCCTTTTCCACTGCTAAGGCAAGTTTAAATAGAATACATTACATAGCAGTCTTTTGTTCCTTTCAGTTCAGGGGATGAGATGATCTGTCGCCTTCGGTAACAATTCCTGGCCACCGGTCGTGGTTCAAGTAGAAAATGGAGTTTGGGGCTGACGCAACGCTCTATATAAGATAGGGAAGGGGTGTTCTTTTTCAAGGAATTTTTGTGATAAGTTATCAGTTAAAAAGATGCTCTCTATAGAAGTTTCTCTAATCCTATCTCGTGTCCCTAAGCGTTAAGAACATTTTTCTTATGAGATGCATATCGTTGTGCCAAGCCCTCACAGTTGAAATTCTGAAAGAAAATTTCATACGAGTTTTGATATAGAATATTTTAGACGATAGGATGACAGGAAATATAATTTAAAATATTAAAAAAAATTGTAATGATCAAAATTAAATTTTTATTTATGCTGTATGTTTTATAACTTGTTTTGATGCATGATTAAGCTGAAAATGTTTGAAGTATTGCATAATTCAAATATAAATTATTGTTTTAGTTAAAATATATAGATGAGTTAAATAATATTTGCTTCTTCTTTATCTATTTTTTAAGAATGACAATTTATAAATTAATTTTAGTAAGTTCTAGAGACATAAAAACACATTCATCTCTTAAAACTCTACAAATTCTAGACATATGAATAATTATGAACTATAATTAATTTTTTAGTTGTCATGAATTTTACTAAATATATATAAAACCTATTTTTTTCCGTAAAAGAACGTGAAACTTACCAAGAAGTGATTTTTGCTCACTAAGTATATTTTAAAATATATTTTCTGGGATGTATTTTATTCTATTTCCATATCAGTAGATATTGAGCAAAATAAACACAGTTCCCAAAAATCTATAGTTTGTATTTCACATTTAAAGAAAAGTAACTTAAAATTTGAGGGTCAATATTTTAAAAAAACCGCATTCAAAATGTTCAATATTAATTTCTTTGAAACATAAGGAAAATTACATTCTTTTTTAAGGTCTTACGTTTTTTATTTATGTATCTATTAATTCATGAGTGTTTTTTCTGGAAAAGTCTTCATTAAAAAGAAAAGTTATTTCTCTCAGAAAACCTTTGAAAAACTACTCAGCAAAAATAAAATGAATTTTAATAAAAGCTTGAAAAGTTATTAATAATTAGTTTTTAACCAGAATTTTTTTAAATATGTTTATTAAATATTTAAAATGTTATTTTTGTCAAAACTGATGTTTCCTAGAATCCCACAACACTTACAATTACTATAAACTTAAAAACAAAATCATTAGGATACGAAATTTTAAATAGTTTATAATAGTCTGTTTTACTCTTCTATCTCATAATCGCATTAAAATAAAGGTAATACTGAGCATATTTTGAGATAGTATGCCTTACGAATATATTTTTATGTGAATATACATTTTATTTACATTTAAAAGACATTACTTTTAAAACACTTTTTCAGAAATTTTCTGAGCCTCAAAAGTTATTGCATAACCTTAGAAACTAGATTTTTTTTCTTTACGGTAAAAATTATACTTTAAAAAGCTTCTTAAGATATTAAATATACTCTTTTTGTTACAATAGATGCTTGTCAAAAGTAATCACATTCTCTCGAATTATGTATAACTCTTTTTATATATAAATGAAAATACTTATATCATAATGTACTTTTATTAAGGTAAAAATAAGTTAAACTGCACAACAGAATTGCATTGAACTTCATTTTGTCACCCTAGCAAATGGAAAAAACCATAGTAAAAAGGACAAAATATTGTAAATTTGATATTGTCGAATATCAATCTCATTTATTTCACGCTTGTAAAAATGAGCCAATATTATGTAGCGGTACCATACGCGCCACTTCAATTATTTTAGTTGATTCATCTATATGAAACAAAATTTATTACACAGCTTGAATTATACTTTTCATCGGATGAAATAAGGTAATTTCTTCAATTTCAAGATCCACCGGAACAAATTGTTAGTAACGTTCAGTTCAACTATGATGTTATTCAATTTTAATAATCCATTTTTGGCACATATTTCATTAACACCGTATGCAAAAGACTTATCCATATGCTTCAGATTGATTCCTCACAAAGAAATTCCATAAATTAATAAACTTCCTCTTATGTATTGACACACATAAATGCCTTTGTGTTAAATATCACAATTTTTCAGTTATTTAACAGACTACTATGTATTACGTCTGTTTCATTTTTAACGCAAATCTGCAACAATAAAGCATAAGATATATTCAGTGGATAACAAAAATCATTACATAGAGATATCTTTGCAGTGACAAGCTTCTATCTCATTGAATATTTATGCGCTATTCTTATCATTCATGCTTTAGGGAAATTATGTTGGAGGGAATATATCAAAACGGATTTATGAAGATTCTTGAAGGAGAATTAAAGTCTCGGTCTTCCATTCAACGAAGCTGAAATATCTATCTGGAATGAACATTAATTCCTAACAGGAGGATTTATGTGCAAGTATCTCGTAATATTAGCATTAGAGGCCCGCACAATAATGTCACAAGTGCTGCTAGACATTTCAGATTTTTGATAATACTAAAAGATTATTTGGAATTCGAAATTATTCTAGTACTTTGCATCTAATAATTCTGTCATCGGAATAACAACGAAGTCGAATGGAATATTAAATTGTAAATTCTTTCGACTGGTAACAAAACTAAACCTCAATTTAAATATTTAAATTTAAATCAAGCTATTTTTCATTTCTATGTAAATGAGTAGACGTGGCATTTTTAAGCGAAAGAGATAGATCAAGTTTAGTATGAGAAAATTAATTTAAATTAAAGTATGCGTTTCTATGTAAATATTTGTATCTGTATTCGAATCTGTTTATCAGGTCACACTAAGGGATACTAGAATCATTCTTTAATACAATGAGTATTTTGCGAATAATTTGATCATTGTTTGAGTTAAGGTAAATTTATACTTTATGTTCGTGCCCGCTGAGTTTTGAATATTAATAATGCTTTATTATTTTAATGTGTTTACTTTAATATAAGTATTTAATCATGAAGTAAGCCACATAAACACAAACCAACGATTATTTGATTTATCATCCAACTAGATGCATTGTAGATCATTATCATGTTTAAGCTGCATGAGATTTTGTAATTATATATCATATCTCTATATTTTCTATTTGAAGCATAGTTTACTTAGATATTGTTTATAATAAGGATACATGTAACTGTAAACATCGATAATTTTTTCTCAAAAAATTTAAGACACATTTTCTGATACTCTTAAAAAAATTAAATTTACAGGAATAAATCACTATTATTTTTGAAGCATTCTTTTAAGGACAGATAGTTTTATTTTATGCTTTTGTTTCATAATCAAGTTCTCTTAAGGTATTCGACTACATTCAGAATCGTAATTTAAGAAAAAAAAAGCTTATAATTGTATAGTTTTCATTATATTTAGTGTGTCACTCTGATTATAATACATGCATAAAATTGTTTTAAGAATATTATTACAATAAAATATTATTTAAATGCAATATTTTGGCGAAAAATGAACTTGGAATTACTTATTTTTAAATTTTTTACCTTTTAAGAAAAATGCTTCTTTAATAATAATATTTTGCTTAGATAAAGCAAAGATTTCTCCAGAGGGCCTGAACTAGGATTTTTGTAAAATTAACATTATTTTCAGAGTTACTACCAATTAAAATACTTATCGGTGTTTTATTCTTTAAGTTTCCCAATTATGTTGTATTAAAATATGGATAAATCCATTTTTAAGATATATATTTAAAAATTCCTATTTAAGGCTATATACAGAGATATGAGCTATACATAAGCAAAATATTATTATTATAGAAGTATTTTCCATGAAGGAAGATTGTTTTGAAAAAAGTCAATTCTACGTTCATTTTTTGGCAAAAATTACATCTAAATAATTTTTTACTGTAATAATATTCTTAAAACAATTTTATACATGCATTCTAATCTAAATGACACTAAATATCATAAAAATTATCCATTTATACGCTTTTGCAAAATTGCAGTTCCGAACGTAGTCGGATATCATAAGTATATCCTATATCGATACACATGATTAATATTTTGTAATTTCCTATCTATGTAAACATTTGAATCCTTTAGTCTGCAATAAGTTACTAATTCCTTAAAACTCACACTTATTTTTTTTATAGAGAGTTAAATATATTAACAATTAAAATCCCCTATCTATTAAATATATGTACTTAACACGAATAATTTTCATTTTATTTTAATATTCTTGTTTAAATCAACTAAAGACGATATTTTATAAATACTCTTTAGAAAAATCAGTAATTATATACTGGATTGATCACTCAAGGTTATAAATGTGATATTTAATTTCGCTTTATTTGCATCAAAGATAAATGCAAATTATTTAATACTAATACTTACATTCATTTTTTTGTAGTTTTTTTTAAAGTTTATCGCGTTTTAATATAAAAAAGTTTTGATGGCAATCTGTTCATCATTAATTTATTACTAGAGTTAACATTCTTAAACTGTCAAGTTATTTTGATGATTTTGAAACAATGTGTCAAGTTTTTATGGCAAAAATCAAAAGTTTAGTATTAAATAAAATGCACTCATTTAAAAATTGACATATTTTACCCCTGTTAACATTTTGAATTACATGCGCAAAAATTTTAGTAAGGCTTTGCAGAAATTGAATATTCGTTTGCGGTGGTTGTGTCACCCAGCGTGACAGTGGGAATGTTTGCTTCTAATGGAGCATTATTTTCAAAAAAATTAAAAAATAATAATGATTATCTATTAGAAGTTTAGTAATTCAGTTTTTTGTGGTTTTCTGAGCCCAAATTAAGTTTTTCGGACACAGAATCGGTTTTGACAAAGAGATATATAAGGACGAAATAAACTTCTCACAATATATATTTGGGTAAAACAATAAGATGCATTCAAAATAAAAATTACTCTGTATAATATTCGGGCTTGCCATTTTGGAACGCTGGTACCGCGTCCTAGATAATCTCGTACATGACAGTTAATGAGTTAATGTGTATTTTTCTTAGAGTCAAGTAAGTATTTCATTTGCTATTCTATGTAACGCATATAAGAGATTGGTCTTTCTGGTGTTTGAACAGTTTTCATTTGAGATTCTTCTATCATTCAAATGCATATCGATACAAAAAGGACTTATTGAACTGATCTGCATTTCTCACTCAAAATATTATTTCTTTTCAGGGATCTTCGATTAATTTCCTGCAAAATAGTGCAAGTTGACACGTAATTTTTTACATTCTTTTTTAATCTCAACAATTATTTTGTTTTGAAACTTTATTAGATATGCAATTTTTTTATTTTCTCGATAACATTTGATGTTTTGACAAAAAACTTGTGTACTGTCAATCAATTAAGAAAGTCATAAGTTTGCATAAAATAATTGAAAAATTAGAATTAATTAAATATACACACACGTAACATGCCTTTACATTCACATCTATGGAATCTAATATCAGTGAATTATATCTTACCTTTTAACAATATTTAAGATATTTGAGTTATGTTTTAATAACAATAAACAAACCTGATGTTTTATTTAAAAATTGAAAATTCATTTAATATTTAATGAATGGAAACTCATGAAACCCATTATCATAACGAGTAGGGCTTTTCCATTTCTTAGTTCTCTACCCATCCTGCAAACTGTATATATTTTGAACACCCGATGCGAGACTTCTTAAATAAATTAAAACTTATTTTATCTGCATTTGGATCAACTCCACATCCATAAAAATAAACGTTTTAAAACTTGATGCAATTTAAATCCACTCTGCGCTTTGATCATGAATAAATTCTACCAGCACTTAAAAGCATTTCGTCATTAGTATCAGATAAAATAGACCGTTGCTGCATGCTACCGCTTTTAAGGAGACGTGTCCCTTATAAACGATCCAAGACGAGTTTTGTAAAGTGGAATTATTTAATGGTTAAGGCATTATGGCTTCTAAGAGAAAGGGGTAAGGATATTCTTTGATTAAAAAAAGGCAAATTAGTGCAGTAACGCAGAAT
Source organism: Trichonephila clavata (assembly GCA_019973975.1). Classification (NCBI taxonomy): domain Eukaryota; kingdom Metazoa; phylum Arthropoda; class Arachnida; order Araneae; family Nephilidae; genus Trichonephila; species Trichonephila clavata. The sequence goes on from BMAO01004416.1 coordinate 129,496, forward strand.
AAAGCTTTATTTTGGAAAGTCACGTAGATTTTGGAGAACTCCTTCCTTTTGAATGAGACTGTAATCTACTAAACAGAATTTTAAGAGTGTTCTTTAGAGCTCAGCTGATTACTTACAACTGAGTGCTTCATAATTTGCAGCTGTGTTCACGGTTGCAAAATGTTTGGTTCCCTTTATTATATTTATACCCAACTTTCTCAATTCGGTTCCCATTATAGAAATACGAGATTCTTGGAATCTAAAAGCAGAAATGTAATACATTAATGATTTATAACATTATTTATGTAACTGGGGTAATATTTAGTAGACAAGCTAAAATATGTATTGCTGATGAGTGATGTGTATTTACCGTGGTCTGAAGTAATTTAATTGCATTTTTCCTTATTGTTCTACTAATGATCCATTAATATGCTTGTGCTTGATGCTGTATTTAAATATTACTTTAGTATTAAACTTTAAACTTATCTTAAATAATTAAAATTTGTATCTTTCACGAATCCAAAGGAAATATCTGTAAATACCCAAAAGTCCATGAACATTTGAAAATTTATTACTTCACGGAATAATGTAGGTAGAAAAATAAAAATTGACACACGAGTTTCGAATTAAATGGTATTTTAATGTAACCAAAAAATACCAACCATTGGCGCTGGACAGCAAAATGTCAGTGAAACCGCATAAAAATCGCGTATAATAATGATAGAATGGTCAATGGGGTACATAATCTCTGATGAGGTCTGCCTCCGCTATCTTGCATTTGAGTGAGCATTAAAAATTACGCTTGCAATGTTTAGTGGAGGGTGGGAAAAATTATGAAAAATTTAAAAATTAAAAATAAGAAAGTACATTAGAGAGATTTCGACCTGAAATAATAAAAATATAAAGAACAGCTATTTTTGTTTGCTTTGGGGTGTGTATAATAATGAAGTATATTCAGAGAGGAAACAGATGCGAAAGCGATTACGGCATGTTGATTTTACCAGAAAATGTCGCCCCTTAATTGCCACCATCGTATATATCCATCTCACCCAAACGATTTGTTTACTGTCCCGGACGTATATATACGTCCTGTAGAAATTCAATTATTTTCTTTGCGCTCTGATATCAGTAAACCTTTTATGAATGATATGGAATGCCATAAAATGCACCTACCAGTATTTTCTCAGGATTTAGTTATTTCAAAGAAAAATTTATTTATTTGTGCCTTTTCAATTCCCACAATACACCACATGTGTACCCGTATGTAAGAGATGGTGGTACAGAGGTACGAATAGCGTAACTTGTGATTGACAGCTAGCAAAATGGAGAATCTGTTACTCTGTAGCGTTATAATACTATCACCAAAATAAAGGTATATTCGAACGGGTAACGGTCCTTTAACAAATGTAACTGGGAAGAAAATGATTACTAAGACACTGGTAGATTAGACTATCGGTTTCGTAGTGAGAGGTCAGACGCAAGTCCTAATGCTGCACCAATAATTCAGGCAGAAATAGAGACTTCAGCGGATTCATCTACACAAGACAACAAACAAACGAGTCATAATGAAAGGTCCAAGATGCAGCTTCATGATGTCCAAGACCGTGAGGCACTAAAGGTTGAAGTCTGACTTTGCCTCATGCCTGCATGCATTTAGCTGAGCATATTGGAATGGCCTTCACGCCATGGGTGACCCTACCAGGATTACCATCGCACGTGAATGTCTATGGGAATGAGATTGCAGATGGTTTGGCATGTGAGGGCAGCCATGAAGATTCTACACATGGTGGCTGCCTTACTTTTTCAGAAATTGCTACCCGGGTCAAACAAGACATCAGTTCCTCTTGGAGGCAGGCCCCCATACATGAATAGTATGAAGGAAATCGCCCTGGTGCTGTTTTACTTAGGACAAGAAGTAGGTCCGATGAATCTACTCTTGCTAGACTACCAAGTAGATATACTCGAGTTCAACGGCATGTGGACGGTCTTAATTTTTACCCTCCTTGTCCGAAATGCAATGCGAACCAAGCCGCTCCTCCCCACAACTTGGCTTGTATTGGATGCCATAAGAGCCAGCTGCTCTCAAGTCCAACTACAGTCCTTGATTGCTTAAACACGCACGGGTTCATGGACTCGATATAGATGTTTATTTCGGTCAAGTGGGATAAGAAACAACAACACACAAGACAAAGCCAGCACTCGTGAAGTCCAGCTTGTATGAGATATTTTTTTTAATTTTAGTGAATCCACAGATCATTTCAAGCACGAGCGTTAGTTTTTTTTTATATCTCTATTAGCATTATTCTGTGAATTATAGCATTTTCAAATGTTAACAAACTTTTGTGCCACCCGGTACATGAAAACAGTAGAAATTCCAAATAAAAAATATGGTGAAAAAACATTGCATTTAATGCCAAAGAAAGAAAAAAATCCCTCTTTTGAACATCACATAAAAAACTATATTTTGTTTATGATACTATGCATCTTATAGCTATATAAAAAGTTTAAAAAATGTTTTAGTCAAAAGTGAGTTTTTGTAATTCAAACTTTGATGATCATAATAAAAAAAACTCTACTTTCTTTTCCTCAAACATTTCTAGAAGACTCAGATGTGTAAGAGTATGTATACATTTTACATTAAAGCTTTTCTAAACTTTCGCAAAGCAATTACCCGTTTTGGATAAAAGTATTTTAGTTTGCACAAAAATTCTTCTTTCGGAAAACTAACTGTATTTGTTGGTGCTTTCTTAAGAACGAAAACATCCAAATAAAAAAAAAAAAATTTTATAAAAAAATTAGAAGTATGATTTTGAAAAAAAATATTACCCAAGTGTTCGAAAAACTTTAAATATTATCTATTTTTTTCATTTTTTAAAGAAATTCCAATACTATTTTACAGCTTAATGCTTCATTTGAAACATAATCTATATTATAAAAGTATAAATAGCTTATCTGAATAAACTTATGTATATATATAGTATCAATGCATGCATTAAAAATATCTATAAATCATGCATTTCTAGATATATGGCATCTCTTGTTTAAATTTTATTAGAATTTCATAGTTTTCAAAATTCTGATGTTCACTGACATGATTGCATAAAAATATTGCATTGCAATCTAAAATTATTTTTTTTCAATTTTTTTTTTAAAAGCAAGTTTTGAAAATTAAATTTCAAAGCAGTCTTTAAAACTTTTTTTCCCTTCAAAATTTCAAAAAATACTTTTAATATTTAGTATGGACTTGATGTTTTTTAAAAAGATTGAATTCTTTTAAACTTACTAACAAATGTTTTATTTAAATTCCATAAAAAATTCCAGAAATGAGTTATAAATTTTCTTATGCAAGAAAAACAAATAACAAACTTTTTCTTAATGGGAATGGAATTTTTCAAGGCAGTCAAGATAAATATTGTAATTACTGATAAGAAGTTTCATTAAGTTTGAAAAAAAATAAACAAACAACGCTGATATTGCAAAATACTATTAAAGCAATAATATCGATAATTTCTATTTTAAACTTAACTAACTTTAAAAATCAATAAATTGTTCAATACTTTTTCATATTTATCGCGTATAATATCTAAAAACTACATTTGAGAAACAATGAAAAGAATCAATATTTAAAATGGGTTTTTCGCTATTCAGTGTGGTAATTAATGCAGTCAGATAGATAAATGCAATCTCATTTACGTTTTATCAGCAATCTCAGTAATGATCTAACGGAAAATAGAATAAAGGAAATTTAGGATGAATACTTTATGATAAGCGAATGGAAGTAAGAGAACAAAACATAATTTTTAATATTTTTTTATAATAATGTATTATGAATGAGTGTGTGAGATATATTTTTCTAAAGAAGAGACATTTATGTTTATACCAAAGGCTTACACTTATGATTTTAATTCTCTAAATGTAAATAAGCTAATTATCATTATACTTCAAACATATTTAAAATACAATGTGTGATTGAATAAGTTTTAGTAGCTTTGCTTACAGCTGTTTAATTTTTTCAAACGTAAAGAATGGTATTGGTTACAGATATTAGGTTTCTAATAAAATGGATTAGGTTTCTAAATCTAATAATATCAAACATCAATTATATAAAAGTACAAAGCATTTCCTTAACAATGTAGCTTGCAAATATTATTTCGTCAGACTCATTTAAAATATATAGATACACAATTATCAATCAGTTTATTTACAATATATAATAGTATCGCTTTCCAAAACTTTACACAACATATTTTATAAACCAAAAAACGTGCTATCATTTTCAGTTTTTCAAAATAATACAGTCTTTAAAAAAATAGCAAAGAATGATAGAAAAATTATTAATTTCATTAAATTATATATTAAAAAAGAAATCTCATATATATAAATACTTATATATCTATGTAAGATATTTCACTCATATACCTATATACCTTAATTTCACACAAAAGCCCTATTAAGTTTCAAATTATTACAGACACACACAAATTTAATATATACATTTCAAAAATCTGGAGAAATGTTTCAAACATCTGCAAATACCAATAAAAAAAACTTAATACCACTACAAAAACTAAAAATTCATAGATCGCATGAAAGATAAAAAAATATAATTTATTTTGAGATTTTTTCAAAATATCTTTTTAACTTTATTGGTATAAATGATATGATAAATTATTTTAAATTTAACCTATTTGACTGCTTCAACAACAGAGTTAAGTATACAATTTTAAAGTTTATTATCAACTAATTATCAAGGTTTAGCACAAGGAAAACTAGAAAATAATTATGTAGAAAACACACATTACATAATTATTATCGATATATTGATAACTTTTAACTCATTTTGCTAAATATTCAATAATAAATATTTTAATTATAGCATAATATATATTTGTAATAACGTTATAATTAAATAATATTTGAATTTGATTATATTATGACATTTAATGTCAATCCGAACATGATCTTTTATCCAAACATTAACTTAATCCAGACTAACAATGCGAATTCCCTCTACATAAAACTATAATTAAACGATACATTAATATGTGCATTTTAGTATTCATGACAGAAGAGTTGGTTTTATTTTCAATATTAATAATATTATATGATATTGAAATACTTGCACACATACATCAATACAAAGAAAATTTCATAGCTTATGTTCAAAGTAGCACACATAGTTTCACTGAAATATATAAAAACAAAATTTAAGATTATATAATAATCTAAATACTACTTAGAAAAAAGAAACACAAGCAATTTTATAAGAAAACAAATTACATAAATTATTCCTGATCCAAGTCGGGTAGTAGAAACAGCATGGAAAATTTGATACGTGGTCGTAAATTCGCAGGTGACAAATCTTGAATCTTATGTATACGTGTTAGAAATTTCTTGCTCTCTTAGATTACCAGATAACCCACATAAATAGATGAGGACAATGACTGTATGGTATAATACTTAAGTGTCTTACTTTTTGCACTTTACCAAGAAACATATGGTGATTTACGCTTGTCTAAATGTGTTTTATAACCCTATACTGTAAGATGATTAGAAAATCACTGCAAATTAACAAAAAATTGATAAATTTTGTAAATTTTCTGAACCAACAAAATTTTTGGAAATAATCTAAAAAAATTAACTAAGAAGATATTTTAATAGTAAATTAATTACAAGTATTAATCTTAAGCACATAAAAATTTCATTCATTTTGTATCTTTATATATTTTACCGTTTTAATGCAGATTAAATAATTAATTATATTTGCTTAAATGAGTTTGATTAAGAATTCATAAGAAATAACTTGTAACTAATATTCGCTCATACTAATAATTCATCTGAAAGATTTTATAATTGGAGCAGGAAATATTTATAAATAAATTATCTTCAGTTAGCCTAAAATAAAATTCAGAAATCATTGAAAATGCCGCTGTTCTTCCAAATAAATAGAAGAGCTATCTTTAAAATCAAGATAAAATGTGACATCTAAGTGAATTTTAATATTTTTTGAAGTCAAGCAAACATTTTTAATTATTTTACGTCATTAATTGCAGCGTAATGAAACATAATGGCATTTTTGTCAAGAGGCGGATGATAACGTCGCAAAAAAGTCTGCAATTATTTCCAATTATAACTAAAGATAGGATGCATATTTCTTCTAAATTTAAATTTAAAAGACACATTCAGATCTTATATTTATCTTAATTCATAGCAGTTTATTAATGAATATTTATTAATAATAATTCAAATTTTCTGTTCAGCTTTATTTTATACTCTTTTACTTTTTTTTTATTCAAATTGCTTGTGCATGCTTAATGATCTCATTTCATTTTAAGTACTATAAGAAATAACTTTAAAGGAAGCAACAAATTTATGCAACTGTTAAGGTCTCCAGTCTGGTAATTTATTTTCTATTAAGTGCTTAAAACTAGGACCACATATTTTAAAGTTACATAGATTGTACATAGTTATGTCTTTATGGAACTAAAAAGATATACAGTTAAATGTCAAAGAGAAATAGAGTTGAGGAAACAAAGTCTATTTTTTTTCCTTAAGCATGTACTACAAACTCAGACTAATCATGACGTGTTTAGTATTGATATATGAAGGTGATTTTATCAACAAAAATAAAGCAATACATCAATCACTAAAAAGTAAACCAAACTACACTTCAAAATTGAGAATATCACTAAATCAATATAAAATAACTTGAGAATTAAATGGGTTTAAATGCAAATATAGAGAAAACACAAATTGGTTTTATATTCAGAATGCAAATACGTATTAATGACAACAGAAAATCTGTTGATGCTGTAATGTACTCATTTAATTAATGTTATTCCAATATATTTCTCAAAGCTTCTTTTTTTTATAGTATTCTGCAACAATCTGTGATCCTGCGAATGATTCTTAACGAAGAAACCATGTAATGACTCGTAGATGTTGTATCTAAGTTCGCTTGCCAACGTGGATTGATATATTTGTTCCACGCATGCGCATATGGAACCACTCCTCTTATGATTAACATGCATTTTTTTTAATAGGAAGAGAAAATTATTTCAATCTCACAATATTTTGTTATACTTAGTTAAATGTATGTAGACTTTTTGTGTGTGTGTGTGTGTGTGATAATTCTATATTCTGTCTGAATACTGTTAATATGTGACGAGTTAGATAAAATTAAACTATTAAATTAAAGTATCTGCTATTATATTATATTATAAGACTTAATAAAATTTTGTATACGAGATAATAATTAAAACTATTTGAGACAATTTAAATTTGAGATATTATAGGTAATAACTTTATTAAAATCAAACAACTGGACATTTTACAAATTGATTCCAATATAAACGTATAATTATAGTTTGATGTTCCAAATGCTTAGTTTTCATTTCCTGTACGTAAATTAACCATTAGTCAAAGAATAATAAATATATAATTGTTCATTAGTTTTTTCATTGCTTTATTCCTTTTTTAAAAATTTTTACAAAACTATTCTCAATTTTAATACCACATACTTTCGAATATAAACCAAGAATTTGTTTTTCCTGTAAAATTCCTAACCCGTATATCAGCTGAACAGATAAAAAAAAGAAATTCTGTAATTTTCAAACATGTTACAATGAGTGCGGAAATATTATCAAATATGTAGAACATTTTCCCATCAAACTGCTGTTAAGTAAAATATTAGATGCCAATGACGATAATTAATCTCTGGTTAACCTATATATCTGAAGCTAATGCAATTTTTCCCATTCATCTGTTACCTTGTACACCATGGGTCGGCAACCTATGACCCCCGTGTCTCATGTGGCACGCAATGCAATTCTCTGTAGCACTTTGCACTACTCTAAAAATTTGTCAACTTTTGAATAGCTTGGAAGTTGATAAATTTGTAATGAATCTTTTTGGAGAATTTAGACTTTTTAGAATTTTGAATATTTACGAAATTACGAAAAAAATCTGAAAGATAATTCTAAACATAAATTTACAGCAATCTTGTAGATTATTGAACGCCATTGCTGCAGAGGTTTATTTGTTTGAAGAGAGCAAATTGCTGTACTCTGCTCTGCTTTGGTTCTACATATCTTATAAAAATTCTTTCCTCATATGAAAAATATTTTGATTTCAAAAGAAAAAAAAACTGATTAACGAATGGATACTCAAAACCGAGTCAAATTGAAAGTCATAAATTATACCTCTGATTTTGGGACATAAAAGAGTGTGGGTGTGTGCAGGCGGGTGCAAGTACAAGCTTTGCAAGTACTGGTTCACATTAATTTTTTATTGATCTTTTTATTTAACTATAAAGAAGGGAAATACTTATATTTTATGTTGAATATTTTATATTTCTTTAAATATGTTTAAAACTGCAAAACACGAATGCAAGTTTAATTTTTTACTTTTTAATTTATTGAAAACATAGTTATATTTTTTGCTGTTTATATTTATCTTAAGAAATATATTTAATTAAATAAATATCTTTAATGCAAAATTTTTACTTAACAAAACTGTAAATTTATATAATGAACATTTATTAATGAACATTTAACTCTGCGTGCATTATCGGGGGAATCGAGTTGCTTAAAAATGTCATGTTGTGGGGTATGCTGAATCACATTGGTAGATTGGTTTAGCACGCCATAGCTAAAAGGTTGCCGACCCCTGTTGTACGCTATCTAAACTAGTGATATTTTCAACTGCATTTTTATTCGTTTGCTTAAAAAATGAGAGGAAAGAATAAAGCATCAATTTAATTTACTTCGCACTATGAAGCAGCATGAGTTTAAGGAGATGGATTCCTCAGTTTTTAGTCAACGTTTTATTGAAAAATGCAGAATCACCGTTTACCACAAAGTATTACACGGGGGCTTACAGAAGTAAGTATGAAGCACACACATTACAAAGGAAAGAAGGAATATTAAAGTCATGTGAAGGATCACAATACAAACATCAATGCCTTATCCGGGATTCGAACCCAGACCCTACGGCACTGAAGTCAGCGTCACTAACCACTATACCAGCTGAGCGGCTAAAGAAAGAGCTTGGAATCAGGACAAAGCTAACGTCTAATGGTCGATGGTGGCATTAGGTTTGAACCCGTTACTTATAATTTCGACCACGAGTTCGCAACTATAACCGCTCGAGTACCACAGCCACAAAGTGATTGAGTTAATATTAAAGTCGCACTTTTTATCTACACGAGGTCTTTTTGTCACGGACCTCGTAATTTTGAACTATGGTCAAGGGACGAGGACGTCACCTGAGCTGGCATATCCCTCTCCTAACTACCTTATAACACCAACTGGAGGACGTTTGAGCTTTCGACAGAATTAATGTGTATCACCTCTTTACACGGTGAGTCTTTAGTGGTGCTGGGCTGAGAACTCATTACACGCCAGCCACGATCCGATACCTTTACCACTAGACTACCGTGGCCTCCCGCAGCCACAAAGATAAATTTGTATTCGACCGTTGCATAAATTTACGTTTTATGCTTGACACTCAAAAACTCATCGCACGTTCATATGCATGCATTCAGACATTCCAATGATTGGATCTATGTATAATCCGATTCCTTTATCCCGGCATCACTCGCATAAAAAAAACGACCGAAAGTTCTCGAGCATTGTATCGCATACCCAACGGTGTTTACATTCTATTTTACCGTAAAATTTGTATATAAAAGTTAGAAAGTAAGAAAAGTAGGAAATAAAATATGTTTATTGCATTTTTCAAACGCAAATTTAGTTTTTTTGTTCATTTTATAAGAGCATTCATTACATTGTTTATACACTCTTTTAATCTCGTCGTGAGTGAGTGCAATGTCTTCACTGGATCTTAATTTTTTTTAAACTTGTGTATCTTCTTAAAACTAAACATATAGGAGTAAACTTCTTCATTCTTTAAATTCAAAAGTTTTGGAATTTATTTTTCATTTTCTCTTATTTTTCCAGCAATAGTTTTTTTTCTTCAAAAGTTCATCTCAAAGTGGATAAAATTTGTACCAGTTTTCTCTTTTAAAACTACGTTCTTCCCAAATCTTTTTTGTCTCTACATATAAAACATTTATTTTCTACAATGTCTCCCTCTTCAAAAACTGGATCGATTTCTGTGGAGGAATCATGCTTGCTGCTATACTCTTCATCATTTGATTCTTCCTCATCATAACCTCGAAGAGAATTTCTTCATCCGAAAATACTGTTATAATATATCTATTAAATACTGTATCTATTAAATGACTTAAATATCACATTTTTTCACCATAACTACAATAACATGCCATAACACAAGGGGGATTTAAAACGTACTCATGCATTTAGAACTGTAACGGTGATTCCCGCGCAGGGTATGACTTACCGGAAGAGGCGGTATCCAAAAATATATATTTAGATATCGCTTACAACCGGCTGGGTGGCGTAGTTGGTTTTTCGCTGTCTTTCTGCACCCAAGGTTGCGGGTTCGACCCCGGCACTAGTCGGTGGATTTTCGTGATGCAGAAAATCAACTGCGGTCATGTCTTATGATTAGACGGCAAGTAAAAGTACCCTAGAGTGTCTGTTTGGCTTAGGCGCTCTCGGCAAAATTAAATCCTTGTACAAGTTCGCATCGTCAGTGCTCAAGTGCCTCTCTTTATGGAGGAAGTTGGGCGTCAAAATTACCTGCGACGATTGATATACCCCTATACGGTGCCGCACTAGAGAGTGATACCAGCTCTTGGGGATGAGCAAGGTGTGCAATGGTAAAACTACCAATCCGCAGCCCATTGGATAAAAAAAAGAGATATCGCTTACAAGCTAAGGCCCTTTAAAGGGAATGACCTTAAAGTCAGAGACCTTACACGGGAAACTATCAATTTTCCAAGAAAGGTTTAGAAGGAGCGTTGAAAAAAGTTAGACGGGGTGGGTGTGACACACCCTGCGCGAGAAGTGCCGGGTTAATTTAACTTTAAAAAAAGCTTCAAAAAAATTCTCGACCTGTATACATTAATATGTTCATATTGTATTTTCTCCATGTTTAAGAGATGAACATTATTATCTGGCTCTGTTGTTTTTCTATTATTTTAAAGAGTATTGCTTAGTATTTTAAAAAAAATACGTAATATGCGTAAATATTAATATATTTTAATCCTTTTATTTTCATTTTTTTCGAATAAACTTGTAATATATTCCTGTTTCTGAACTGGCTCTTAATATGTCTGATTAGGCGTGGGTATTACATTGACCTTAGAGTAACCTTAATATCCTGCAGTAAAACTCAAGGTATTGAGAGCCACAGATGAATTTTTCACTTGCCATAAAATAAATTACATGAAAATATTTTTAACGCTTAAAATGTTTTATTAATTTTAGTTCATCATCACTTTTGTATCAAATAGAGTGTTATAATATTCTAAGATTTACCTCAAACGAAATAAATGATGCACGACTTTCAATAAGCATATATTATTTCTATCTTGTAATAAACAAGCAGTGCCCGCTACAGTTTAACAAAAGTAATTGCATGGGGGTAAGCAAAATGTTTTTTTTTTTATCTTCTCGTAAATATTTGCTGCGGAAAAGGCGAATTCACATGATTTAACGGCACTGTAGCTAAAATTCAGAGACACTCCACTTTGACATGATAATTTACTCGGTGTTTTTCCGAGACCGACTTTAAAATTTATGACGTATTTATTGTACACTTCAATAAATCAACCTTATTTTTGTTTCATTCTTGCATGCTAAGATTTGCAAGTTGGTTGCGATAAAGAAATGTCGGAATAAAATAAGCGTTTTCCAGTGAAATACTGCAGTGCCATTTGCAGTGGTGTTACATTTAAATTACCCGAAGATATCTTGAAATTCTTTCTACTTATAGGAACTTAAAAATTACTAAATAACGAGAAAAATGTATACATTCTAATCCGAAAATAGCGAGGTTGTTAAGCGTCTTTTCAAAGTATTGAAAGATAAGTATTCATCAGATAGAATTTTAAAAATACCTTCGATTCTAATACGTACTACACTTTCAATTTATTACCACAAAACACATAAATAAGAATTCAAATGCATTAATCTACTTTTGTCAAAACTGATTCATCACTCTCATACTCAAGCAATTCATTTTTATTATGTTTAAGTAATAAATGTTTAACTCTCTCTTTCTCTCTTTCTCTTTTAATTGTGTTTTGAATATTTATGGCATAAAACCTAAAACGAATTGTACTTTTTTAAGGATATTTTCAGAACACCCATAAAAGAAAAATAATTATCACTAAGGCTTAAAACTTCTATATTTGGCATAAATATAAAAATCACTAATTTTATTTTTCTTTTAAACATGCATAAAAAACATTTTGTATACGATACTACAGTTCAATTTGAAGGGGAAAAAACTATATACCTATTGAGATTTTTGCTGATTGAAATGTGTTCCTTGTGCTCGAAAAACTATAAAAAATTTTGTTACGAGGACGAAGAAGAAAAAACTTAAATAGATAAAATATACCATACAAATAGTATACGATACACACTAAAATAATGGTGATAGTTTAAAATAGAATGAGTGAATTTATTTGACATTCAACTTGTTGAATAAAGGTGAGTTTTGATTAAAATTTTCAAAAAATTTGCTATTTTCTCATACATAATAATTTAAGGCATCCGACTACTTGTGACAACTTTTTTTAAAAAAAAATAGAGAGATGGGAACTTTTTTGTGGTTTTTAGATTTGTTTAGTGAATTTTAAGGAAAAAATCTAAAAGTAAGGAGAGAAAAATGAATTATTACTACTAAAATGAGGAAAAAATTGGTAAAAATTTACAAAAAACTACATAAACTTCTCTATAGAAAAAAATTATGAACAAATTTTAAATTTTTCAATTTTGGTGTATTATTTTGCTATTTCTTTTAGAAATGACCTTCAGGATAAGAGATGTTTTAATTTTTACGAAAGCTTTATTATTTATTCTTTTATCTTAGTTATTATATGAAATTTCTTAAAATAAGTGATTATATTCACATAAGGGAATGTGAATTTTGTAATAAATCAGTGATTGACAAATCTGAAGGTTACACTTTAATATACAAAAAAAGTTTTAGTTAATTATTTTCAAAAAATTTTGAGCGATTGCTGTCCCGTTTGAGTATTTTAAAAAAAAACACATTCGAGTAAAATGCACTTTAAAGTATAACATTTTGTTTAAAATAATGACATCTGCTTTTACTAAAACACTAGTAGTTTTTGTTCTACTGAACGGAAAATAATACACTTGGTATTTTATAAATCTAATAAGATGATCTATAAAATAAAATCATAAAAAAATTTCTCAATTTTTGGCGAAATTCACAATTTTCAGGTAATCGTATACCTTAATCTCATTAATTTATTAACAATGCAATACTTTAAAAGTAAATTTCGTATACGATATCTTTATTTGCAGAGTAATAATGGGAGGTAGATTCAGAATTATACCCATCCTACTGCCTATCTACTTAGAAAGATTGCTTGCAATGACACTGAAGTCCCCTTTAGAGAGGTTGTACATCCCTTTCCGGGAGCAATTTGGTTTAAGAGCTCTCTGTACATGCAGTTACATGAATCCCCATGGAATATTCAAGGAAATAGCGAATCTTCTACGGACTTCAATTCAAGACATTTTCTCTTTCTTTACTTTTCTTTTGAAATAAGGGAAAAAAAATGCTTCCTTCCATTTTCATCAAATAAATTAAGCTACATTGAACTATACCAATTACATTAAATCCAAAAGATAAATAGGGATGTTTCCTTTGGTGTATAAATCCTCAATAAAGCATATGCGCACATTATTTGTCTCCATTCAATTTAGCTTGGTCCATTGTTTTTACCATAGGAAAAAATTTCATTATGAAATTTTAATTTTGGAACCTATTTTACTTTAGAATTTGTATCTTTAATTAGGAATTTCTTTCTGCTTTTGTGTAATGCTCTAAATTCCCAATTAGTTAAAATGTCCCAGGATTAATTTTGCGCACTATTTCCCTGAACCTGAGTATTTTTGTAAATTTAAAAAGTAATCGTGTATTAAATTAAATAATTGTACTCCTGCAAACATTTTATTTGTTTTTGTAATATATATTTCTCTTCAGAGTTGTTAGCAAATCGTTGCTATTTTGGGTTCGAATTTCTCAATATTTAGAAAAGTGATTTTTCAAAAAATTAATTTTTGCTGTATTCTTTGTAGTTTTGCAACATATTTGCTTAAAAAATAACAATTAAATAATTATTTAAGTCATATTTTAGAAATTTTTCTCAAATCCAGTCGGATACCTTAAAGTCTCCATGAAAGGAACCAATTGTGTATGTCCTCCTGGACCAATGTTAGTGATATGCACATTTATGATGGGGAAAAGAATATGTTTCCTGGACCAGATAGCAATGGGCTTTTTAATCTTCACAGAAGAATTCAGGTTGTCATTAGAGAGCAATGCAGAAGTCTTTTGGTCTTGATGGGAAAACACACTACATACAGCTAATCTGATAAGGATAAAAATATATTTGCGTTGATATTGAAATCATGATGTAAGCAGGGATGTTTCTTTATGGTCACACTGACCAATCTATGTTCCATGGAAGAACTTTGCTTCATGTGAGATATCGGGAAGAGATACTTGATCCATATGTTTTCACAAATGCCGCTTTTATTGGTAATGAATTCATTATGATGAATGATAATGCGCGATTTCACCGAGATGGGCTTATTGAGGGCTATCTTAATGGCTATGATTTGGTGTGAACGTAATACCCAGACCTGAATCCGATTTAACATATTTACAACTATTTTGGTAGACATGTATTTACTTTAAATCCTCCTTCTTAGTCTTACATGAATTAAAGAAAGGATTACTCCGTATCGGACTGCACTTACCATTTCAGTAATCTGAAAACTTAATTGGCAGCATGGAAAGTCTATGTTTCCAATGCATTGCAGATAAAGGCGGGACCTATTCCTCATTATAATGTACTTTTGCACAATTTTCCCTACATTTTTCTTCATAAAACGTAGTTATAAATCATGTTTGTGTGATACTTATGCTAGATTTTATATTGCATTTTATGAAACATTATTTAGTGCCCATTTCTTAATTCTACTTTCATTCAGATTCAAATTGGACGAGAAAAGTGCAGGTCATACCTGAACTTTTTGAGGTCACTGTAGCTATTTACATATATTCGCGGTAGATCAGAATTTATCTCTTAACATCTCATTTTTTTTCTTTTTTCAACTTTCTCTCTCTCTTTCTTTTGCTTTAATCTTAAGAATTATGCAAAAGTCAAAAATTTTGTGTAAACATACAAATAAATATATTGGCAAAGTGTTGAAAAAGTTAACACAATCAAAGTTCTCTCGAAACTATTTTTACGATATTTGTTTACCATGAGTTTTTGTATTTTGATTTAAAAAAAATATATTTAAAAATGAATTCCCTAATTTTTTACTCATTAAACACTACATTTAAAAAACAAAAACAAAAACATTTTTTTAGAAAAATATATTAATTTCATTATGAGAAGATTTTAATTAATTTTTTTAATTAATGTGTGTTTGATTTCGCACTCATGGAATTAGGGACATGCTCTTTCTTGACATTTGTTTGTGAATTATTAATATGGATTATGAAACTTTTACTTACGTTCCAAAAACCATATTTCTTTTAATATTTGTCTCAAAAAGATTTATTACATGTTTCCTGACGAATTAATTGTAGAAAGAAAATTCTACTTCAGAAGTGCCTCAAAAGTCAAGACCTAACGTTACAGAACTTGAAGTAATCAAGATCACCAAAGATCTGAAACGTATAAAGACATTACACACAAAAGCGCTAAGAAATGAAAGAAACGATGACAAATCAAAGCGCTGAAGGAAATATATCTGTTAGGATTTTTTTTCTTTTTTTTTAATTTATCCCATCAAATCTTTTCATTTCTTCTAGTGTTTTTCTGGATATTATACGTCTTTTATTCTTACTTTTGCTCTCTTTTTAACTTCTCTTTCAACTTACAACATCTCTAGAGACAGCTTAGTACAATAGAAGACACATTTTTTCGTACGAAGCTTGGATATATCGTTAAGATGAAAGAGACAAGGAAAAATAGCGTGTGTTCTAATAATATACTATTGTTGTATTTTCAGAAATCCTATTATAAAGCAGAATGAAAGAATCTGAAAGAAGTTATTTGTGCTCTATCGACTTTGTATTGTATTTTGATGGCAGTATATATATATTTTTTTTGGTATTAAATGATAAACAGTTTAAAATTGCTTTCATATTTACTAATTGAAAATGAGCCAACTTGCAATTCAGTTTCCTCTTCCTATAATTTACGTAATTTTTAAAAGAAACACACATTATGGTCAGTTAAAATGCACTCATAATCTGAATTTAATAGCAACAGAGTTAAACTTGTTAGTGATAATTTAAAACTTGTCTCAATCTAATGTCGTACTATTATTATCAAGATAGTATGTGTATGATGAAATCAATATTATGAAGATAGTATGTGTATAATGATATGTATATTATCAAGATAATATGTGTATCATGATATGTATATTATCAAGATAATATTTGTATCATATGTATATTATCAAGATAATATGCGTATCATATCTATATATTAACAAGATAGTATGTGTATCATGATATGTATATCATCAAGATAGTACTATCACACGCAATTACATTACAATTATTTGTCATAAGAGCAATCTTTCATTTGTTAAGATAACATAATAATTTTTTAAAAAGCAGAACCAATAGCAAATAAACATCTTCTAATTTCATTTCAAAAAAAATACTTGTTTAACTGAAAATTTGCAAGAATCTTAACTTAGTAAAATTTAATGTAAGTGAGATATTTTTAAAATTCACAATAGTATTGAATTATTTTTCAAATTTTGTAGGTAACTATAATTTGTTCATTCAAATTTAAATCAAATACTAAGAAAAAGAAAATAGTTCAAATATTTCAAGATTAAGAATAACATTTATTAAAAATATTTTTTTGAGTTCATTCTAGCAAATAAGGAATAATTAACAAACTATTTTAAATATGTTACAGCAATAAATTCATCAAGAATGCCCTAGTATATTCAGAAATAGAATACTTGAATTTATTTTTTTGATATATGTCACATTGAGTTCTTTACGTTGTTTTACAAATCTAAACTAAAATAGTTATCAATGAGACAATTCTTATAAATTTATATTAATGTATTATACAAAGAGTTTATCAAAATCTCTATTAAACTTTCTCAAATATATAAATTAATTTTGAAAACAACTGCATTGATTAGAAGAGGAGTAAACTTTAATAAAAAAATAAGTTGCACTGAAATAAATAAACTGGCCTAGAATATATAAATAATTCTCACCGGCGTTCTCATCTTTATTCATGCAAAATCAATCCGGCTTATGTTACTCTCATGCTAAATTTAAAATGTCAGGAAATCCCGATATTTTAAGGAACACTTTATCTAAACTGCATCAGCGAATATCGTAAGATTCTCCATAACTTATTCGAATAAACAAATCTACTCTTCAAGAAAAGCCACTCCTCCTGATGCGATACATAAACAATAGCAACTCTGGCTACAAATCCAATATTGTGTTACTGAACAATGGAATATTTAGGTTCTTGAAATGTGAGACGCTCTTGCCCAACTTACGTGTGTGCAATTTAAATGAGACGCGCAATTTCCTTGCAGTCGAAATCATTCCATTTTCTTACTCGTTTCCATTTCTTCCTCCTCCTCTCTCTCTCTTTCTCCTTCTTATTCTGTCTCCCTCTCTCTCTCCTTATTCTAACTCCCTCTCTCTCTTCCACTTACTCTATTCCCTAGAGTTGGATTTCAATCTTCAAGGAAGTTAACTGAATTTTGGGTTTTTCAGCTCCATTTGCACTTTGAAAGTTGAACATGCTGGCAGCTCTTCTTTTCCCTATAATTTCAAAAATATTCTTTTTACTCTTCAAATCGGAAAAAAAATGTCATCGGGCTTAAAAATTGGTGAGGGTATAAAGAAGAATCAATATGTCGATGTGTCTTCTTAAATTGAATCAATCATTTTAAGTTATTTTAAAGTATATAATTGCATTACAAAATAATTTAATATTTTGTGAAATGGTTATTTTTTAATACATCCTTATACAAAAAATGTATATGATAAATGCGTAAAATAACACTTTTGAATTTAAAAACATTTTCAAGATGCTACAGATGGATAATGATATAAAATCATTGGTTTCTGCTTCAACTATCTACAGGCATGTCCATAAATTAAGGATAATGAAGTTCAGGCAAAGAAAGAGACAGAAGCAAAACAAATTTAACTTATTTGTAATGTCTATTTATTAAACAAAAGGTAAAGAGCAAAAAAGATGCTATATGTTTGACATAATTAATAAAAATTGCGATTTTTACTCCCTGGAGCAAATTTCAAAAAATAACCTATTTACAAAAATCAGTATAACATGGTTAGTATGATGGTTAATACGGAGTATGTCTCCCGGACGATGCAATACAGGCCTTACAACGCCTACGCATACTGAGTATCAAATTATCAGTCTGATCTTGGGGAATATTACACCACTCATCAAGCAATGCCCTCCGAAGTTTCGGTAGTCAGGTGGGAGGGGGTTGACTGGTTGCAATTCGTCGGCCAAGCATATCCCACACATGCTCTATTGGATTCAAGTCCGGCGAGTATGCTGGCCAATACATGCGGGTGATATCCTCCCATTGAAGGCATTCGTCTACAATGTTTGCACGGTGAGGACGGGCGTTGTCATCCATAAACAGAAATTCAGCACACATGGTGCCCCGAAACAAACGTACATGTTGTTCCAGAATGACATCCCGTTAGATGTGGCCTGTCATCGTTACACTCTGGACATGCAGGTCAGTTCTGGAACCAAGAATAATTCCTCCCTAAACGAGCCATCCTGCACCACCGTAACGGTGTCGTTTAATGGTGTTCTCTTAGTGGTAACGGGTACCTGGCGCTCTCCATATGAAAGTCCGGTGAGAATGAGACTGCAAACTAAACCTGGACTCGTCGGAAAACATCACACAAGATCACTGTTGCGGTGTCCACAATGCATGCTCTCTACTCCAGTTTAATCGCAGGCGACAGTGAGTTGCGGTAAGGGGAACACATCTGACAGGCCTACGAGCATATAGAGCAATGTGCCCTAAGCGTCTGTACACGGTCTGCCTTGAAACTGTCATACCGGTCGGTAGCTGAAGAGAGCTGACGAGACAGGTCTGATGCTGTGCTCCGTCTGTTTCTTTTGGCAGTAACTGCCAAATACCGGTCCTCCTTCGGCGTCGTAACTTGGGGGCAACCTGTGCTGTAACATCTACTCACATTACCATCATCTTGGAATCCTTGTCAAAGCCTGGAGATGACACTCCGGGCGATTCCAAGTTCTTCGGATACTTCCAGAACTGAGTACGTCCACATTACAGTCGTCCGATAATTCTACCACGCCTAAAATCATCCAAATGTGCTTCCTTTGTGCCATAACTATGCGGTTATTGCACTGAAAGGTTTTTAAAGCGCTTGTGAACAATTTTACTTCTTTGCCACCATTCCTTATATACCCCTCTCTTACACTCTCGTCATTGTGACGTACTATCCGCGTCATCTGGTGGTTTCCTGTAATTTGCATATTCTTCTTCAAGATGTGTGTGATATTTCTACAAGTGAAATTTTTATTTTAGAGTTCAATTTATGTGTGATTCTGAATTATCCTTAATTTATGGACATGAGTGTATATTCATAAATAATTATGATTATATACATTTCGTTAAACGGATTAATGCAAATAACTAGAAGTAATAGAAGGGCATTTTAGTCTCACTTATATTAGAAAATATTACCCTGGTAGCTTTGTGGCTGGCGTGACATAAGTTGAAACTTTTTTTGCCGCTGAATACCCACCGAGTAGAGACGTTGATGCTTATTAAATCTGTTGAGTTTCAAAGTTTTCCTATTGGCGTAATGTGGTAGTTTGGAGAAATGGTGCCAACTCAGGTGCCGTCCTCATAATTTGACAGTGGTTTTAAATATTGAGGTTCATCGCTAATGACCCTAGTGTTGCTTAATAAAACTTCGTAATAACTACACAAACTCTATATTAGAAATAGTGTTTCTATGGCGATATTTTCATTTATTAAAAGAACAAAAGGACACGACTATGAAGAATTTACTGGTATATTTATTTATATATTTTAATTCAATTTAATCATAGTCAGAAAACAAAACGTTAGATTGAAAAAAAATTTAGAAGAAACTTATATATGTAAGGATATATTTCTGAAAATAGCTAATCATTTTTATTATTTACGTATTCATATTAAAATATTCGTGATGAATTTAAAACATTTACCAATGTGAGAGAGTAAAGTATATTTCAATAATATATTAAAAAGAAAAGAAAAAACTAAGAAAAATCGAATCAATATATATTGAAGAGTGAGAGAGATTTTATCAACGTCGAACTAGAGGTATTAGCTCCCACCCATTTTCCTAACTAACACATCACAGCAACAGGAGGACATTGAGCATCGACAGATTTAACGTGCATCGGCAACCCCTTCTCGACGGGTCTTCAGTGGCAACGGGACCCGAACCCGTGACAAATATTTGCTGAAAATGAACATGCTATTTAAACTATACACATGCTGAAAGCAATGTTATGTGTGGAAAAATGACTTATTTTTAATATGTTCAACATTTGTAAATCAATTTGTAAACGTTCAACTAAATAACTCAAACTGAAATTGAAAATAGACTTTGCCAGTTTTCTAATAAAAAGTTAAAATAGTACTAAATTATGATTCATATATCCCTAATACTACTCTTAATTTCAATAAAATATTGAATAATAGAACGAAAATAGAGTGTTTCTATTTTCTTAAAATTTTTCTGTGATTCATCTTCTAAGAATTCCTTTTTTCTTCAAAATCAAGGAAAATGATATTGACACTATTCTGTACTTCACGATGTATATTATTTGAAATATATAATTACATTCCTAATAATCATTGCCAATGATTTTTATTGAATTGTAAGTTAATTTATGATGCTCATTAAGTAATTGTAAAAAACAGAAACATTTCCATATGGCTCATAATAATAATTAAAACATGTTTAACACTAATCACATTTCGGAGATAAAATTATAATAATTAAAAAAAATATATTTGAAATATGATATCTGCATGAACAAAAAAACAAACACACAGGAAAAGGTATTCCAGTAATAATTTATTATCCAACCACCTTCAACAAATTGCTCTTTTCAATTCCGAAAATTCTCCAACAAGTATGGGTAGCAAAGACTGCAATTTAATACATGCGACTCACATTCTAAGAGTGAAAGACGTCAAAAGTTTCCTCCGATCCGAGAGATGCCGCCTCCAGAAACCCTCCCAGTGGACAGGTTAGAGGGAAAAATGCGACTTTCCTTCAAAACTCCGAAACAAAATAAAGTGAAACTACTGCTTCAAACACCCCTCATGAAAGTCCAATGAAGAGTGAAAGGCATCCACCCCTCGTGCGTAGCACCTCAAGTCACTTTTATGACATCTCATAGACGGTGAAGAGATTTCGTTTGAGAGCATATATATATATATATATATATAATATATATATATATATATATATAAGGAGGAAAGAGATGAGTGGTGTGTGTGTGTGTACCGTAATACATACATGCATCTCTCTGTCTCTCTCTCTTTCTGTCGAGTGTTTTTTTTTTACCCTTAACCCGGATGTTTATCGATTGATTTTCCCCCATCTTACAGTTTTCTTTTTTTTTCCAATGAAGTTCTTTTCTGTCTCTTTTCTTTTGTCGTGTTAGTTATTTTTTTCCCTTCTTTACCTTCTTCGGGAGATCCTTTGAGATTTGATGTGGCTAGCTGTGGAGGGTATAATACAATATACCATCACAGCTGTCACTGATGTGAGATGAAAGAGGGGCCAAAGAATAAAACAAAATTGTTACCGTAAACCAACTGGGGATCAGAAGAAGGATTTTTCCTTAGCCCTTAACGTCACATTATCTTTTGAGCAGGAAACCGTGGCATCGACAGGATGGAGATGAATATCTTGTCTTTCTTTGCTATGCGTAAATGAATTTATTTCTTTATTGTTAGGTATTTGAAAGGCAAGTTTGATCTTTTTAATGTGCTGCTTTGTAACGCTTTTGAGAAAAGCATGAGATGATTTATTAAAACAATTTTCCTTTTTTTGGTAAAAAAAATATGTAATAATTTATATTGTCATCTAAAAGTGAAATAAAAGTAGTTAAGAGTTTTCTGCCCAATCAGTAATAATATTCATGAAACTTTCTCACTCTTTTACATCATTTAGATTTTTTTTTATATATCTGTTATTTATACATTATCCAAAGTCGCTCAAATATTTATCTTTGCATCAAATAGCAGCTATTCAAATCCAAAAAGGAAAACATGTTTCATAAAATGATGCTCGTATAACAATTTCCTGTAGTTAAATAGAACCACTTTAATATATCTTTGTGTCATAATGTAAAAGAAGAACCAGTGTCCATAGCATTATATATATAGATTGTCCATAATTATTTAAATGCACAGATGCTAGGTAATTGTGAGTCTTTCTTATGTATACATATAATATCATATACAGGTAGATTCACTTGCAGACCTACAAACTTGCTGGGTGTGTAGGGGGTGGTACACTCAGAATCACTTAACCCGGCACTTTACGTGCGAAAAAAGCAACCTTAAATTCACGCGCGGGGGATCTCATACCCGAGGGTGTTTACATCCTGTTTTTACAGTAAAATTTGCATACAATATGAAAAAGGAAGAAAAGTCGGAAATACAATATGTTTCTTACACTTTTCACACGTAAATTAAGTTTTTCTATTCTTTCAATTAGGACATTCAGTACATTGTTTATACACTCTTTTAGACCATCCCGAGTGAGTGCGATGTTTTTCCTTGATCTTAATTTTATTAAAGATTTCGTAGAAGCATTACTTGCTATTTTCTACATTCTTCTGCAAATCGAACTCCAAAATACTTCAGAAATCAGTATCTGGTCCAATGTTTAGTAGGTAGTTTCTGACTACTTAAAATAATTTGCGCATTTATTGTCGCAACTTTCAGCAACACAAAAAATATTGTTATAGGCTAAGGATTATATTTTTAAGACATTGAATACGATGTGGTCATTTTATCAAGGACGATAATTTCTCCCTCAGTTAAATTATCTGGGTAGATATCATTAGAGGTATCACATTTGCTATTTTACTCTTCATCATCCCCGTAAAGAACCTTTCTTCATCCGAAAACGCTGTTCTACTATATCTATTCATCACTGTATACATTAAATTATTTAAATATCACATTTTTTTATCATAACTACAATAATTCACCATTGCAAAATATTTTAAAGCCTGCTCATGCATTTAGAACTGTAACGGCGATTCACGCGCAGGGTATGACATACCCGATGAGGCTGTATCCTAAAATATACCTTTAGAATTTGTCTATAAGCTAAGGTCCCTTAAAGTCAGCTACACGAGAAACTATTCATTTTCGAAGAAAGGTTTAGATGGAGTCTTGAAAAAAGTTAGGCGCTGTCTATGACATACCCTGCCCGTGAAATGCCGGGTTTAGAATGCAGGGTCGCAAAAGCCGTAGCTGCGAGTTATGGTAATGTGTGAAACAGAGAAAAACAACCGAAAGACAGAAACACATTAACGCAACAGTAAACATTTTATTGAAACGTTGTACTAAAACAGGGATTCAAAATTATGACCAAAAGTCGTCTGGCAAGCCTGATAGTAGCGCTTTGGGGAATTCTTTACGTTCTGGAAGGTTCCTCTGGACAATCTTACTGTAGTTGGCACTGAATGGAAGGTTTCACGAAATCAGATCATGCTGGAAGACGTCATTTACGATCCCTTTCTGGAGGTAGTAGGGTGAATTCGAATTCAAGCAAAGAACTGGTCGATGGGAAGAGTGCTGATTATAATGGGTGCGCCACTCGACTGTTGTACATGTATCTTACTCGCAAAGGCGTGTTATACATCACACGACCTTTGAAAGTATGGACAGAAGGTGACGCGTGAGTCTGGTTTTGATTACATGAAGATTTTGGTGAACGAGAAGCCCAGTTCTTGTTCCAATAACTGTAACTACCGGGATGATATGTCACATGCCAAGAATTTTCGAGGACACAAGGAATTCTATGTAGCGCCGCTGTTAGACCGGCCATACGACTTCTGGTTGTAATTTAAAGCACTTCCTTTAGTACAAGGTTTC
Source organism: Trichonephila clavata (assembly GCA_019973975.1). Lineage (NCBI taxonomy): Eukaryota > Metazoa > Arthropoda > Arachnida > Araneae > Nephilidae > Trichonephila > Trichonephila clavata. The sequence goes on from BMAO01004416.1 coordinate 153,819, forward strand.
AATAAAATATTTTCTGTAACATTAATGTGTTACTGTTCCTGTTCTTTTTCTCTGCTTCATTGCACTTCAGTTCGAAAATACGGTATATATGACGCTGTATTCCTAAGCGATTTCGAGTCGTCTCAGTACTCTGCACTCATCCTGCAAGTTTGTCGGTCTGGAAGCCATTCAACCAATATGTATGTTTTTTATATGTATGTGTGCTAACAAATATTCACTTATTAATCGGTTACTTTTATAATTTACACGTTGAAGATTATCTGTATGAGAAAGAAAATACTATTGTTTAAAATTGAATTAATGAAAACGATGTTAAAAAGTATTTTAACGACAGTTACATGGAACCACCTACACTACTAAATGTTTTTAGATATACTGGAGTCTATGTATATCTAAAAACATTTCTTTCTTTTTTTTCCGTATAAACTTATATATTAGAAATTCTATTCAAAAGAGTTTTAAGCATTTCGCTACAGTCTGCTTTATTAACATATTAGTACCTAATTTATTATATGCTAAATTATTTTCACCATATAGTACTGGAAAAAGAGGATGACCAAGATTCAAATGGTTCGATTTGCTAAAAAAAGATCTGAAAACAATTAACGCCAGAAACCCAAAAAGTCAAGCCAAGAACAGGACCACCTGGAATGGAATTCTTCAGAAAGCCTAACATTTTCGTGCCTTCCTCAATATATATATAATTTCCTCCCTCAATATATATATATATATATATATAGTATATGAATAAAATAAGAGTGATACTGAAAAAATATCCTACTACTAAACTAAGGTTATAGAATTATAGAATTTCCAAGAATCTAAAACACTTCGCAATTAAAAATGTAAAGACAGGAAGAGTCATTGGACTAAAATGTATAATTATTATGACTTCTAAGGTTGTCACTGGTTTAGGTCACTGAAAAAGGATTAAGCATTGCTTCATGGATCCAACCTTCCCCTTCAACATTCGGCAGAGATTTTGGACAAAATAGTAAAACAGAACCCAAGTAGATAGCATTTTGGTGTGATTATGGAAAACTGCCTTTTACGATGAGATATTGTGACTTTTAATTCTAGGTATATAATAATTATATACTGATAGTATTTTAGATCGTTTATTTTAACGGAATGCTATACTATTATTATTTTCTATGACAATGATGCCAGAATTCACGAAATTGTCACATCCTATCTTAAGATAATATCTAACTGACATTGTACCAACAATGCCCATGTTATTTCAGAGTGAAATTAAAATTAAAATCAAACTTATATAATAATCATCAATTTAATGTTGATAGTGTACGTCTGAAGTATAATGATTTGTATATGGATGAACAAAGTAAGACAAAAGATTTTTCCAATACAAAGCACTGAAAGTCTCTATTAAAAACTGAGAAATGTATAAGGTAAAATGTACCACAAAATAATATTTGGACTTAGTATTTTACACACACACTTGCAGCAATTACTAAAGATTATGTTATAATATCTGATTTTAACAATGATAAATATTTTTCGCTTTTGATGCATCCTATCCTCTAAAATTAAAACAAATGCTTATGTATTATTTTATGCATAACTTATTTTCAAAAAAATAACATACATTTTTTGTCGGATGATGCACATTTATTTAATTTTATCTCAAAGCATTTTATGTTATCAATATTGGTATTTAAAGAGCTCATGAAAAAATGTATTTGTTAAAAATATGTATTGAATTCTCGATTTTTTTTTAGATTTCTTTTATTATCTACATAAGAAAAATTCTGTAACCTGTTTGGAAAATATTGAAATTTTTAGAAAGTAATAAATTCCTCACACATACTCCAAATACTATTTATATGAAAAAAAAATTTGTTTCAAATTTATTTAAGAGCTTTGTATCTGTAAAATATCAAATGGTTTTTATGAGTGTTATAGATGCTCCATGAATTCTAAAAAGGATCCTTTTCATTAAAATAGCTTAGTCACGTTTCTATGAAATGATGGTCCTATTGCACCAATCTTAACCAAAATGTGAGCTTTTCTGTTATATTTTTCAAATTTTATTTGTCATTTACTGTGTTTTCCTTTTTTTTCTGAGTTTTCCACAAAAAAACTAATTTTGGTATTGAAATTTTGAAATATGCATTTATAAATTTATATTATTCCTTTAGCTTAATAGTAGCATATTTTTGCATGTATTCGCATTTTAAGAAGTATTTTTCAAATAAAATTCCTTTCGTGTTTGTTTACTTTAAGAAATATTTTTTTTCTATTTCGAAAATTGTCGTTCTAAAGACACCTGAGATATAAATGTTTCTCACTACATTTCTCGTTATTAAGAATGTTATGAAGGTAACCCAATGAAAAATGGACTCGTGTGATTTTGTCAGAATGGCAGTTGCTATAATAATTGAATTTAAAAGAGATAAAAGAGTGTTAGGAGGCGTGCACCATATACAGTGAAACCTGTTCACAGTAGAGAAAATTTATCAAATGTAAAGTCGCATGCTTTACAAGGATGCGACCATTCGAAGCAACCCTTGGTAGTTCGGATTCTGATTGTGGAAGGCTGGTTTAATCTGGACAACTAAAAGTTAATGTTGTAGGACTATCAAGATTAATCCTTAGGTTAAATGGCAGGTCAATTGGTGTAAAAGTTTTTGTGAAGGGTGGTCTTAAGCAATGCAGGGCTGGGCTTACATGATAGTGCTTGCCCAAACGTTTCTCGTGAAATTAAGATGACCTTAAAATACCCATTTGGAAAATATTAGAACATCCGTCCTACTGTCTGGATTCGCTCCTTTGTGAATTCTACACTTTGAGGCCACTTAAGAAACCATTTCATTTCAATTTGGAAGAAGTGGAATAATCTTTGCGAAACTTCTTCAAGAAGTAGCCCCGATCTTTCTACAGCGAAGGCATAGGTCTGCTTCCACTGAGTTACAAAGACCATAGAAATTTCTTTTAAGTATATATAAAGGTAATCCTTTTTTTTATCCAACTTGTCCACTTCTCATTTGAGCAACATTATGCATTTTTCAAAATAGAAGTCATATTATATCGTATATATATGTTTCATATATTAAGATATATACATATATATTCATAATAGATGTTTTTTGAAAAAAGTATCAATTTTCAAACCAAACATTTATTTACAGCAAATGATTTCTAAGAACTTTTTATAATAATAAAATATAGGTACGAAGGTTATTCTTTAACTAAGTTCCGTTGGCACGTATAGATCCTTAGTTCACGCGTACGAGCCTCTGCGTCACTGGCCAACATCCTTTGCGAACACACTCGTGCCATTTCCAGCTGTGTATCAGTCATATAAGCTTCGCTATGCGTCTTTAAAATGATTAAGAAGATTGAATCGCACTCCAAGTTGGTGGTAGGACTGTTATCCGTTTTTTGACTACAAGAAACATGTCGACTGCAGACATTCATCGCCAGATGACAGAAGCTTATGGCACTGAAGCAATGAGTGACAGCAAATTTCGAAAATGAGTCATGAAGTTTAAAGACGAGAGCCTCACACTTCTCGAACGACTCGGGACCTAATCGAATCTTTTGGGTGGGAGGTTTTGAACCATGCACCAACAGCCCCGACCTTGCTCCCAGCGATTTCCACCTTTTCCGGTACCTCAAACACAGTCTTCAGGGGAAGCGCTTCAGTGACAACGAAGAAGTGAAAGCGACCGTGAACTCTTGGCTGTCCGACCAGATGACAGACTTCTTTGAAGAGGGTTCTCAAAGCCCAGTTCTAAGGAACGACAAGTGTATTGATAAAGTCGGCAACTATGTAAACAAATAGGTAAAAGTATGTACAATCCTAAAATAAAAGTTTTTTTAAACAAAATATTGTCGCTATTTTTTAAAAAACAAACTGACCTTACTTAAAAAAACAGCCCTCGTATTTAGCTCATAAAAGCCAAAACAATTTCGTATTTCCTATTATAATGGAAACTAATTCTACACCAAATGAATAAAAGAAGCATGCAGATTTTCTAATTTAAAGCTCATATTCAAATAAATGATTACAAACACATATATATACACGGTGCTATGTTAGTGTAAAAGACATTTTACTTAGGTCAAAAGCAAATCCTTTGAAAATATTGGATCACATTTCACCAAAAGCATTAACATTTAACTTTTAAAGATTTAGCTTTTAAAACTTCCTTGTAAATGAACATAATACTAAATTTAATCTCCGACACACGCTTGGAAAGTTTAATTAGTAAGCCCGGCGATCCTCTAAAGTAAGATTTCATATCATCCATTAAATAAGACAATGGACACTTAACTACAGCTCAGGGGAGGGAGAAACAAAAATGACATAACCAAAAAGAGAAAAAAAGAGACTTTTAAAGGCTGATATGAAAGAATCTTATATTTTTTCTTCGTCACCCTGAAGAGGATAAAAAAATCATTAAAGCATCGGATATTTATTCAAAAGGTGCTCCTTTCTTTTTCTGTTTAAAACGTCTTTTGTTATCTTTTACGTGATATAGAACCTCTTTTGTGTGTATTGTGTTCTTTTTACGATAGAGCACGGGCGAAGTTTCAATGAGATTTTTTAATATGCTTTTACGTGCATTTTTTTATTTAAAATATAAAAGCTTAATTCGAAGTGAAAGTTGTAAGCTAAAACATGTTCTTCATATAAATAATATTTTAGCTATAAATGTTTTTAAAGTTGCATCTCGATTTCCGGTAAGGAAGTTAAGCGCTATTACTATTCAAATATGTAACTGATTTATGAAAAAAAATGGACCAAGAATATTTAATAACATTATAAACTTAGCATCCCTTAAATTGTATTAAATCACAATTCTTTAAATAAATTTGAATTTAAAAATAGAAAAAAGCTTTTAAACGTGGTATTTTTGCAAAAGTAATGGAAAAAAGAATAGTATTACTGTTGTGCTTGGAACAAAACGAAAAAAAGCGGATCGGAGCAGGACATCATTGTTATTTGTTATTTAAAACTTAATTTTTAATGTGAGCACGTTTAAATTTACTTACTTCAATTTAACAAGGAATATATATTTAATACTTCAAGTGAAATGTCCTTACAGTAGCTTACGAAACAATGTTTACCCAATTAAATTTATGAATTTTTCAATGATTAAACTTTTATGAAAGTACGGTATTGAAAAATGTATTAATTAATTATTTGTTTTAAATAATTATTTTAGCCTCGAAAGAAATTAATTTTAAGAGCAGTGTTGGAATTATTTTATCCAATGCAAAAGATCCTATGAAAATGCCATTCCATATTATGATTTTTGAAACATTGTTTAAAAATAAATGAAAAATAACTAACTATAAACATCTTAAAACAATGAAAATGTCATTTATTTCTACTGTGCATAGTTGTGTGTTACGACTGTGCATAGTTGTTAAATTATTTATAAGCATTTTTGGAATCAAATATGCAAACTTGTTTCATTTAGCAATTTTAAAAAACCTGCACTTCATATATTACAATATGAAACATTTCTTAAATTAATTATTAGGATAAAATTAATAAACTAAATGAATATACAGCTGTATTCAGATAAGTACTTTCATTACGTTCACATATACATTCTGTTTTTTTTTTACTTCCGTAAGAAAATCAACAGTATTTTACTAGCATTGCAAAAAGCAGTTCACAGTGTCAGGGATTTTAATGCAAGAAAAATACTAGATGCATTTGGCAGTATAACTTTTGTATTAAAAAAGTTACTGCCTCGTTACAAAATTTGTAACGAGGCACTGAACAGCGGTATTGGTAGTATTCAGAACCTGGGGGGGGGGCGTATTGCAACACGTTGAAAAGAGTGCAGTTCATTCACCTGAAAATAACAAAATACACTGGTGGCCACAGTAAATGCAACACCTTGAAGGAAGCACGCAAATAACATGAAATTTACAACATGCATTAGTGGAGGTGAGATATGCAAATGATTAAAATTTAAGCGCAGACACACATCACGCACTCCTGTGGCGCCACCTCAAAACGCTATTTAAGGCTTGGAGATTTCGACGATTTCAAGTTCGACAATTGTGTTTTTCTCTTGTGTTTTTTTCAAAAAACGATAAGTTATGTCTCGTAGAAAACCGCGATCAGCTTTTGATCAAGTATCCGAGTTCGACAGAGGAAGGATAGTGGCCTACCGAGATTCTGAATTATCTTTCAGGGAAATCGGTAGTCGTGTTGGACGAAACCAAACAACCGTAATGCGGATATGCGACCGTTGGATGCAGGAGGATACGACGGACCTACTTGGTCGATCACATCCACCTCAGTGCCTCACTTCACGTGAGGACAGTAAACTGTGCGCATGGCAGTGATGGATCACTCAGTCACATCACGAACCATAGCACAGCACATTGAGTCTGTAACGCATCATTCAGTGTCTGCGCGTACCATTCGACGCCTTTTACAGCAGAGTGGTCTGTCCGCAAGACGTCCATTGCTTGGTCTACCCTTGACGCAGAACCACAGTCGTCTCCGCCGCCAATGGTGCGATGAAAGAAGGAAGTGGGCGGCAGAGTGGAATGCCGTTGTCTTTACTGACGAGTCACGCATCTGTCTGCAAAACCACGATGGTTGGATTCGAATCTGGAGACACCGTAGAGAGAGGATGCTGAACAGCTGTGTAACGCACCGCCACACTGGTCCTACATCGGGTATTATGGTATGGGGCGGTATTGGATAGCACTCTCGCACTCCTCTAGTACGCATTGCCGGTACTTTAAACAGCCAGCTCTACATATCCGAGGTGTTGGTCCCAGTTGTCCTTCCTTACCTTCAGGGCTTGGCCAGAACCATATTTCAACAGGATAATGCGCGACCGCACGTGACACGCATTGTCCAAAGGTTCTGACCGGCTCGCTTTCTGGATCTTTCACCGAAAGAAAACATGTGGTCCATGTTTGCTCAGCGATTGAATCAGATTACACACCCAGCTGCCACACCAGATCAACTTTGGCAACGTGTGGAAGCTGCTTGGTCTGCTGTACCCCAAGAACTCATCCACAGTCTCTTTGAATCAATGCCGAGGTGTATGGCAGCGGTGATCTCCAACAATGGCGGCTACTCTGGCTACTGATTCTGGCAGGAACCACACTTCACGGAAGTCTATAAATTTAATCATTTGATACTTGGTCAACATGTTATCTACAAAATAAATTTTGTTGTGCTATCTCTTGTATTTCTTGGTGTTGCATTTACGGTGGCCAGCAGTGTATTAATTGTAGTCCCTATATAAATCAAATTATATATAACGGATTTGGTTTCTTCTTAATAAGAAATCTGAAAGCTATCAATAAATATAAAAAAAAAATTCTGAAAATTAAGCATAATTTAGTTCAACCAAGTGTACATATTTTAAGAAAAATTAACATACAAACATCAAATTTATCTTGGTTTGATCGTGTTTCAGTGTATTTTATATTTATTATTCCTTAAATAAAAAAGTATATGTTTTGGGTACACTTTTTAAATACATGCAATCATCTGAAACGTAAATATTTTGAAAAAATAAGAGATGCATTTATACCATGAATTTGATACACGGATATAAGAAATACACCTTAAATTTAAAAAAAAGTTATAAAGTTTTCTTGGAGATTATTTTAAATTTATAACACATAAAGATTCAAAAAGTCGGGTAAAAAACGCACTGAAATATATCCCAAACTGATTTGTTTATTTATTTATTAATATTTTAATAAATAGCTTAATAAATTAAAATTACTTTTTCGTACATTCATTAAACATTGTCATTAAAAAAAAGTTTTGAATAAGAAATCATTTCTTTTTTGAAACAAAAAAGTTTTACTTGTATGTTTTGTAGTGTTAAGAAAAATTTAACAATTTTCATGATTTCTGGAATTTTGCGCCATGTAAGAAAATCACGATTTACCGGGGGGAAAAGTGATCAAATGTCCTTTTCGACTTAAAATTTAAGTTATGGAAGTTATGTTTAGAATATTGCGAAATAAGCTAATTTAAAATAATGCATGAGTGAAGCTTGTTTCAAGTATACAAGAAGCATATATTAAACTGATTTAAGGTGAAAAGAGCTTCCATTAAATTTGAAAATATCTATAAATCACATAAAAGCAAAAAGTATTTGCAAAGCATATATAAATAGTAATTTCATACTTTTTAACAATATTAACAATTTGTTTCAAAGCGCATCGCAACTCTCAAATAATTAATTAAACATTTAAATTTTATATATTAAAGCTGTTGAACATAAAATTTGATGCAGAAATAATTTTAATAACTTTAAGCGTTTAATTTTAGCAGTTTTTTTAGGCAGTATAATTTTAATAACACACATAAAACTCTTATTACATACACCTCACGAAAACAATTTTTTTATTGTATTGAATATTTGTAATGTATGAAACTAATTATTTTCTTACAGAGAGAGAGACATTGATATACTTAAAATTATAAATTTCAACTCAAAAAAATATGAACAATGTTTCTATGAAATTAAGTATTCGTCAACATTAATTACCAAGTTGCTATATTTTGGTTAGATGAGAGTCTTCAATAAACAAGTAATATATAAAAAACAAATTAAGTCAATTCCTACTTAGGTCAACAAATAAACATTTTATTTTAGTTACTTTTAATAAATAGTTACAATTATTATAAATATGTTTTTTCATATGAGAGAATCATACTATTAAGTGACAAAATAGAAAGCTATTTTCCAAGAAATTCTCCGTTTTCCTTTCTATGTATGGTGTTGGACAATTTTTGTTCTGCTTGTTCATATTTATTCATGAATTAAATTTAATTATTCTTATAAAATAGATAAAGAAAAGAGAAATCACGTTCTAAAAACTAGGCCAGTTGAGGTGGAATTCGAACCCATGACTTTTGGTTTAGAAGTCCAACGCGTTATCCATTGCTCTATAGGGACCCAGTGAAAAAGTTTCATTTCTACATATGCTGTGTTGAACTACTATTTTGTCTTTCGATTTATCCATTTTTTGATTTAAATAATGAATTATTATTTGAAAAAACTGCGTTAACATCAAGTGTCATCCGCTACAAGTCTAAAAAAAATGTATTTGAACTTGAATGTATGAATATAAAATATTTTATTAACGATTGGAAATTTGAACAAGATATATGAGTATTAGAGTATATAATATACAGGAAGAGCGCGTGAAAACTAATAGTAGGAATTGAAAAAGGAAGAAAAATGTACCCTTTCTGAAAGAGAATCAATTTTTATTTGTTGACAAGCACAAAACATTTTATTCACTTTCTCTCTCTCAATTATATATTATTTAATATCATTAAAATGTAAAAATATAAATTATTTACATAAAATATCATTGCATATTTGTACCTTCTAATATTGGTCGTTTTTGATAAACATAACCAATACTTAAGAACATTAGTACTAAATGATAATTTGTGTATTTATGTAAATTATTTATTAAGAAATGTGTTAAAGGGGTTTACTTATAAAAAAACTTTGAAATGGTGACAGTATTTTGAAACATTTGGCAATAAATACAAAAAAATTTTAAAAAAATTAAAATAGCATTAGTATTTAGAAGCACATATCATGCTTTTTGGATCGAATAAATTTTTTGATAATATTTTTATGATGACAAGAAAACAGAGGGGCAGTGCAAGCAAATATTTAAAAACACTGTCTTAGAGAGCATTTTTTATATACCTCTTATTTCGGCTAAAAAAAGATTTCAGATGTTATTATAATGTGTTTTGGCAAGTGTCCCAATGTTATGTAGGTCAAAACAGATACAAAAATCTTTTCCCTGCTAGTTGTAATTAAATCACTACATATATACTAAGAAGACAAAAATATTTTTCCAGAAGCTGAACTCTTTCAAGCGAGCCATAAATAAAGAAATATAAACAAAAATTTCGCCCTTTAACTTAAAACACTGAAGTTTCTAAATTATATATTTTTTATGAACTACCTCAGATACAAATTGGAATTCGTTATTGAGACTCTATACAACTTTCAATTTATTCAAATATTGCAATTATTTTTACTTTTATTTTATTTTATTTTTTATTTTTGTTAAATAATTTATTTTGAACCATGATCGCTTCTGTTTTAGTTGCGTTGTGGAAATATGGTGCATTTAAAATTATCCAAAGTTTAAACTTACTTAACAGCACAACTAGACCCTATTTCTTCATTTGCAAATAATGGCAACTTGCTTTTAATTGTTCACAACTTACGAAATGTTAGGACTTTTCACCCAAAAATTAATAGATATAATATTTTTAGAATTTTAAGGCTATTCCTTGAAAAGCATTTTTTTTTATTTTAAGACAATTTAGAGCCCTTTGCAAAATTTTTAGCGAATTCTTTGGGTTCAGAAATATTTGGGTTTGATTATACTAATGCTAACTTTTCATTAACAAACTTGGAAAATGTTTTATTTTGGGCTTTTAAAAAAATTATAATAATTGGAGCCGTGGTAGCTTTGTGGTTAGAACATCGAACACGAGACAGCAAGGCCTGGGGTTTGATGCCCGATGTCACCGAATACCCTCCGAGTACACACAGAGCACGTGCTCGTTAAATTAATGGGTCCGAAAGTCTTGTGGGTGGTCGTAGCAGCAACCACGAGCGCAGGGAGCTGGAAAATATTTCCCTCCCTTCCAATTCCATGCCTAAATTGTTGAGGTGGAGATAGGTGGTGTCGCCATCTATCGTGTATGAACCGAGCCAAATTGTACTATCACCTGCACGGTGCTCAAAGCTAAAAAAGCTAAGTACAGGTGTATATCTAGCCCCTTGCCATGATGACTTTCGTGGACCTCGATCAGCCACCGTCAGAAAGGTGGTATTAGAAACAACAGAAACATTTTCAAGCTCCAGTTACTAAAATTCATACGATGCATAAACATTTACTTTAGTATAAACAAGCAGGGTTTTTTTATATAGATCAATTAATTTTTGTTAAAATTATCTAATTCGATACTTTTAAAAACTTCTTAAACTCTTTACTGCCAAATAACTTAACTTCCATAATTCTCTCCAAAGTGGAACCATTTTTCACATAGGCGCTCATATGTATGCAGTATTGGGGGAGGGGGGAAGAAAAGCACATATTAGATTAAGACATCTCTGAAATAAAAGTAAATTCTTTGCAAACACTGTCAACCTCATTTTATTGTATTCCAAAACCACCGGACTAATTTTAAACAGAGCAGCACAATGCAAAGAATCGTACTTTGGAAAGACGGATATATCCATCCTTGACATTTAACACACGGGTTGAGCGAGACGGATATATACGCTGGTGGATATGAAGGAAATAAAACAATATCGAATGTTTTAATTAACCAATACCAGTTATTTTAAGATGCTTTAGAGAATAGAATGGTGTAAGGCAGTGCTTCTCAAACTTTCTATACTTGCGACCCAATTTTCAATTATAATTTTCATTGCACACCCTCCATATAATAACAATCTGTTGAATTCAATAATAATATACTTTGACGTAAAGTAAGGGTGTCAAACTCAAAGGCTGACTTGGGCCAAATATATATAAACAAGGTTTAACTTAAAGGTGAGCCGCAAAAAAATATTCGTAGAAACGTAGGTTTGTTTCGAAAAATGCATTATAATAAACATATATAAATGAACAATAAAAATTTTATAATTACGTGCTTTAATATTTTGACATTTTATTACACATTGTGTGCCATTATACTGTTTGGGACGCAAAAATGCTCACTGAGAACTGTGAGTTTGACTTACCTGACGTAAAGCTACAATGCTACTTTAATTATAAAACGTATAAATTATCAAGATAAGCATTAAATTTTGTAATAATAATATGACATGCTCATAAGATTACTGGTAATTATTAAACTTGTTCTTAATATAGTACTGCTAAATTAACACATTGAAAACACATTGTGGGCTATGAAACACATTGTGTGCGGTATTGATACATTTATAAGTGTATTATATCAGTGTATTTTACGTATTAAATACGTATAATACACTGATATATATTAAATACGTATAATACACTGATATATATTAAATACGTATTTTATTTTTTATTACGTCAAAATGTATATTGTTTTGCTTTGTTTCAATAAATTAATTTTTTTTAAATAAACTTTTGTTTTAGACTTTTTGATATAATAGCGCCTCCCTTGTAGGATTCACACCCCCCTCAGGGGGGCACGCCCCACAGTTTGAGAAGCACTGCTGTAAGAGCAAATTCAACATTGCAATAACATAATTTAATTAAACATAAAATATGTAAATATATCAAGGGGTATTTTAATGGGGGGGGGGGAAATGATGTTGATTTTATGTATTTAAAAAAATAAATTTTGGATCTTTAAATCTAAAAAATATACATATATCGAACTCGATTTTTAAAAAAAGCTACATGTTCCAAGAAAATTGTTTTAGAAAAAATGGAACCTGAAGAGAACAGTTGTTCATCAGAAAGAATCCGGAAAGAAAACTGAAAAAATAATGTAAAAATCAATCAGTTTGAAGAAAAGATTTTGTAGCGAATCGTATTACACTCCCAGGATAGAGATTTTCTGCTTTTTACGTTCATATTTTTATCCTCTGCTTCGCCCTCCCATTCTTGTGGAGGAAAGTGATAGCTTTAGAGTTCCACTTTAATGGAAATGGTATTGTGGAAGGGGAAGATTTAGTGAAAAATGTTTCGTATCGATTTATAAGTGCAGATGCCTTCTTTCTCAACTCAGCGAATACTTAGAAAAAGTGCATCACTTTCTCGCATTTGTACTGGAAGTCTTACATTGGTAACAATATCACATTTCTTTACGAATTGGTAGTTTTGTAACCGTGTTAAGTTAATTAATTTTATTTTTCATTGGAATATCAATTAACTTTAAAGTACATAGCAGATTTGCTGAAAACGCTTATACTTTGCATATTATATCCATGGCAATAGGTAATATTTTAAAAAATTACTAATTCATTTGAATGGTTTTTAAATATAAAAAAATAAATGCATTAATATTGTGTTAAACTGTGATGTTACAATGTAACAATTTTCATTTAATTAGCAAGATTTTAAATTTAATATTTTTAAACACAGTATTACGAACTTTGATACAAAATGTTCATACTTTCTTATTCCATCGTAAGAGAAGTTAGGAATGTATTTAAAAAAATTAAAACAGGAAATATTTCATATAAAATATGCTCCATATGTTACGTATTTGTAATGATTTTAATTGCTCTAATTACTTTCTATTTTTCATTCAAGATTTTCATAAATATGTGATTTTTATGTATTCTTGATGGGAAGGCTATGTAGTTTTAAAAATATTAATACAAGCCAGTTTATTTTCCATGTATTTGATGCCAACTGAGACTCACGATGGTAATGTCTACAAAATATATAAAAAAGGATACTGTTAATAATAGTAATAATATTTTAGTAGTAGACATAATCGAAATTATAATAATTACAATTATCAGCTTTAATAGAATGATTATTATTAATATAATAAATATAATTAATGTGTTATATCATTAAAGTAGATGCGCGATTTGTTTATTTTTTCTGTCATAAACCTTATTATCTCTCTCTCTATATATAAAAAAATCGTGATGGTGTGATAAATTTATTACATATTATTACATTAAAGCCAACGTTTAAGATAACTCGTCAAGTTGGCTGTACAGTAGAACGTCGTTTATCCAAACGTTTATTATCCGGATGGTCATATATTCGAGCTAAAGTCTAAATCCGTTTTCGAACAACGCAATGCTCAGCATTTGTTTTCTGTGAGGCCAATAGTGACGGAAAACCCAAGGTGAGGAACATTTGAGGAATTTCAGCTGTGTGATTTGGTAAACATCTGCGCTGAATATTAGGTCAGTTTGTTTCCAAGTGAGGGGGTGTATACGTGCTCTTTTGTTAAGTTTTGTTGATGTTGAAACCTGGATGGCATGCGCTGCAGAAGACTGCAAAATGAATGCTAAATGATGACGAGAATGATGAATCAAATGCTGTATGATGACGAGAATATGACTTCCGTGCAAGAAGAATCCGACCCTGTCGACGATGAAACGGATGAAGACGAGGAGAAAGACAGCTATGAAGTGGTACGAACAACAATCAGAGTGCTGTCCTACTCAACTACTGCTTCTGAATAGAACTAGAGACTTTGCATTGAAAAAATGAAGGTGTACATTGGTACAGAGAAAAGTAAGTGATTATTTTCTACAATCAAGGTACAATTGCGACATTTTGCACCTATTTTGCTTTCTCCTCAAGCACGGTTCCCGCATGTGATGATTTTCAATACTGTAGTGTCCAGTATCATATACTACATGAATCGTATTCTGTTTTCGGTTATCCGAACAATCGCATATCCGAACGGTGTCCGACCCCAATTGATTCGGATAAACGACGTTCTACTGTAGTATATTACATCAAGCCAAGAACAAAGTTTCCGAGAAACGAACAAATAAATAGAACTACATAATGCATGCAAATTACAGTTTTGCAATTTGAGCTATACGTATGAACAGTTGTATAATTTGTACAATAAATCTTGGCTGACCGTTAGGTGGACAAGGGTACCCCCTCCCCGAGTAATATTGAAATAAATGTTATTATTGTTGGATGTTTATGTTATAAGATAACATTAATATATATCAGTGATATTATCAGCATTAGTATAAATCACATCAATATTCAAGTAGATCTTATTAAATAGTAAATGTACTTTGTTTAATATGCCAGCTGGGTGAAGTAGTTGGTTTGACTCTCGCCTTGTATGCAAAAATTTTCTGGTTCACTCCCGGCCCCAAACCGGTGGATTTTCATGATGCAGAAAATCAACAGCGTCCACGTCGTTTGATTCTGCAATATGTTACAGATCATTTGAAAACCTGTTTGGCTTGAGTGCTCTAGGCAAAATGAAATTTCTAGCACAGTTTTGCATAGTCAGAACTTCGGTACCTCCCTTTGGGAACGAAACTGAGCGTTAAAATCACTTGCGATTATTGGTATACCACTTATATGGTGCCTGACTAAAAAGAGATCCCAGCTCCCGGGAAATGCACTTGGTCTGCAGTATTAAAATACCCATTGAAAAAAAGAAATATATTTTGGATATTTAAATCAAAGCAAAAAGTAACAAATGAACAAGTCAAATTAATTTAGAATTTTGTGTAAAAATTCTCTAAACTGCAAATCCTAATCTAAAATGTTCTATTAAATTATTTGTGGGCAAAAGCCTAATTTCTATAAAAATGTGCTAAATAAATATTACATGACACGCATCTTTACATATTAGGGACATGCACTCATCACAAAGTACACAATTCAATGGGCGCATTTCACAACATAGATGAACATCATAACCAAACAATGTGTAGTATTTTTGTGCAGTCTCCAACGGAGCATGCAAAATACATTCATTGGATATAAGTCGTAATTATTTGAATCAATATATTTGGACAACTATTGACTTTATCTTTAAAATAACGCATTCAATCCCCATTTAATTTAACCAATGTGACCCTAGATTCCCTTACATTTTTAAAGTACCGCCTTTTTTAAAACCTTAATTAAAACTGTATTATTCTGATTCTAATGAAAACACTAATTGGGTGTAAGTATCAATAAACTTAACCAATGTAAAGATAGTTAGACCTTTATTTCTAAAGTATCGCCTTCTTTCAATAATTTTATGGTTTTATTCCAGAAATTGCTTAAAAAAGCGTTAGTTGGATGTAAATCACAAGTGTCTCCATTTTATTTATAAGATATACCCAATTTTTATAACACTTATTTTATTTTCCAGATACTAAGTGCAGATATGATTAGATAAAATTCACATTTAATTTAACCAATGGCACACTTGATCACTTAATATCTTTATAAAACCGCTATCTTAGAACATTAATTAAATTTTTATTGATCAGAATTACTGATTGGATGAAAGTCTCAGTAAATTTAACCAATATAACAATAAATAATCCTTTTCTTTTAGAGTATCTTCTTTCAAAATTTAATAATTGTATTGCTGTAATTGCTAAACAAAGCGTTGGTGGGAGGCAAGTCACAATAATTTTATTCAATATCTGCATTATCTTTCATTTTTAAAATACCGCCATCAAAACTCAGTTAAATTTTATTGCTCAGATTCTGATGACAGAGCTGAGCAGCGATAACTAATTTAACCAATGCAATCATAGTTAGATTTTTACATTAAAAGATCCGCCCTCTTCATGGGATTTAATGGTTTTATTGCTGAAATGTGCAACAAAACTTTGATTGGATGTAAATCATACTATTTTGTTCAATATCAACGTACATTGGTTTTATTTTTAAAGTACAGCCTACTTAATTAAATATAAAGGCTTCGATTGTAATGCAAGTGCTGATTGCACGGAGTTTTCAAAAAATTTATTCAATATGATCATTGTTTGGCCTGTATTTTTTAAAGTTCCGCCTTCTCTTAGACAATCTTACAATTTAATTGTTCAGATTCTTATCAAAATTATCATTGGATGTAAAGCACAATTACTTTAACCAAAAGAATCATAGATTGACTTTTTTTCTTATTTACCGCCTTCTGTACAACATTGATTAAATTTTATTGGTTTGTTCAATTGAAAGTGCTGATTGCAGATGGATGGTATAAGAAATTCAACTAATAAAACCATAGTTCGACTTTCAAACTTGAGCTTCTTTCGAGGCGTAACTAATTTATGACTTTTTTTTCTTCAGATTCTGATGAATGTGACCGCGGATGTTCGTCATAACCTTTTCTCAATTTTGCTCTTTCTTCACGTAAGGTTATTCACATTATGCACCTACAGACTGGAGTTATTGGCAATTATTATAATGTTATGAGTCTAACATCAAACTTTCTATCTATGCAACCGTCATTTTTCGAAATAATAGCAGCTAATTCATTGCATGGCGGTTTATTGTAAACTCTAGGAGGATCTTTAGGTCGTGTTCCTGATCTTTTTTTTAATTTTAAATTCCATACAAAGTTAATAATTTTTCTGTATATCTATTTTAATCATAATTGGCAGTAAAATTTGCAATTAATCGACACATTTAACTATTTTTTCAAGCGCGCGCGTTCACACAAAGCGTCATCATAAATATAAATCTACCTAAACTTAGGTTTTGCTCTATTCCTTTGAAAATATGTAGTTGCTTTTGTTGATTATACCTTATGCATATATTAATTTATTACGGCATCACGAAACATTTTATTTTTTTATATAGGGATAAATTAAATATATTTATAACTATTTGTGTAATTTTACGTAAGTCAGAATTAATTTTTTTTCTAAAAAGTACAAACTTATCCGTTTAAAGTTAAGTAAAAAAATTAATTGTGAAATGCATTAAGATTAAACGTGAGATAAAAAATTTCAAAGAAAATAAGATGGAATTATGCGCTACAGTATAACGCAAGTTAATTTTACAAAACAAAGGTAAGAGCAAATATACAAGGAGTGATCAAATGAAAAGGTACGAAACGACATAAAAATGAAGCAGTTAAATATTTGCATATTCCGCCAAGGGAGAATGTAGCGAGACATCTCGGGATGCCATTGGAGACTCTGACTGGGATCGGATCATGCGCGGGTGCCCGCATGCGCAGGAGAGAGCAAAGGCTCTTATAAAAAGCGGCGTCCAAATGATGCGATCACAGAATTACTCGAGCACAGAAAAAGCATTAACTCCGATGTGTACTGTGAGACACTCCGACACCTACGCAGGTCCATCAAGAATAAAAGACCGGGGCTGCTCACGGAGGGTGTGGTTCTGCCCCATGATAACGCGCGTGCACACGTCTCCAGAGTCACACAAATGGAACTGGACAAGTTCCAATGGGAGACGTTGGACCATCCGTCCTACAGTCCGGACATGTCACCCTGCGATTTCCATGTGTTTGGTCCACTGAAGAAACACCTGAAAGGAAAGCGCTTCAACTCGGACGACGTACTCAAGGACACTGTGAAGGACTGGGTCTCGTCACAGCCACAGGAATTCTGGGAACAAGGAATCCTGCGGCTTGTTCATCAGTAGGATCGTTGTGCTCAGGCATATGGTGTATATTTTGAATAAAGTCTACATTTGTACCCACCGTGTCGTTTCGTACCTTTTCATTTGATCACCCCTTGTATTAAATAATAAGAACAGAAACTGATGCTTAAATTTTTGCTATTTCTCTTTCCATTTCTTTAGAAAATCATTTTTTTTAAATAACATTTTAGTTGAGAGGATAAACAAACGTTTAATAAAATTATTTCGATAAAAACATGAGGGGCAGGATTTAAAATTACCAAAGCTATTATTAAGGCTAACCCTATAAATTACATTACTTTTTTATTAGTCATAAGTAACGAAACTTCTAATGTATTATTCTTGAATTTTAATAGGAATTCTAATAAATTATTTATGATTTTCTGCCTTGATCAAAAACGAGAACTTGTTAAATTGTTACTCAATTTCTTACTTTAAATCAACGTACCCTTTTCAGAACATACCAATGATTTACAATGTATTTAAAATAATTGACAAAATATAAATAAATATAAAATACCCATCGAAGAAATTTTAGATATTCATTGCATCCTTCTGAGTTATTTTACTTTTGAAAGCTTATTACCCTTATTGCTAAATAATCCAACGACTCCAGGATACAAAAGACATGTTGTATATTATATAACAATTACGGTAGCACTTTTCAATTGTGTAAATGAATAACGACTTATTTATATGCTTACATATTTCATTTTAAGAAGCATCGGTATTATCTTACGTATATTGCATTAGAGTTAAGAATAAAGTGTTCAGCATATATCTCTGTTTGCATTATAATTTTTTATTGATAGTAATAGTTTTAACTTAATGCAGTGCTTTTAAAATTATATATTATTTCCAGGCATAGCGATGTTATTTGCATAAGTACAATAAAATAGTAAATTACAACACTGGCATTATTTATTATGCTACCATGCATCAAAAATAAAGATAACCAAAACATTCATTTAAAAAGAGACCAATTATTCAACAAATAAAATAATAAAATATTTACATGCATGCACAAATTTATTTTTTAAAGTAAATTCTGAATATAAGCATATTATGTAAATAAAAATAAGTATAAGGGATAAGATAAATAATAAATACCCAGAGTAGTATATATTTTTTATATTTGTCGTAGTTGATAAGGGTATGAGATAATCACGATATTCATCATTTTATAGATTGGGTTTCCTTTCAAAATACATTCAACATGGCAGTTGTAAAAATAGCCCCATTTAACTATTTCAACATGTATGATCGATAGATATTAAAAGGAAAATATTCAAATTATGAAACTAAAATAGATCATTTTAAGTACACATGCAGATCATTTTACTTATAGCAGGATCTTAAAATTCAATCCTTAAATAATGAAGTAGTGCTCACAATTTCTTTTTAGTAAATTACAAACATCCTCTCGCCGTCTTTCCTTTTCTCTAAGTGAAAAGAGAAAAGAAAAAAATGTGATGCTCCGAAGAACCACTTATCCTTAAGTACCCTTTCTTTCCACGCAATTTTGCTTGAAGCAACCGAAGAGATTGAAAGACACCAAAGTTTTATTTCTCTTTTTCTCTTTCTCTTCTTTTTTTTCTTTCCTTGGCCCTCTTCAAATTACTCACTTCATCCGCCAGTGTCAGAAAAACAAAAGCAGTAAAATTTAAAAGGTAGTTTTGCCTCAACTAATAACACTTCTTAGCGACCTCATTAAAATCAACTAGAAATTTCAAAAATAGGCTCCTGAAGTTTCATAATCTTTTATGGAGGATTTTTGCTGTCCTCTGAATAGTTTGTCTTTAAAAATTATATTTAATTTGATGCTTTATAATTATATGTAGTGCCCATAAATTCTTAAATTCATGTAGTTAAAATGTTTTCCAAGTATCTGTAATAACTACAAAAACACTATTAGAGAATGAAACGTCAATAGTAGAAGTTCATTTCAAATAAAACTAAACATGTCATACTCCTCTTCATATGACAGTAACTTAAAAATAATGGATAGAAACGGATGCTTATAAAATGTACATCCATATCTTATTACTGTTTCAATTAAAATACGTGACATAATGTAAGTATATTACGTAATCTGAGATAAACCAAAGATAAAAATAGAACCCATTGTAGATTTTATTGATAAAAATTTAAGCCTTAAAAGCTAAGAAAGTACTTCTTATTTTTTTAAAATTATTAAAAGTTAAACATTGAAAAGTTGAATTAATTTTATTGCACTTTTTACCTGTATTTTACTGCATCTCTATAATATTATACCTAAATGTACATAAAATTCTATGTATATCTACGAACAACATGGCATTTTATTGCATTACATGGCTCAATGAAAATATATATAAACAGATAACAACCGTACACAAAAAGTATGTTTATAAAACTTAGGGAAAGTAGGGAAAACTTCTGTATTTTTAAGTGTTGCAAAACCATAAAGAAATTACATGAATTAGTTGAAATTAACAGCTAAGTCAAATGTAGCATGTGTAGTTTATATTATAAGAATAACAGCGTAATTATACTTATTTTACACCTTTCTTCATCTATACACTCTATCAAGACATCTATGATTATAGCTTCACAGTCTCATAAAAATAGTTACAAGTAATTTGAATTGGAAAAAGTATTGAAACATGAATTGAAATGCAATCGAAAAATTGTAGTGCTCTTGAAAGTACTTTTTTTTACCTTCGACAGGTTTAGATCTTGCGATCCAGGTTATAAAACGATTTCTTATCCACTAGCTCATAAGAGATGCAATAGTACACAGAAATATGAAAGTAGAATGTGTTACTAAAACTTAGTGTTTTTCAGAATGTAAAGTCCCTGAGGAAGTTAGTGTTTGGAGGTTCGAGCAAAGATTAGCCATAGTACTTTGAACACAATTTTATTATTAATTTTACTTAACAACAGAAGCAAAAAAGAGAGAGAATGCACTAAATATTAAACCCGGAAGAGCAATCGATTAGGATTAATTTAACTAGCATATAAATAAAAATACTTATCTGAATACAGGAGCATTTTTGACTCCTACGTTTGAATGCTCTTTAGAAAATTTGCTTCTATTATACGACCTCCTTATTCACAACTCAATCTCAGCTTTTAAATATCAAATATCAACCACCATCTTCTACTCCAATGCCATTGATTAAATAGAAATACTCAATTTCCTAAATCTCGTTTTCTTCACCAAGAAAAGTTTCAACTGAACTCACAGTTAAAGATTGATTTTAACCAAGAGGATTAGCGGAAGAATCGCAAAGAACCCGTTACACACACACACGATTTTTTTTGTTGCCAAAATAGAATTAAGTGATGCAATATTACCAATACTTGCAATGTAACAAAAATGCAATTATTGTTATTTATTATTGCCGAATTCGACCGACATATTCGGAAGGTTGATAGTAGGCAACACGGGGATAGTAAATCTCCATAGAACATGAGGCTACAAACCACGTGTAGTCGGAAGTAATTCGCTAAAACAGTTATGAAAAGTGTAATGTCAAGTGGTATGAAAAAGGGTAATAAGTGGTAAGAAATATATTTATTATGCGTATAAAGCATGTTTACAATACAAACAATGCATCACAGATAAACGTCAGAAATGCAACAAGTGATAGTCACAAGAATTGTTCGAAGTTGCACCAGAGTAGGTCATAGTACAGCCGACACCAATGGACAAAGAATTGTCGGTGAACTATGAACCGGTCATGAACAAATCCATGGACCGGTCATGGCAGCGAAAGCGACGATGATCCTCCACTGTAGCCACCGGCGTCACATACGCAAGTGATTTCAGGTGGTCCCAAAAGAAATCCAAGGAGTTGAGGTTCGGGGAGCGTGGAGGCCATGCAATAGGTCCGACGTGTCCAATCTACTTCCCTGGATATGTTGCCTGGAGATGGAAAAGTACCTCAATTGAAAAATATACTGTTGCACCATTGTGCATGAATTACACGTATTTATGCGAATAGACCTGCAGCAACTCCGGGAAGATGTGTTGTAAGTAAAACAAAATATTTTACGCCATTGAGGCGTTTCGGCGGTATATATCCCCATATTTATTTGGCCACTTCCCCATCGTCCTCCCGATGGCTACTATTTTCACGATTTTCTCAACGTTCCCCTCAGGTTAAACATTCCTCCTGATGCGCCTCAGGGTTCTAAGGTGATGTGTTGTCTCCATGCCGCCTACTATTATCCATTTGAATTTCAGTGAGGACTTTTAATACTGTTTGAAATTTAATTAATTTTTTTCGTGAAATTTTCCATACCGTTTTCTGGGGCATTCCAAATTCACAGACAGCAACTCGCGTAGATTTCCGTAAACTTCAAACCAAACTCTGCTTCACCCTTTCCACTGCTCTTTCCAGAACGTTTGGCAGGCCGCTGCTTTTCCTTTTATCCAACCAACTTGTTTTCTTAAAGTGATGATACCATCACTGAAGGCTTTTGTTGGTTGGTACTTCTTTTCCGTAGATATTTCTAAATAATCTTTATACCGAAATAACTTAAAAGACTCGTACATACTCTAATATGCAAAAACTCTTCTCTGCCAATGCTACCATGTTTGAATTTCAATCACAGTGATCTTGAATGTGCGTTTGATCAATAGTAGGAAACATCCTCTCTCTCTCTACAACTCTTACCATTTATAGATCGCTTATTATAATTATATGCAGCAGTTTCTAAAGTATGATTTTTTTTAAAGATTGGGACCGTCATTTGTACTCACCTTGCAGTGGTTTCACCATAAACTAATTCAAAACATCTTTTTTAAACTTTATTTTAAAAAAAAAATATTTTTTTGTAAATTTAATTGAAGAAAAATGTTATTTCATTCAGATGAGTCTTTCACGGTATTACAATTTTACAATCCCTATAATAAATGGAATAAAGTTACTGTAAGTGACATTTAAGTGAGCAAAATTATCATTTGAGAGAATTGTTCATAAACTAGTCGTTTTTTCATATATATATATAGCCTTAAAACAGAATTTTATAAACATACATACACTCACACAAGCCCGAATACACACATAAATATAACCTCAAACACTTTTCATTAAGGAAAATATAAATTTCACAGTGAAGATAATAAATATTAGGTGCATATTCACAGCTAATTTCTTATTATTCATTATTGTTATTTATTATCCCTGGTCGCACATCCGGTATAGTGGTTAGCGACGCTGGCCCGTAGTGCCTGGGCTCGAATCCCGGAGAAGACATGGATGTTTGTAAATGTATAGTGCCTTCGCGGCATGGGGGTACTCTAAATAGCCGTCGAGCCGCAAATCCTCTCGTGTGGTTGGTGGAAGGGGAAGAGAGGTGGGAAACCCCTGACTAACCAAAACATACTGTCACCTGCATGGTGCTCAAAGCTACGGCTAACGACAGGCGTACAATATAGTCCGATGCCATGATGAATTTCGCGGGCCTCGATCTGACTACGTCAGACAGGTGGCATTAGCAACAACAACACAACAACGACATTATTTTTCCTTGTGATTTCCATTTACTTGATTTAAGCTTATATATTGTTCTCATCTTCATATATCTCTATGATCTCTATTAATTTTAAGTGTAAAACATAAATACATTTCTATGATACAACGATTTCTGGTAATAAAAGAGTAAGGAAGGTTTTTTTAAAGTTAAAATATAGATTTTTGTTTCCAAACGGTATTTTCATTCATGTTTATACGGCAAATAAATACAACATTTTACTATGTATGCAAATTATTCATTCTTATATTTTAAGCAGTACTTGCTTCAATATGTATACGTGATAGTTTGTTATTGTAGCTTTGTTTATATTGTGTAACAATTTTTTAAAAAGAACCCGAAAAAAGTTTGTAAGATATGAAATGAAATACAATATAGATAAAGCTAAAAATTATGAATGAAAAAATAAATAAAAGAAAACGGAAATCAAATATAAACTATTCATACTCATCATTCATTATTAAAGAAGGCTTTAATTTGTGGTGTGTGTTATTTTATTAAATTTAATACTAATTTATATTTAAATAAAATACCTATTTCTTAAAAAATATATCGTTTTTATGAGTTTTACAATTATATAATAGTTTCAGTAAAATAACACCAGTATTCAAAAAATAAATCATGAAGAGCTCTTATTATTATTATAATTGACTTCCCAGTATAAATTACGTTGATTTTTTTTTATAAAATTTGCATGACGTTTGTTATTTGTTCCTAATGTTTGCATGATTAAATTACATGTTTACATTTTTATAAAAAAAATAAACATTGCAAATTCTTTTTTAAAAAGTCTTGATGAAAAATTTGTAAAATCAAATTTATTTCAATAATATATTTAAGCGAAAAAAGCACAACAAATGAAAGCAAAATAGTATTTGTAAAAACATGCTTCTAAAGAAATTAGTTTCGAAGAACTAAACAAATTTTTTTTGAAAAATGCCAAGAAATGGAAACTTATTTCATGATTACTAATGTATCAAGTTCTTTGTCCCATTGCTTATTCCAATTAGTAAAATAATTTTCAAAATGATTTCTGTTCAAGGAAAATTAATTATGTAATTGAATGTTTAATGATTTGAAACATTTCTTTTTGATTTTTTTTTAAATATACTTACCAATCTTTTAAGGTTTCTTTGAACATAGTTATTTGATTTGAAATTAATGTTGCTCATTCAAATAAAACATTATTCTTAATTTGAAGATAACATTTATTAAAATGCAATATTTTTTTGAAAATAATCATTTTAAAGAAATATGTAAAATAATTCATGAAAACCCACAAATTTAGAAATAAAAAGGATTATATTATTTATATTTGTATGTGATAATGTGAAATCGATGTTAAATATTTTTCTCTGTGTAATTTTGGTTACAGTGATTAAAAATATTTTTCAGAATATCAGCGCATGGTTGGGTTAACATTATTTTCTTTTAGCGAAATTATATTTTAATTAAATATTTTTGCTTTTACACGCTATCATTTTTTATGAAATACATTATATTACAGGCTAATAATTATTTGAACTGAAATTTGATAACTAAAATAAAAACGTTTCGCGTTTTTATATTCGTTTTAATAAATTAATTCCACATAAATAAATTGTGAGTTAATTATGAAAATGAAAATCTTTGGAACATTATTTATTTTACGTATAAATCGAACAATAAAAAAAACCCATATCAAAGTTCACTTAATTAAAATCTCTCGATATAAACTTTTCTTAGACAGACTGATAAGATGACATTCTATTTTTTACTCTTTGTACATCAACAATTATGATCCATGACATAAAATGTCACAACACACCTGTTAATTCGAACTAATTAATAAAGAACTTTTCTTTGAAAGTCTCCCCTTCTTTTCATCCCATCATATGCCATTTTTCTCTTTACATCCAGCTTCCATCAAGTAGTTTGACAGAACGCCCAGTGAAAATATTATCCTGGGCGCTTCACTTTACCTCTTTTCGTGCTCTTATCATTATGTTAGTGTGATCACTTAACCTCTAATTTGTACCTCTGACCGATAATTCATGTCTCGAAACTTTGTTCAGCTATCAGTATCAATGTCTGTTTCCTACGGCTCTTTGGACAGCCATAAGCATGATGAATGAGAATGGCTGACATTTTTGATCTTGAAACACCACCCAGGAGTTAGGAATAATTAACTAGCAGATCTGTTGAGAAGTGTTAGTTGGATAGAAAGATGTGCATTTATCGTAATCTCTATATATTACATTATTCCTTTTTATCAATTTAAAAGATACGCATTGAAAGAGAATTCGAATTTACACTAATATAAACAAAATAGATCAAGAATATATTTTTGTGTGATACATGATTTTTCAATGTAGAATGCCATATAAGAATGAAAATTTTCAAATGGCAAATCATTATTTAATGTATCCGAAGCTAAAAGAAGGATTTTTTCTTCTTCTTTTTTAAAATTTGGGTATGGTAATTTTTTGAGATTTTTAGATTTGCTTACAATATTATATGAAAAAAAAGTAAAAATTATCAAGAAAAAAAAACAATTTTAAAAAGGAAAATTAAATTTACAAAAAAATAAATAATAATAATAAATATATAAATACATCCCACGCAGAGCAAAATATTTGCGAAAACTTTTTAAATTTTTGAGAATACGTGCACCACATTATTGTTCATTTCTTTAATGCCCTAAGAAAAAGACTTTTACCGAAAGTAGAACACTCTGCCTTAATTGCTATGGGAAATAGCTTAAAAAACCGATTGCTATGTATATTATATACATGATTTTAAAATTCATAACAATGTAGTATTTTTTTACAAAAATAAAAATAAAAACGTAGAGCACTCTGCCTTTATTGCTATGGCAAATAGCTTAAAAAAAACGCTTGCTATGTACATGATATACATGTTTGTAAAATTCATAACAATGTAGTGACTTATTTTTTTACAAAAATTAAAATCAAAAAGAGTCTAATATTAAGCATAACACATACACAAAATGTCAGTTAAGTATCTTAATAAGTTATTTTTTTTTGAAATCCCTGTAGAAATTTCAAGTATTCCAAGATAAAAAAAAATTATTTTGCTTAAAATGCGTTTTTATTTTGGAAACTGCATGCTAAAAGGAAAATTCAGTTTCACTAAAACCTACACAATTGAGCTTTTATACTAGTGCTTTTAAAAACATACTAAATTGTACTATATATTTTAATCTTCAGACATTTTGTCAGTTTGTGAAGCAAACAGTGATTGTAAGTTAATAGGATACTTTAATACTGTATTTTATTGTTATTTTAAATACACTGATGAGAGTAAAATATGTTTATTTTAGAGTAAAAATTTAAGGCACATGTGATGCTCTCTCTAATGCACAAGAATAAAATAAATATATAGTCTTAACATAACGTAATTAACTATGCAAATATATGTATTCTTTAAATTTTAGATAAATAAGAATAGAAATAATTATCAAGTATTCACAAAATATAAAACAAAATTAAGCAAATTTTCCTATATACTTTAAATAATATATGTTCATTTTTGCGTTTTTTTTCGTAAAATAATTAATAGGATTTGGAGAGAAAATACCATGTATTCTTATAAAACTTCTTATAAATCAATTTTGGAAATGTAGCTTTCAAACACTTACTTTACAATGTTTCAAAAATTGTTTCTTATAAATCTAAGTACGTTGAAAATTTTCAACTCCTGCATGCAGTATTCGGTACATTAAGAGTACAATTTTGAAAATAGCACGAAATTTCTGAGTTAATTTTAATCTACACTCACAAGGGATTGACTGATTTAAAATAACAGAATTAACAGAATTTTAAACGAACATTTAGAACATCTGAAGAACATTAATTTTACACCTAAGCATTAATGGACATATTACAAGGCTGATTTTATTAGTCTGCATAAATATACTATGAAGTAGCATTGTGCGTTGCGTTTATAAAATACAGTTATTTTTACTTGTAGTAGCATCCATTGTCCCAGAATATGCACATTTCATGGACTAATTCTTATGTCACAACCCTTAAAGTATTATTGCCTGCTTTATATTATTACAGAAATTGTGTTATCACGTGCAAAACCTCAATATCAAAGGCACCACAAAAATTTTACACTTAACTGATGTTATTGGAAGTTAATCGTGCGTGTAAAAATAAATACTTGTAAAACATCTCTTAATCAGAAAAACTAATCGGAAGATATATGGAGATCCATATGTCATTCATAAAAAAAGCAGATGAAATAAAAATAGTTTTATTTAAACCCATGTGATAACACCATTCTTATCACGAAATCCTAAATTTTCTTACATGATAACAGTTTCAAGAAAAAAAGTTAAAAAAGAGTTTTGATATTGTTAAAAATAGAAATGTGCAGTTATATTTAATTTTCTTTTAAATATGGAGCATAGTTTATAGGCACACACACACACATATATATATGTATATATATATATATATATATATATGCGTTAGGTCCTAGTTGGCTTTGTTCGCAAGAACATTTAAGGAAACATACCTGAATTACCACAGTCATTAGATATGTCATCGCCCGCAGAGGAGTATGAAATGTATTACAAACACCGAGCTGGGAGATATGCGCCTGATTTACAGACATGGACGATGAATGACTGCTCAAATGACTATGGTCATGCAGATCTGTCACCTGAAAAACTCATGTGAACAATGCCCCCTAGAAGACGCTTCCAACCATGGGTTGCAATGCAAATCTGAATCCTCATTATGTCTCCTACCTCCTCTTAAAGATTGTCCCTATGAACCTGGGACACCCTGCGTATATATATATACACTGGTGTCCAAAAGTTAAGCATAAATCGTAAAATGCGAAAAACATGGAGTAAATATTCGTAAAATTATTCCAAATTTCTTACGGATATTAATTAGGTGAAAAAGAAAGATTGGGTTTATCCAAAACTTTCAGTCGACTACGTCCTGTGCAAAACACCGGCGCAGCTGAAACACCGGTGTGTGTATCGTGAAATCTGTCACCTACACTTAAAGCTGCTATTTTTAGCTTTTAGGCATATTAGCCATATAACGTGCACCCCCTTTTCAATGAAGAAACCTGAAATATACATGAACAATGTTTTTATGTTAGAAGTCATTTATTCAAGGTATTATTCCAAGTTTTAGAAAAAATAATATATTTCTAGAACTCTACAACCCTCTAAAAGTTCATAATAAATGTCATTTCTGCTAAATAAATAACATTTCTGTCTATGTAGAAGTCTAATTTTTTCTATGCTCATCTCGTTTTTTTTATTTATTTCTAAAGCTCTCATTTTTATACCCAGAGTATTACGTACACCCCTGAACTTCCTTCTTATTTTTTGTGTTAAAAATGTGCGTTATACGCTGGATTTTGCGGCACATATATTTGTATGCATATATTACTTTAAGTTAAGTTTTTCTTGTCTTGTAAATACAGTAAAATTTTGTAGAAGCCTCTACATTGTTAATTTAAGGAAGTAGGTTCATGAACTTCGGTCCCCAAACACATTTTTAACGTTTCCCATTTTAATAAAATGTGAATTTCTGCGCTTCTAATGGTGCAAAAATTATCATTCTACGTGCCGTAGAAGAATTTTTAATAGGTTTTTGAAAATGTTTCACCTCTTATCAAAGTCTACTAAATCCATTATTAAAATCCATTTTTCTCAAAACTAAAATTTTTACCATATAAGGAACATTTGTTCCTACTCCATTTAACAGCTTATAGCTTTGCATATTTAAAATTACATTTTAATACATAATTTAATCGAGGGTTTTTTCAAAAAAAAATTTCTGACTTAGTTTATAGCATTAAACATCATGAAATTTCACAGTTTTTGAAGAAAAAAAAACAGATTTGTGCAAAAAATATTTTTAAAAAAAATAAAACTAGACATCCTATCCATGTTAATGAAATTGTTTTAAAAGGAAAAAAGAGAAATTTTCATACAATCCTAGTTTTCTTGGATATTAAAGGAGCTTTTGATAATGCTTGGTGGCCTGGTATTCTGAGCCTTTTAAAAAGATCTAACATTCCTAACAACTTATTTGCCGTAATTTCCAGCTTCTTGAAGGATAGATCTGTGACTTTATCTTTAAGTCATTCCTCAAAAGAGAGATTTTTAAACAGGGATGTCCTCAGGATCAGTCTCTGGACCTTTTCTCTGGAACATCATTATAAATGATTTTTTGGAAAAAATCTTGGCTTTCTCTTGTGAAACGATTGCTTTGCCGACGACTTACTTCTTTGTTTCAGGAAAGTCTTTTCATGATATAAGCAGACAAGCGCAGCTTACCCTTGATTTTGTATCAACCTGGGCAAAGAATTATAAATTAGAGTTTAATGCTGTCAATCAAAAGTTATGATCTTGGAGAAAAGAGAAAGCAACACCCTCACTAGCAACCTCACCCTTAATGGGATTCCCCTCGATTGTGTGAAGGAACTAAAATATCTTGGTATTGTCCTTGATAGTAAATTCTGTTGGAAGCAACATATTCTGCATCTTTCAAATAAGTGTGAAAAAATTCTGCTAGGTCTTAACAGAGTTGCCAGAAATAGCTTTGGGATCAAGTCCAATGTCTCATCCCTCATTTATAAACAAGGCATTGTTCCATTTATCTGTTATGGTTCACGAATCTGGGGATCTGCCTTGAAGAAGAAAATAAATTGTCGTCTCCTGCGAAAAATTCAACGAAGAATACTTCTTCGGGTTATTTCTGGGTATCGAACGATATCCTATGATGCTGTGTTTGCTATCTCGGGCTTTCCACCTATTGACATCTTTATAATCAGAAATAATGAATTCAAGAATGCAATAAAGAACTGTACCAATAAGAGTCTAGATGGTACCCTGCGATTTTCTGATCTCCCTCATCCTTCTGAACGATTTCCCCTCAATTTTGTTAATTATCGTAAAAATATCGAAGACAACTTTCCTGTTGTCTGCTTTACAGATGGTAGCAAAAATTAACAATAAGGTTGGCCTTGCATTTGTTATTTTCCAAGATTTTATTGAAATTGAAACTCGCGAATTTAGAATAAGAGATGAATGTAGTGTGTTTCAGGCTGAATTACTTTGCATAGCTCAAGCAGTCTCATGGATCTGTAAAAACGAAAAACTTTCATCGGATTTTTTAATTTGCAGTGATTCTCTTTCATCTTTATATGCTTTAAATAACATTGATTCTCAAAATCAACTGATTGTTAAAACGCAAATTGATCTCAATTTTCTTCGAAGCCCAGAGGTGTAAAAGTTTCCTTTTCTTTTGTTCGAGGTCATACGGGAATCTATGGCAATGAACGTGCTGACTGGCTTGCAAAAGAAGCTACAAAATTAAGTTTTTTGATTCCTATGAGCATTCCAAAATCATATTATAAAAATATTTTTAAGGAAAAAATTATTTCTGAGTGGAATAAATTATATCAAATATCAAATAATGCGCTCTTCACCAAGGAATTTATTCCTTCTATTCAGAGACGTTTAAAGGCTAAACACTTTCAACCTAATTTTATACTTACCCAGTTTCTAACTGGGCATGGAAACTTTAAAGCCTATTTGAAACGCTTTAATTTGTCACCTACTGACCAGTGTTCTTGCTCCAGTGACTCAGTCCAGGATGTCAAGCATCTAATATTTGCTTGTGCTAAATTCTCTTCCGAAAGACGTACTCTCATGAATTGCCTACAAAAGAACAATATAGCGTGGCCTCCTCCTTTCTCTGCCTTTGTTCAGAGCAAGTCTTCTTTTACATCGTTTTGTGCATATATTAATAGCATTTTTTCTCGTATTGTTTAGATTGTCAATTTAATTATTTTTATTTAAAAAAAAATTGTGTTTTTTTTACTATTTTATTATTTTGTGTGTGTTTGCTAACAATTACTGTGTACGTATGTATCTCTGGTTTTTTAAAGTGCGTATATATATATATATATGTATATATATATATGTCTGTGTGTATATTCTTAAGTATTTGTGTGTATGCATGCTTTTACTCATTTGTATTTTGAAAGTCTTATTCTGATCACACATGTGCTTCCAAACCTTCACCATTGTATA
Organism: Trichonephila clavata; assembly: GCA_019973975.1. Taxonomy (NCBI): domain Eukaryota; kingdom Metazoa; phylum Arthropoda; class Arachnida; order Araneae; family Nephilidae; genus Trichonephila; species Trichonephila clavata. The sequence goes on from BMAO01004416.1 coordinate 185,491, forward strand.
ATTTTATTTACTGAATGTCTCCGTTTTTGCATGTGAGCAATGTTGTATTTTGTACTGTGTTTATTGTATTTGCATCCCGTCTTGTTTCTTTTTACCTTTCGATTTCCCATTTGTGCTTGTACTCAAAACTTCCTACCACTATTGATCGAGTATTGACTTACGTTTGTAAGCCTTGTGTTATACTTGTTGGCACACAAGGAGTCTACCTAGAGTCTCAAAAAAAAAAGTATGTATTATGGTTCGAAGAATATTCATTAAGAAAATTGGAGATTTTTATTCAATAGAATGTTTATAAATGTTCCTTAAAAATACCTATTTTTAACATTACTGATATACAGATCCTGCTTCGTGAACCTACCCCCATAAGCAAGTTAGAGATATTTGGAGATATATAAAATTTGTCACTGCTATTCATCTACTAATATTAAAATGTAATATCTCGTGGTCTTTCGGGCACTATACTGAGGCTTCGGTTAATGATAAGCTAATGGCCGGTGCTGGCAAGTTGATGGGTGGAAATCTAGTGTCTTGTAGTGTAAAGGGGTTGATGTACGTTAAATCTGTCGAAACTGATTTAACTGATTCTCTGGCACTAGCTGGCTCTGTCGAAACTGATTCTCTGGCAGTAGCGAAGAGACACTGAGGTGCCCCTTCAGGACTGTGACTTTACAGTGGTTCAAAATTAGTAGGTCTATCACTAACATTCCTCGTGTTTCTTCTAGTGCAAAGTAAAGTAAAACCAATTTAATACAGACACTATATTTCCGAGTTCGACAATATTTTCAGAAATTCCAGAAATGATATATAATCCTAGAATCACATTATATTACAACATTTACCACAACTTTGATGATATATTATTCTGTCAATGCTTTTTAAGTATATATTTCATATAAAACAGAAAATTTAATCTAACGTATCCTTCTGAGTTATATTGAAGGATTAGAAAGCTTGTTTCATAAACTGAGATATAAACAGCAATATTACAATTTTCAATATAAATTTTTAAAAATTAAAGCAATGAATAAAGGAGTTGGCCTGCACTTTAAATTTCGAGGGATTGCAATATTCTACTCCGTGTGTATATATTGAGGAAATCTGACACATGAATTTATCAACGTCTAACCAAATCTCAAATTTATACCTATTATTTTGTTAATATATTTTCAGGCTGTAGAATGATAAAAATTTTAAAAAATGATAACTTTTGGTTTTCAAAAATATGTTTTTATTTAAAAAAAAATCACATGTGAAGTAATAAATCAAAGGCATTTTTTTCATAATTGGCTATACTCATAAGATTATATAGAAACTAAAAGTTTCCTAATAAAACATTCAACTTTTAAGTGCATGATCTTTATAATAAAAATGCTTAACCTTATAAAAGAATATGATTTAACAGGTGAAGTTAACATTTTTTTTTTTAAAAATCTCAAATTGTGTTTCTTACACACACACATCACAATTATTACTCCCCTTCATTTAAATTTGAACAGTAATTTTTATATTTATAAGTTAATTATTCTACAACATTCTTAATATAATATTAATAATAAAATTATGACTCAACAACATTATAGGATTGAAGCAATTAAAAATACTTTTAAAATTTTTAGTCAGGTTTTTGGTTATTAAAAGCTACCAGAAGAAATATATTTTTTGAAGAAATTACATGGATTAATTTGTAACCTTATATAATAGTTTCCTGAAAATGGAGTTTTCTGGCCTAACGTTGTCTTTTAAAATACTTATTAGAATATACACACTACATTATGTAAGAAATTTAAAAAGAAAAATCCTACTTGAAGGAGGAAAGTTTTTACACAACATATATATTTAATTTTACATGCCCTCATCTAACATTCTCTCAAAAGTTAAAATTCTGCCTAACTATCCAAGTATGTGCCCTACCTTAACACTGTATCTTATGATTATAATACTTTAAGCTTTGTTTGCCGCTTGGCACTCGCAACTCGAGGCAATTTGACGCATCAGCGCGCGGCAAAATGAGTCCCGGGGGACCCAACCACAAACCGACGCAGTGCAGTGAACACGTACTCCTCCCAAATGAGATTTCCTCTCTGCAGAATCATTTCATCACACCATTACATTTTCATTAAAATCAAGTATTCACGTAACCTACACGTTCGACACATAACTGGGCAAAGTATCAATAAAACCCTTATTACTATGAGCATGTATTGATATACTTCGTGATACAATGTTTTGAGAAGTTTGTGTGCGTAGTAATGACAGAGACAAGTATTAAAATAGTCATCAAGAATAGTATAATATACGATCCAAGTTTTTCAACATGTATTAATGGGTTTTGTTTGTATTTGTATAGTGTTTATTTTCGTTGTTCAATGTATATTTATCCTCATGTATGTATATTTCTCTATCAATGAAGTGTTAGATATATAAAACATTTTATAATTGTATAATTGTATACGCTAAAATTGTGTAAATTTGAAACTGCAGAGATAATGAATGGAATTGTGCCTAGTACTAAAATTCTACTTTAGAGTTCTATAAAAAGTGTTAAAATTATGGATTTTATCAACAATGGAAATATCAGTGCGTTTCATATAGCTACATTTGAAATTTTTGACTAAATATTCCCATGGTTTTAGACCATACGTGTGCATATGTAAGAATAAAAGGTTAATAATTTTGATAAATGAGCAGTAATTTATAATTCATATCATTATTACAAGTGAGGCAAGGAGTGTTTATTAATGTCCAGTGGCGTAACGGATAACATTTAGCCCCCCCCCCTGCAAAGTCCGGTTTTGAGCTTCCAAGTTGGATATTACATACGGTGGGTAGGAACTTTGGGGCAAGTAGGCTTTGGGAACCCCAGAACCCTGGGCCCCCAGGGATGCGGGTGTTGTGGGGTTATACGTTACGCCACTGTTAATGTCGCACTTGAAGAATCACCAGGGCTTTCGGCGACGGTCACGAATTTTGAACCTCGGTCAAGTGACGAGGTTGAACCAAATCTCTAAGATATAACACCACGCCAACGGTAGGGCTTTGAGCAACGCCAGATACAACGTGTATCAGTCCCTCTTTATGGCAGGTCTAAATTCGCCTCAAGGCTCGAACTTATGACAAGCTTTTGACCATATCCAGTAAGCTCCACTAACGTTATTACAAGAAAACTGTACAATTCATTTCACTTTGTAGAGATGAACAGATTACTTGTTAAAAAGTACAGATTTTCTTTTGCACACAAAGGGATCTGCTACATATTTTTATGTTATTTTTAAATAATACAAACATTTGAGGAAAACATTGAAATTATATTTTTTGTAGAGAAGAACTGTTTAAATAAAATAATAAATAACAGAATTTTTAAAATAATAACAATTTAATTAATTCTGTATTAATGTAATATCACATACATCAAAAGAAGTGTTTGCTTTTGCAAAATGTGCAAATTACTTAAACTTTAAAATTGGTACTTCCTTTTTAATACACAAGCAAGATATTGCATCAAAATAGTATAAATAAATTGCAAGAACGCTGATATTCTTCCAAAACTTATAGCTATATTTTACTTACAAATAATCCCTTAAAATAACACATCATTGTTTATCTTTTACAAAGTTAAATTAAGTTCTCAAAGTCCAGACTCTTGAAAAGCTGAATTTTAAGTACATCTCCTCTAGAGAGATTCTGGTGGATTTCGAATATTTTCCGGGGCATGTTTTGAAACTTCCAGCCGCTCGATGCTTTGTTAACGGTGGGTGCCAAATGGTGAAGTTACTTTATCGAATTTCAAAAGGGAAACTAAGGTTTCGAAATGAATTTCTGCCAAGTATTCCTTCGTCGAGCTTGATTAATGAGACGATCAGACGTATTCCTCTTCTGAGTAAGGTATTTAGAATTGTAAAGTTCTCCAAGGCAGCTTGCATTCATTAACATGTCTCTAAATCATATGGATCACCAAAATGAAAAATGCACTTAATTCTTCCCTTGAGGTAACAAAATGCCACATATGTATTTGAATAAAGTATCTTTACCAGGGTTTTATATAGAAATTGTTTGTATGAAAAGTGTACTAATATTACCCACAACAAAATAGTGGAAATTCAGTAACTAAAACACAAATTTAATTAATTATATTTATATTTTTTTTAAAGTAAATACATTGCTCCAATAAGGATTCGTTTTTTTTTTCTTTTTTTTCAACTGCCAAATAATACGAACAAATAAAACAAGACTTTAATTTTAAAAATATTTTATCTAAATTTAAAACAATAGCAGGGAATATTTATGTGTAAAATTGTAAATATTTATCAAAATGGGGAATTCATCTGAAGATTTCGTAAGATCATTTCTGTTTTTAAGATGATTTATTTCTTTTCCATTTTCGATTCACAGGAATACGAGCACAATATATATAAATTTTAATGTACTCTGTTGGGGAGGGGGGTTAATATTATATAAATATTAGTACATGTATTTAAACATTAGAAAAAAAATGGTTGATGCAGTATTATGAGCACTGCATTCTGGAGACTGATTTGCAACAGACAGGGGATTAATCAGTCTTATGACTAGCTCATCTTCATGTATACATATTCATACCCTCCCTAGGAATCATTCTCTTTTGATCGCCTGGTTAATATAAAATACAAACAGGTTTCGACACCAAACCCAAAAGTACTAGACAAAAAATTGACTCGACAAGGAGCTGATGTGTTGTTAGGGGCATCTGGTATCATACACTCATCAACTACTTCTAAAATTCCCGCACATTTCGAGATGGTAGTACACAGCCAGTTTCCAGGTAGATCTACGAATGTGTGATTGGACTCATGTTAAGAAAAGTAAGAGGACAAAACATAACTTGAAATGCTCCATAATGTCATTGAACTATTATCTGGTGTTTCAGCCCACGTGACGTGGCATATTATCCTGTTGGAAAAAGTCATCACCTGCCGAGATCACTGTTGACATGAACGGAAACACATGATCTCTAATGATGTTCACATAGATTCCAAAAACGGCAAGAATTGTTCTTTGGGAATAATATACCCTAATGAGAGCCCTGAGAAAACATTACCCACAACATAATATAACTGTTATTTTTTTATACCACACAAACTGTTTATCTGAATGCCAGGAGCTCTGCTGTAGGTTTGCGTATTTGCATAGTTTGTCAATGTCATAAGCCGGATTAGCTGATAATAATCCATTCTTCTATGGTCCTATACCCATGTTCCATGACCCGTTGCAGTCACTATTGACATGATGTCAGCACATCCAGATGTTGATTGCGTATGTCCATACGCAGCAGTGTAGCTGTCCTGTGTGTAGAGACATGCCATCTGGGTAGTTATAGTTGTAGCTGCTAATAATATAGATCGTTGTAGATTTTCAGTCAACGTAAATAATGCACAATGATCTCCAAACACCTTAAAAATCAGTGCATTTTAGATGGTGACTAAGTGTTTACCTATTCGTGTACCGCATTTGGTAAATACTCACATTACCTGCTCATGAGAAGCCCACTATATCGTCAGCTGTCCAACATTAATCGTTGCTGTTGATGGTGTATTAATCTATGAAGATACTGCTAGATTTTTTTATTAAGGAAACGTAGTCAATAATTGTGTTGTGTATTGATAGAACGTATAATTATTTGAAATTATATATTCCAGACATCGTACCACTAAGAATCGGAGAATGAACTCTCTAAACTTAATGAATTAGAAAGTCTCCGGTATCACTCTCCTACAAGCATTCCGTATTAAAAATCTGTTTTTATCGAAGAGGCATACATAAACTTTTCATACGAAGGACTTTTCCACTGAAAGCCCAAACAATGTATTGCCCTCATTTATACATTTATACAATTCGTTAAAAAATAGTGATAATTAATAAAAATACTTCAGAATTACATATCTTAATTAATTATAATGAAAATCAACATAATTAATCCCTAGGGTTCAAATCTCTCATGTAATGACTCGAAAACACTGTGTACATTGACAATTTTTAAAGTGTTATCTATAAATAATTTCTTCCGCATTTTTTATGTTTAAATAATTTCCTTTTTAAAGTTAATGTAATAAGTTAAATAAATCACTTTCTTTCATAGCTTTTCATTTTATAAATTATATGTAAAATGAACATTTCATGTTAACAAGTAAAATAAAAAATCAGTACATACTGGAATTGTATGAACTGAAAAATTTCCGAACACGATACATAATTTGTTGTGTGTTTCCTTATCTTATAAGCCAAATAATATTAAAAATATTCTCGTTTTAATTTCTTGCCAGGAATTATAATTTTTTTAAAATGTTGGATTTTATGCGTATTCTTTTCATTCTAGGGTTTTCAATCAAACACTCTTTCCATCTGAATATTTTTGTTAATGTTGTAGAGCTAATTTTGTTCAAAAACATCAAGTCAGCTGAAGAAACGATGTTAACTAAGTAATACTATATTCTTATTCTAAATTTAGTAAGTATTTTAAAAAAAATCTTTTTTTATATTGACTCATTTAAAAGAGATTTCATTGAAACTTTCGTATTCATGCATGTCTTACAATCTGTGTGTGTATTTTACACTTGTTATCAGTTGTAATAATCGCCATAGATGCCAATATATTACATAGTTTAAAGCAGAGGTTCCCAAACCTTTGTGTCTCATAGACAACTTGCCATGTTTTTCTGTTTGGGGTAGACCCCTTACTTACCTAACAACGAATTTTTGCAACTTAAATATCTTGTGGAGAGCTGGTATAGAGCTATACTTACTTTAAAATATTTAAATTTCTAACTGTAGTGAAGTATTGTGTTTAAAACCTAAAACACACAATTAATTAAATTAAAACTTAATTACTACTTATATATATATAATAATAGTTACATAAAGTATAACTGAGCAACAAACGAATGTGCTTTTAATTGGAGAGATAAATCTGGTGCTTCGTCCGTTCTGGTACATCTGAAATTGTTGATATCCGTTTCTAAATTTTACTTTAAGATCTTTTTAGTGCATATTCCGAACAGCTCCTCTTGTAATATGTCATTTGTTTTTTTCTTTCAATGTGATTATATTAATTAATTGCCTACTGTGGTATTACCATTATATATATATATATATATATATAAGTAGTCAAAGCATTCTCAAACCTAGTTTCAAAATCTAAATAAATGGGATTGAAATGTTGAACGTACACTAAAACGTAAATTTCCTGCCAAACTGTGTGTGACAAATTGAGAAACTAAGCAAATTCGGGACGTCCTATATTATAAATCTTAGCTCAATTATGGCAAGAAACGCCGAAATAATGGTCTATTAACTCAAATTAACTTCATTAAATTTAGCAAATAAATTTGTTAAACAGGTAAATCTGGTTTTCACCTGATTAAATTCTATTTTAAAATTAAATTCATGATCTGGTATAAAGAGAGTCACTATCGTAGACCCCCATTTACACTTCATGGACCACCAAATTATTTTTTTCGCTGAGGTGCACCCTCTGCATGTTGCCATAGACCCCTGAGGGTCTATATAGACCACTTTGGGAATCACTGGTGTAAAGCAAAGTTCCCTAAAACCCGAGCCGTGAACCGGTAATGGTTCGTAGATCAAATAGTCCCTGGCTGTACAAAGAACACTAAATTATTTCTATTTCATTTACTACGGTGTATTTGTCTTGGGTTTGTGCGACTTTCCATGGAAACCATTTATATTCCTTGCTCAATCACTTTATATTCGGCTTTTGGTTTAACTGACTTTTATTTTAAAGGCAATAAATTAGAATAATTAAATTTAAACAATCTTAAATATAAGCACTCTTCCATGGGTCCTCTGTAAGATTATCAAACGTTGACCGGTCTGCGGTGATAATAAGGTCGGGAAACAATGATGCAAGATATTTAACTATTTCTTTTAGTATGTTTACTTTATATTGATACATCTAGAATAAACTTTTTTAGGTACATATTCTTACGTTTGCCGCAAATTCAATTTATTTTATGCTACTAAATAAAATCCATCCAGATAAAAACAAAAATTTATTTTCAAAACAGCTTGCACTTGAGTTATCTGAAATTAGTGACTGGTTTATTCTTTTGGATTTCTTGTAATATGGTCTAAATGAAAAAGAGGCAGATTTTCGGAATAATCAATTTGAATAAGAAAAAGAAATAAAAATATGCTCAGTCACATTAACTCCTTTAATTCCGTAAACTTACTTAATACGTGCAGACAAGCATCTATACTCTCCTACATTTTCCTTTTCTATCGCTATAGCCCTATGCTTAGAAAAGGATGGCATCCAAACGGAATATCTTCGTAAGTCACTGTTCCTAAGCGCTGTATAGGACTATAAATTATTCCTGAAGCCTTTACAAGCAAGTGATAAATGATCGAAACTGACATCTTTGATCCTGCGCCACCTCCCACATAATGTCTTTAGCCTTTCCCATGCACTGATGGAAGATAATTAACAATGCGTGACCTTAACAAAAGAGGCCTGTTTCAGAGGAGCAGGATGACGGGCTCTTTGCCCGAGCAGGATTAAGTGTAGAAAAGCTTCTAGGGATGAAGCGCACGCGAAACGTCTTGGCTTGAAAGGAAGGCACCAAACTCGATGAAAAGGCTGGCTTCAAATGTAATGAGGAGTTCCTACGTGGGTGTCGTAAAAGGATTTTCAGACAATTACTTCTATTTTCATAATGAGGATGTGAAATTTGAGCGATTGTCGTTTTTAAAAATGCGAATTATTTAATGGTGGCATTACGCGTCTATGTTTATTGTAAAAATAATTTAAAGATTAAAACCTGTTAAGGAGCTTAAACAAGAGAAAGGGTAATCTGAACGTAAACTAAGATTAAATGAATACATAACTAAGTAAATTCTAATCTTTATAATACAAGTTTGTATCATAGTAAAAGCTATTTTCTTATATTATAAATTTCTAAAGCAAGTTGATACATGTAACAAATGAAAAGGTTTTTTGTATGTAGAAACCATTTCAGAATTTTAAAATAAATTTAGTTATTAAAAATATTTTTTATCTAAGGCTTAAAATTTAAACTTACAACAAACATGATATTTTCCTTAAAATTATTTTTTTATTCTAAAGAAAAATCAGTATAAGAAATGTAATTAAATTTTTCATTATATATTTAATTTTAAAAGAGATTGAATTATTTCCTTTTATTTTACTAAAATATATTTTTTATCATTTTTTTTATTTATTTAATAAGTAATTCAGATTTTATTAATGCATCACATACATTTTTGATTAAAAAAAAAAGATTTCCAATAATTACATAATTATTTTTTCAGGGATATTTGTATATTTTTGCGAATAAATGTAAATTTCTAATGCATATGCATAATTTCGAAAGATGAATACGATCTAAATTTTGCTTGTTTTAAATCGTAATTTCTAAAAGTTTATGTTTTAAGAATGTTATTGAATATCAAGCGAAAAGCAAACCATTTATTTAGTAGAATGTTAAATAATAATTTATGGGTAGCACATTATATTTTCCTGAATTATTTAGAGTAAATCATCGCTACTTCCCCCCTAAAAAATCTAAAAATATTTTAAGCATTATTATTCTTAACAATACTATTTTATAAATTAATAGTTGAATTATTTATTAGAAGAATTTACTTTTAACTTGAGTTGAGAAAATAAAATAATAGACACGTATGTGATAGAATTAAATCATTTTTATGCTCATTTAAAACATTATTTTACTAAATGTCATATTTGCTTAACGAACTTGGTAATACTCTAAAGATTAGTACATTTACTTAAATAACGCACTGAAGTATTCATAAATTTTGAAATTTAAATACACTTCAAGTTTGTGATTGTCGATATAATGGATTAAATATTTCCTTTTAGAATAAAAACATATGCATTTTAAAATACAAAGTCTTAAATATTCTTCGAACTAACTAAATATAAAAAAAAAACTAAAGGATTTTGTAATAATTGGATTTTAATTATTTATTAAGAATATTTAAAGGGTTTCAGTTTCTCTGCATAAAATATTAGTTTTCTCTGCTTTTGAAATTCAAAGATTAACTTTCTCTTTCAACTGAATTTCTAGAGCTATAATTACAGAATAATAAATTAATCATATCCATATATTTGCATGAATAATAATTCCACTAATATTTTTTTATCTATCAGAAATATTTCCATTTGAAAATTCCTTTTATCTTAAAATGTTAATCATAAGAGTATAATTTATAGAAGTACATAATAAATATCTTAATATTATTTAAGCTTCCAACTGCTTTTAAGCAGAAAGAAAATAATATATATATATATATATATATATATATATATATATAATATATATATATATATATATAATGAAAAAAGGATTCAAACGATAAAGTGGTCTTTGAAATTCTTTGGATAAATATATAATTTAAATGAAAAGGAATGTTAGACTGTTAATTGTAAATTGAACAGAGTAAAAGTAGCTAAGTTTTCACATTTTAAAAGTGTTTTGTTTTCAAATCCAGTGTAACCTCTATGAGAATTTTAGGTATTTATAACTTAATTAATTGCTGGTGAACTTAATATATGTAAAAAACGGCTATAATAAAGATAAGTTTAATCACAGACACACATTTCGTTTTAATTAAATGTTTTTATTGATGCATATCAAGTAAACCATAAATTTATTAATACATCAATTTGATGCACGCAAAATATGTCACACATTTTTCCAACTATTATAGCAATGTAAGGTAAATAATGATCGCATGAAAGAATATATAAGCGTTATTATATTTCGCATTGGTTATATTGCTGTAATACTAATTACTTTGATAGACATACAAATTGCCATCAATGTTTATTTGATGCCATCATGCTTGGCTTAATTGATACACAAGAAAATATGACGCCTATGTTTCTCACTGTTTTATCATTTTCAGGTAATTAATAGTCGTATTATAGAGTATAATATTAATGTACCTTACTTTAAACTCATATAGTTTTATTTTTTAATTTTTTTAAAAGATATATTTAAATTGCCATTAACTGAAGAATTAGACACTGCAAAGGAAGAATGATTAAATTGAATTTTGGCAAACACATTTTTGGTGTTATCTTTTTTTTTTTTCAATCTTGTTTGTGATTTTTCTCCGGTTTTATTAATTTGTATTTTAGAAATGGACAGTTGCTTGTATTTTTTAAAACTCTTTATTTTAGTTTCTAAGAACCAAAGTGAAATTTTCTTGAAGTAATCGTGAGGAAATACAAAAATGCTGTAATTTACATTATACATTAAAAAAGAATACCAAGGAGTCGCTATTATAACTGTATGGATATTTTGGTAGAGTACAGTGATTTAGTTTTATAGGAATATCTAGCTTCACAAAAAGATGCAATTATACCTGGATTTCTACTTTAACACTGACATATTTTAAAACAAAAATAAACGATGTATGCTAAAATAAGTCATTAATGAGACATGCTAATACGAATCATTTAATTCTCACATACGATAAGTTATAGATCAGTTAGAATAAATGTATCATAAAATTTGGTAAGTTAAGCTTTTAACACTTTTCCCATGTCTGAAGAAATTTCAGAGTGACCTACGTACCTTGCATTTTTCTACTTTTGTTAAATAACTATGTTTTTCTCAAAAGGAAGTACTAATGCCTCTGATTTTTTAAACGCTATACTATAAATCTAATGGATATAGTAAGACAAACTTGTTTTTTATGCCCTTATTTTTTTAAGTTCTTCATTATAAATCTAATGGGTATATTAAAGCATGCATGTGTATTTTTTTCGTTGAAAAATAATACTAATAACAAAACTGCATCTAAAATTTATTGGAAGTCTTCAAGAACTTCACTGTACACTATAATAATGGGGAAAAAATTAATCTGATTTTTAATTTTTCTTTTTGCTCAAAAAACTCAGTCTTATATTTCAAAATGATAAGTCCCTAAGCGAGAATTCTATAAAGAACAATTACAAAAAGATCAGAGAAAAGAAGAAAGAAAAAAAAAGCATCCAAATATATTTCACATAGTAAAGCGATTTATCATTTTGTTTCCAATTCTACTCACAAAACTATCTCTTTTCCTCAAAGGGTAAAAAATAGAATGGAAAAAATAAAGAAAAATGTATGACTGTAATTTCTCAGGAGAGTAAAACCAATTTCCCAGTTTCATCGCGCTCAGTTGAACTCAGTGAGTGGTTGATTGCAGTTACGTTTTTTTTTATTCATTTTATTTTTATTTTACGTTCTTCTCTTTATTTCATTTTGTTTACTTACTTATGATAGAATCGGAGAGAGAGCATATACGTTTCTTTGTTCTCAGCTAAGTCGATTTATATATAAAAAAGAAATCCATAGATAGGAAGTAAAATAGGTAACTTTGGTCCAGAAGTCATCACGGCACAGTATAAAGTCGATTTATATGATGCGCTTCTCTAGAGTGATTTAAATATCTTCGTTGAAACCTTTGAATATTCCGAATTTCAAATGTGTTTTTGTACATAATGATGCCTCTTTTTTTAAATAGTGATAAGTCAATTTTAATTTAAATTTCAGAGGAAGAATATTGCTTAACACATATCTGGAACCAAGAAGGGGCAAAATTATGATGATCTAGTTTAATATTTCTAAATAGAAAAGAAAATGAATGTAATTTATTCTCAAGTAGGACACTTATATATTACCGTTAAGAATGTTATAAATTTAAAATAAAATTGAATTAACTATGATACATGTATTTTTTTACAAATTGCTGTGCAATTTAAACTATAAAAATTCGTGAACATATTAGGTATTTAATTGACTTTTTGTATTTAAAAATATTACTTATTTTTATAATTATTTAACTCTAGGAAATTTTTAAAACATGAATAAGCTTTCTGGTGAAAATATTATTTTCTTCAGTTCTTATTTATGTAACAATTATTATATATATATAGTTTTCTAATCAATATTAATTATGAATAATAAAAATTGTTTTTATTACTTATTAATTATTTTCTGGGGGATCTTAATCTTAAAACAAAACAGCATTTTCCATAAAAAAGTGAATTTTATAGTAAAACATTGAACATCAATAAGCTTTTTTTTTACGATATGTGTTTTGTCTATTGATTCACATCTGCTAGCAAAAAATTATTTCAAGAAATATGCTCACTCTTACAGATTTCCTTTATAACTAATGACCTATTAAAATATTTCAGAAAATGAATGAGCATTTTACAAAAGAATATCCAATTGTTTTAAAGTATTTTGTTTATATATCTTTATCAATAAATATTATTATGTACAATCTTAATATTGTAATTATTTTTATATGAGTTAAATTACTGTTTCTATTACGATTTGCTTGTTATTAAATTGTTTTTAACTTAAACACAAGAACTGTTATTTCATTAATATGAGTATTAATAAATAGGAAAAGAAACATACACTCACATATTGCATGATAATATTGAGGCTTGGAGCAAGTAATGCTTTTCATAATAAAGAAATGCCATGATTTCACTTGAGACATTCAGAAAAGAAAACTTTTTATACTGATATAATAATTTTTAGAATATGAAATAAATTACATTTTATTTTTGGCCCTTATTTCTGACACATGCAATAAAAATGTCCTCAAGTAATTAAAGTTTAAAAAGTTAATTAATTTCAAGGAACCAACATGGTCTTACCTTATGTGTCTAAGAAGAGAAAATAAGAAAAATAAATTATATAGCTATATAGATGGAGAAAATAGTTGTAAATTCGAAAAAGTACTAAATTTCCATCTATTTCTGCTCGCGTTTTCTCTTTACAAATAGTCTATAACTATGTAAATTATTTATTAATTTCAGTTCCCCAACTTCCTTATTTGTCACTTGACTATGGTTCAAAATTACAAGATCTGTTGCCAATATATATATATATACATATAAAACAAGTATAGTAAACATATTTTCAGTTATTTTTTAAATTTTTTTTTCAAAAATATAGAACATTTTTAACAAATATTTAATTTTTATAATCTATATTTTGAATTAAATTGAATCTGGCGTTTATTTCAGTCACCTCTGTTTTTATTTGTTTTACCTGTGTACGTGGCAACAAATTTTTTTCAGTTATTATCTAATCTGGAAATTACACTAAACTCATTAAAATTAATCACCACTGAAAACATATTTTTTAATCTTCATTTATTTGCTTATAAACCAAACACATCTCAAGTTACAATTATTTTACCTTAATGTCTTCAGTGACAAGAATCACGAATTCTCGTTGCTGTTTTTGAAATGTCCTAGTAGTTATAGGATTTAAAAAAAAAAAACATTGTTCAAACAAAAAAAAATAATGAAATCTAATTCTAAAGAATTCCTTAATTATTTTCCATTTTAATATAATATAAATGAAAATAAGCATTCTTCTCTCAGAATATTGATTTTCATCTTTAAAACAGAATTTTGAAAGCGTTGTTGGAGAAAAATTATTTATTTATTTTATTTTATTTTCTCTTGACGTTTTAGTTTATGACAGCATTTCCAAGTTTCTAAAATTGGCTTGACAGTTTTCTTGCAGGGCCTTTTAGTGATTCGGAACGAGAAAAATGACAGAACAGTATTTCATGTGGCTTTTAAAAGAATGTCATGCATTAATTTTTTTTTTATCCTTTAAAAAAGTTCCTGAGAGTTTAACATTAGTGTTTTTGAGTAACGTACAATAATATTTTCAAGCTCTTTGTTCTTTAAAAATTTCACATTTATTATATTCTGAAATAATTTAGTCCTGATGTTAATTTTTTTAAAAACGAATACAGGAAACACATTTTTTATTCATTAATTTTATTATTACCTATAACCTTTTGTAGGCATTTCATACAATTAATGAGTATTTTATCATCAATCCCAAATGAACCTAAATTTTTAAGCAAATACATAAATAAATTAACGTTTTTTTTATAAAAAATACATACATTTTGTAAAAAAATAATGATAGATTTACTTTAAACTGATTATACATTCCATAAATCTTCAAAAATTAAAATTTGAAACACATAAAAAATATCATTAAACATTTTAGTCAATACTTAATTAAAGCATAAACTATTTTTAATAGTATAAGTATTTAGAACTGCCCTAACTATTTTAGTAGATGTATTTTCCCCCATTATTTTTATTTGCATATTTTCCAATGTTATGAAATAAATATCAAATTCCTTTGCTATAAATATTTCCCAAGTGTCTATTTACAGTTTCTTCAAAAAACAATACTCTTTCAGCTTTTAAATAAATAAATATTTAATATCGAATATAACACTATATGTTAATATTTTTCAGTATTCTTTAATTTAAACATAACCCTTCTTACTGCATTAAATATTAGAATTTATAACTAAGTTCTTTTATTTTTATTTTTCATAATTATGTATTCACCAATGTTTACTTCCAGAAAAATTTATTACATTTCATATAATTGCATTGTTATTTTTTTAAACTGATCAGGAATATCTTGTTATATTTTATCTATAATAAATCTTATTCTCATTTTCTAAGATATTAGTTTATTTTTGTCTATTAATTTGTTTAATCTGTTAATTTCATAAACTTGTTCATTTTTATAGTTAATGAAACATCGTTATGTTATGTTTTCAAATCAAATCTAAAAGAGAAAATGTACATTATTTCAGTTCTTCTGAAGAAAAAGTAGTGCTGAAAAAAATTTAATAAACTAGCCATATTGTTATTGATTTAATTTTTCTATAGAATAATACAAAATGTTTCTTAGAACAACAGAGTATGTAGTAATTGCATTTTAATTCAAGCTCAGGTTGAAATTTTTGCATACAATTGGTTATAAATTTATAAGTAATTAATAAAATTTCTCAACAGGATTTCATAACAGAGAAAAAAATATTTCAAAATCAATATGAATTGATGGATGTTCAGTTTTCCTACCAAACTCTGCTTCTTTAGCAGAACTGAATGAAGTTATAAATGCCAGATAAGTTCTTCATGAATTCAGAAATTCATGATAGTTTTATACTCGTAGATGATAATATTCTAGAAAACTTAAAACAGAAATCACTAAGAAATGTTTTGTAATGGCTTGGTACAAAAATAGAGACTAAAGTAACACAATTAAAATTAATGAACAAATGTGTGACATCTTTAGGGGATACTTTGCTGAAGAAGACAAATAATTGGCACAAATGCCGATATTCTCTGGTGAATGCCATCAATCACGTAGTAGCTTGTTGTATGCTGACCATCATTATTTCTCACACCAGCAAATGTTGACAATTACCGTGCACCACTGATAATTAATTTTAAATAAAAGATGAAGAAAAATGTTAAGTAACAGCTCATACAAATAAATCCCAAATGTTAAAACACAAATAGTTCAATCGAAATCATAAAAGAAAATATTATCAATACTAAATTTACACGTAATATATGAGATGAATAGTATAATCATATTTCTTTCATGGATTTAATTTTTTGTGACACTTTAAATTGTACATGAATACTTATCTTTTATAACTGCTTTTAGTCGTGGAAAACTTTCTTTCTCAATTACAGCATTCTAACATCACAATTTTAACATATCATTTTATTTAATTCTACTTTTATTATTTTTACTATTATGACGCCATGACTTTGTATTAAAAACACTTACTAACAGTTATCTTATATACGTAATGAGATAGATAGATATGAATCATCATTTTTACACTGCTTGGATGTTTGCTTACGTTTCTAAATTTACGTGAACGTGAGAAAAATGTGAAGTGAGCATTTCGTAGAAAAGTAGAGTAAGTTTCCCCAGAGATAGAGAGAGAGAGAAAGAGATCAGATGTCAAGAGCGCGGTAGAAAAATATGGTTTTTTTTGGTCAAAGAATGCGTTATTTTGCAACAAATAACACATAAAACTCTAAGCTATTAACTCTAAGGTGCATGTAGCCTTACCCATCAACTTTAAATTCACTTCAAGTACTTCTGCGAGCATTGTTTTTGAGAAGAAATATCACCTGTAGAAGAGTAATTTTCTTCTCAAAATTATGAACTGATTACTGGTACAAATTGTGTAAAGATAAATTATTATTTTTATTTTGTGAAAGGTATCGTGATTATGTTTTAGATATATGTTTTCAACTACGATGAATGGGGATGAAGATTTTGTAAAAATTATAACTCTCGAGTTCATTTTATTTTAACCATCATATAATGACGAATTTCAGGAGAAAAATCATTTTCAGAATTAATAGAAAAATCAGATTAAACGGAGAAAAAATGTCAAAGAATGTTATTGCAACAATAACACATAAAACTCTAAGCTATTAACCTAAGGTGCATGTAGCCTTACCCATCACTTTAAATTCACTTCAAGTACTTCGCGAGCATTGTTTTGAGAAGAAATATCACTGTAGAAGTAATTTTTTCAAATTATGATGATTACTGGTACAATTGTGTAAAGATAAATTATTTTATTTTTATTTGATTATGTTTTAGATATATGTTTTCAACTACGATGAATGGGGATGAAGATTTTGTAAAAATTATAACTCTCGAGTTCATTTTATTTTAACCATATAATACAATTTCAGGAATCATTTTCAGAATTCATGAAACTTCCAGCATTTCGGCAATGGCCGGTATTAAACATTCATTTCGAACCCCACTGGAGAGTATCTGTACTTGCTAATATGTACCGACGAAATGGTTTGAATCTCTAATAATACAGCTGAGAAATTGGTCTTTCAGAGACTTATTTGGTACGTATCGACATTCATCAGAGAACATTGACATTCTATAATTTCAGTATTTCCCGTCAGCAAATAAAAAAATACCAGAACATAATTTCAGGCTTATTTTAAAATTGTAAATAATGTTATGATACATGTCAGAAATTCACTTGCAAGATAACAATTAAATGCAACAACTTCATGATACATAGAATTGTGTTCCAAAAACCTATTCTGGGAAATTCTAAATTGTGATCATTATCATGTTAGGGAGGCAAAAGGGATTTAGTGTTATTTGTATGGATATCGTTTTTCGACAGAACTGAGCAATTATTTTTAGGTTTACAATGATATTACACTTGAAGAAAAATGTATACAAACGTCGTTAAATCCAAATAAAATTGTTTCATTAATTTTACAAAAGCTTTCGTTAAATATTAACTAATTTTTTAAAGAAAGTTTAAAACTGTTCTATAAAGTATTTTTTTAGTTGTACACTTTTTGTATAAGACTTGTGTACGTGTTCTAATATTTTGACAAAAATATAAATATTCGCAATTGCTTAAAATCATTTTTTTTTATTCAAATAATTATTTACTTTAAAGTACTTACTTACTTTAAAGTAAATAATTATTTGAATTAAAAAATGATTTTAAGCAATTGTGTATAGTCATATTTTTGTCAAAAAAAGTAAAAAAAAAATGCGTTTTGACATATGATGAAACTGTAAAACTGTACATACAGTGGTGGCAAAAAGTCCTGAACACACTCATTTTTTAGCGTAATTTTTGTGTTTAACTTCATTTTTCGTAGTGAAATTATCCAACTTTCTTAGATATTGTTATTGATTTTAATGTATTTCTTTATGCTGATTTCTAATCTACTACTAGTTTCTTAATGACTAAAATATTTTTTGTAGTAAAGCTGCCTGAACACAATAATGTGAAATGTGTGCAGAATAAAACAATATAGAATAACATAATATGCAAAGAAAAATAACACGAAAATTGACAAAAACGGTATATTTAATAAGCATTTTGAAA
The DNA here is from genome assembly GCA_019973975.1 of Trichonephila clavata. Taxonomy (NCBI): domain Eukaryota; kingdom Metazoa; phylum Arthropoda; class Arachnida; order Araneae; family Nephilidae; genus Trichonephila; species Trichonephila clavata. The sequence goes on from BMAO01004416.1 coordinate 204,277, forward strand.
ATTACATTGTTGTCACATGTTAGAAAATCAATATTTTATGGGCCAGCCGTTTGCTTTAATTACGGCTCTACATCTTTTTGGCGTGGAATGCACCAATTTCAAAAGAAGATCTTTCGGGACAATATGGTTTAAGGAAAATATTAAAGCTGCTAAAGTACCATGTGGCCTTTCTACTGTTGTGAGAACTTTGAAAAGATTTTCTGAAACAAATTTTATTGCGGACAGGGGGCGATCAGGACGACCAAGAAAAGCATCTTTACCTGAAGACAGGTTATTGCACAGAATTTCACTTTCAAACAGAAAGCTTAATTCCTCGCAAATTTTGAAACAATGGACTTTGACATCAAATGTGAGTGTGTGCCCAAGAACTGTTAGAGGAAGACTGCTGGAAATTGGGTTACGAGGCTGTAAAGCGCGCCTAAAACCATTACTGACTGAATTTCAACGCAAGAGGCGATTGACGTGGGCAAGGGAACATTCATTATGGACTGTTAAAGACTGGGGAAAGGTAATATTTAGTGACGAGGAGACAGTTTTGTATTTCTGGTAACCAAAGTAGTGCCTATGTAAGACGACGCACTCATTAGGAATTCAGCCCTCAGTGTCTGAAGCCCACAGTAAAGTGATACCCATGGATTACATTGAAATACTACAAATAAATTGCTACAACTGCGAGAGATCTTTTTGGGAATCAGTCAGGATTTTTCAGGATGATAACGCCCTTGTTATCGTGCAAAGGTAGTCCAGAAATGGCTGAAAGACATACTGTGAATAGAATGAACTGGACAGGACAGTCTCCCGACCTTAATCCGATAGAGAACTAATGGTTTAAAATTGGTTATGAAATTTCAAAGAAAAAACCTTCAAACAAACGTGAATTAATTGAAGCTTTAATATTTTCCTTCAACCATATTGTCACGAAAGATCTTCTTTTGAAATTGGTGCATTCCATGCCAAAAAGATGTAGAGCCGTAATTAAAGCAAACGGCTGGCCCATAAAATATTGATTTTCTAACATGTGACAACAATGTAATTTTCAAAATGCTTATTAAATATACCGTATTTGTCAATTTTCGTGTTATTTTTCTTTGCATATTATGTTATTCTATATTGTTTTATTCTGCACATATTTCACATTATTTTGTTCAGGCAGCTTTACTACAAAAAATATTTTAGTCATTAAGAAACTAGTAGTAGATTAGAAATCAGCATACAGAAATACATTAAAATCAATAACAATATTTAAGTTAGTTGGATAATTTCACAACGAAAAATGAAGTCAAACACAAAAATTACGCTAAATAATGAGTGTGTTCAGGACTTTTTGCCACCACTGTAATTTTAAAATATTCGTAAGAGCAAATTTGTTATCTTATGTCCCAATGATTTTTATTATTTTAGGACAAAATAATGAGAACTGTAACAGGTGCAGAAAAATAATATATAATAATCGCTATTCTCCACGACGCAAGGGGACAAAAAACATACTTAACACACATTTCAGAATACATTTAAAATCCTGGAATTAGAAAAGCAAATTTCTACCTACGAACGTGGGGAATTTTTTTCGAATTAATTCTTGAGAAGAAGGTAGAACTTCCCTCCCAAAATAACAAGTAGCACCACCTAGCTACTGCTTATAATAAATGGAAGGTAGCTTTTAATATATGGTGTAAGAGCTCTTGGTATTCGTTTTACTAAGCAATTTTAATTGACTCTTATCTTAAATTTCGATCTGAAGCCCATAATTAATTTCAATAGCAACATGTTACTAGTATTTTGGGTTTAAATCCAAATAACGTTTTCAATTATTTTATTGCATTAAATCTCAGTGAAGAATTTATTCTCTGTAGAAAAAATATTCAGAGTATTAACTAGCTGATATATAAACATTTTTTTTAAAAAAAAAATCTTATCTGAAATTTTTTAATCCATAAAATCAACCGTTATATAAAAGTTTATTCCTCTGGTGGTTTATTCATTTGAATAATTTACGATTATTTTCTATTCCCTAACAGAAAATATATGTTTAAAATTTAAAAATATCTGATTGGAAATCGTTTCAAAATAAATTGGGTTGATACAAATACAATACAAGTCAGAATTGTTTATATTTTTGCGTTTTCTTGAATTTAGGTTTTAAAGATATACATATATATATATATATATCCATAATCAATCGAATGGGAAAAACATTTATGTAAGACAATTTTAACTCCAATTAATATATTATACCTTGAAAAAGTTGGTAAAATGTTTGTTTTTTTATAAAAAGTTTTTTTTTTGCATTTAAAACGTAATTATGGATTTAAATGTAATTAAATTTAAAATTCACAGATGTCATGTAGCTGATTTAAAGTGAACGGACGCTTAAATTTTGAAGGCGTTTCAGTTTCTCTTGATATGCCAATTTCCATAACTTATTTCAAGATGATATGTATTTAAAAATTATTTTTGTCGCTATATTTAAAAAAATATGAATAATTTATGTAATCAAAAACTAAATCAATTTTTGTATAACATTATTTATGCAATAGATTGCAATAATTAACCTGAAATTCTTTTTTAAAAGGCGTGTGGAAATAACTTATAAAAAAATGTATCTTAAACATATGTTTTGATTCATGTGTCACCAAATTTTTCAATGTTCTAACCCAAAAATCATGAAACTTAAATTTTCCCAATCATCCCAACTTTTCGAAGCAGGCATGTATATTTTTTCGCAATTGTGACTCTATAAGAATAAAATTGTTACTAGTGTAGAACAAATTAGTTTGAAGAAGGAGAGTCAGAACTGCCGAGATTAATTGTTGAAAAAAATTCTTTTTGGAATATACAGCTCTTACATCCACAATGTAAGCAGTTACAAGAACAGCAATTTTTTTTCAGAAATCAACTATTTAAGAAAGAGTAATGAGGAAATATCAGTACCACGTGAAAAAGGAAAAAAAAAATTCCTTTTATAGCAAAACTAATTTTTTTCTAGCATATTTAAATAAATTATTTTCATTTCATTTCATTTCAATTTTTAACTTTTAAACATGAATTATCGCTGAAAATTCTACCCGAATCTCAGAATAATCTTAGGAGTTTTACTACTTGTTCAAAATGATAAATGGAAATGTCATTTTAAAAGGGCAAGTATTATTAATCATTGCGATGTATACACATTTAAATGAATATAACTTCCTAAAATACACAATTTACTTTTTTTAAGAAAAGAAAGAAAACACACTTCAATTAATTGCGCAAATTCTCAATTAATATGCACCGACACACTCATATATTATAAATTCATCGACATAAATAGCAGTCCTTTTTAACAGATAATTATCAGCACAAGAAATAAGCTCTTAATTTTTACAAAAAGAAAACAAAATGCTGCCATCTCGTTTTCCAAGAAAATTCCGTTTGTGTGTGAATTCCTTCTTATAAATCACACATACTTTCTTTTCTTTTTATCCAACATTCTTAATATGCTTTTAATGCTGCAAACCAAAAAAAAAGCGAAATGTAATGAACTCCAAAGAAGCATTTTAATTACTACTATATCTGAAGAGGTAAGGACGTTTTACGGGCAATTACGCTTAATTGAAAACGTGCAAGACATTTGAAGTAGCAAGGAAAAAACATAACCGTGCTGTTTTAAAAGGAAATCCTTGCATTACATGACACTAAATTCAAACGAAAAAGCACTTAAATGCAGTTTTTTCTCCCTGTATTTTAAATCTGAAAGGGATTATTAAATATTTAATTTCTGCCACATCTTTTTCGGGGAACATGCATTTACAAATCTCTTTTTTTTTAACAAAAAGAGTGTCAATGAGTTATCCGGAGAAAAAATGTGTGCTCATACTTTATTCAAATATTCTTCAGCCTGGGAATGCTGTTTTCTTCTTTTTTGCTCTTTCTTTCCGTCGAATCGTTTCATATTTTTCTTCTTCTCCGGTTGTGAATCTTTTAAATGTGCAAGATAAATTGGATCATTATACTTCTAGATTTCACCAAATATTTTGCTCTTGAGATTATGAGAGAAGTTGCTATTTCACCGAACTTCATTTTTTACCCTTCTTTAGAGTATTATTTCCAGAGATATCAAGAAATATTGGGGATAAAGTGTTTTCAGATGAATTTTTTTCACAAAAAATTAACAAATGAGTTATTTCCATAAATGTTTAAGCTATTTACAATCATATTTTTAAGTTCCATATAATTTTTTTATAGAAATAATTACAAAATTTGATAATTCAGTATTAGAGTTCTTAAATATTACAATATCTATCCTAATTTAAATATTTTCTACATGACACACTTAGATAATACGTTTACATTTGTACATTTCCGTTGAAAAGTTGAAATGTTATTAACTTATTTTATTTTAGAAAAAATAAGCATGATTATTTCTTTATTTTTAAAAATAAAATAAAATAAGGGAAGTTTTATCTTTGTGAATTATTTATTTCGTGATTTAATTTTTTATATTGTTATGTATAATTTAATTAGAGTATAAATATACTTAAAACGCGCAAGCGCGCATAGTTAATCATCTCAAATATATTCATTATAAGGCAACAGTAATTTACAACAGCAATAATGTGACTTCAACGAAAATCATTATTAGTTACTGAAAACCATCCATTCTTATGTTATTTAATACGTTATTGTGTTTTTAGTTACTGTGTGGGTAAATTAAAAATAGTCTCAAGGAAACCGTTAAGTGAATATTTTTTTAAACATAATTAAATTAAATTTTTAATTTTATTTATTTTATTAACGTAGCACTCTGAACAAACATTACGGCTATTGCGACGAACACCATAGTTTTAAACCAAGGTTAAATGACAAAATTGGGAGAGAAAAACAAATAAACTTATTTTAGTGGCCAAAAGGATAAAAAAATTTTATAATACATAAATATACATATATATATATATATATTCTCTCTACTATAGAGATATGAATCACAATTAAAAATCACTATAGACGAATTATACAAAAGCAGAAATAGTATTATAAACCAAATATTATAATTTTTAAACATATTATAACATATATGTATATATATTTATTACAAAAATATACAAAACTAGTTATAACCTAAGATAACTACATTAACGATAGAATAGTCTTAGCCAAAGTAATACTAGTAGTATACATACATATATATATATATATATATATATATATATATATATATATGTATGTATGTATAGTATAATAAATTGAAAAAAATAACAAGACTAAACTACAACTAACAAAGCCAGCAGATAGAAACCAGATTTTAAGACACATAACTATAAAAAAATGGGGGAAATGTATATTATACAAGATTTAAATAAACATATGTATAGCAGGAAACAGAGTTAGAACTTAAAAATGGAAGAAACCAAAAAAGTCAATGGACTAAAATGGAGACCTATAATGATTTATAAAGCTGTTGCTGAATTTGGACCAGCAAATTAAGGTTAAGTATACTTTATGGATTTATATATATATATGGGGGGGTGTATTTAAATATATACAAATAAATCACACAATTATATCTAAGCAAAAATTCGAAACCATATGAATCCTAGAATACGACATCCCATTTCAAAGAATCAATGACGAATAAAAACAATGAAGATCCAACATTTTCAAACCGAATTAAAATTGTATAAGATAAAATTTATAAAATATCCAAGTGCAACCTCGGACTTAGGACTGATAAGTGGGGTTAAACTAGTTTGATGGCACCAACCTTCCCCCTATTGCAACTTGGTAAACTAATCTGAAAATATCCAAATTCTCAAAAATTTAAAATTTAAAAAAACATTTAATACCTAAAAAATTAAACTATTGGCCATTGCATTCTGAAAGATAAAACATAAAAATATTAAAATGCTAAAACAACGAAGTGCATAATAAAACAACCATAAAACATCAAAGATTATGCACCGATCTTTGAAATGGTTGTATAGAATGAAAAAAACCTCAAAAGTTTGAAAGTTCAAATCAAGAATGCAGTATATTCAAAAAATTTAAATACCTAACAACATCAAAACAGATTACATAAATCATTAAACACTCACCCAAAATCATCCTATTAAATGAAATCGATGAACGGTATTTCAGTTTCTTAGCATATATATATATATGCTACAGTATTATAAACATTGCTGACTTATTACAGCTCTTATATATAAAATAGTTTATATCAACGTTTCTCAAACTGTGAAGCGTGCCCGCTAGAGGGCCTTGATACCCTCTGTGGAGGGCACAAGCATATCAAAAAGTTGAAAACAAAAGATTATTTTAAAAAACAATATTTATTTACTGATAGGAAGCAAAGCAAAATGCATTCTGACATAATAAAAAATAAAATACATATTTACACTGCAAACACATTTAAAAATGCATACATAAACTTATAAATGTATCTGCACTGCACAATGTGTATATGATCATTAATTTAACAATACTAATTTAAAAACAAATTTAATAATTACCAGAGGCTAGAATTATCTTGGGCTTTTCATATATAATACTGTATACAAAACTTCGTTTTTATGTTTATAATTTGTACGATTCATAATTAAAGTTGTATTGTAGCTTTAGCGTCAGAGTATACTATTATTTAATTCAGTACACTATTATATTATAAAACTAGGAGTGTGTGTGGGGGGTACGATGAAAATTATCGTTAAAAATTGGGTTGTAAATATTGAAAGTTTGAGGAACACTGATTTATATAAAAGGGGGTTGAACATGTTTTGTGTCTAGCCAACCTTACCCCTTTCTGTTAATAATACGGAGCAAAATCCCACTGAAAATAATTGAGAGAATATTTATAAATACCTGACAAAAAGAAGGTAACTTACTTAAAATTGCATAGCCCGCACTAAATCTCAGTACAATAAACAATTTATTGCCAGATTCTGGACCCAAATACAAATTCAAAGCATGGGATTAGCTGAATAGTAACACTTAGCAAAAGTATGAAATTAACAGAAATAAAATAATTAAATATTATGTACAAGTACTGATGCACACTAGAAATTTACATGTATTTCAACATATATATATATACGCATATATATATGTATATATCCTATCTCAATTATGCATAGTTACTATATAGTAAATATTTCTTGTACTCTGACCTATTTATTTCGTAAGTATGTTAACTTCTATAACCCTTCATACAAACTGTGTCTAAGTATTGAGATTGTTGGATTATTGTGTAAAATTAATGTATCTTAACACAATTGAACTAACCTTATTTCTTAAAATAATGAATATTCAATTTTAACATAAAAGCAAATTCTAGTGTAAAAATATTATGTATTTTAAGAACTTCCTTGAAAGTTTTGAGTTTATGATATAAAAAACTATAAATATTTTTAGAAGTCACATTGAAAATATTTTTTTTGACTTTAAATAAAAAATATGCAATTAAAAACATTTAATTAACTTCTTTATTGGCCCGCAATTATACTTTAGAGTAAACAAAAATTAATCACTAGTTTATTTACGTAACATTTCTTCACATTTTTAAGTATGTTGATAATTATTTTAATTACACCTCAGTTAGTAATTCATTATTGTGGTAAGCCTTCAAACATAATTTAATTATGTTTACTTCCACGCATGCATATGTTTTTAAGGTAAATACTATTATTTCTATATATTACTCCATTAAGTGTTATATTTACTAAAAATTACCTTGCTTAATAAATCTTCATTTTATCATTAAATGTTTACGTAAACACTAATTTAAACAGATGAATAATGAATATATGTAATCTTGATGCAGTATTTTCTATTACTACTTCTCTACTAAAAGATTAAAGAGTGTTTCATTATTTTCTCGCGCTCTAATAACATATTTGATACTCTGAAACGAATCATAGCACACAAAAAAAATCCCTCGGGTAATCAAAGCAACGCAGAAACAAGGCTTGTTCGCTATTTTTCTATCCAAATACAACGGAACTCTTCTTATCTTTGTTCTTTTTATGCAGGTTCTAAGACAACCGATCGGGAAACTAAAAATAAGAATAAAAGAACCGCACTTTCCCACCCCTTTCTTTGATGAGAAAAAACACTAAATTAATGGTTTCTTAAAAAACGTAGATTCAGTGAAAGTACAAACGAACAAAACGAAAGGCAAACATTTTTTATCCCCTTTCTTCCCTCCCTTCTTTTATCTGTGTGTTGTTTTGGAAAAAGTGCATAGTTGTGCCGAAGAAATGGCTGAAAAACGTATTTTTGTCTCAAAAAAATTCCGTAATCCATCATGATCTTAATTTAGAATGTGTTTCTAACACTTGAATAGATCGGTGGGTTGAGATTCTTTCTTAAAATTGATCGTCTCACTCTTAAATCGTTTTTAGGAAGCGTGAGGCAGAGAATTAGTTTTGGAGGAAAGGATTTGCTCAATGTCCAGGGAGCTGATTCTTTAGATACAAATCCTTTAGAGAAATATTTAGTAGCTGTTGCAAATGGAATCTAAAGATTTTAAAAAGATTTGCTTTGCATTCAGAGTAGAAGTAAACAAATTATAAGTAAAATACTTTACTTTTCCGTGCTGGTGAAAGCTTATTGAAAGTTAAGCCTAGTTTACGAAAGAATTTCCGTCGTTTTTAATTGCATAAATATTTTTAGTTTCAAATATAAGTGAAGGGTATTTCATTTAAACTGGATTTATTTATATTATGCTATGTAACTGTAAACATATAAAAATGTATGATTGTATTTTAATTAAAATAGTTTTCAGCTTACAGGATTAAAATTAATTCAATGATATTGTATTATTGTGATAAATGGCTCTGAATTACTTATACATGTTCTAAGAGAATAAGCATCTTTCCCAGTAGTTACATGTCATATGTTAGTAAAAAAATGTGATGTTTTAAATTTTTTATATTTTATAAAACTATAGGATGCATTAAATTGCAGCAACAATATAATAACTCGCACAATTTTCGGAAAAAAAATGCTTTATTATTTAATGAGTTGTTTAGTTTTATTTCAGAAAATACAGATGAGACACACACTCATATAAATATTGTTACTATATATGATATAATGATTATCTTCATTGCACTTTAAAAAGTTTCTCTCATGATTCATCTAGGTAAACTACGGATACTTTATAGTCTGTAAATTTACCAATATCATGTTTCAGTTAAGATTTTAAACCTAATTTTCTGAAATACCTTATTAATTATTATTCAAAGGGAAAAAATTAGAACCTAAATTTTTATGTATTTATTTCTATTCAGTGAAGCTCTTTACGAATTTTTATACAGTTTATTTTTAACGTAAGTTTTTCATAAGATATGTACATTGTTATTTGTTTACAAATATCTTACAAATATTTTTGAGCCAGTAATAGAGAATTAATAACTGCATTTGATAAACACATAACGTAACTAAAGACATTGATAAATTGAAGAAAATTATTTTGTTTAATAATCTTGTTTTATGAATTCTCCAGTGTTCGGGTCTTAGAATATGAGAAAAGTATTTTTAATAAAAATAATTCAATACGCTTGTTATATTAAATTATCGTTAAAATAAGAATTGAGGAAACATACTTGATTTTTGCAAGAAGACTAAAGACCACCTACAAAATTAATTTATCAAGTGTTCAAAAATCTGTATAAGCGCTATTTTAATTAATCTTTCAAATTGGATCACATTTACATCTACCTAGTATTTTTAAAATTGTTTTCTTACACTCATTGGCCGTAAGTGTACAAATGACTGTACACATATTGTTCTTTACACTTTAAAACAGTTTCAAAAAATTATTTTAAAGAAAAAATTACATTTGTATCTATCTAACTGACCTTTTTATTTATAATAATAATAATAATAATATTTTTTTGGAAGAAGTATAATTTTAAGACAGTATATTCTGTCATTTTTTTTTTTTTTTACTTTTCATTACGGATTTTTTATGAATAGCTAAGTGTTCTTAAACTGGTTTTAAAAATCTCAAATGCCCTCAATTTCTTTGGTTAACAGTCTTTGAAATTCCACCTGAATAATTCGCAAATTTCTTCGAGCAAATAATCTCTTTTACTTTCCTGGCTATCATATATCTTAAATGACAGAATTTTTTCGCGTAACTAAACCAATTGCATTTGTAAGAATTTGGAGAAAATCATTTTTCAAATATCTGTGACAGCTAGACTCTCATACCCCCCCCCCTAATATATATGTGTGTATTGATGGCTCTAGTATTTATTCCGAATTTGATTTTTTTCATTCATGTAATTAATTTTTATTCTCTAACAGAATCGATCTTTTGTGTTGTCAAGTAAAAATTTGCTAATTGTACGAAATGGCATTTACTTTGTATTATGCTCATCTTTTTTTTCCTACTTCATATGCATGTCCTATAACACAATTTCCTATAAATACTTTTCATTAAAAATATGAAAAAAAAAATAATATTCAATAAATTATATATTCTTCAGGAGATCACATTTTTAAATACTTTTAAAAACTAATAAAGGAAATTTTAAAATGCAAGAGTCTATTGTTTTTGTATTTTATTATCTATATCTATAGCCCATTTGTTCTATTTTGTGTTTTTAATTATTTACCTAACTTCAAGTATCACCCTTACACATATAAATCAATATCTTATTTTGAACTCGTTTTAACTTTTCGACACAAAATTTTATATTATTTGTCAAAAATAAAAACATTTGATTTTGAAGTAAACATATACGAAATGATACAAAACATTATCTGATACATTTAAAAATACTTTTAAGATCAGTATTTAAATATTTTCAATACTTTAGACCAATACTTATTTTTTTGCCTTATTTTTCTTTAAATACTAATTTTTTGAAAATTAAATAAATAAAATGCATTGCATTGAATTTTCCAAAATTTTGAACTAGATGAATCAAAAATTTGCCTTTTACGAATCGTATCCGTTTCAATAGCAATGATATCTTTTAAAAATAACTTTTACACGATTCTTTTATAATTTATAATTTTTAAAAAATTGAGTAATTTATTGAATGGATACAAAATTTTTAGGATTATGTTACTAATATTCCATAAATCTGTGCATTAAATTCCTTTGTTATCTAAATATTATTCAATACGTCTTTTTACAACTTTTGAAACATTGTTCTATATCTTTCCCGCGTATTACATTAAAAATGAACAATATTGTCCATTATTTATTGTAAACTCACAAACATTTCTGCCTTTTTTCCTTGTATTATATTTTTTTCCGGTTAATACATTTTAACTAATGGTAAATATTTGCATTAAATGTAGATAAATATTTTGATTGTAACCTAGTACTGAACACAAATGTAAGCCCATACAATAAATAACATGTTTTTTTTAAAAAAATTTTATGAAATGCATAAATGTGGTGCATTTTTTATGTATTTATTTGTTCCCCCATTTTTTACGGAACTTTATAATTCATCCATCCATTCAACTTTTATTTCCCCTCTTATATTGCTTCGGTATAAATTTCAAAAAGTATAACAATAATAAGAAATAGTAATAAATGTGTATCCATTATAAGTATTTATGAATAACATATTTTTTTCGATTTATAAAAACGTCTGGTATATCTCAGTTCTATCCAACGATTATGTAATAGACATAAAACTTTTTATTAGCCTCAATGGTATTGGTATTTTCGGATCAGAGGTTAATGTAGTGTTTCTTTTTTTTTCTACCTCGTCTAGTCTTAACACTTCTAAAAGAAATTTCGATGGCATCCATGCTCGGAGGTATTATACCACCCCATAAACCGCACTCTTTTCCTAAGAGCAGAAGCATTAGTAGCCCGCAGAGGAAATAAATCAAAGGCCATATTTTCAGAAGAACTTTGTGTGCTTTCTGGATATACGTAATGATATATTGATGGCTGTACTTCTAAGGGTTAATGTTATGAGGACATTTGCTAGTAGCGTGTTCAATTGGCCTAATGCACAGGATGTTCTACTGATGGGCCAAGAGATGTTGTGGTAGGTGAGAGAAAAAAATCTGCCATTGTACCAATTCAGAAAATGCCTCGCACGATCCTCGCGAATTGAATTTCTTTTTTTCCCCTGGTAATTCATCGAGAGTTACATGTTGTTCGTCGAAAGATGTGACAAGTCATTTTTTCACATTATTAATTAGTTGTCAGGACCACGCACGGGTGGGATCATTTGAGGATGCAGGATATTTTTGTAAGAATTTTCCGAACAAATTTCTTAAAGGAATGGATGATGCAGGTACAAAAGTTTATGTGGAAGATAATAAATTGACATAAAAACAAGACATATTCGCGTAAAAAAAATTAACAGGAATTTTATCAAATCTACATGTGTTTAGAAATGTTTTCAAGATTTTAAATATGTTTTTAAATTGTTTTAAATTTATTGTATTAGCATAAATATCTACTTCTGAAAATTTTCATACTCTGTACAAAAATTGCGACAGGTTTTTTTGTAACATTTTTAATCACTTAAAATAATCAAAATAAATTTTAAAATATAAATTAATGCTAGATATGTCATATAAATCTTTTTATTTTGCAAAAAATGTGTGAAAATTTAAAATTTTTCAAATAAAATATGCTTAATTTTAAGGTTAATTTGTGACCCGCCTTTTTGTTTCATTTCTTATATGATTAATTAAATAAATATTTATTTTCTTTATTTACTTGGATGTATTCTATTTTAATAAAAAAAATTGCATAAAAGTAAACTAAAGTAACCCAAGTAATGCAACAAGTAAATTAAAAAATTTGTCAAAGTCACTTAACTCACCAGAATTTTTTTAAATTATATATAATACATATACAACACTTTCACAGTCATATTAATAATTATAAACAAATTCAATTTTAATAACGGTATTCATCTAATAACTGCTGTTTTCTGCCAGTTACTGCTATGTATATCATTTTAATTAACTAATTAAATGTTTAAGGCCATGGGTTAGAGCATCGGACTTCAGGCCGGAGGGCTTGGGTTCGAGATGCCACCAAATACCCTCCGAGTACACATGGAGTGCGTGCTCGTTAAATCGGTGGGTCCGAAAGTCTTGTGGACGGTCACAGCAGATACCAAGGGGTCCGGGTTCTGGAGAATATTTCCCTAGACTCCTGTCCATGCCTAAATTATGGAGGTGGAAATAGATGGTGTCGCTATCTGTCGTGTAGAAGTCCAACCTGTCTCAGGTTCATCCAACTTCCTTTCCTTCCCTTCGAGAAGGACACGCCAACAACAACATCAATTAAATGTTTATTAACATCACAGTTACAAGCAACATGATAGCTATTGGCTACAGAATCAATAATTTTGAACCATAGCCAAATTACATGGGCGATGCCTGAACTCACCCCACTTTCCAAATTTTCAAACATTCTGAAGGGAGATTTAGAGAGCCCCAGCACATTGACTGCGGATCAGTCACACTAATAGATGGGTCTTTAATGGAATCAAGATACAACCACGGGGCTTGGATGAAGCACCATCAAACATTAGCTCGTGACCATGACCAATGGATCACGGGGCTACTACTTAACTTAAAGGATTTTGTGCTTTAACATTATAAGTGTTCACACCAGTCGCGCACAGAAGGGTGTCCTGGGGTTTGGACCCCTCCCCATAGCCCTTGAGTTTTTTTCAATTGATGATAATCCTATCAATATTTAACGTAAAATTTAATTAAGTACTTGAATAATTTATTTTATTAATAAATGTTAATTATTAATTCTATAATTTATTTTTTTACTGTTTTTTTGTTAACAAAATCGACAAAATCAGAAGAATCAATTGGTGTTGTCTTGAGGTATGATACGAGTTGAGGGACTTTCGATCATGGACCCCTCCCTAGAAAAAGTTTCATGTGCGCTACTGGTTCATACCCAAATGATTGATTACAAATTAAGAATTACGATCTTGATAGCTGAGATTGCAATATCATATGAAAAAAAAATGCATTTAAAGATATTTGTTTTGCTGTGAAATATATAGGATTTATTCCTGTGTTTTTGGAGAAGCCATTTCTATCGAGACCAAAATAACAATAAGGTGCATTTTTTGTTATGGTTTTATTTATTTATTAAAAGCATATGTCATGCACTCCTTTTAGTATATGGAATTATATACCTACAATCTATTTTACTATTAATTGTACTATATTTAAGAAAAATGAATGTATTCTGTCAATTTCTTACTTATCAGCAATTACATACCGGCATGATAATCTAGTTTGTATGTCTGACATGTCATGAGTTCGAGCACTATGGACACTGCAGAAACTCCCCGTAGAGTACTAGTTATACGTTATATATTTGGTAACTCAAAGCCCCCTCCCCCTTTTTTGCTTTGGTTGTTTGGACTGGAAAAAGCAAATTCTCAGTCTTTCTCAATTGTCATCCTAAGCATTTGACCACGGTTCGTAACTATGAGGATCGCCACCAATAGCTTTAGTGTTGCTTGATAGTGCGAAGTTAAAAAACACTCCCTCGTGTGTGTGTGTGTGTGTGTGTGTGTGTGTGTGTGTGTGTGGTGTGTGTGTGTGTGTGTGTGTGTGTGGTGTGTGTGTGTGTGTGTGTGTGTGTGTGTGTGTGTGTACACTACATTTTTCATAAAATTATTTTAATATTTTTAAGCATCTCAAATGTTACCATTTTAAAACAGTATAAAATTAACTTATACATCATATATTTTTCCGTAACTTATCTCATTAATGCCTAAATCATTCTGGGTAAAAACATCTGTTTTTCAAACTCATTAGCGAAAATTTGCAAACCGATTCACTGCAATCATATTTTATCTTGTTAATGTACCAGATAAAACGCATAAACAAATACAATTATCCTTACTCGCATTTATCTTCGTTGGATTTCTTAACTCAAAATAAATAAACAATGACAAACAACAGTAAATCAGCTTCCTTTTATAATCATCTCTAAACACTAACTCATTTAAGATGTAAACATTACTTAATTACTTTCTCAAGCTACTTCTCAAGGATTGCAATCGTAAAAACATTAACACAAGACATCTGCTTAGTTGAAAAGTTAAACACGTCGCTTTGTTAGGAGAGACTAGCAATCTATTTAGCTCAAGTCAAACGGTTCTAGCTATGCGATAAAGAGTGACTCAGGCAGTGGCGTGTAGCGAGATAATTATATATACACTCGGCAAATCGGTCATCCTAATTACGTAGGTGCTGGGCTGAGTAAAGTCTTACTGAGGGCATCTTTAGCGAGCATGCCTCCAACTAATTTAGCCAACACCTCCTTTACATTTGTCATTAGAGAGCACCAAATGATGATATACGTGTTTCAATTGTTGGTGAAATATGATTATATCCTTATTTCTACTCAGATACATTATGTTTTTTTTAAATAAATTTGTTTGTTTTTTATATATTCAAAGGATTAGTCTTCATGTCATTAATTCTGGATAATGCATTTTACATATGTTGCAATATGAATTACGATAGTAAAGTTGAATAAAAAATGCTTGTGTGGGCAGTTGTTTAGTTAAAATAACATTTTAATTTTATTATTATATGTAGTAATATTGTAATTATGAAATGACTTGCCTTCTATATAAGATTTTATCTTAGTTAGAAAGTTAGTGCTTTAAATATTTTATTTTTCTTCAGAAATTTTTGACTCTAATAACATTAATTACTTATCTTTCTTTGGATGGAATTGTTTTTTTATTGCAAACCGAAATGTATTTTCATAATTAATTGTTTATTTGTAAGCTCATTTAAATATTATATTAAATTTCTATTCAATTCTTATTGATATGTGTTTTGTGAAAAAAAATATTTTTTGCCAAGCTATTTACCAACTCCATCGACTTTTATATATCTTTTGCACAATTTCAACATGTTGTTTATTTTAAAAGTTATTCGTGTAATAAGAAACTGTAAAATTTATAACTGTTGTTTTTCTCTCACTAGGATGGCACAAAGGCACAAATTGTGCTCTGGCACAAATGCACAATAACATTCAGTAAAAATAGCACGTTGCAATTGACAAAATCTGAACTAGAATTATTTGTTACCATTTAAGTATTTGAATTGAAATTCTTAAGAAAAATCAATAAATGTGTTAAAATTTATATTGAACAGCATATTTTGCATTAATTTGGATTTAATTTATGCTTTTATTTTCTAAGAGTTAAAGTAAAAGACAACAAATATATCTCAATGCTATGATTCTATTATTTTTTGAAGCCTTTTAAACCCAAAAATAAACATGGGATGCACACTTAAATTTTAAGTTACTCACAAGAATATTATAATGCCATTTTGGCATTACGTGTTGATTCGAAGACTAATTAATTTTAATTAACCACAGTATAGTTAAAATTGTTTAATTAACATAAATCATATTTTCCTCAAAGGTTTTAAGATATCCGACTACTTGTGACAACCTTTTTTTTTAAAAAAAAAAAAAATGGTGATATGGGGATTTTTTGTGGTTTTTAGATTTGCTTAGTTCATTTTAGAAAAATATGTTAAAATTAAGAAGAGAAAAAGAAATTATCATTAGTAAAATAGGAAAAATTGGTAAACTTTTACAAAAATAACATAAACGTGGGCCATTGTGTACGAAATTTTATGAACAAATTTTCAGTTTTTCAATTCTGATGTGTTGCTATGTTCTTCATTTTTGAAATGACCTTCAGGATTAGAGATATTTTAGTTTTTGCAAAAATTAGAGCACTTTATCTTAGTTATTATATAAAATTGCTTAAAATAACAGGGATTATATTAACATAAGGGACTGTAAAGTTTGTAATAAAACATTGATTGATAAATCTGAGGGTTAACACACTTCTACTTTTCTTAAGGACATACACAAAAAATTTCAGTTAATTATTTTGAAACCTTTTTCAGTAATCGATGTTTTGAGCATTAAAAAAATACACATTTCGAGTAAAACGAGTTTTAAAGTATGACATCTTGCTTAAAGTAATGACATCTGTTTTTATTAAACTCTTGTTTTTTTGTTCTAGCGAACGAAAAATAATATCCTTGGTACTTTTATAAAGCTAATAAGACACCCATAAAATAAGATCATAAAAATTTGTCAATTTTTGGCAAAATTCACAATTTTAGGGTAGTCGGATATCTTAGTAAAATACTTTTAAAACTTCTCAGTTCAAAGATTTATATAACTTTCTGATAGCAATATATGCTCCATTTTTAAACAAACTCACATAATGTTTTTAAAAAAGTAGAATATGATAAAGAAATAATAAAGAATAATGTGCGTGTATTGTTTATCTGCTGTAAAACCACAATTCATCCTTATGTTAAGAGAGTATAAGCTGTTAAGACCAAATATATATATGCAATTGATGAAAGATATTTAAACTATTTCCTTTCAATTCCCCATAAGATTAATTAAGATTGTTTTAAATAATTAATCTCTATTTATTCAGCCATCTCATGACTCGTTCCAATATTCTTCGAAAACTAAGGTTGTGAGAATATCTAAATTACTCCTTCCTCTTGGGCGACGATATTAACGTGATATAATTAACAAAATGTCACACTTCGAAGCAAGTCTATTCCAATATCGGTAATACCGCCGTGTTCCGTGTCATGTTTTAATAATCCTTTGCAAGAATTGTTTGATGCGGGACCCGCATGCAGATACTTTTGCATCCCAGAGCTGAGAAGATTCCTTTGAAGCTCCAGGACATGTTTTATGTCCTCTATTTAATTAATTTGTGACGCAAAGCTTTGATGCCAGTTCAGATTGCATTAGCGTTATTTAAGTAACACAGAGTTACTTATTAGTGGATAAAAGGTAACTCCAGATAATGTCAAGGCAAAGTTGCATAAAAATGCAGTAGTTGTCTCTCTTCGTTAAGTGAAAATATAGTTTCTTAATGGTCTCTGAGATGTTTTCTTTTAAAATGTATGTGTATAAATGATTCCGTTAATTTATGTATATTTAAGAAGTTTATCAAGGATTTATAAAAGTTATTTCTAAAAAAAACTGAAGTAGATTCAATTGTAAACAAATGAAAATGGATAAGAGAAATCATATAAATAATACTTAAAATCTGATACAAAATTTATTTTCTTTATTTTTATTTGATGATTGTGTAAGTATAACTTATATATATATACATACACGTTTTATTCACACTTTAATGGCATTTATTTATATTTCTGTTTTAATCGTGCACAAATTTTTTTAAAAATGATTATTTCTCTTTTTATTTAACTTACCCTGATAAAACTATTTATATTATCAAAGTTTTAATTATTCAAATTAATAAATAAGCTACTTCACATATATATATATATATATTATACAGGGTGTCCAGCCTTAATGTGACCCAATAGCTAATTCCCGAACCGTTCGGTTTAGATATGTACTTCCAATTCGAAAAATGTTTTTAAAAAGGTAAAGCATGTTTTTTACGTGTTTTTCGAACCAAAAAACCCATTTACAAAAAAATTACAAAAATTAACTTTTTATACGGTCCCCAGGTCCTATCACTTATATTTAGAAAAAGATGCAGTACACAAAAACAAAGTAAAGTTACAAAGTTTCATTTTATTACGATAAAAACTGACCGAGTTATGCCTACATAAATTTGAAGAATCAGAGTTGCTCAGAAAAGGGGGTCGTATATAAATTGAGTTTAGAGAACAGTAATTCACTATCTTCAGAAAGAGCAAAAGAAAAACATCATAGTTATTTTTAAACATAGAAGTAAACATCATAGATTGACAATTTGCATTGCTCTATGGGAAACAATAAAAATTAAATTAAAGAAATACAACTTTTACCGAAAAGATTAGAACAGCTTGTTTTAACAAATAGCAGCAAAATAATACAGGGTTTCCCGTTCAAATTATAGCATAATGTGGAACGATGCGCCAATCATTTTTATATCAGAATGACCAAATTAACTTAAATAATGGTGAAGGCAAGAGGTGTGGCACGATACAAGGGGATGCGTCCATGAAAACTCCCATTTTTATACATGCGTTGAACAGAATGGGCAATTGTAAAATAAGATGGATGTCTTCGAGTGGGAAATTTAATGGCATAAAGTCTTGCCACCTCTCTTTTATTTCAATTACACTGTCCATAAAACAGTACCATTTCGCAGTATTCTTCATTTGTATACATCTCGTTCTCCAGTACTAGAATTCGTAATATTAGAATACGACTGTATGCAATTGAAAGTGACTACACAAACGATTTTTCACGTTTGTCATGATCAGCAAAAACGCAGCAAATCAGACTGAAGCCGCAGCATATAAGTGTATTTTTTTGGAACTGCTTTTGAAATGTTTTCTTCGTCAAAAATATTTTATTTTTTCTATGTTTTATACGTACACAGAATAAATTTTATTTCTTAAGGTCTCAATTGTTGTATTGTTAACGTATGCTTTTAAATTTAAAAATGATTTACCTAAAAGTGACGTGCAAGAGCGAAAGTTTCCTGGCAGAGTACCAACTAATTTCACTTTGGACACGGCCCCTTACTAGCTTCTTGAAAATGGGCGAGAAAATGGAGAAAATATGTGTTTTTTAAAGTTCCATAACTCGGCCAGTTTTTATCTTAATAAAATGAAACTTTTTGTGTTTACTTTATTTTTGTGCATTGCATCTTTTCCTAAATATAAGTGATAATACCTGGGGACCGTATAAAAAATTAATGTTTGCAATTTTTTTCTAAATGGGTTTTTTAGTTCGAAAAGCACGTAAAAACATGCTTTACCTGTTTTAAAACATTTTTCAAATTAGAAGTGCATATCTAAACCGAACGGTTCGGGAATTAGCTATTGGGTCACATTAAGGCTGGACACCCTGTATATACAGAGTGTGAGAGGTACATATAAAGATATAAGGATGGATATATGTTTATCTTATATATGGAAAGAGTAGATAACACAAATATTAACTAAATATAAATTAAAAATATTAACTAAAATATAAATAATTAATTAAAATGCTATAAAAAAGATACTTCAGCAGCTATGTTAGTTTCTCAACTTACTGTTAAACAGCTAATTTTCAAAAAAAAATTATTGTTGATATATTATACTAAGTCATATTTTGAAAAAAATTGAATATTTTACGTGATATGGTGCTACAATGCAACATCCACAGCTATTTCCAACATCTTATGTCAAAGATAATGAAGTTGCAGTGAGGAAACATTTTCATAAAGCCTTTCTATATTTGAAAAAAAAACTTTATAAATATAAAAAAGTATACAAAACTTAGGTTTATTTTTTCAATCATTGTCAATGTTCTATTTCCGTAAATTATCTAAATTTATTATTTAGACCCAACATCCTTGATTTTAAGTATTTTACTGCATTTTCTATATAAACCCATTTTAGTCTGTTTAAAAAATATATAATTTATCCTTTAAATACTGGAATAGCTTCAATGTAATATGCCTTACCATCTAAGACAATTCTGTAACATTTAAATTATTTTACACGTAATGTTATATTTTGGCTAAAATAAATGTCAATGTAAAAATATTTTCAAAAACCTATTTTGTCTTCCAAATTATGATTTTTGAGTGTTTTGACATTAACATAAAGATACAAATTTTAGCATTTAAATAAAATAAGATTTAAATGAGTGCATAAATATATAAAATAGGAAAAATATAAGTGATACAAGAAGATATGTTCAGGAGTACTGTAAATTTTTCATTGCATAAAAGAGAGCTTTCAAGTTATTTATATAATTTACACAATTCGTAAGAACATTCGAAGGTAACATGCCGCATGTGATACATATCTGTTTTTCTATCTTTTTTTCTTTCTAAAATTTGGCAATTTAGGATGAAAATGATGAAACGTAATTCTTTATCACTCACAAAACAAGTATTGTTACTTTTGAATCCATTCTAATGAACTTTTCATTGGTAAAGTATCAAATAAATATATTTTAGTAGCAACTTTATATGTTACTTTCAATGATAATTGATTGCATGCGAAAATTATTTCTTAAATGCAACATAAAAAATTTTTCAAGAAAAGAACGCTCCTTATGATATTTAAAATCTATGTAAATATTTCTAGAAAATTTGGCGAAATAAACTCCTGTAAATGACGAATGAATTCTATTGAAAAATTCAATATAACTATTTCCATAACTTGTAGTACTTTTATTTTCACAATTTATATCCATCTCTTTTCAAAAGTGACCAGTTGCCGATATTTGGTGAGGAACTGACCTTAATACTTGGAGGAAATGTTTTTATCGAAAAAACCGTTTCCTCATAAAATCCAGAAAAGTTATAAAAAGAAAAGGAATTTCTAGGAAAACTGAAGATTGGATAAAATGAGAACATCAAAGAATTTATATTAATGTGAAACGAATTTTAGAAAAGCTCTAAGAGAAGAATGCTATTTTACAATACTGTTATTCTCTTTTTTTCGGGAACAGACAAT
The DNA here is from genome assembly GCA_019973975.1 of Trichonephila clavata. Lineage (NCBI taxonomy): Eukaryota > Metazoa > Arthropoda > Arachnida > Araneae > Nephilidae > Trichonephila > Trichonephila clavata. The sequence continues at coordinate 225,721 of BMAO01004416.1, forward strand.
ATCGAGTTAGGCGAATTTAGTTTTGATTTCTGTGAATGAATGGCTTATATACGAAACTCTCAACCCTGTTTCTCTCTCTATACGTTCCAACACTTACCTTAAAACCTTTCTATTTCCTCCGGAAATCAGAAACCAGACATAACACTCGTAAAGACCCTCTTCCCGTAATGATCATCATCAAAACTGAGCATTCATTTCTAGCGAGATTTCTCTGCTCACTGGAGCTTACGAACAAAAAGAAAAGTTTCTTCCACCAAAGTCGAGGACGAGGGTCTTTTAAGAAGAAAACCCCCATCTTTATAGTTTGCCCTTTTATTTTTATTTTTACACCGCACTTCCAATCTCTTCCCTTCCAAAAAGACAGAGACACAGTGGGAGTGTTTCTTCCATCAGTTTCTTCCAAAAAGTGCCCAACCGTCTTTTCCCTAATATCTGTTATTGTGGCGATAGCAATCGTGAAAGATTATCTTTGGATAGAAGAAAAGACCTGCTAAGCCATACGATGGTCTCAGTAGTCTGTCATTCATACGGTAGAAAACTAAAAGAAATATATACTTGATATATTTGGTGGAAGTATTTTATGCTAGGGTACTTTTTTAGTGGCTGAGTAAATTGCCTGTAATTCTGGTGACTTTTGGTCTAGGAAGAGTTCCAAGATCCTGAAAAACAAAGTTCCTTAATAATAATAAGAATTTATGTGACGTTAAGCAAACTAATATTATTTTTATCGAATTTATATAAAAAATTAGAGGCTGAAGTAATATATAACCCCTTGGTGTGAAGAAGTTTTTTTCGATATTATAGTCAACGTAAATAGCAATCTATCGTTTAAATACAGTTTATGATTAGTCTGCTACTGTAAGTGTTTTTTATATTTAAATAATTTATTAGAGAAGTATCAAATGCATGAATAATACTTAGTTTTATTAGGTTTCTGTGCTTTGACTATAGTTTTAGAAAATTGAACCCTTTTTCTCTAATTTACCTCCAGGATATTTTTTAACACTTATCCGTCAATTTAAAAGATACATTATAATTTCTATTAAATACACTTAAGGTATTCGACTAGGTTAAAAAAGTGAATTTTAAGTGTTTGATGTTTGGTGTTGTTTGAGCCATTAGGGAAAAATGCATACAATTATTGAGAGAGAAGAACTAATACGCAAAACTAGAGAGTTTTTTAAGTTGTTTTTATGGCATTTACTTTATCTCTAACTTATATTTGTAATGCATTTTTTGAAGAATGAAATTTTTACGATTATTTGCGCACGAAAAACGTGATATCTCCAAAATAATCCAATCAAATCCAATGAAATTTATAGTTTTCATGTTATGGGCCCTTCAAAGTGTAACAAACTGCAGGTTTTAAGGCACCTTCATTTAATCACATTTTACAGCCATTTTTAGCTTTGAACATTCAGTAATTTTGATGAAAAATCGTTAACATCAAATGTAAATGCTAATAAAATATTTATTTTTTAAAATATTTTTTATTTTGAAGTTTGTGACACTTCAGAGGGATCAAGCAGTATATCAATGAAACTAAAATTGCATTACGTGCAGTTTAGTTTTATTTATGGGGTTTTTCTTAACTTTAAAAATTTTACTAAAATTTCATAAAAATAATATTTTTTTCAAAAACAAAGTTACATGTTACTTATTTAATAATTATGGCTTTTTAAAAATATTTATCTTCTTTTAAACAATAAATTTATTCTGAAAATCAGTTTTTGAAAAATTGGTCTCCGAACCCAATCAGATACCTTAAGTCCGTATGAACCAAACATAACATTAATAATGAATGAAAACCACATTAAATTCAGTTGAAAGATTTTTACACTTCAATGAACTGAAAAATTGTTTTCTTTTTCTGTGAAAATAATAAGTGCATTAAAACCTAACATCAATGCCTAAAATTTTAAAACACACATAAACATATTATCTAGAGGTAATTTTTTAATTCGGCAGAATAAGATAAATTTAAGTTTCTGTCACTTTTAAATATATTTGCTTTAATAAATTAAATTATTTTAGATATAAAATTAAGTATGTCGTCTTCAGTTTACGAAGAATTTAACGTTTTTATTTTCTAAATTATGCATTATAGGTAATGATTAAAAATAATTAGCATTATGTTTAAATAATGTAAATTTGTTCCCTTTACTAAACTAAGGAGTTTGGTAAAATAAAAGAAGAGGTACCTATTGTTCAAGAGCTTTTGAAATATTTGAATTTATGAATATACGTAATTATTTTAAAATAAAATAATATTGATGAAATGATTATAGTTTATACTTGATTTTAAAAAAATTACGTGGAACAAAACATACTTACCTTAAATTTTATTAAAAAGATTAAAAAGAAATATGGAACGGAAAATATTAAATTTTTGAAAAAAAAATTATACCCGAAAGAATAGAAACACCAGAAGAATTGTATATAATAGCAGTAGGTATGATAAATTTCCAGTCAATAAATTTTTCCTTTACATTAACGATGTCATGGAAGTCGTGCAAAGTAAGATGAACTGAAAGGACATATAAACGATTCGAAATATGGAAATGATGTTTTTAAATTTTTACTGTAAAAAAAGTAAAGTAGTTTATTTTTATAGAGTATATTGTTCTGCAGTGCGGCATCTATTATGATGGCACTGTAACCAAACTTACCCGAACTTTTTTTTGGAATTTACCTTAAAATGCACCCAGCAATATCTGAAATTTTCATAAAACAAGATGAATTAATTCTGTGAAAAAATTTTATATTATTATTTACTTTTACGCTTTTTTATTTGTGTAATAATTAAAAGTTATTTTGGGTGACTTCTATTACTAATTAAAAAGTATATAATTTAACATTTCTAAAATTCGAAAAAGATACATGTTCATAAGAGTTACCGTTAACGGATTTCAAATAAGTTAATCTTTACGGAAGCTCCTAAAATCGAATATTCACATTTAAATTAATATAACTAATCTGGGGAACCCAAAATATTAGACCTCGGTATTTTACACATGAGATATGATTAAATAAATAAGTCAATCACATCCGTATATTCTTTTTTAATTTAAGATTAAGAAATTGAACAAAAGTGCATTTGTGCATATGAAAAAATTTAAATAAATTACTTTACATAATAAATTTTAAAATATTTATAAAACATCTCATTTTTTACCAAATATTTCAATTATTTTGAAAACCATTTGGTTTCCATTAAAAGTATTTTGGAAAAATTAATAACAATTACTAATTTTAACAAAATTTTAACAACACCTGCATTAAGAAGTAAATCAATTATTTCAATACAATAATCATTTACTATCTAACATTAATACAAGTTAAAATAAATAGTTCCCAAACGTAATTTAACTTTTAAAACTGGAGTTAAATTGTAAATGGGAAATGTTTGACAAAAAAAATACAGATATTTTTCAAGTAAAATTAAAGGCACTATAACCATGTATGTATATATCAATATAATTCATTTGATAATTGTTTCGCAAAACAAATTTTCAGCTTTTCGATTAATTCATTATTGTAAAAAATACTAAAATATTCTTATGAATTACTATTAAACACATATTTTTAAATATTAAATATGTGTTTCCAAAACATTACTGTATAAAATAGCTGTCACAATACAAAATAGAAATAGTTTATAATTTTTTTTCAGAAATACAAATAGAAACTTTTAAACAAAGTGTCAATATTTTTATGAATTATATTGATAGGTATGCAATTTTTAATGGAATGAAAACCGGGAAATTAACTTTACTTTAAAATAGTTTCTATTACGCCTGACTTATTATTGGAGTACTGCATGATATAAGAACTAGAAGTGAGTATACCCTCAACAAACACGCATTTATATATACAGAGAAGTTGTAATTATCTAAAAGGAAACGTGTTTTTATGTGTAGAGAGCTTACATTTATTTTCTTTTCATCAAAATTACAAGCTTATAGTAATTGAGATTTTCTTTTTCTTAAATTTATAATCTTGAGTCTCACGAAATGTGATTTGGAGAAATTTGTACGAAATCTGAACAGAATGAATTAAAAACGAATAGCTACTTCTTAAATTTGCAGTCTGTAAAGTTTCCTTTTTCACAGAATTCACTGATAAAATAACTTTCAAGAAACAGAATATTTTTTTTTCAAGGGAAGATCACGCTTCAAAACAATCTCTTAGAAAACAAACAATTTCTTTTAATTTCTGTAAAAACTGAATACTCGTTTACTAAAATGAATCCCTTGAGTAGAAACCGTACACTTTACTTACCAAAAAAGGGGAGTATCTAGCACGTAAGCCAAGACAAAAAAAAAGAAAAATTGTTCATCCTTAAAAGTCTAGCATTTTGTCCGACGTTATCTGATTCTCGTCAGCCACGAGTGTGTTTTACGAGAATTGCGGCAATTACTTACGAGTATGAGAAATGAAAAACTCGTTCCATCCATCAAATTGAGTGCCTTTCCGACAGCTTTTATTTTTAGAAGAGGGCCATTACTTTTGTACTATATCTCCTTAGATTACATGAAATAAACAATTAGAAAGGCTAATGTAAATCAAAATATATAACTGTGATTCTTCATACTATTTCTAAACAAAATGAAGACCTTTCACGTGAATTTCACTATCTTCTTATTCGTTATAGGGTCTCAGGGGTGTTAACTTCGTCTAGGGGGATGAAAATACAAGCAATTTTCAGACGGATATAATTCTTTGAAGTTGCAGTTAAGTAATTCAAATCTTTTTCAAAGGAATGAGGTTTGAAAAAGTAAAAAATGTTTAAAACATAATCAAAATTTTAAATATTATAAACAAATGAAACTAAGAAATATTCTGTAAAAAATATTAAGTAAATTTTGCGTTGCGCATGCTATTTTCTAAAATAATAGCCTTTGATGTATAAAACTTTACTTTATAAACTACACCATACTCTTTAAGCATTCTAATTTTAGCATTATATATCTTTTATATTTCAAAATATTTAAAAAATATTGAAAATTAAAGAACTTTTTTAAAATGTAATTTTTTAATTTCTTAAAAAATATAAATTATTATTGTATTTAAATAAAAATAGCTACAGTATAATAAGGATAAATTTAACTTTATAAATCTACTTATTGCTAGTAATTAGAGCTACTACTTTAAAAATATGATGCGCAACGTAAAATTTCATTAATATTTCTTACAGAAATATTTCCTATTTTCATATGCTTATAAGTCTTTAATTATTATTATATTTTAAACATTATATACTTTTTTGAAGCCTCATCCCTTCATAAATAATGTGCAAAAGATTATGATTATTTAATTTTATTTTCAAAGAATTATATCTATTTGAAAATTATTTATATTTTCAGGTCCCGAGATGAAATTAACACCCCTGAGACCTCTTATATAGATTTTATTACATAGTTCTCCCGTAATATAACAAAAAAGAATTTTTAGCATTTTTTATTCAAACGCATTATGTGCATTAGCTCCGGAACACCCTTCAATGAAATTTTAATTCAATAAAACAAATGGAACACCTGATATATAACTAGGAAGAATTCACAAAAATAGAAATTTCAGAACATTTTAATTTAAATGCGGTATATTGCATAGTTAACAGATATAGCAATTTTTAAAAAAATTCCATCTCTCTGTTGTAACATCGTTTTAAAAAACAAATAAAGCGAAGATTTACTTAATTTTTTTTTAAAAAAATCTTTAATATATTTTCATAAGCCCTTAAAATAATTTATTCATTGGTTGTTAGTTTATTTGACGCAAAAATAATAATACGCCCTTTCCCATGATTGAAAATAGCAAAAAAAGTTCAAATTAACGAGTACCAAATGTGAATTAATTATTTTTTTTCTTTAATCTGATTGAACCTGCTTTTTCGGCTGCAGATACACATATAATATTGTAAATTTAAATTTAACGGGACACGTTACGATTTAAAACATATTTTTTTTAATTTAATGATTTTCATAATTTTTTTGTTTGTCTACTTGTTAATGTATGATGTAAAACCGCTTTTAGGCTCAAAATTTCATAAAAAACTAACCATTTAATTTTTAAAGGAAAAACTTGAAATTTATGAAGTGATTTTAAAATGCTACTCATCCTACAAAGATTTATGTACATATATGAAATTCGATTTACAAGTACGTTAAACTATGTATAGCAAAAGTTGATATGGATTTTGTGATAACACGATTGGTATCCGTAGAATATTTCTTTTTATTAATGCTTATTCAAAATTCCTTAAAAAGTGTGTAAATTCTGACTTCATTTTTTTTAAAAAATAAGTACTGCTTTGTTTGAAAAACGCATACCAACTTTTGTTCCGTGTACTATGAGGAACAAGTGAAAAAATTTCAAAGCATTAAGCACAGTAAAAATTTTTTGGCATATTTTAAATGAAGACAAACTAGTTATTTTATATTTCTGAGATAAGTCAGTTTACAGGTTTGATTTGTAATTGGAATGTGAATAAAAACAAATGTAAAAGTTATCATAACTGCATTTTTTAAACTTACAGCTTTCTAACTTTGTCAGATTGTAGTAAAGTATATAAAAATAATTTAGACTAAAAAAAAAAAATAGATTTGATGTTTTGACCGATTTTTGTCAATTGAATAGTACTGTGTCCTCATAATAATTCAAAAGAATAATTAATTTACTTTAACGTATACCACTTATACTCCCATCAAACTTAACCAAAATAAAAAGCTAATGCATTATCAAAAAAATACAACTTTAAATTAAATATATAAATAACAAGGGTAGTTGTTTTATTATTAAAACGGAAATATATTCCGGGTTAGTGAAAAGGAGTGTGTGAGTGCAACGATGTCAGGGATATAATTTTTTGATTAATAAATATTTAAATGTATAACTGAAATTTTGGAAACTACACAGAAATGGATGCTTTAGTGTTTATAAACAATGCAGGACTGATTTTGGCAAAATGTAGGGCTTGATGTATTTTGTCAAGCTTTTTTTTATGTCTTTCTGCTTATAGTACTGAGTGAAATCCCACAGAATATAATGGATAAAAATGCATTGTTAATGTAAAAGGTTACGTACCCAAAAAAGAATTCGAAAATGTTAGCATCACGCTCGAATCAAAGAATAATAAACCAATTATTGCTAGAATCAATAATCTAAATACTAATTCAAAGCTTGAAAAATAATGGTGAATTAGTAGGAAAATCACTGATTATAAAATATTTTTAAAAAAGTAACTAAAGTTAGATTAAAATTAGGAGTATATACTAAAAAAAAAGAATACATTTTGTAAATTTATTTATTAAAATATCAATATACTTGTAATAAATATTTCATAAATATTGTTTCTCAGAACTACCGCGAGAAAATACATAGAAAAATAATTTTCAAAATGTAATATATTTAATAATAAATGTAATATATTCATCTAGAAAAAACAATTTAATCTATTTAATTTAAGATTTTTTCATACAGATAACTCATTAATAAAAATAACTGGTAGTTTTGTTCTAAACAGCATCACTCAGAAATATTACAGTGATTCTAATTTTTTTCTCTTAAGTTGTATGCCATTTATGAGTTTTTTGACAATCGATAAAAGCCATTTACTATTCTAATGTAGTACTTTAATAATATTGATGTTAAACTCTTGACTCTTTTGCTATAAATTCATAAATATTAGGGCATAATAAGTTATATTATAGTTGCATTTAAATATCTAGGAAATTCGTTTGATTAGTGTTACTACTTGTCTGAGTCAAGCTTAAGTAGTCTGAATAAAAATTGATATTTGATTCGAATTAGTTACATACATATATATAAGATAATATTGAATACAAATTAGTCGTATTTTAACATGGCATTAATTTGAGTAATAATCAGCATAAGATGTATACATTTTATTAGAACGAATTAATATATAACTTATTCGCTTGGGTTTGGTATATGCTTACACAAAAAAGTGGAAATAACAAATCAGCTGAAAATAAATTTTAAAAAAGCAGTTGTTGAACGATAAGCAAAATTTGTTCAATATTTTAATACTTGAATTTTATATATTTATTTATTTTTACTTATTTATTTATTTTACTCTGATACCGAGAAAAGGTGGCTTATTTGATGATTATTCCGAAAGTTTTCCTTTTAGTTTATCATACAGGTTTGATTTGGTACATTCATGATTCATTAAAATGAAATTATATTTCAATAAAATCTTGTATTTTTTTAATAAAATTTTGTTTATTTCAAATGAGCTGAGGATCGGTGTCTTACCATAGCAAACCTAGTACATTCTCCGAAAGATAATTATAGCTTTTTAGTGCGGCACCATATAGGTGGATACCAATCACCTCAGGTATTTTTAACTCCCAGTTTCTTCCGCAGAGAGAGGGACCTGAGCTCTGGCGATGCGAACTCTTACATAGGATTTAATTTTGCCGAGAGCACCTAAGCCAAACAGGCATTCAAGGTTCTTTTACATGCGGCATGTAAAATAACCTTAACATTTAAATGTGTCTTAGAAAACTAAAAATTAAGTGACAGTTACATTTTATTTTTAAAGTATTATTTACTTGAAGTAAAGCCCTTAGGTTCAATCCAGATGCATGAATAGAAATAGAAAGTAACAATTTAGAAGGATACTAATGTTATCTACATATATTTTTTAAGTTCCAAATGTCATAATTCAAAATGAATGACATCGGAATTTACAATTTATTTTTCATACGCATTATTGAGTAGAAGACATAAAGCAAAAGCTTCTATTAATTCTGAAAAACAGGAGCATTGAATCTATTATGTTTTAGTTAGATACAACACCATTTGTACACAAAGTGCACTAGCGGAAACATTTTACTTGAGATTGATTATAGCGAAAACCCATTACTGCATGTAAAGCGTAATGGAGCTCTACTTTGATTTTTGTCGTTTTTAATGGAAGAGAACGCAGATGACTTATATGATATCCACTATATTTCAAGATTCTGTCAAAAACAATTGTTCATCTGCAATTTTCTTTTGTCTCCCATAAGAAGATTCAGAAGTACTTTGTTCTGATAACCTTTTTTTCTAAACGTTTCAGATGTTTTAGATTTTTATTTGAGAAATATAAAATATATTGGAATTTTTCGCTCACTTTTTCATGTGTGGAATCATTTCTCTTAGAACATAGAGGTTTATTTGACAAACACTCGTTAGTGTAAGCAGAACTGGAAAATTGGAAAAAAAAACTGTATCAAATCTTAATGAAATATATGTTAAACAAAATGATGCTGAAATTCACTGAAACGTATTATATATTCGGCAAAAAATATCTAATAAGTAATTAAATTCAAATTTCGTCAGAATATTATAAATATAATTATATCTTATTCATTTTTTTTTGATAATATAATACAGTTATTCATTGTATAAAATTGAAAAATAAATGTCTTCAAATATTTTAGCTCGAACAAATTATTATATTTTCAAGGATTTCAAGTAAGATTCTCATAATGATGTATTAGTTTCTTCCCCAAATAATTTCTCTGGAAAATAAAATGTTATTTAAGGTATCCGACTGGTTGCGAGAACTTTCTTTTGAAAAAAAAAGGAGATATGGGGATTTTTTTGTTATTTTTAGATTTGCTTAGTGCATTTTAAGAAAAATGTGCTAAAATTAAGAAGAGAAAAATAAATTATTATTACTAAAATGGGAAAAAATAGGTAAAAATTGACAAAAAATAGCATAAACGCAGCCCATTCTGCACAAAAGGTTTATGAACAAATTTTCAATTTTTTAACTCTAATGTGTTGCTATATTATTCAATTTTGAAATGACCTCCAGGATAAGAGATATTTTCATTTTTACAAAAACTAGAGCACTTTATCTCGGTTACTATATGAAAATGCTTAAAAAGGCAGTGATTATATTCACATACGGGACAGTAAATTTTGTAATAAAGCAGTAATTGATAAAACTGAAAGTTAAAACAATTTTTCTATTATACAGAACTTACAGAAAAAATTTCAGTTAATTATGCTCAATTTTTTTAGCAATCGCTGAGTACGTTTGATTTTTTTCAAAAAATCACATTTTGAGTAAAACGCGTTTTAAAGTATGACATCTTGGCTAAAGTAATGGCATCTGCTTTTACTAAAACACTTGTAGTTTTTGTTCTAGTAAACGGAAAGTAATAAACTTGGTATTTTTATAAAGCTAATAAGTAAAATCATCAAACAAATTTTTGGCGATTTTTGGCAAAATTCACAGTTAAGGTAGTTCGATACCTTAAAGAATGAATACTAAGCTTTAAAGACTTTTCGCATGCTGGATTAAATTTACTATAAATTTCTCGTTACTATCTGTATTTTAATAGAATTGTATCATACGAAATAAAATATCGTTGACATTAATTTGTATTTTCTTGCATTTACTTGAACTAAAAAAACGTTTTCTTAAAAGCAATGCTTGGAAAAGTATATTTATCAATAATACATTTTAATTTAACCGCGAAGATGATGCAAGAATACCCAAAGGAATTCAATGTACCAGGTGCCTCAAAAGTCCGTTAACATTTGATTTTATTAGAAAAGGCATTGTTAATAAAGCTGTACTACCAGAATGAAGAATCTGTTACTGCAGTTTTACGATCCTATCGCCATAAGATGAGTGTGAAAGATCACTTGCGCAATGGTGCTGTGACGCCACTTTCGTCATGCTTGGCATCTCCGGTCCTCAGATCTCAATCCGTTTGTTTATTGGACTTGGAATTACCTGAAGTCGCAAGTCTACAGCAATCATCTGACCTCATTAGGGTTGCTAAAAGACAGCACCCGACAGTAATTTCTCACCTACAGAAATGTTGTATAGTGCTATTCTCAACATTGTCCCTCGAATACACGTATTGTTAATGAAAGACGGCTGAAATGTTGAAGATTTGTAATAAAGAACATCGTTCTTAAAACGTACTGCTAGAAAACAATTGTTACGCTCATTATTGATTTTGTTATAGTAAGTGGCCAGTTTTGACCAGTGGCTGTTGGCTAGTTTTTGTTCATTTTGTTTCAATAAAACCCCATATTGACTCAAGCATGAGTGCGAATTTTTAACTATCTTCCTCCATTATTCCATGAATTATTGAATTTCCAAATGCTAACGGACTTTTTGCTCACCTGTGTTATTTGAAAAAAGGAATTAAATGTAAGCAGTTCTTTATCTGTTTTAACTTTCTAATTTATATAAATTCAAACGGAATCAGGTTTATTTGTTCTAAGTTAAAAACAAATTATTACTAATACTCGTAAATTTCAGATATAAGGTAAATCTCTTATGAATCACCAATATTTAAAAGTCACATAATGGTGTATAGAATGCATTACAAATGACGCGTACCAAGTTCCTATGTGTCAATATCAAAATCTCATTATTCAATTTTTTTTTAAAAAAGTATTAAATACATACATCTTTGAATTTTATATATTTTAAAATTTTCATATATATGTTCAAATTATTTGGAACAGAGGAAAAAATTCCAATAGATATTCAAAAAATTCAAATACCTCATCTCATAAAGCAAACCCAATCAACTTGCGTATACAATCATAAGCACAAATTCCAATTCATGCTTAAATACATAATTGTGAATTGTAAAGTGAGAATTATTTATTCTTTTTTTAAAAAATTGCAAAAATATTAATATTACTATTAATAAAAACTATTTGATGTACATTTGGAAAATATATAATGTAAAATGATTGTATATAATTTTTGTTTGTATCTGTAGTACTGTCATTTATTTATTTTCATTTAATTTTATAAAACGAGAAAATTACATCTTGATAGTTATAAGCTGATAAGTATTGTTTTAAACGCGTTTTTGACATATAATTTATGTGTCATAAGTACACAAACTATCTACAACCTAGACAATTGGAAACTTGATTCTGTAAACTTATTATTGTGTGGAGGATATGTAAACAAAAGTAAATATAACTATAAGAAATGTATACTTATAATAGATGTGCTCAATATAAAAGTATGCAGCACATATTAAAAAAAACAATAAGAGCAATTTTATGTAATACATGCGCATGCCGGATCCATGGCATATAAAATCCAACACCTTAAATATTCGATAGGATAAATAGGCATATTTCAGGGAACCCCTACCTAAGCAAGTTATGCAAATGATTTAAACTTCAATTTGGTCATATGGTTGTAGTATGAGATACAGGGAAGTAAATGGCATATGAATCAACAGTCATTACTCTCTACCGCGTCATGAAGCTTGAATATCTATGTTCTAGTTATTATGTTTGAAGTAAGATGCGCTTGTGGTCGAAGACACGAAATGCAGTTCTGGCAACCAGAGGATTTTATGAGGGTCAAATTGTTGTCGCATGTACAGCTGGTGCGTCCACTATTTTTGGATCAGATGTATCAAAAAACGAAATTACCGAAATCAGCTTTTGTATAAGCCAGCGTTTCTCAAACTGCGGGGTGCATCCCCTAGGCCGTGTGACAACCCTACTTGGGGGGATTGAGCCTTTCGAAAAGTCGAAAACAAAAGACTATTTCAAAAATGTATAAATTTACGGAAAGGAAGCAAGGTGAAATGCATTCTGATATAATAAAAAATACACATTCACGCTGATTTAATACACTTATAAATGCCTCAATACTGTACAATGTTTTTGATAATTAATTTAACAACTCTAAGTTAAAATCAAGTTTAATAATTACCAGTGACCCCATAGGCTTGTCATATATAAATTATGTACAAAAATTTAATGCTTATCTTGATAATCTGTACGATTTATAACTAAGATCTATTGTATCTTTAGCGACAAAGTATATTATAATTGATTTCAATTCATTGTTATTACTTGGAGGGGAGGGGGCTCGATGGAAATTATGATTGGAAATTGGGACGCAAATATTGAAAGTTTGAGAAGCACCGGTATAAGCTGCTCTTTTTATAGATAGCAATTAAGTTAACTTACCTAGTCGGTTCCTAGACGTTAGGACGACCAATACATATTATGTGTTGTTCAGCAACGAGTCTCGGTTCTGTTTCTTTCCTGATAGTTAATGGAACAGACTCGAAATTGGTCTTCCAGTAAAATAATCAGTATTGTTGAACATCATGCTACTCAAATTATCGTAGCATATTATTTTCAGTGTCTTTAGTACAATAGTAGTTCACCTCTAGCATACATCACAGACACATTAATAGCTCTATGATACGTCGATGAGGTGCTTCACACACAAAAATATTTGTATTACTTTTATTCAGGAAAATTCAAGGCTCGATAAAGCAAGACCAAATAAATCCTAAAAATCTATTTTTAGAGAAAGATTTTAATTAAAGATGACATTATTAGCAAAATCTAATTATTTCAATGATAAAACATATTTCATTTTATGTTTTTATGCAACTAGACATGTGTGGTCGTTTTGCGAACATATGAATATATTGCATATTTGTTTGGGTCGGAAAATGGTAAAAATATGGACAATTTACATAGTTGTAATCTGTTTTTATCATAAAATGATGAAATGTAGATATAAACTCTGACTTTAAACTACAATTTTTCTATAATGTGTATGACAGGCTATATACAGTATAATGTATGTGGGAATCTAACCGAAATCTTCCAAAAAAGTTAGATACTTGATATATAGGGGTTTTTACGATGTATGGGTTAACTTTGAAAAAATAGACAACATAATTTAAAGAAACTAAATAATTTATTATGAGTTATAGGAGATCATTTACAGGGAGAATATTTACAAAATAGAAATTAGAACACGTGGATATTTAAAAATATAGGAAAGTTAGATTATTCCCACTGTGAGTACGTTAGATATTAAATAAAACTCATTATGCATTGTAACTTACTGCCTAGTTTTGGCGAACGGGTGCGGATGCGCTAAAACGTTGCTTCGCTGTCGAATGTTTGTGGGCCTCTGTCAAAAAATAAATCGCGTCAGCGTTTTATAAGTACGCTAGATGGCGTTGATGTGGAATGCTGTTTTGACTAAAATTGCCGTCCTCTGCAAAGGGATATGACCTAACCTTTTACGAAAAGAGGTTCATGGGAAGCCCTACGTGTATGTAATTATATATCTAATGTAGTATATTGAATTTACTCACAATTCACAATGGAATTTTTCGTTTCGAATGAAAAGTACTTAAACTTTCGTAAAATGGTAAAACATACAGTTGTTTTATTTATTTAATAAGTAATCTCATAAAAACATAATTTAATTCTTAACATTAAATAATCCTTTAAAATATTTTTTATAAATTTTATTACATTATAAAGTAAAGATTATTATGCAAAATAAAAGTTTAAATGCGTGATAAATTGATAATTGAAATATTATATTGTGATATATTTTATATTTTATAAGCAAAGTCATCTCTGTATAAGAATAAACAATTCAATTGGTGATTACCAGGAATTTTTTCAATCTAATAATTTTTAATTTAATATATTCTCTTTGTCGGTAAAGAACTACAATAGTGGACAATCTATCATCTATCTATCAAATAAAAGCAAACGTGGAATACATTGAAGTAATACTTATGATACCTAGACGGTACAGAGGTACCGTCTACCCTTTCGAGGTAGAGCTTGAGTATAATGCAAAAGTTGTTAGAGCTTAATCTGACGGCAGACGAAGTTATCCAATCTATTTAGAAAACAAACTCCTTCCTGAAGGAGTTCCATGAATGAGCAAAATAATTCATTCGTCAAAAACTTGGAGAAACAATCAAAGAATAACCGAGTTATTTCAGCTGATTTTGATTTTTTTATTATATAACTCGGATCGGTGGCTTAGAAATAACGGGCCTAAGCCTAAAATTACGGATTCCATCCAGGATGGAAACGACAGATTGTTTGACTGCGGAAATCGTAGGCACGCATGCCATTTGATTCTGTGACCTATAAAAGATAACTTGTATCAATTTGGCTCCTGTCTTCTCAATAAAATTAAATAACGACAACATAAATTTCTAACGAGAATTTGACTTAAAATTAATTCAAAGTGGCAAAATTTGGTAGTGAAGGCCACCGCTAGAGGGTTCTATAATGAAATTGCTCTTCCACTTAAGAACTTATAGTGTTTTCAAAGACTTAGTTGCCAACATCAGCTCAAAAGAAAAAAATAAATTAGTCAAGTCGCTCTTTAAAACTACTTGAAGATTACTGGGGAATACCTCGTAAATTTTCAAGTCGATCAACTGACAAGGGCGATACATGTATTGTCACCCAAAAGTCCTAATTTCAAGGGAGGATTTGAAAGTGAATCAGTTTTTTTATATATTGACCAGGAATTCATGGCAATGATTATTCAACCACCGTGGTCAGTCTAAAACAAGAAAAAGTCATTTAAAATTGCAAATTATGAACCAATGGCTAAATCTTAAAAGACTGCTATTCATGTTTGATTTCATAAGCCGTCATGGATAAGAAAAAGGGCATTTTACAAAAGGAAATATGTAGAAATGCGTTTTTAAAATTGATATCTTAATCTTGTTTGTAATTCTTTCAAGTACTTTTATGCTGTTTTTTTTTTCAAATCAATATAATCTCTCAATACTAATGCAATAGTGTAATGATTTTTAAAAAGTAGCTATTTTTTTATAAATACAGAAAAAAATATTGACGATTTTAGTAGTTTATATACATTCACATTGTTATTGAAAACATACATTTATGCTTTAGTTAAATTTAATTATTAATACATAAATATATTTTTAGTCATCAATATCAACATAGAGTGGGAATTTTGTTAAGTAAACTGAAGCATAGAACACATTGTATAGTACTTTATAAAATGATTTGAGTAATGTAGCGCATGTCTTAAGCTTTTTCTTTTTGTTGCAATTTGCAAAATTTATCTATAAATTTAATGGAAAAAGTAACAGATAAAAAGTGATTCAACTTTTTAAATAAACTAATATTTCTTTTGAAACAATAAATTATTTTTATATATATTTTAGAAAAAGTGATTAAGAATCATATGATAAAAGAAAATTAAATGGCATAATATATATAAAAAAATATATCATATATAACAATATATAATATATTTATATTTCCAACACAAGTTTGAAATAGTACTAAAAAATGGCTCAAAACAGGTATTAAAAAAAGAATAAAAGAAAATTTTATTAAACATGATTTTCTTAATAGCAAGAATTCTTTAAATTTATTACTTAAATAAGAATTTGACCTCAACAATGTATATAATAAAAATTACGAAGATTGCATAATGTAGTTTTTCTGGTAGTAATAAGTTTATATTAAATTCCATTTTCTTTATATATATCCAGTGTTAAAACTACTGAAAATCGAGTGCGACTTAGAATCGAATATAAACATTTGCTGAACGGGGGAAATTGAATTTCAACCACCTTCGAACTGAAAAGTGTAACCGTCCAATCTGGTCACTTGTCTCGATGACTTATCCCATTCCACAGGTTACCTCCAGGAATTCAGACTATACTAAACATCTTTGTCTTTTCTTATTTGTGAAAATTTTTTTGTACACATTTTCTTTGATCACCTAAACATCAAAAATATCGGCAATAGCATCAAGATGAGTTCACAATGACATAAGTATGAAAGGGGAGGCAATTTTATAGCAGGAAAAAAGGAAACAGCACAGAGGCACTGAACATTTCACACGGATGAAAAAAATATACGTCGATGGCGTAAGCAAAATTATATAGTTTTTTGCTTGTAAATGTTAATGGTCTTTGTGATAATTCTTTTACATTCTTCAATAATATATTCCTTCGAAAAATGATGCATACCACATGCATTGGATGGTATGGAATATGACAGACACCGTATTTGAAAATTGCGACACGGTGTCCAGTTAGCGATGACAATGGGATTAACAAATCATTTTGAAACATGATACCGATGGTTATAGTAATTATGGTTTCATATATGCATTTAAAAGTTTTTTAAAGACTGGTCATATAAATTAATTTTTAACTTATTATTATTTCCCATTAATTTTCTTTAATTTTTGAAGTATCGGATATCGAAGAACTTTTCACACATTTTAATTTTTTTTTTTTCAAAAACGAGTACAGAATTCTGGATGTGGCTAAAAATCGACGGCGGCTTAGATTACAGTAAATACGATAGTTTACTGCGTTCTTAGTAATAAAATAAACATTCATGTAGAAATCAAATATCAAGAAAATTCAATAATAAATAATAACTCTGAAAAGAGAAAAATACGTTTTCCATTTTAATTTTAATGAAATCCTTTATCACATTCTGCAAAGTCAGTATAAAGTTTGGTTTTCGAGAAATAACCTAAGGTTAAATTAACGTTCAGTTAATAAAAGTAACCGAAAGTGAATTATCGTGTGTATGTTTAAAAGTGTTCTTTTTTTGTGTTGAATTTTTTTTATTAGTTTTAATTTTATATTTAGTCTATGCAAGTGCAATACATTGCGTAACACATTGTATTTTAAATATTCTCATAATTTTTTTACACTATTTATTTTGTCTAGAAGAAAGTCATTCAATCATTCTAAAGTATAATAATGAGGAAAAAAGTATTTTTTGCAAAGAAATAGATCAGAGTGAAACCTCTATAAACCGAGAAAATTTCTATATCCATATTTAATTTAATAAATACTGGTACTCTCCGATATATTTTTCGTGTAATATGCGTATCCAGTTCTAAAAAGCAGGGGGGGGGAT
Source organism: Trichonephila clavata (assembly GCA_019973975.1). NCBI lineage: Eukaryota > Metazoa > Arthropoda > Arachnida > Araneae > Nephilidae > Trichonephila > Trichonephila clavata. Next base: position 243,448 of record BMAO01004416.1, read on the forward strand.
TAAATTAATTTAGGATGTAACTTATTTTTATGCAAATAATCAACCTTTAAAAACTAAACACATTTGAATGAGTGATTGAGTGAATATTAACGTCACACTTTTCAGCTATAAAAGGGCTTTTGGCGACGAACCTCGTAATTTTGAATCGTGGTCAAGTGATGAGAACGACAACTGAGCTGGCATCCCCTCTCTGAACTACCGCACCACACCAACGGAAGGACGTTTGAGCTCTCGATAGATTTAACGTGCATTTCCAATCTACACGGAGGGTCTTCAGCGGCACTGGGCTCGAATTCATGACACGCCAGCTACGAGTCCTTTACCTTGGCCACTAGGCTACCATGGACAACAGGGGAAAAAAACTTTGAAACATTCTTTGATTGAATGAAATGCTTGCTTCTCTACAATTTTGCTTTACTCGAATTTCGATAATTAAATTTCTTTCTTCTGTAAGACATAAATATTTTTAAAGTAATATTGGTACATATAATGAAAATGTTTATGATAAAGCAACAAGTATTAATTGTAATTAATGACTAATACTTATTAATGATTTTTGAATGAACAACTAAAACAACTATCATTTTTCCGTGCTTTGCAAATCATCAGTCTATTGGGTAGCCTAGTGGTTAGAGCATCGGACTCCAGACCGGAAGGCTTGGGATCGATGCCCAATGCCACCAAACGCTCACCGAGTGCACAAGGAGTACATGCTCGTTATGTCAGTGGATCCGAACGGTGTCGCCATCTACAGTGTTGTTCCGAGCAGAATCGTTTTGTCACCTTCTTGGGGGCTCAAAACTTAGGCTAACGACAGGCATAGATCTAGCCCTTTGCCATGATGAATTTCGAAGGCCTAAATCTGATTACGTCAGACAAGTGGTATTAGTAACAACAACAACAGTCTATTAGGTTAACATTTTTTTTTCACTGTGACTATACTTACAGCTTTTTGGTACCATAAAAACAAAATTTATTTTGTTTACTTTCATTTTAAAACATTCCCATTTAACTTCTAATTATTTGAATGCAATTAGTGAATACGTAAGGCTATCTCGACATATATTTTGGCCTGATGGATGTCCACGTTAACCGAGTGCCTTGGTGGCAAACTCGTTTCTGGCCTTATTTTGTGCAGTCGTGTATAAAAATCATGTTGCCTCAAAAGAACCGTCATGTAGAGCACTTAAGTAAAATTTGTAAAATCTTCACGTAGTGCAGAAATTTGGTAAGCGGAATGACAGCTCAAGTAAAGTCCCAATAATATGGACACAGTTAAAAACAACGAGGTATATCCCAATTAGCCTTAGCATAGCTTCGAAATACTACATTAATAAGCAAGTAGCTGACCGGTAAAATTTCTTTTACATTCTTTATGGAATCAAATAAGATAAGTATAATTTTGTCATATTCTTAAAAATATCGTATGTGTCATTCTAATTAATCTTGGTTTAAAGATGAATTTTTAATCTGAACTACACACAAAAAAAGTACATGCGTTATGAACTATATTTTGAAACGATCATTTTTAGGGTGAAGTAGAACGTCGTTTATCCGAATCAATTGGAACCGGACACCGTTCGGATACGCGATTGTTCGGATAACCGAAAACCGATGCAATCTCATGCAGCATATGATACTGTACACTATACAAATATTGAAAATCATCACATGCGGGAAACGATTTGAAAAAAAGCCAAATAGGTGCAAAAATGTCGCAATTTTACCTTGATTGAGGAAAATAATCGCTTATTGTTCACTATATACCACGTTTTTTTTTTTTTTTGCTGAAAGGTCTCTGATTCTCTTCAGCATCAGTAGTTGAGTAGGACAGCACTCTGATTGTTGTTCGTACCACACTACAGCTGTCTCTAACGCAAAAAAAAAAAGCGTCAGCATTTGATGGACCATTGCTACTTCCGTTGTTGTTGTCTTCGTCTTCATCCGTTTCATCGTCGACGGGTTGGATTCTTCTTGCTCGGAAGTCACTATCTCGTCATTATTTAGCATTTGAAATCCACAGTCTCCTGCATCGCATGCCATCCAGGTTTCTACATCAACAAAACAGCATGTATAAACCCCCTCACTTGGAAACAAACTGACCTAATATTCAGCTCGGATGTTTACCAAATCACACAACTGAAATTCCCCAAATATCCCTCACCTTTGGTTTCCTCATAACTTTTGGCCTCACAGGAAACAAATGTTGAGAATGCACTGTTTGAAAATGTATCCGAACTTTGGTTCGGATATTTGACGCTCCGGATAATAAACGTTCGGATAAACGACATTCTTCTGTATTGAAATTACCCAACATGAGTGTTTATTAATAAAAAAAATATATTATTTTGAACAAATATTCCAAAATTTGACAGTGAAAATTTTAAAACATTATTAACGAAATAAAACACTTAATTATTAAATATTATACAGCTCTGAAGTTCTTCCCCAATCGTTTTCAAATCTGTGAAAACCTTTTGTTAGCCATCAGTACTTGGACAAAAATAACTGGGTTCTTACGTATTATATCGCTACTGCATTGGTTACATTATATGAAACGAAGCACATACGATTGTCAATTTAGCGCGTACGACACATGCGAAATCAGGTTTGCCAACTTGGCGTGTTATTTTGAACGTCGGCTTTGTCGCGATAATACGTACCAATAACTGTTTTAATTATTGCATATTTTTGCTAATATTTTGAATTACTTATACTAAAGATTCGTTTTGAGTTTTCTATATACTGTAATAAATATAATCATTAACAAGAGATTTGATATGGTAAGAATAAAAGTTTTTAAGGCCCCTTTGAGGCACGCCTTTTATCACAGGCTTAATTTGTTTAATTACTTTTTGCAGAAATCCAAATATTTTTAAGACAATTCTTGTGAAACCCTGCAATAATCTGCATCGCGTGCTAATTCGAATATAACTATTCTACTTTAGTTATATAAAAGTATGTACAAATGGCGTATAAAAACGACTTCCTGTCATAATTTGTGTTTCCATTACTTGTCAAACAAGGAAAATGAACTCTAAAAATAAATCCTAATGGCACAAAAACAGTACTTTGTAAGAGATCGAACAGAACTGAACACTGAAGACATCGATCAAATGTGACATTGTTTCTGTAATTAATGGAGTTATCAGTCATTTGTAGAAGAAGAAAGAAAATGGTTATCATTTCTCCTAAATTAGAAAGTTTTTTTCATATCACAATTATGTAGCGAAATCATAGGGAGCCAAGCACTGATCCAATCGCTTATCTAATATATTTTTTACAATTTCCATGTTTTAAAATGGACTCCATTAACACTTAACTGTTCTTTTTGCTGTTATTAATCTAGAAATAAGTTTGTACAACTAGAGGAAATGGATTAGGAGATCGATATATTATGTCAGAAATCCCTTTAATGGACGTGTTTTGACTTAAAATATATAATTATTTTTGATGATCAGTGTTAAAACTGTCTTATTCTTTACTCCATTATTTCTCTGAAAGAAGTGGATTTCACCGATCAATAAACATAAAGGAGCTTTTTTCATTTTAGTGAAAGTTGAATTGCTTAGAAAAATTTTCTTCTATTTACATTTCCAAAACTCTCTTACATTTCTTTCCAGTTAATTTTACTTCTTAAAAGTACTAAAAGCATTACCAATCTAACCTCCTTTGTTTTATTTTTATGTTTTTAATTGATAGCCACAATAGACGAATGTACATGATCACAAACCGTGGTCAACTTTATTTATGACGATTCAAGAGTTTGAGCCTTGATGCTAAGAGCTAGCCAAGTATAAAAGCTTATGCACGTTAAACCTGATGTGATTCAAATTTTTCGAGTGGACGTGGGGATGAAAGTTGCAGTGTGAGGTGCTTGCTCAGGTGTCATCCGAATCGCTGAAACTGGCTGAAAATTACAACTCCAACGCTAATATTCTTGGAGATAAAGTAAATATCTCAGAAAGTGTTTTTGATAAACAATGATTATATTCCTTATTGATTGAAATGTTTTTAAATAATGAATGTGTAATCTGAGTCATATATTAAAAAAATCAAACTGACTTACGTTAAAATTATACCAACACATTTTGTATTTAATTGTACTAAAAGAATTAAAAAAAGTTTTATTGCATTTTTTTCAAATGTACTTATTCAATTTGTAAAACTCATATTAATTTTTAATACATTACTCGTTTTACGACTGCTGATCAAGAAACAGCAGATTTTCAAAAGCATATTACTTTTGGCTTATGGTTACACAACGATTAAACAAGGCTTGTATATTTATTTCAGCGATTAAATATTACAGAGAAAAATTTAAGAATATAACCATACTTCTCCTAAGCTTTCTACAAAGGGTGTTGTTTTAGATTTGAATTACAGAGTACATTATTGTTTTACAGAGGATTGTTTTACATTGTAAGATATTGTAGTAGAAATTTTGTGGCATGAAGAGGATTATATGAAATGTGATTGGATCATTTTTAAATACTAATATAGGGGAATTAGAATATTTATCTTATTTAAAAGAAATCTGAAAAAATGATTGGTTTATATTCCAGTTTCTCATACCATTATTCTGCTATTTTATATTTCATTACTGAGGAAAAATTTATTTGTTATTCATTCATTGTAGAAAATTAGACCTAATCTAAGTAAATATGTGTGTCACTGTTTTTGAACTTTGGACTAAAATATTTTTATCAAATCATCAATCTCACTTCTTAAATATGTATATGTGTGCTTGGTATACATTTTATAGAGCAGGCAATTTATATTAGAACAGAACAAGACAGAAAAGAATATAGTACATCAACTTATTTTTCAATTATCAGACATCAGTTATACAAGTAAAAGAATGTTACAGCTTATGTATCCTATTGATTTCAGACATAAAAATATAAATAATGATTAATATTTGAGAAAAATTTAGATAACATTATGTTTCACTACTGACTGAAATTTTAATCAACTTTTTACATGAAATCTCAATTGTGGAAACCCTACTTTTAAGTGTAATTTTATATAATTCAAAATTAGTAGCAAAATAAATATTTCTTCAATGAAAAAGATAGACAAAATGTTTCTAAAGTATTTCTTCATAAATTTATTACTTGTAGCATTCCATTATACAGTGTGTTCACACACACACACATTTTGTTATTTTATCATTTGCCGGTGTTTTTTGAACAAAGTAAGGAATTTCGAATTTAAAATTCTATGTTTCTTTAGTAGATTCTCTAAAGTTGATTAAATACTTAAAAAGTAAATAGATTCAATAAATGTACTGTTTTAAGTAAACAAGAGCTGGTGATAATTTAATTCTAAAGAGAAAAACAAAATAATGTTTCCTCTTTAAATGTTTAAAATTTGTTGTACGTTAATTATTAAGGAAGAAATAATATTTTATCTTCAAATTTTAAAACAGTCTCATAATTTTGAAGTAGACAAATTCTCGCTTCTGTTATTTTTATAAAGGTTTATTTTTAGTAAATTCCTGCACTTTACACCTTGTACATAATACATTTTTATTTTAAAATGTAATCTTATTGTTATAAATTATGAGGTGTATCCGAAAATTAAGTACTGTTTTGGAAAAACTCGCATAAAAAATCTTTTTTCAAAACCAAATTTATTTTTACATAAAAGAACATGTTGGAAACTATTTTTCTCCGTAGTTAACACCGTTTTTCAGACACATTTATCATAACGGGAAACCAATTTATCTATACCCTCTTTAACACTAGAACGTCCTGGATTTTGATTACCCTTAAATGTCCACTGGTGTGATTTTGACACCACGATATAAAATATATATAAAGTAATTGTTTTAATTATATAATAAAAGACTACTGTTCAGTAGGCTGTAATTTTAACATTTTTAAATATTATTTTATGTAATTATCATATATAATGAGCCTTTACATCATAAAAATCTGACGCTGACATTATGTTTCGCGAAGCTTGTTGGACTACTACTTTGTCGCAAAACATTTAGAGTAGCAAATCTCCCAGGAACATAATTAATATGCGCTATCTATTCTTTACCATCCCTAGCGACATATATATCAGGATTTACTTGAATATTATCAATTTTATCTGAACTTCCTTCAGATTCTTCACAGTTACTTACATTCAAACTTATGTCTTCATCAGAATCTAAATTAGAGCCAATTCATTCTCAGAAAACTTTAGGAACGAATTAGCAATTTCATCAGGGGTTAGAACCATTTCTAAGGATCTTCGTTTCTTGTGGTGTCTGTTCTGCACTAAGTTTGAAAATCGAATGAATTTTTTTTAGGAGCAGAGAAGGAATGAAAAACTTATACCAGTGCTTCTCAAACTTTCAATATTTGAGACCTAATATTTAACCCTAATTTTCATCTCACACCTCCAAACAAATAACAATATATTGGATTCAATAATACTATACTTTGTCATTAAATCTGCAATATGACTCATTTTTAAGTATCGTTGGCTTATAAGGTCTCGTTCAGCCAAAGCGTTAATTGCCTCGGACGTATATATACGTCTTTCCGAAGTACGATGTTTTCTGTGCACTACCATCCATAAAATTATTCCGAAGGCCTTGGACTACAATAAAAGGACCTTAACAGTGTTTGATAAGACATAAGTAAATCTTATTTACTAATTTCAGAGGATTTGCTTATTTATTCCTTTTCTTCCCCTCCCCATACATCACATACGTGCACCTACTTGGAAAATGTTGCATTGGAGAGAAGATCACGTAATTTTTAACTGGTGGTTAAAGGATTAATTATATCCGTACAAATTATCAAGATAAGTGTTAATTTTTGTATATAATTTTATATATGACACAAGAGAAGAACCCATGGGGTCATTGGTAGTTATTAAAATTGTTCTTAACTTAATATTGTGTTAAGTTAATTATAAAATCATTGCGCAGTACTGATGCATTTATAAGTGTATCATATCAGTGCAAATGTTATTTTTATTTATTATGTCAGAATGTATTTTGTTTGTTTACTTCCAGTAAATTAATAATTTTTTTCTAAATAATCTTTTGTCTTCAACTTTTCAATACGCTCATGCCCCCTCGTAGAGTTATCACACCCCCTGGCGGGCGCACCCCACAGTTTGAGAAACACTGACTTAGACATAACAATTTTAGTATACTTGATTCATTTCCACTGTGAACTCAATAACACTGTATTCAAGGTAAAAAAAAATGTACGATAGAAATTTGGGAAGTTTGTTTTACTAATTGTTTCTACTTAGTGGACAATAATTTGTAGGACGACAGCTTTTTATAATGGTAAAATGTCTTGGTATCGAAATGACACCAGCGACGTTTTAGGTATATTTAGTTGAAAGATCACTTCTAATTAACCTAGAAGCATAAAAACTTTTTTATGAAATAACAAGGGTAAATGTTTAAAAATCACGAAAAATTTTCAACATTCCTGCAAAAATGCGTAAAGGAGAACAAAGTAGACAGGCTTCGGTATCAAATTGACACATATGGACGTTCTAGTGTTAAAGAAAGATTCCACCATCGAACAACCTTTGAAATTTGAGGAGACTATGTGATGGATCTATACGCGGTTCTATTAACCCCTTCAGGACTCTTTAAGAAAAATATTTATTTCAACCAACTTTCACCGAGTGAAAGAAGCATGATTATGCAAATTAAGTATATTATATAAATTTTGTATTCACGAGTTTGAGGAGTTAGTTGGCAAGTGAATTGGTGAGTTAGTTGATTAGTTGGAGAGTGAAGGATCGTGAAATGATTAAGTGCATGAAAAGGATTACTGAGAGTGGATCAATCGACGGTGATTAAATCAAGATAAAGATCGCCTTCAAGGTTGAAGGGCAGGACTCAACTTCATGAAAGTACATGTATTGCGATACTTATTTAAATAGAAGTCTAGCTTATTAGTGCGCGGCGTAGTTAGTATTGAGCTCATTTAGTTATGGTGGAATCAGTTGAGGGTCCGTATTATTATTCCCAGGCTATTGAGTCTCACCTCCGCACTCTACTATTTGATCTGTTATCTTAATTAAATTGTCATTGTGTCTGCTTGATATTTTGGTGACAATAAAAATAATTAGAGAGAATCATGTGTACTGATTATTCAGTTCCCCTTGTCTACCCACACACCTAGCCGGGTCTGAGTGTAGACAAGGGGTTTCAGAGGGAAGCAGGAACCGACCGGCATTACAACTCATTACGAAGTAATGTCTTATTTTGAACCGTCTGCTTTCACGAATTTTTCATTCTCTTTTTGATCCTAGCTATCATTGACAATAGAAGGTCTTCTACTCCATGTCTCGTGAAGAACATTAAAGCGTCTATTATTAAATTGTCGAACCCATTTTCTCACCATTTCATCCCTCATTACATTTCCATCTTTACAAGTTGACTATGAACTTCAATAGTCTTAACATCCCTTAAATTCAAAAAACTGATTGCAGAATGTATTGTTCACAGTTGGCGAGATCGGCAAACATTTTTAAAATTTTAAAACTCACTGACATGTGTAAAAACATCGCAATTAGGCTATAATGTCGTCTACGGGCTGACAATAAACATGTGCACAAGTATTGAACTGCAAAACTACCACTACAGTTAAGGTAGATCAAAACGGTAAATTAATGCCCCAAACTTACGCGATAGTTGGGACTGAGCGATGATCGTGAAAATCGAATGTGCGTAAGTCAGGGTATTATTTTGCATATAAATACAAATAAATTATTTTTAGTTGGAGCAAAAGATGAAAGAAAATATTAATTTAGAAAAAAAATGTTTAATTAATTCTTAGATAACACAAATAAAAAATTGCAAGCCGAATTTATTTTTATGCAAAAATAGTGGGGTTTTTTTTGCTACCTCAAAATTTCCTCAAAGTATGCTAATATTGTTTTTGTTCCTTATTTTGTTGAAAAAAAATACGCTCTTTTTTTTGAATCTGTATTTTCTCAAGTATGTAACCCTTTTTTTCCAATTAAACTGAGGCCTTCTGTCAAATTCCCAACACCGTCATTTATCCTTCTGATTGAACTATGTCGAAAGACTCAAGTTCTTCAATGTATCGCTCTTGCTATTGCATTTCTATAAACTCTTTAATTGTCAGGTTATGATTATGAGAATTCAATAATTCTTGAACTTCATTACTATCCCTTAAAAAATTTATGTACCTGGTAAAGTTGAAAGCTTCTTCAATCATATTACCAGTTTCATCAGGTTCTAACACTGATTCCACCCGAATTTTATTGATGGGGAAAAAAACGACGAATCGACGAGATTTGACGTAAATCGGGGTAGAATAAGTGGAGGTATTACTGTACTTTGTTTCTGGACATGCCTCATGCACAACGAATTTTATAAAATAAAGCCTGATTATTTTTTCAATAATAAATGGTGACCAAAATATTTTAAGTAAAAGCCTTTCATAAGGAGTTCCCCATGTATCTTACAAGAATTGTTACGTTTAAATTATACGATGATATAGGAAGCCAAATATTTAAAATGAGCACAAAAAAAAGACCTATCACTAATAATAAGTTGAGCCAACCATTTCAAAAGAAAATATTCATAATAAAAAAGACCAAACAAAGGAGCATTAATACATACAATCTCTATTCCATAAAATAAATCCAGTAATCTAAATAAAAGAACTTTAGAAATACAAATAAACTAGTTCTCAGATAAAAGTTAGATTTTGATTGATGATCCCAGTAATTTTCACACTTTCTTTTCTATCCCTTTCATGGTACATTAGTTAACTTTATGGGTAAATTTACATTTTATCTTTTTTGGGGGGATTCAATGCCTTTGTATTAGAGATTAACCGAAGGGGAAAAAAACTTGGAGGTCAATTCAGTCTTAATGATTGCACGGAACATGTTTTATTTCAGTTAATGATGATGGATGAAAGCTAAAGGAAGGAGAAGATTACAGCAAAAGTTTTGTTTTATTTAAAAATCGCACCAAAAGCATCAAGTTTCTTGATTAAGTAACGTGCAAACTTTTGTAAATTTCAGTGGGAAAGAGATACTATTCATTCTGCAAGTAATTTAATTGGCAAGAGATTGGTGGAATGTTTTCGGTTTGTATAAGATTCAGGAAACATTTTTCACGTTTTAAATAACATTTTATATCTGCTTCAAATTGTATACGTTAACTGTATTTTTATTTATTTATTCACTATAAATACAAAAATAAAAATTTATATTTATTTATTTAAAAAGAATAACACTTTACGCGAAAATAAATCAATATCGGATTTTAGAACGCATTAAAAATTTATAAACGAGCAGAATGAGTTATAAGCGAGCTTAAACAAGCAGCATATTATTAATTATTATTATTTCAAAGGAATTCATGTAACTTATACTAAGCAAACCTTTAAATACGTTAACACATTATATTATTCTGTGATTGTACTGCAGATGTATATGTTACGTTTAATAAAAAATTGCATTTAAACCAAATGTAGCAGAGTTTAAAGTAAACTAATTTTTATCATTTTCATTAAGGGGACATGGTATGATTTACACAAATGTTTTTAATAACAAAATAATTTCTTAGAATTTAATGATTTTTATAATTTTTTGATTGCTTCCTGTGTATATGCATGATGTGAAACAGATTTTGTGCTCAAGATTTCATCACAAATCTAATCATTTAATTTTTTAAAGTAAACACTTGAAGCTTATGAATTGATTTTAAAATGCTACTCCTCCTACAAAAATTAAAGTAAATATATGAAATTTGATTTACAAGTACGTCAAACTATGTATAGCAAAAGTTGTTATGGGTTTTGTGTTAACATAATTGGTATTCCAACAATACTTCTTTTTATGAATGCTTATTGAAAATTCCTCAAAAATGGTGTAAATTCTAAATTCATATTTTTTTTCTCAAAAAATAAGTATTGTTTTGATTGAAAAATGCATATACCAACTTTTATTATTTCATGTATTATTAACAACCAGTGGGGAAAAAATTCCAAGCATTAGGCACAGTAGAAAAAAAAATACCTTAGCATGTTCAATGAAGACAAAATAGTTGTTTCATCTTTCTCCGAGATATGTCAGTTTAAAGTTTTGATTTGCGAATGGGATGTAAATAAAAACAAACATAAAATTTATCACAACTCTATGGTTATTTAACTTAGAGCTTCCAATTTTAATCAGTTTGTAAAAAAGTATATAAAAAATCGTTTAGGCTAAACAAAATTAGATGTGGTTTTTTGACCGATTTTTGTTAATTGAATCGTACTGTGTAATCTTAATATGAATGCAAATGTTAAGATTATCAGCAACTTAAGGCTACCCTTTTTACTGTTTTTGTAATCCTCGACTAATAATAACATAAAAATTATTCATTGCATAGTCCAATATGAATCTGGTTTTTGCCGAATCGTTATCAGTAAATAGTCTAAACTAAATGTAGAAATGATTTTCATTTGTTTAAATGAAATATTTTTTTTCATCCATGATATATTTATCTCAAAAGTTTATATCTTTAAGGGGATACAGTACGATATTCAATTGACAAAAATTGGTCCAAAAATCAAATCTAATTTTTTTAGCCTAAATTATTTCTATATACTTTTCCAGAAACTGAAAAAAAATTGAAAGCTCTAAGTTTACAAAACGCAGAGTTGTGATAAATTTTACGTATGTTCTTATATACATCTTGAAGGCAAATCTTATCTCGGAAAGATAAAATAGCTAATTTGTTTTCATTTAAAATGCTACAGCTTTTTTCTATTGTGCCTAAAACTTAGAAAAAATTTTCACTTGTTGCTAATAGTACATGGAATAAAATTTGTATGCATTTAACAATCAAAGCGTTACTTATTTTTTAAAAAAAAATAATTTAATTTATAATTTACATTTTTTAAAGGAATTTTCTATAAATATTCATAAAAAGAATTATTTTACAAATACCACAATCATGTTACCGCAAAACCCTTACCAGCTTTGTTATGCATAATTTGAAGTTCTTTAAAACAAATTTCATGTAAATACGTTAATTTTTGTAGGAGGAGTAACACTTTAAAGTCACTTCATAAGTTTCAAGTTTTTCCCTTAAAAAATTAAATGGTTAGCTTTTTATGAAATTTTGAACACAAAATCTGTTTTACATCATACATGTACTTTGAGGGCAACCAAAAAAATTGAAAATCCTTAAATTAAAAATTTTTGCGTGAATCGTACCGTGTCCCCTTAAGTTTATATCATAACAAATACAGATAAGAACACCACCACCACCAAAAAAAAAAGGAAAAAGAAAGAGATCCATTTCTCACTACTGAGAATTGATTTTAACCAGAAATACAGAATTAGGATTCGGAAGAGCTTTTCACAAGTAACCGAAATGTTTTGACAGCACGCTTTTGCCGGAAGCAAAATATGTCAGAAGAAAGCTTGAAAATTCCAACTCCCCCGAGCTGTGTTGCAGGCGAATATATATTCTTTCCTTTCACGTCACATACGTAAGTTCATTTTCTCAAGATTGATTTCGAAAGTCTGTCCTTATATTTACAGCAAATATTTCAAATTCTCTGCTGCGTGTAAAACATACATGCTCCCCGTTGTTTGACAAAAATGAATATAGCCTACTATTGCTTGTCAAACTAAATATAATAAAAAAAAAGTATGAAATTTTCGCATAGGGTTAATTATTGTTACAAAATAATTACAGTATATTAAATCATACTTAAAACTCAATAAAAGTAAAGTTTCAGGGGACATGGTATGATTTAAGGAAAAAATTTTAGTTTAACCGCTTGCCTGATTATCCCGAGTTATCTCGGGTTCGTATATATTGCAGTTAATTATTATCCCGAGAAAACTCGGGCGAAGCAGGATTTGTCAGTACTATTAGTTTTATCACTGTTTTACTCGACCTGTAGGAAATGAAAGGAAATATTCAGCTTCGATTGGCAGTTTGGACAATTTTTATAACAATTTTTATAACTTTTTATAATAATTTTTATAACTTTTATAATATTACCATGTTTGGCTGATTTGTTAGTCAAAAGGAAGATTGATGTGTGGAACATTTCGGTTGAATAGAAAAGATTTACTTCGAGATCTAAAGACAGAGAAATTTAAAAAAAGGAGATTTTATTGAGTATCAGAGAAGGAAAGTAACTGCAATGAAGTGGAAAAATTAGAAGGATGTTAGTCTTATTTCCACAATACATACAATTGAAATGCAGGATGTGACAAATAAATGGGGAGAGACAAAGTCCAGGCCTAAATGTGTAGTTTATTACAATGACAAAATGGATAGTGTATGGTAGTAGGAGGTGTTCACGTGATCACATAAAAAATTTATAATGTATCTGATTGAAAAACTAATGTCAGAAAATCATCGTGACGAGTTTTCTCCCACATTTGGAAGACCCAGAATTAATCCTTTACCATTCAGGTTAACTTCAAGGCATATTCCAGTTGTTATTCCTGCTTCAAAAAAAATAATAAAATGCAACAGGACTGTGTACTCTGAGCTCCCGTAAAAGAGATTCCAGAGGTAAGCCAGTAGGAAAAGAGACAAGATCCAGTATGTATAATGTCAGATATTGTTTTGTGTTGTTCCTTGTTTCAAAAACAATCATACAAAGACTAGTATTTAACTTTTTTCCGTTTTCCCGAGATAACTCGGGATAGTAAACTAACATTAAACTAAATGTTTTTACACCAATAAAAAGTTAAAAATTAAACTTAAAACTTATATATTTTGTTTTGTTTCGTTTCATTGTATTTAATAATAAAGTAAAAAAAGTGATGATTTTTTGCAGTTTCTTTCAAAAAAAAATTGCAAGGGAAGAGATTAAGGATTCTCAAAAATTTTTTGGTTGCCTTCAATATGTGTGTATACCTGTGAAACACATTTTGTACTCAAAAATTCATAAAACGCTAGCCATTTAATTTTTTAAGGAAAAAACATAATTGTGAATTGATTTCAAATTCTACTCCACCTACAAAAATTTACGTACATATATTAAATTTGACTTACAAGTATGTCAAACCATTTATAGCAAAAGTTGATGTGGGTTTCACGATAACATGATTGATATTCATAAATTAATTCTGTTTACGAATGCTTATTGAATATTCAATAAAAAATGTTTAAATTCTGAGTTCAATTATTTTTTAAAAAGATAAGTATTGCTTTCATTCAAAAATGCATACCAAATTTCGTTACATGTACTGTTAAAAATAGGTAAAAAAAATTCAAAGCATTAGGCACAATAGAAAAAAAAACCTTAGCATTTTAAATGGAGGCAAACTAGTAATTTCATCTTTCTGTGAAAATTAAGCTTAAAATTTTGATTTGCCATAGGGATGTGAATAAAAATATGAGCATAAAAGCTATCATATATATATAATTCTGTGTTTTTTTAAGTTAAGAGCTTTCAAATTTTGTTAGGTTATAGAAAAGTTTATGTAAGATATTTTAGATTAAAAAAATTGTATTTGATTTTTTGACCAATTTTAGTTAACTGAATCGTATTGTGTCTCCTAAAAAAAGTTTTTGTTTAAAAAAAAAATATGTATAAGAAACATTCACAAGATGAACATTAAGACCCCCAACGTTTTTTCCCCCTTTCGTCTCCAAAGAAAAAGGGAAATAAAAAGTCTGAATCATTTGGTGAAGCAGTTGTTATAAAAGGTCAATAAGGGGGCAAAATTATGGTGCAGTGAATGTACTGCCAACGTTTAAAGAGTTACTGTTAAGTATCGAGGAAACATGTTTCTATTCAAATAGGTCTCATTTATGAGAAAAATAAATTGTTAACTTTCTTTAGTTACACAATTAATTACAAGATTCGTGAATGATACCAAGATTTAAAAAAAATAACCTATTTCATAACTTCTTTAGAAATATTTCATCATTGTACTGAGTGAATATTAACATCGCACTCTTTTAGCTACACGAGGGCTTTTGGCGACGGTCCGTGTAATTTTGAACCATTTTCAGGTGACGCGGACGACACCTAAGCTGGCACCCCCCTCTCCTAACTACCACACCACACCAACGTGAGGACGTTTGAGCTCTCGACAGATTTAACGAACATCGCTCAACTATACGACGGGTCTTTAGTGGTACTGGGATCGAACTCATGACACGCTAGCCATGATCCGATACCTAGACCGCTTGTCTACAACGGCCACACATCATTAGGCTACATTTAAACTTGTTTTAACTCAGAGTTGATGAGTTAAGAGAAGCGACGTTACCTTATTTAAAATATAATGGTTATTTTCAAAAATATATTAACACTTTTTTATCACTCTAATTACTGTAAATCTTAACACTTTTCTTCCCAATTTTCGATTTACCTTCTTGCATCTCAAAGATCAAAAATAAAGACACACACACACACATTTTCTTCCCTCTTTTTATATTTCTATCATAGGCATTGACGGCCAATACAAATTCTATGCATTTTTGTTTCCACGGCCAAAATAATAAGGTTTAATTGCATTTTTATAACCATTAGATATTATAATTATACTAACCAAAATTATTTTTACGCGCAAATATAAGGCGAAAAATTATAGTTAATAAATAGCAGTAAAGTAAAAGAAAGAACCATTTAGTTTGATTAAAACAAAAAAAGTTAACTAAATGATAATTAAACGTTACAAAGGAACAAAAATCTAGAATTAATTCATATATTTTTTTAACGTTAAAAAGCAATAATTCAAATATATCTAATATGCATATTCGTAAAAATATTTAACAAAAATGTAGGTAATTTAATCAAGCTAAAATGAAGTAAAACTAATCCATATATTATTTTATTTACGATGCTTAAGCAATAATTGTAAAATGGAAACAGAGTGAAGTGGGTTGCAGAAATTCAGGACACGATGTTTAAAATTTCCTGAATAGAGAAATGAGATTTAAAACACATTACTCAAATCCAGACTAGTCTGATAGTCACTGATTTTCAAATATGCATTTTTAAGCTAATTAAAAACATAGGTATGACCTACAATATTTTTTTTAATTCAATAATTCTAAAGAAATTTGAAATTAACTTGAGGGAACTTATCTTAAACTTTCTTCATTTCTAAAATAATAATTTTTTTTTTCAAAAATAAACTTGTATAAATAATAAAATGTGTAAATATGTTTCTTGTATAAATTTAAAAAAAATATTGTTATAAAGTCATGAATGTATGTAATTAATTATATTTTAGTATTTATGATATTAAAATTAAATTTGTATGGCTTACTTTGTACAATTTACATAATCTACTAAATAAAAGACTGCAAAAATAAATCTCTAAATAAAGCTTTTTAATCAGGTAAAAATATTCAAACAAATTTCAGAAAAAAACTCTATGCACAGATTTTACAAGAAACTTGTATGAATACTTTTGAAAATACTAATATTATTTAGATCAGCATTTCTTAAATTTTCGATCGCAACAGCCTTCCTTTATGTATCAGCCTGACATCACTGATGCCCCAAGATTTTCAGCAGACATCCCTGATTCCCAACTCATGGCTGAGTGATTTAAATTTTCCTCAATAACACTAAGACTGTATCTGCTACTAACACAGACATTGAAAATTATCATTTTCCTCTAAAAAAATAGTTAACATCTAATTAAAATTGAATAAATATTCTTGATTTAAAAACATCTTCTAGTAAAGTTTTCTCATTGGGGGCAATAGAGTGATCTCTGATTTTTTCACGATACATTTTAGAGTCAATAAAAGAAGGAAATCTTAACATATTAAATGACCTACAAAAAATATTAAATGATAGAAACCTTCGTGGACACCTAGAAAAGCACTGAAGACCTGCGAGGATCCACGGGCCATGAACCTCTGATCTAGATAATATCTGCAAAAGAAATCTTAGCTGCATTCAACTTAATCTATATCGGATTTAGTTATTTGAAACATAAATTGTCGTTTAATTTTTAATTTAGTTTTATAAAAAGCCTATATTAATGCTTAGAAAATCAGAATTAATTATCTGCTGTATAATATTGTTTTGAAAACCATGTTTTCGTTTCTGTTTTGAGAAAGGCAGATCAATAGATTAAACAATATAACATAAAACATAAAAAAAGAATAATGCACTCTAATAGATTTATTATACTTTTTGATGCTTAATACAGCTTTGAACATCTTTTACCACATTAGGACATTTCCTCCAATTGAGTGGAGCGATTATAGTAAAAAAAAGCTTACAATATATAAAGGATCTTTTTTTGACCTTACTTCCAGGAAATGAATAGGGGGGAAAACATTTCAGCAAATGTTTACTTACTCTGGCCAGCACTCTAAAAAGCTAAGGTCACCTTTTTGGCACACAACCAACAACACGCTTTAAGACATCACTAAGAAATACTTAAGGAATCAAAAAGTCTATATTTATTATAGGAGAGTTCTTCATACCTACTTTAACCGGGCCAATAAAGCCATTTCAAAAATTTGTGTCTCTATGTTTCAAGAAATCCAGATCTCTTTAAAGAAAGAGTGGGTCGAATTAGAGAAGTTACTCCTAACATTTACATTTACTATTACGGTATTCAGATGTGTTTTGTATTATTTACTTTTTAATCAAAGTATATCAATGCAATCTACTAATTTCAGAGACCAATTCTTCAAAAAATTGATTTTCAGAAGAATTTTATTGTTTCAAAGAACATAAATAGGTTTAAAAAGGCATATTTCTTAAATAAATAACATGCATCACCCTTTAAATACTTTTTAAATAAAATTTCAGCAAATTTTTCAATGTTAAGGAAAACAGCATAAATACAAATGCGTTGGACACAATGTAATTTTAATTTCATTGATATACTTCTTGATCCAACTGAAGTGTCACAAGCCACAGGATAAAAAAAAATATTTTTTAAAAAATTAATATTTTATTAGCATTTGAAGCATTCGGCATATGCATTCGACATTGTTTTATGTTCTAAGCTAAAATTGTCCGTAAAATTCGATGAAATGTAATTATCTTAAAACGTGTAGATTGCTTCTCTTTTAAGGGCTCTTTACATAGGTGTTACAAATTTTATAGGATTGTTTTAAACATATCCTTTTTTTAGTGCACAAATTTTCGTTAAAATTTCATTCTTCAAAAAATATTTAAAAATATATTTTCAAGATGGATAAAGTAAATATTAGGAAAACAACTCAAAATTATCAGTTGTATATGTTATTCCTTCTTCCTCAATAATTTAATTTCTTTTTTTTCCCACTTCTAATGGCTCTAACCTTAACACCTATAAAACACATTTTCTACTTAGTCAGATGTTTTAAATAGTAAATAAGCTGAAATAATCATTTGCTTATAAGTGGTAATTTATGTCAAAAAGGGAGTGATGGAATGAAATATACTTTTTGCTCAAGAGTGTTTAGAAAAAGTTAAGTATAATCACACACTGAACAGGCTTTTACAAAAACCAAAAGGAAATATTAGATTGATAAATAGAATGAAACAATGGAAGTGACATGAAACATAAGCATTAATTGGCTTTGTTTTTTATTCATAAATCATCAGATATTTTCATTTCCTTTTAAAGTAAAGTAATTATAATTTGGAGAAATTTCTGTTTATACTGCTCTAAGAAATTTAAAAAAGGAAAACTGAAAAGGAAACACATACATTACAAATAAGTGACGTCTTAAATTCAATAACATGTTTTCTAATGAACAATATTCTTGAGATAAATGATAATAATTTTGATCCGATAATCAGAAAATATTTGAAATTTTTTCGTGTAACATTAAACTTAGAAGTAATTTAAAGAAATATTTATTGGTCAATTTTTAGCTGTGAAAACAAGACTTATTTTCTGGAAAGTGCTTCGGAAAAAACATCCTCTTTTTGAAATTTAAATATGGAATACTATGTATGTTTGGAAATCAAAAGTTTAAAAAAGATTCTGTGATTGAGAAAATTTGCTTAGTAAGAAGCAACTTAGAAAGACTTAAGTAAAAATTTTTAGTATTTTTTGTAAACGCTACAGTACATGAATGACCTCTTGAGAAAAAAAAGGCATCAGATTCTCAATTAATATTGCTCATAACTCTCAGATGGTAATGTGATTTTCTCAGTTAGAAGAAATTATTTGAATATTTCGATTTATTTAAGAAGTATTGTTAGAGTATATTAAGTTATTTTGACCAGTTAAAGTAATTCTCGTTAAAGATCATTTATATTTTCTTGAAAAATTCGATCTCATGCGAAACATTAGTTACAAATAAAATTTTCTATTTTCTCTGTAATTATCTGAGCAACTACACCTTCACAAACATTGTAATCCGTACGTAAATCTTTTTTAAAAATACAGTGATGCTATGTAAACATAGTACAATAAATTGTTTAAAATACGAATTGTTGTTTTAACAAACATATGGATGTGAAAAGAATATCATTCTAAAGGAAACATAACTACTATTGTTATTTTACTTTAATTAACGAATTATTGTTAAAATGTTTAACTGAAAAAAAATAAACTCTGTATCACAAGCATTATAACAACATTATTCGGATAGTAGTTAAATAAATGTTTATGTATTGGCAATTATATGTTAGATTTTGATCTTTAGAAACTAGCTCAAAAACGAAATTAATTTATTTCATGGCTAAAGCTACAAAAAAATTATTTATTTTAAAATCAAAAATATAGGATTTGACATCATGTACAAAGTCAAAAGAGTAGAGACATTTACAAAGGAGTTAAAATTGGTATTAATCTTATTTCCTTCATTCAATGAAATAACATTTACTTGAGCTCTTTTACATGATTATTCCTAATAATTTAAAAGAATTAATATCCTTGAATCACAATAAACTTTATATTACTTGAAGCTAAAAATTATTTTTGTTTTAATTCCATATATATATATATATATATATATATATATATTATAGAATTTTGTATTTTTTGCACAGTTAAAACATTAAAATTCTTAATAAAAAATTATTGCTATTATCATTTAACTTTGTAAGTAAAATCATGAACCGAATTAGGTATCGAAAAATCATGGAGTTAAATTATTTTTATCACACTTAGTGTTGTTTACAAATTTAATTTAAATGCAAGTCAGACAAAATATTTTCTTAAAATTAATTTTTTTTTCCTTCTTGTTTCTTTACTTCATTTTTATTACATTCCATATAATATCCAAATAATGTATTTTACGAAAACGATAATAATGTTGTTTTGTAATTTTCTAATACCTGTGGACTCTGTCAGAAATAACAATCATAGAAATTTGTTCCTATTATTCCAATTGCATATTTAGCTTACATATACTTCTTAAGCCTTTTTATTTAAATCGCCTTTACTCTTTTCTGATTACTCCTTCTTAACACTTCCTTATTATTGCTAGCAAGCAGGAAAATTAAAGGCAAACAAAATATCTTGTAAAGTATTCATTTCCTTTTTAACTTTAAAAAATGAAAATGTAAATTAGTTTTATTATTATACTCCTAAAGATTCATTTTAGGGAGGCTTATGTTTGAACAAGAAGTGTATTAATAGTAATGTGCATTTAGACTATTGAGCTTGTTTATCATTTTGAGAAATAAGAAATATCTCTTTTAAGGGCTTGTAATTTTTCTTTCTTCTGAGTAAACGATGCATAGAAGCTTACGTAAATTTAATAATCAACATTTAAATATATATAGATAACTACTTTTCCTAATATTTGTGTGCATATTTTTTAAACATTATTTTATCAATTATGTTGCTATAATTACATTTCCCTGGTATTTTTTATTTAATTTAACTGTTTCCATTGTTCTGTTTTATTAATCTGCCTTAAAATATAAATAGACTTTCAATTTGAGAAATAATTGAAGAATTAATTGTTCAATTTGAGAAATAATTGTGAAGTTCAGGCTCTTATCAAACTCCAATTTGAGAAATAAACTGTAACTTACAGATATAATTTATACCATATTCAATTTGTTTAAAAGCTTCCAAAAGTTTCAAATATTTGAATAAAATGAAATGTTAAATGTTTTGAAATAATTGTAAAAATGTTTCAAAAAAAACATTATGGAAAACTAGTGGGGTGGCGTGCCCTTGTCCGCCTAACGGTTGACAAACTCCCATTGTACAAATTTCACAACTGTTGATACAAGTTGCTCAAATTTTAAAACTGTAATTTAAATGTATTATGTAGTTCTAATTTGTAACCTTAATATTGAACAGTACTTACTGCATTTTTATTATTGCTCTCCTGTGGGAGATAAATAAATAAATTTATAACATCACCACGAAAAATTTGTTTCATCTAGAGAGAGAAACATATAATGTAATCTGGCATTGAAATCACTCAGAAACGGGAAATATATCACACTTTCATAAAATAATTCATTATGTGGTGAACCCCAATCACAAAGCTCTTTTTGAATCCTTATTCATTATAAGAGTATGGTAATAACTCATCAAAATGTATCAATACATCATTCATATGAAGTGGTAGTAATATAAAAGGAACAGATTAATTATTTTGCACTCAGCCACATTCGTCATACCTCTTCTTTGACTTCACTATTCATTCTTATTACTTTTATCTTACTGATGAAAATAAGATATACTGAATCAGAATTATTCTTGCTTTAATAAAAAGGAATATGTTTGTAATGTATAGACTTTCTACTTTGCTCTTTGTGGGAAGATAATAAAAACAGCAGCATTACAAGTAAAGAGTAACTGTGGTAATGAAAGAGTTTTTCTGAATATTTCTCCTGAATGCTCTGTTTACGTTAGAGCATTTCCCCCCTTAATATAAAAATGCAATTTTGAAGCTTAACATTTTATTTTCAGTTATACAGCAGTTTAATATTTTCAGCTTTCCAGAACAGCTTGCCAAAAAAAAAAAAAAGAAAAAAAAAAAAGACAAAATGTACTTATTAGTATCCTTAAAAAGCTTAAACAATCTTTTAAAATAAAAAATATATATATAAATTATATGTAGACGATTCTTTCTAAAAAGATTAATATTACCCATTATATAATAATCACCAAATATTACATTTTATATAAAAACAACTGATGAAAAGGAGATCATAAAACTAAATAAAATAGATCAAAAGTAATACATGCATAAATATTTTATAGAACAAAAGTAATTCCGTGATCGTCTAGTGTCCATAGTCACGAGTTCATATCGGGCGTGTCTAAGGCTCCAGCACTAGAGCCATTCAAAATCCCCCGTGTGAATTTCTAGCACACGTTAAATATGATGTGGCTCGACTTACTCCCGTTGGTGTGGTGTGATGGTTTAAGGTATCCGTGCACCTTCAAAACGTCATTTGTGCCAAAATGTTCGATTTTTGAATTTTGATTTTATTTAAAAATTTGAATTTTTTTCTTTAAAATGGTGCCTAAATTTTGTTTCTATCTAATTTAGAACTTACGTTATGGAGATTTGAATTTTACTCGGTAGCGACTTTTTGAAACCGGAAGTACAAGTCTATATTCCGGAAGTTGAAAAAATGTTTGTTTACATTTTTATTTTATAAAGTATGGTTTAAATATGCAATAGTAGAAAAATTATGCACTTTAAAATATGAATTTGAGTTTTCAGAATCTTCAAAAATACAATTGGCAACAGGTTTTTACTAATATTTTTATCCAGAATCTGGCAGGAAAAGAGAGTGTGTTATTGTTTGCTTACATTTGCTTATGATTGCGCAGCACTTTAGAAATTTCTGTTAAATCCTTTTTGATTACTGAAAATTTTAATTTTTTTCATTTAAAATAGGAAATTTAAAACGTAGAATTAGTCCAAAGAGAAAACGACAATTTCGTCTAAGGAATCTACTAATAAAGATTCAAAAATTGTAGCTCAATATCCACCAACACCAGTTCTTCAAAGATCAAAATGCCTGCTGTTTTTGATGAAGAAATAGCAGAGTATGAGCAGGAAATACTTACTGGAATACTTACTTATAGATATTGATGTCATCTAAAATATTTTCTTACAAATTTGTTGCCCAAGATGTTTCGAAGAAAGCTTACTGCTTTCTGAGGATTAAAGGTATAGTTTGTGCTCAAATTTTGTTATAAGGTGCAAACATTGTAACTTTTACTAAGAGTTTTCTAGTTCAAAGAAAACTTTAAACTGTTCTGAAAAAAATACAAGATTTGCTTATGGTATGAGACAAATTGGTACAAGTTTTTTTGCTGGGTTTAAATTATGTGGTCCGTTAAATTTACCCAGGTTCAGTAAAACTGCGTACACTAATCATGAGAACAAACTCATGTCTCTGATTTCAGAAGTTAGTGAACTATCAATGCAAAAAGCAGCTTCTGAACTGTAAATAAAATAGTTGAATGTGGTGTTTCAGTTGACGGAACATGGCAGCGTAGGGGTTACACTGCCATGAATGGGTGTGTCGCAGCTTTGTCAGTTGACACTGGTAAAGTAGTGGACATTGAAATAATGTCGTCATATTGCCCCATCTGCAGAAAGATTTCTAAAATGCCTAAAAGTATTGAATTGGAAACTTTTGCAGCAGATCACGTATGTCATAGCAATTTTCAAGGTTCTGCGTTAAAAATGGAAGTTGTTGATGCAACCAAAATCTTCCAACGTTCTATTGTGAAGAGAGGCCTTAAATATGCACAATATTATGGTGACGGGGATTCTAAGGGCTTTATCAGTGTCAAAGATACTTCTGGTAAAGATAGTGTCACAAAATATGAATGCATCGGTCATTTTCAAAAGAGAGTAGGTGCGAATTTGCGCAAAGTAAAGTCGAAAAATAAAAATCTGTCCGGTACAGGCAAACTCGCCGACTCTTTTATTGGCCGATTGCAAAACTATTATGGGATTGCTGTTCGTAGCAATGTTGGAAACCTCTCCAGTCTTCAACAAAATGTTATTGCGGCCCTCAATCAAGTGCCAAGAAACCCATGTATGGACAGTGTCCCATCGGAAAAGATAGTTGGTGCTACTACCAGCGAGCACTATCTTGTGGCCAAAAACCTAATGAAGTGTTAAACATGATTAAGCCTACATATTTAGAATTATGTAGGCTTAATCATTTAGGCTTTTGCATTTTGCCTGCATGGCAAAATTCAAAACTCAAATGAGTGTTTTAATGGCATTAGATGGCAGAAAGTACCGAAAGAAGTTTTCGTGTGCCTCAAAACATTCAAATCTGGTGCATTGGATGCTGTTATACAATTTAATGATGGGTACAAGGGTTGTGTTGACATTTTAAAAAAACTTAATATAACTCCTGGTTACTTTACTTTAAAATTGCACAAATTTTTTGACGTTAAAAGAATTAACGATGCAGAACGTCATTCAACACCAAATGTAAAGCAGCGTAGAAAATTTTTAAAAGCAACCAGGGCAAAAAAATCAATGTTTTAGAGAGTAAAGAGGGTGTTATTTATAAATCACGGACAGTGTAAGTATATCTAATTGTGTTTAATATTAAAAATTGCAGTTTAATGTTTATTTATGATTTATCTCAAAATGCATTTTTTTAACGTATACCATCTGACAACGTAAATATCAGAAAACGTTGTGAACCAAATTAGTTTAAATTTTACAAGTACATTTATTTTATAGATTTAAAGAACCCCTACCATTTTCATGATCATAGAGTTGATATGTTTTTAGTAACTAAGGTGTATATCATGTCTCGTAATAATTTTTTAGTGATTTTTCAATGCTCTTTTACTCGAACCTTGATAAAAGTTGTAATAATTTGATTATCATTAGGAAAATGGTGCCAGCCCTAAAAAATGTTATTATGATCAACATCAAATTTACAGAAAAGTGTTATTTTTGTTTTCATTTGAGTTATGTGCGTTATTCTAACAAGGAATTTAATTACAATTTTCACTATGTTTTGCTCTCTAAATTTTTTTGTGCTATAAGTAAAATATTAAATATGTATTTTTCACAGTTTTAAGCTATGTTTCATCAGTAAAAAATATTTTAATAGCAAATATTACAGTTTTTAAAAAAAAATTTCTTCGAAGGTACCTTAAAGAGGAAGTTTCCAGTTCAGGTGCTTTATTTGTCAATTGAACGTTATTCAAAATTTCGAGGTCTGCATTCAATAATCCTCTTGTTTCTTTTCAGTGTAACGTTAACGCTCTCGCTGCGCTTCCCATGATTTCCACGGGCAACGTAGATGTAACAAAACTTGCGCAACCCATGATTTCCAAGGGATTTTACGACTATTTAGCTGTGCAACCCATGCTGTTCTTGTTTATACTTTCATTTATCTTTTTATGTTTATATTTTTATGATCTAATTCTATATTTTAAAATAAAAACTCCTTTGCAAAATTATTTTTTGTATATATTAACTTTAAAATGTAGATTTAATAAGTAAACTTGAAATACGTAATAAAAAATGTACTAAATTTTCACACACACACACACACACAAGCCTGCTTTTATAAAACAACTACGCAGCTAGAGGGTTAACAAACATTCACTCAAAGTACCAATCCAATTATAGATATTATCTACTAAAATTTCTGTTTTATGAAACGAGTAACAAAACATTTTGTTTAAAATAGTTAAACTAACATTCATTTCAGAACAAATTCAATCTCAATTCTTAAAATATTAGTAAAAAAATGAGATTTTCACTGCAATTTAAGGGAAAAGCAATATGATTAGTTAAAATTCAGCATTTTATACACTTGTTAATAGTGTGTGTTATCATTTAATATGTTCTCATATAATTCAATTTCTGTAATCGGTAAAAGAGCGAAAGAAAGTATTCTAAAAACAGGATGTATACATACAGCAGTCAAAAGCATTGAGAAGTCTTCTGAGCCCTTAAATATGTAGAATATCCCAAAGTCCCTTCGCTGAAATATCCATTTGCGTTTGCAGTTGCAAACACTTCACTGCTGGTTTTCAATCAATGAGGCGTTTGAGCCGTAAATGCATCTTGCAAGAAGCCGTAAAAATGCATGCTCCACTGACAATTTTTTACTTGCTTTATCAAAACATCCCTCGTAACACTGTTTTATGTGCAAAGAAATCTGTTATGATCTAAGGAACTTGTTTTAAATATCATGGCAAAAGAGAGAAACACATTCATAAAAACTTCAAAGAAAACTACAAAGTGAGGAGCCAAAGTTGAAAAATATAAGTGTTTTCCTTTTGCCAGAGAAGGAAACTAGCTTAGGAATAAATAAAATAGCATGAAATAAATAAATGCTAAAGTGCTATGGTAATTTCGTGGGTTGCCTAGACAGTCAGGAAACATTTCGGTTTTTAGTCGATGCAAAAAAGTAATATGTTTTTATGGTTCAAAGATTATAAAAATATTTCGAAATTACTTTTCTTAAAATTCTTATCAAAACATCAACATATTTACCTATTCTAACAAAAACATTTTTTAATCAATAAAAAACCATGTGTAAAAAAAAACCTTTTCATCAACTTTTATTTTTATTTTTAAAAAATTGACCATTGTGAAAATATATATTCATAAAACTTAAAAAAGAATTTTAAAGTATTACTTATTGAAGAAAAGTAACTTCAAAATGTTGTTTTTAAAAATTAATTTTGCAAAGAGATATTATTACTTCTTGAAAGTTTTTCAAAAGATAGGTTCCAAAGAATTTTAAGATATATGTTTTCCATTAAACTAATTAATTTTGGATGAAGTGAAATATTCAAAATTAGGCCTAGTTTTACTATCAAGGTTTCTTAATTGTGTTTAAAAATATATGCTGTTCTTTGGCGAGTAACTTGATGTCAATGGATTGATTTTTAACTTTGCCATTTAAAACAAATACAACAGTATGCATTAGTATCGTATAATTAGTATAAATAGCAAATGATGGTTTGATTATTTAAAAATGTATTGATTGCACACTGTAATTCATCGTAGAAATTTGTTTTTTAAAATTTCCAAATTACAAAGGTAATTTAATATTTTATTTATATTGCAGAAATAAATAAAATTTTTAAAAAGTTTACTTTCCTTCTTATAGATAAAACTGACTTTTCAATTTTTCCCCAAAGTATAAATACCTTTCTTTGTAATATGGAATTACTTTTCGAAATTTTAATATTTTTATTTATTATCTGTTTTGTTCAGATTATGTTAAGTCTTGCCTGAATAATAAATACCATTTTTCTCATTTTAACAAAGAAAAAGATTTATTTTAACACTTTTATCCACGATTTCATTACTACTAAAGTAAAAACTTGCTTATTTTTAGAAATATGTGATGTATAAGTTTTAGATAGGTATTTCAGTAATTAGTAAATAAGTACTATTAAATGAATATAAAAACTTTGCTAATAGCTTCAGTAAAAGTTCTTAGAATTTTAAAATTAAAATATGCATGTTCGTGCGTGTGCGTTTATGCGTGCGTTAGTGCGTGAATTAAAGCATAACATTTTTTAGTATATTCATTCTTTATTTGTCCTTTTACAGTAAATCAGTAAAACAGAATATCGTATTTATTTCTAGACATAAATGTTTTACTTTTAGTAATGTTATAAAATTAATTTTCTCATAAAAAACTGAAACAAAATTACAAAGTGATTTACCGTTCTGCACACGAATGTGTTATTTTAAAATTAAAATCATATTTTGCTATTATTTGCATTATATACTTTTAAGAATGATTCAGGTAAAAGACACAACATACTCAAAAATTTTAAAAATTTTACTTAAATTGTGGACTACCCTTTTAATTTTCAATAAATCTTCGGTGAGTTTTTGAAAGGATAAGTTTTTTGTGATGATTCATCGGTGGGATCACAATTTTGCTACATTGCTAAAGTAAATTTAAAAAATTCGAAAAATAAGCCACAGATCCATGTGACAAAACACTCATCAAAACCATAGAAAACATTTTTTCTCCTTCACTTACAAAAAAAGGAATGCAAAAAGTTGCCACATCTTACATATTATTACATAAATTCCGTGTTGTGTGGATCGATTTGTTATATTCTGGATGATACGAATGAAAAAATCAAAAAAATTAAACATTCAGCATTTAGTACAATTTTTTAAAAAAATTCCTAAAAATTAGCTAATTATCTTGCATGATTTAAAGTCAGTAGGTATGCATATCTCACTTCCCTCCCAAAAATATTCTTTGACTCTACATTAGCCAAATGTTCATTTTTTCCGAACTCTTGATTGGCTTATCAAGTCAAAGATTTGAGACATTTCATGAAATGTGACTGAAGCACGCAAGTATGGCGTGGAAATTCAAAGAATAGGGATGACAGCTCCCATGGCCTCGTCATGCTATTAAGGATCCAAATTAAGAGGTCTGTCACCAACCTCTCATGTCCAGTCTCAAAATGTGGCGCTATTAAAAAAATGAAATCTACGTACAAATATCATTTCCAAAACTTGTATAAAATGGAAATATTAGTGCGTGAATGTGCATAAAAAGACTAATATAATGTTTACTTAACAAACATAAAAACTATAGAGGTAAATAATACAAAGAAAAACATTTTTCACAATATTTTGTACATACATAAATAATACATAAATAATAAGTCTTTCCATAAAAATGGTGATACATGATCAATTTAATTATAGTTCCTTCAACTAAATTAACCATTAAACTTGTTTATTGAATCATATAGTTTTTTAAACTGAAATTATAAAATAAAAAGACATACCGAGCAATCACTGCATTGAACAGGATGTATTAGAAATGAGAGGCATATATTTACATACAACAAATAAAATTCTGTAAAACTCAAGGCAGGCTTACGAGAAAAATAAATAAAATTTTAAGAAAGTTAAGGAAAGAAAATAATCTCGAATATAAAACATAACCAAGATTGAATATTATTTTCAAAACATAAATGAAATTAAAGGTATGTCATTTCAAACTCTTTCACAGGTAAAACGGACAGAGAAACAAAATAATTCATCTGTCAAGTAGGATACCACGTGCGTACATAATACGCATGCGCTGGCCTCCAAAACTGTTAACCACCTTCAGCGGATTGCTTTTCCAGCAGCACACCCGCGTGGAGCAGCGAAGCGGTTGTACCGCTTGTTTCGGATATCCCGTTGAATTGTGAAAACTGTCCGGTAAGCGGCATTGTCGTAGATGTGTGTTGGATGAGAATTTCATGTAAATTTTGATGCTGACGGATTAACTCTTAAAAAGTGATGATATTTAAAGGAAGAAGTGATGACATGACTTCAATTTTGATCATCTTTTTGGCTTTTTATGCTTTTTCAGGTAAGAAATCTAATTTTTATTTTGGCCATCACGTGTAAAGAATTGATTAAAAAAAAATAATAAATTTCGTAAGACCGTTAATTCTCCCAGCTAAAAGGTTCTTTTTATAAATGATTAGATCATAATATATAAACACCTGTACTCTCATATATATATATATATATATATATATATATATATATATATATATGAATATCACGAAAGAATAATTTTAATAAGTAAAAAATATTATTACATTAAATTTTTTTATTATTCAATTTATATTCTCTTTTAAGGCTTGTCCAAGACCCATTATCCTGCAATATATATTTATTTTTAATAAAGAATATTAATCAAAAAACACTTTTTCACAGCTATTTTAATTAATTAATTTTTTGAATATAAAACTAGATATTTTAAAACTCAATCGTACACAGCATATTAGATAGCTTTATTAATAAAATAAAAAAATTGTTTATTTAAGTCTCTTTTGCAATACTTCTTAATAATTTGTTACTAAATTCAATTTAAAAGATAACCAATAACGTTTGTTAAAAAATACTTGACAAGCTTATATTCAATAATTTTATGACGTACACTTAAAAATACTTCAAAAAATTAAGTTTGAATTACTTAAAGTTGAAGGTATTTTTGAAGGTAAACGTTTTTACCTAATCTGATTTTTATTGTGAAAATTATGATATATATATATCTTCATTAATCCTCATTTTTAATGCATCATTTCATGAAATTCATTTAAGTTTAAATTATTTTTTTAAGTAGTGCAAAGTTTTGTTTTATATTCAGAGTACAAAAAAAAAGAATTTCAATGCTTATGCATATAGGTATGGGTATTATATATATTAAAATTTCCCAGCTAGTATTATTTCCGACAATCATTTCACAATTCAAATGCCAAAAAAATCACTGAAATAGCCACTTTTTCTATGCATATGAAAATATCATTACAAAGGAAATCGGAGATAGTAACGGATGTTTAACGGAAACAGAAAACGAAACTGATGTAAATCACCCGACAAATTTCATAATTCCGTTTAACAAATGGTGTTAATAGCTTAACACATTATCTTAATTACAAAGAACATGCACATTACACGCTTAATCGTTTAAGCCAAATTAAACATTTTTGATGATAAGCCAATATTTTTCTTTCTATAGTTCGCGAAGTGAATGAGTATTGCGTTTATAATGCTACCATTGAACAGCAATTAATTATATTTAATAAGAGTTTTGTAAAAAATTTGTGTGTGTGTTTGGTATTCGAAAAAAATAACATCAAATCTCTTTTAAATATTGCTTTACAGTATTTAATTTTTTGGCTTCTAGGAGAACAATGCTTTAGTAATAAATTACGGTTGAAAAAGAAAAAGAAAAATTGTTTCTCTCATTTATCAAATAACTTAACTTTTTAAAATAGAAATTCTAAGCGGGTTGATTTATATTGAAACAACATATGCCGTCTCTTTTTTCAGTCCAAATCTTAACACAAACAAGTGTTTTTATTTATAATGCCAACTTACTTTTTTAAGAAGTATATGGTTAAAAATAAACAAACATATTACCAGAACTAATTTCAAAAATAAAAGTGTAAATATTTATTTATTTCAGAAGAATAAGACATGTACACATTTAATTTTTCTTATTCTGCAGTAATGTATTACTTGGATGCTTTTATGTATATCTTGCATTCTACATATATAAATGTAAATGAAATAGGGCATAGTTATTTAATGCGGTCTTTTGAAGAACTTTTAACATACAGTAAGTGAGTCGGTGTTTTTGATATATAGACTTGATAGCTATTTTTTTAATTAATTAGCAATAAATTTGGTACACAACTTTTTGAAAATTTAACCACGTGAAAGTAATATTACGATTTTATAAGTACATAAATGTTTTTATAAAAATCGTCTAAATACATAAGTATGCGCAACAATTTAATACACGTATTTAAAATCTTTAAAAAATGTATAATTATTTTAAAATTCATATCTACATATATATTTGTAAAATATTAAACTGCTAGATACGTTTGTAAATGTTATTTTTAATTTTTCTTGAAAGAAACCTAAAAATGTTAGTGAACATAAAAAAATACAAACTGAATAAAAAAAAATGTCATAACACTATTTGTTCTAAATGTAAACAGATTCACTTTTGACATTGATTAAATTTCAAAACCTGTATTAAAGTGCTTTATTTCAAAAATATTTATTAAGCTTTTTCTTGACATTTTTCTGTTGAGCATATTTCCATAAAGTATCATTTGATTAACTACGGCGTTGTATCTCATTTTCATTACGCAAGCTTTCAATTTCATATTTTTTAAATTCTAAACTGGATTTAATTCAGTTCCTGGCGATAATTTGAAGTATTTAACTAAAATGACCGAATATAATTTTAAAAATTTTATATCTGTATTTAAAATGTCGCAAGAAATATTAACAGAAAAAAATGATAGAAAAATTGGTAAAATTTTTTGATTTATTAGAAATAAGAGTTTAAATGTGTGTATTTTAATGTATCAAACGACAATAAAACTTGATTTTTATATGTACTAATCATTTTCATAAGCATGAATACAAGAAATAATAGATAGCTTATAACTCAGATGAAATTCACAAAGCTTTTTATGAATTTTTCTTATGAAAGCTATTATTTAAACATATTTCTGTTTTTTTTCTAATTTGCTGTTATACCAGATTAACACATAGCAAAAAAAAAAAAATACTAAAATAAATATTATCAGATAAGTTTTAAACTTTTCTATTTGACTGTATATGTAACTTTTGACACTTTGTACGGTTAGCATTCCACCAAACAATCTACTGTAATTTATCTACTAAGTTTGTAAAATGCAAGAAATAGGTTTGAATTTTGCTTACAAATCGATGCTATTGCCTTTTTTTTCGTAAAAATTATATGTAATGTGAAAATTCCACAGTAAAATGGGATAGTAATTTTTTAAAACTTTTAATTTTTATTGTTTTAAGTAAATTGGTTTCAATATTGTGTTTTAAAATTTTCTTAAAGTACACTTTAATATATCAGTTCATCTTTTTCTGTAGAATTCTGGGAAAGTATCCAAGCTCTTGAGTTAAAATTTAAATTAAATCAGAACAAATTAAAAAAAGTTTTCAACTGATTTATAAAGCCTAGAACTATTTATACAAAAAAAATTGCTTTTAAATATGCAACATGCATTAAATATAAGAAAAACTACGTTTCACTAAATACATAATTTTTAAAAGTAATTGCTACTAAAAGGTATATAATGCATTAATTCACATTAATACTCCTTACGCATTTATCGAGTCTTTAAGGGAAACATCCAGACATCAGTAGAATGGGGGGGGGGAGAAGGAAAAAAGATTATTTTACATTTAGGGATGCTTTTGTTTCATACAATACTTCTGACTACATTGATTACCGCCTATACATTACAAGACTTACACAAATAAAGTGAGCATCGAGGTCATAAACGAAAAAATCACATTTTGTCAGTAAATTATACATAACTTAAAAACTTTTAATTAATTCAAAATTAAAATTTAAACGAAACTTTACAATTTTTAAGCAAAGCTTTTATGTACCAAAAATGTCCAAAAAAATGTGGAAAAAAATTCTGTAACACTTAAATTGCCACCGACGTATAAATCCATCTCGCTCAACCGATGCGTTGAGTGCCCCGGACGTTCATATACGTCCTACAGAAATACGATTCTTTTCTTTCAGCTGTTATCAGTAAAACTTTTCCGGCAGGTGTGAAAAGCAATAAAATGACCTTGGCAGTGTTTGCAAAGAAATTACTTCAGAAAAAATTTTACCTACTCATGATTTTCTATTCCTCATAAAGCACGTGGCCATGGTAGCCTAGTGGTCGAAGTAATGGACTCGTGGCTGGGATTTCATGAATTCGAGCCTAGTACCTCAGAAGACCGTCGGTGCAGAGGAGTACTGTGCACGTTTCTTTATCAAGACGCAAACGTGCTGCCTTGGTTGGGGTATGTAAGTTAAGAGAGGAAGATTCTAGATGGGGTGTCATCCTCGTCACTTGATCGAAGTAGCAAATTAAGAGATTTTTGCCAATAGCCTTCACGTAGTTTTAGAGAGCGACTTTAATAACTTTTTTTTAATAAGCTGCATATTGGCAATTAAGCCTTTGTAGATACGGCAAATTACAAATTTCGTCACCAAAAACCCTCGTGTAACTGAATCGTAGATGTTAACATTGAATCACTCATCTCCTTAATATACAGCATACGCACTTCCATGTAAAATGCGGTGGCAATGAGGTGTGAGTCACGTAATTTTTAATCGGTAGTTGCGGTTAAAAATATAAAAGGGTAAAGAAACTTAAATAAAAAGTGAATTTAGGTAAAACAAAAATACTATTAGTTTAAAATAGATAAAACGAATTTTTAAAAAAAAAAAAAAAAACTTCAACATTTAAAAGACAACACTTATCTTTTAAATATAGGTTTTCAGTTTGTTTGAGGAGGAATGAATCAATCGACACCTGGCTACATATATATTGGTAGAATATTATTTGCGGGTTTCTTATTTCGAACTTCTGTCGCATGACAAAGATACTATTTGGATTTGGCTTTTCACACCCAAATCAATTAACAAATTCTTAACAAAATCTGCATTTGTTTCTTCATATATTTGGAGAAATTCTTAATCATATCTTGAACAATATACCTTCAATTACAAGAAACAAATAGAAAAGCAGATGTTTATTGGTAAAAATATATGTATTTGTAAAACAAATGTATATCTTAAATATGTTTCCATAATAAAATAAAATCAATATAATTTTTTTTTTAAATTAGTTTTTCGATTTTGAAGGGAAAAAATTTTGCATTAAAAAAAACCTAATACACTTAAATAAATTTATTTATTTGTAAAAAGAATTTGTCTCAAACTTTATTTTAATTACCATCAAATTTGTAGGTACAGCTCTCTTTTAAAAATAATGTATCACTAAAATTAGTTTTTTAGAACTTTCTTATTTTACAATTATTTCATGGATTACTTTATTTCCTTTACAAATCAGAGCTATTTACGATAATTTTTCAAAAAAATTTGGAACACCACATTCATTCTCAGTTTTTTTAATATATGGAAATGTAAAAAGACAGTATAATCTTTTCTCACTTTATCTTAATTAATTATATACTAATTATGTGGATAACAGTTTAACAATCTGACTATTTGCAATACATAATTGTCTGGTTACATCTGTAGATACTTGAGGGGATTAATAAGTTCAAAAATTAAGCTTTAAATATGTTTCTGAACCCACTTTAAATTTTTGGTTAAATTTATAATTTATAGAAGTACAAATAAAAAATAAAATTACTGTTTTAACATAATTTGGTTAATTCACTGTAAGTTTTTGAAAATAAACACCGAAATCTAAATTTCAAAAAAATGGTTTTGGTTAATGTTCCGAATTTTGTAATAAGTCATTATTCGCTTTTAACTACTTTGAAAAATATTTTTATTTCAATAAAAGATCTAATCGAACGCGCGCAAAGATTTTATTCGTAAAGCTTAATCATATTTAGAGACGTAAATTGAATGAAGTTGCATGCCATTAAAACATGTTTAATAATCATTTACTCTTTTCTTGATTTAACTGGACAATTTTATTTAAACGATGTTTATATGTACTTCTGTCCGATTTAAGATATAGCATTTTTCTAATGTGGAGTGAAAAAAATTACTATGAAAAAAAGAGATTATTATATCAAAATTCACTCAATCATCAAGTATATCCATACTTTTTAAGTCAACCTTCTGTAATCATAAGCGAAATAAAATTCAGACTGTTGATTATTTTTAAATGATATGTATATAAGGATTATGAAAATTTTATTTCATTTACAGAAATTTTTCTTCCGTGCATCCAAAAAACGTTTTAGCATTAAAATCTTATTTCTACAAAAGATTATAAATATTAAAAACTAAAGAATATGATTTTGTGAAAGGCACTTAAATTATATTTTCTTAAACGATATATGCTAAAAAAAGATCCTGTGATCTATTAAAGTTTAAAATTTAAAAAAAAAAACATTGTCAATTTACTTAGTTTTAAAAACCCGAAGCTATCCTTAAAAATATTTTATTGATTAATAAACTCCTTGCTATTTCCCTGAAATATGGGAACGTTTTAAATAATAATTTACTAAGTATTTTAATTAATAATTTATTTTTATGAAATGTATGAAATTTTGAGCATTCTAGACAAAAATTAGTTGAGCATAAAGTTTCTAAAAGCTAATAGATTTTTTCATTACTTTCAAATTTATGAATGATATTACTTTTTTACATTTAAAACCCCACCCGATATGAATAATTTAGATTATTAGTGCACTCAAGTACAGCCTAATCAAAATCTAATGCCTTATGAGCTCAGAAAATCTACTGATATCTATTGGCTATGATCCAATCTTGTCACGCCCATTTTTAGATAATATCTACAGGATGATAAGACCGTTTGTGTACTAATGCACGTAATTTCAGAAAAAAAATACTTAACATTTTAAGTGCACCACTTAGAAAATATTAATTTATACGATCTTTATAGTGCAATTTCTTTATTTCTAAAGATGTTTATAAACTCCACATTTTTTCTAAGGGATATCATTTATTTTATTTTAGATTCTTTCAAATATTTTTTTATCTTATTTGACTATTCAAACATTCAAATGCATAAATTGTGTGAATCGTAATTGATTTTCTTACATTAATAGTCAGAATTTAAAAAACAAACAAAAATAAATAAATTAATTGCAATAATTTATATAAATGATTAATGAATACTTACACTTAACAATTCTTATATCAAATGGCATCACGTGTAAATAAGTAAAAAATTTTTTCGTTCTTCTATTTATTTATCTTAATCTTAAGTTGTTTTTATTCTGTGGTTATCATCTAATTCTAATTGTTTGTATAATAATGCAACATATTCTAGTATTAATGCAACTTCTCTAGAATGAAACACAAAACTTCCTATTTGAGGGGGGAAAACAATTTTAAATGTAAATTCAAATACGTGTCTCACAAATTAAGCCAAAGTATGATAACAATTCAATGAATCACTTTCGTACTTTCAAAGTAAATATATTTTCCTTCATTTCTAAAAAAACTATTTTATGTTTTATTATTTCTTGTAAATTAAAATTTTTCTTGTTCTATTTTTTAACGGTTTATTGAAAGATTATATTACGTAATAATGATATCAATTATTCTGTGAGTTAATATTTTTAGTATAAGAATAATATGATTTTTAATGTCCCACGTCAGAGATAAAATTAGAAAGCATACATTAAAAACATATTTTTTGTTTATATGTATTTAAGCTTCTTACTTATATCTATTTAAAGATTGATGGTCATTAAAAGATGAATAAGGAAGTAAATGACGAAATAATTAAATGCAATTTTAAT
Organism: Trichonephila clavata; assembly: GCA_019973975.1. Taxonomy (NCBI): domain Eukaryota; kingdom Metazoa; phylum Arthropoda; class Arachnida; order Araneae; family Nephilidae; genus Trichonephila; species Trichonephila clavata. The sequence continues at coordinate 280,130 of BMAO01004416.1, forward strand.
TATATTAATAAAACCCTTCAAAATAATTATGCATTTAAAATATTAATAAATAGTTGACAAACATGTTTTTAAAAAATTGTGAAAACGCAGCAAATAAGTTTCATTGGTCGAAAGCGTAAAACTATTTCTTGACTTCTTTCAAACTTTTATTAAAAGTATGGCACACACAAAAACGTCATATTAATATAAAATTTACTTTACTTTAACAATTTTACGAGTATATGAATATCTTTTAAATATTTGAAAGCAACTACTTACGAATAGTAAATATTCCCATCTGCATTTAAACATAAGTTATTTAATTTAGAAATTAGAAAGTGGAATGAATGCAAACTATTTGCAAAGTACCTTCAATTAAATAACTTGTATTTAAATTACAAAATTTACTTCTCATTAAGTGTCAGAAATGTGCAACATTTAACATATTTTGTACGACTAAAAGCCAAATAAGAGATACAACTTTCTAATAACATGCTTCTATGTAATGTAAGTGAAGTAATTACGAAATAATTCCTAATCTCTCAGTATTTTCTAACCATTAATTACCTTGTCACAATTGCGGAATAGTTTTCAAGACATTACAAATTGAACAGACTGGTAATAATAGGTGATTTATAGGAATTTTGATATAAGTGCAAAGTCATATTACTTATAATTGGTATTCTGCTAAAAGTTATTTTATCTTAAGGACTGGAAAGAACATGAGAATCAAATCATCAAATCTGGAACCAAATCTACATAAATAATTGCTATCATAGATATCGGTTTAATTTCAGTTTATAGTTTCAAAGAAATATGTCACACGTTTAAAGGTTTTTATATGAATAGTTTGGATTCCAAAACACACACACAGAATAGAGGATATGCATGAGTATATAATATTTTGAAATAATATAAGCTGCATTTTATATAATTATGTTGGATCTCTTGAAAAAGATCCAAAATAAATTCAAAAAAAGATGAAAATCATACATAAAAAATCCATAACTTTTTAAATTCAAATTTAGCTTTTAGTTGCATCATACTTTTAAGCATGTAAGCATACATTTTCATTCATTACTATAAACATTTAATGTATAAAAATAAAATAATATTATTGTAGAACAAAAATCACTTAAATTATCAGAAAAAGATTAAAAAATATTTTAAAATGCACGGATTTTATATTACTTATATTAGATCATTTTATGGGAAACATACTTTGGGACTCCATTAGGTTTAATTGATAAAGTTTAAGAACAAAATGTCTCATTTGCCTTACTGTGGTAAATGACATGCATCTCTTTGCTTTAATATTCTAAATATTATTGAGAAAAATAAGCAATGCTTACATTTTATGTACTCTAGTTTTACTTGTTTGCCAAAAGCTTTGATAAAAATACTAGAGCATATCATAACGCAATTTTTATTTCATTCATTATATAATTCTACTAAGAATATTTATAATTGAGATTAAATATTTTCTTCGTTTGAGCATACAGAACTATTAAGAATAATTAAGATTCGCCTTAATATACAATATTCATTAATCAAAACACAGTGTTAGTATTGACTATACTAAGTAATAACTGTGTACCTATTACTTTATACGATTAACATTTCCTCTGCAACTCAACAAAAAAAAACTGTCATGAATGTACAAATATTTTTTCATGTGTTATAAAATAATTATTATTTTATAATTATCTGAAATTTCATAAAAAAAAAATAATAATTTAACAAAGTCCATGCATTGAAATAAATGACTTTTTAATGAATTTGAGAAATTCGATATAGCTTAGATATCTTAAAATAACTCTTATTCCCGATTTTCCTTTAATTCTGTAACTTTATAAATTTATTTGCGTGATGATTTTCATAAAATTGTTTTTCTTTGAAAATATTTTCTACTGCAGGATTACTAAAATATCTTCGATCGTTTCTCTTCAATTGAAGAATAATGTATAATACGAGAGAAATTACTTTTACTTGGAAAACAAAAAAAAAATCAATTATCTTTATGTTTTAATTTTCGATATATCTGCAATTTTTTCTCTTATATGTTGTTTTAAAAGGTACTTTTTGACGCAGATTATTTTTCGCAGAAAAAAAAAACTAATACGTTATTGAGAATTAAGCAACTCAAAAGAAAAATTATTGGATAATTTCAAATTCATAAGTGATATTAAGACGCATTTTTGCATGTTTTAATGAAGTATTTTAAATTACCTTTAAAGTATCTCATAACTATAAAAGACTAAAGAATTTTCCATGAAATTCAATGCTTTTAGAAAAAAATAAGTATTTTTAGAGTACAAATTAAAAAAATATCTATACACTAAAATTTAAATATTAAATAATTAAAAAAAAAAGAATATATTTTTAGAATTTTTTAAAAAACATAATGAGTATTTATGGAGGAATCTAGAATATATATATATATATATATATATACGTTAATAAAAATATTTTTTTACGCAATTAACATATTTCAGGAAAAGATAAATATTTTCACTTCTGAGTGTATTAGATACATAAATAACATGTTTATAATCTATGTGCTTTTATTTAATAGTTCTAAAATCAAAGATAATTTTAATTTTTCCTTAAAACATAAGTGCATTAAAATAATGTAAGCAAAGAGAGAAAACCTTGATTTCTTACAGACTTTTACTCCTTATAATTATCCAAAATTATTATTTGTTGTTATGATATTTTTGAATGTTTTACTGTAATGAGTTTTTGATGAGAAAACAAATTAAAATATGGGACATAATGAAAAAAAATTGTATATGCACTGTTCATAAAGAAAACTACTGAGAATATCTGTTCAAAAAAATCAAACTCATGAAAGTTAGACTAAGTTATGTATCTTTTTTGTATGTGAGCTTCCTCTAGTAAAATTTCTTTAAGTTTGAAAATAACTAATGAAAACTTCTCAATTGACAATTAATTATTGTTTAATGGAGAAACATATTCGTAGTATAATTTATCTTTGAAGTTTCACAATAATTTATTTCAGTGAATTTTAAAAACACAAATTTTAGTCAATGCTATAATTTTTTGATAAACTTTAAAATTTTAAATAGTAAATAAATATAATTACTCTTATTAATTTCTATTCTATTATGATTTTTTATTTTTAGACGCATCATTAATTAATTACGTAAACAGGTTATAAATCTATTTTTTATTTTTAAAATTAATTTTAATACATAATTATTTGCATCAAATCCTTATACCACCTGTTTACAATATTTAATTTTTAAAAGAAATATGATTCTAAATCTATCAATTTGGTGTAAAAATAGAGGAAAACTGTAGCACGAGAAATAATGCAATTAATAAGAAATTCCAAGCATTTGACTTTGTATGGTTTTTGAATTGTTATCTCACAATTTAAACGACCATTTTGAATTCGTTATGAATAACTTTATACTTTATGCATAAAATAAGCGTTGTTAGAATTATGAGCTGTATTTTGAGTTTGTATAATGCTTCTGAATATAATTTGAACAGTTACTCTTAAATATATCCAAGTTAAATTACTGGAAGACACTTGATAATGTTAAAAATATTTTTTAGACAATATGAAAGAAAATTTGCAACGCAAGAGAAATTTTTCCAATATTCTTAAATAGCCTAATAAATAAAAGCATATATTCAAAACTATGATTTAGAAACACTCATGCAAAACAGAAAAGTAAATTCAATATATTATATATGTACATATTCAGTACATTGTATACATATGTTTTTTTAGTGAGAATAATTGTATCTAATGAAAAATTTTAGAAAAGTTCCAGATGGTATGATAGAGGGGTGTCTTTTTAAATCTAATCTCCTCATTATCTATCCTAAAATTATTTTTAATATTAAAAGTAAGTAGTAAAAATGTGAAAAAAATATTGTAAAATTCACATTTCTAATATGACTTATGTTTCATGATAAAATACAAATTCCAAAAACATATCACCAACACATATAATTAACTTATTTATGACCTCTGTATTCCAGAGAACTTTAGGAATAAACTTTCATGCTTGTATTATTTTTCAACTTTCCCGTTACAAATTCAAACTTATTTATTTTTTATTTAAATCACGGGAAATGAGAACACATCGTTACTAACAGCATTTTCATTTGGAAATTCCTTCGATGTTTTATCCATCATTCTAGAATATCCAATTGCTTTTCCTCCATATCATCCTTCCAGACTAACACTCCTAGTCTCAAATCTCGAATTTAATTTCATTCTTTGAGAAAGAGGATTGTTCTACCGGAAGAAAATATTGATGTTCCATGCAGAACAAAAGAACCAAAAATGTGTACAAAATGAACTTCGGAAAAGGAGCGAATATTTCTCAATCCGTGTAAAGATAGTTTATTAAAATCAGAATTGATTTTTTCCCACCGTAACGTGAGAAGTTTCTGGCATACACTCTTACTTTTTTTTCCTCCTTTTTCTTCTGATGTATCTCCTTTATCCATGAGAACCGACGTCAGAGATCAATTTCCGTGGCTACATCAGTTCGAGGCTCTGGAATAATTCAATTATCTTTGAGCTCCGAAAAATTGAAATTGCTCCCTTTTTCCCGAAACTTCAAAAATGGAAACGTCTGTAATTCTTATCCAGACGTTCTCCGGGATAACAGGATTATTGTTATTGCTTGAAGGATATTGTCGTTGCATGTTTCTGGTTTATTCCTTCAAGCGAAGTAAAGTTAAAAATTAGTTTTCCTAGCCTGTCAGAGTAATAAAAGTTTATCCTGGGACCATCTTCTAAATATAGGCAGTATGCCATTAAAGCTGTGGTAAAACGTAAATTAGGAGTGACATTAAAAATTGAATTACATACACGAATGGCAGCAGCAATACCCTTCGTCTTAGGTTTGCTCTCATTTATGGTTATATTGATGATGAATTTCCAAGCATAAAAGTAGACACATTAAGATACGAAAATAAGATTAGGGTGGAAAGTATCAAACTTTAAGATATGTTAGATGTATCCCCATTTATGTTTTATTAATATATTTTGACGTAAAGAGGAGAAAGAATCGAGTATTTTCGGCAACTTATAAAACCTCTATTTTTAGTTGTTTTTGGCGATGAAACTATATAACCTAGAGGATATGCTTTATTAGTTTTGTGATGCTCTATCGCTATATCGTGTACTTGAATAAATACATTCGATGTGATTAAGAGCATAAAGAGAAAGATAAGTACATGGATCTTTTATCCTCCCTTTTATTTTTATTTTTCTTACTAACATTTCCATAAATATGTCACAAATAATACACACACTATTCAACATGAAAATGAAAATGACAGTACTTATGATGTTTCTTAGTATATCTTGATGGCTGAATTCATGAATTATAAACGTTTATTTCTATTTCATATAGATTATTTGCCCTTTCTAGAGAAGCAGTATTTTTACAAAATAATATACTTGTTATCAAATTCTTTATCGTATCATATGTTTTAAATATGATAAAATAAAACCAGCTATTATAAATATTTAAATACAATTGTTAAAATTAATGACACGATAATAAAAACCAAATATAATTAATTTTACTTCAAAAATAAAATCTATAAAGCACAATGAGAATGTCTATATTATTTAATAGTTCTGAAACTAGATAAAACTAACAAAATCAAATGTTGGGCAGAAAATTCGAAGCTATTTTCATTAGTAAAATGTTTACATTTTTGTACAATTAATGCAAGTTTATAGCATAAGTATAAGGACTAAATATATACTTTGTACAAATAATGATTTTTTTGAAGAAATGTTAGAAGAAAAGTTACTCTTCAATTATAAAGTATTTTAAATGGTAGAAATGAATTTTAAAGCTGCAAAATTACTATCTGTTTTCTGAATTATATAAATTGAACTTTTTTAAAGCTGCAAACAAAAGTCCAAATTTTCAGTTTAGTCTCATTTAGATACTATGTATGTGATTGAAAAATATATTGTAATACACTTGAAAAATGAAAGTCCAATTATGAGATATGCATTTTATTATTAAATTTTCCAATTCAAACTCTTCGCAAACAAAATGCAGGCAGTCAATATCAATAAAAATATTAATTAATGTTAATTGTTTATCTGGAGATATTCAGTATTCTTATGAATAAATTGTTTGAAGATATCTTCAGAGTTAATTAGTTACTGGTTCTTTTTATAATGCTTGCAATAAATTTTTATTAGTGTCTAAAGTATAACTGATTACATTTAACATAGTAATTGGCGATTCAATTTGCTCATATGTTTAAATATTCACAATTAACTGAAAGAATAAAATTGATTGATTAGACTTAGTAAGCAAATTTTTACTACGTTGCTGAACCCAATTAATGAACCAAATATATTGTCTGTGTTTATGTCAATTATTCAAATAAGACATTTTATTTAGCAGAAGTCCGTCGTAAGTAAAAAAGGATGTAGTAAGATGTGATCAAAAAGTTTCAGTATATTTATAGAATACAGTAGTTGTAAATAAAAATAATATCTCAATATATGAAGCTTATAAAACAATATACAAGCTGTAGTAAAGCATTTTTAAATAAAAAAATAAATTTATTTAAGATTTTTAAGCATAGAAGGGAAAACATTGTGTTATCATTACTTAAAAATAAAAATAAAAATAGTTGGTTCTTTTTTTCGTCTAGCAAACACATAACTCTAAAATCCTTTTTAAAGACAACTCTATGTTTCATAAATCCTTGCACGAAAGTTCTTACTTTATCCTAAGATTATTAAACTTCAACAATACAATTTTTATGACGAGTTAAATATTAAGAGTATTGCTGTAGCAATACTCTTAAGTTTATCTTTTTTTAGAAGTACTTACGAACGGTTAGTTTTATAAATTTATGTTCGAGTTGGTAAAAGTATTGAACAAATCTTTCGTAATAATCTCTTTTCGTATTTAACAATAACTTAAGAATCTTTATATTTATCCATATATAAATGTCTGCTAACATTTTGTTTGTACATATAAAAAAAATCTGGATTCTGTTCCTTTTTTGTTATACAGATATATTAATTTTACCTAAATGTTCTGAAAGATATTCAGTCTGAAATGTAAAATTTATTTTATTCTATTAGTAGATTTTAGATATGTTATAAAGAGGTTGATTTTTTAAACAATTTATATATTTTGGTTCTAATATTAATTGACTATATTTAATTATTATTTAAAAAATTTTTAATTTGACTATTTATTTATTTTTTGAAGTTAGAATTTTTTTTAAAATTATTCATTTTTATGTAAAAATACTGATTTATAATATTTCTTGTGAAATGATTCTTTGAGAAATCATAATTAAAACATTTGTTCAAAATATAAAAATTGTTAAAGAAATATATTTTGAATATACGGTTAAAAGTTTAAAATATATGCTTAAGTAATGCAGAAATATACTCAAAATTATTCAATTCGTTAAGTCAATCCACAATAAAATAAGCAAAGCAAAAAAAGTGCGTCAAAAATATTCAAAAAAAGTTTCTACTAAAATATTGCAATGATAAACTTACAATAAAGCAAAATATCTTTTGAAATAATTCTTGCACGCATTTTAAATATGCATCAACTGATAAACCCTCTTTAAAAGGAAATGGAAACTGAGGTTCTATTTACTTGAAAAATATTCCCAATCTAACGGCCAAACTGGGAAGGATCTGAAAGTTAAAATCCATTAACGAAACTTTCGAGCTTTGTTTATTCAATCACTGTTAGGAATTTTATTTGTTTTTTCCACGTATCAAGAACGCCGCGTAAACAAACATATTAGATTATCGAAGTCGAAGCGAAATGGAAGGTAGCAACACCTGAAATGTTAATTTAAATTCTCAATTTTGGAGCGAACCCCTCAGGAGAAGCATTGACAACAAAGAGCCTATTTTTCACTCTACTGTCTTCTCTCCTTATACTAAGAGCAAAACCCAACTGTCGCGCCTAACAAAAGCTTTCGTGACTAAGTGATAAAGCACTAAAAGCTTGATTTCCGTGTTGCTGTCACTTTTGCGGCAAAATACGTCAACACCGAGTTATGATAAATTGTCTCGAATACATCGATGGTAGGAGAAGCAAGCAGTTTTTATATCATCAATCAAGTTGTCTACTTTTATTTGTAGTCTGTAAAACCACGATTACGAGTTTTGTGATCTGTCATCAAATTACAAAGAAAATTATCCGCTCTTAATGTGTGTTTTAAAAACTAATAAATGGAACAAGCCGGAACAATAAATTACAATCTGATAAAAATGCTTTTGATTGTGTTTGTTGGAAGACAGATGTAAAACGTATATTCTGAATAAAGGAAATAAGAGTGAAAAAGGATTTTCGGAAATTTGAACAAGAACTTTCAAGTTCGTTGGATAACTACGATGGGTTTAGTGTCAAGCGAGCCAAAATTATCTACGTTGAAGGAAACACAATTATTATTTTCAAATTAAAAAATATCTTGTGTAAAATCCATTGGAGTATGAAATTTCAAAAATCATCATGTTCTTAAGTTTTGAAGAAAAATGGTAAAACTGAAATTGTTTTCTATGGATTTAAAATTTTTAAAAATAGGCTATAATTTTTAAACTTTCCTTAAATTTTAAAAAAATTTGCGGTTCCATGACATAAATATTTGGCAGAATATATATATTTTTTAAATTTTAACAGAAATTGCCAAAGCAACATCTATTAGTTTAATTAACCTTGATTTTTAGAGTGTGACTGTACAACCAAAAAAAAATATATGGACGAGCTCGTTACAAGGTTCATAATCTTTTACTTATTATATTGCATACAACAGCATCATCGTTTTTTTAAAAAAGCTGTAATTATTCAAAAATTTAGTTTGAATTTTTATTTATTTATATATTTATTTTGGAATTTCTAAATTTTATTTGAAATGTGCATAAACCACCCTTAACCCATTCAAGCCTAAAAGAAATATTTGCAACCATTTAAAAACTGTCGAATTTAATTATGATTATATTTTCTTTACACAAAATCTCAAAACAGAGAGAGAACGAACTCATGCCAAACGTAATTACGTAAACGGGAACATTTATTAATAAAGATTGTCAACCCAATTACTGCCAGAGGGATAAAACATGCACGTGCTATATTCTTAATCTTACAACTTTTTCTAATTTATCGTGCCATGTCAAAATAATACGTTATTATATTTTCTCATTTGTCTTATGTTATTAGTTTTGTATAATTTTGAGCAATAATAAAGTATATTTGAACAAATGAAAACAAATACTTGTCAAAGCTACGTATTGATTCAATCGACACAGTGATCCAAGCAACTACACATTTTAAGTCTAAACAAACTAAAATAATCAGTTAGAAACTAATATTCATTCTTTGTAACTTTCTGGTCCTGTAAGAGTAAAGGTATTAACTTAAATAATCATTTACATAATAATATTCACTCTTAGAAACTTTCTGGTCTTGTAAGAGTAAAGGTATTAACTAAAATAATCAGTTAGATAACAATATTCACTCTTAGCAATTTTCTGGTCTTGTAAAAGTAAAGGTATTTAGCATTCACGATCGCCAAACTAAAATAGATGAGCTAAAGAAGTCTTAAAGTAATTTATATTTATCTACATGAAGAAAAAAATTTAATAACCAAGCATCAATAGTGGTTAAAACATAAATTAAATGCTTTTATTGTTGCATTGTTTTTTGCAGATCCCAAACTACGGATGCAAAACCTAGCAAATTTTATATTTTTCTGTTTAATCAAACATATTTATACATAGATGGAATCGGGATTCTACAGATTCCAAATTTCCAAATAAAAGGATAACATTCATGCAATTAATTATCATACAAAAAGCGTGTTGCTTGGAAGCAATTATTACAGCAAATAGCTTACATTCCTTTAATATATTAAGCCTGTAATGGAAGCACGTACGTGGACCAAATCTTTCTGAATTATTAGAAGCGTGGCACATGATTTGCACCAGAGCTTATAGTTATTTTTGTACTTTTCTGTTACATTCCTACAGCACATACACGTGTTTCCCGTAGAATGTAGAGATAAAAAGGTATTATCAGGAAAACGTTGCTTTTCACGAAACAATAAAATGAATTTCTTGATCACAGCTTCAGCAATTCGTGCTCAGCGTGTCCAGCATCGCTAATTAGAAGGAGATGCTGGAAAATTAGACAAAGCTTTGCGTGATTCATAAATTTTCGATGGTTTCGATAGCAGAATTTACAGTAAAGCAACATATTTATGCTAATGATTCTCCCATTTAAATCTAACAACAATAATACAAGTGGCTTCAATTTTCTGGAGCTGATTTAGTAAAATATGATTTAAAAATTTTGATGTTAAACTGTAAAATGTAAATAGACGTATTGGAGAAATATAACGTGGATAATAAAGGATATTAGTATTGTTAACTGCTGTTAAAGCAAGAAAATTATTTTTAATTATTTTTACATTTTTAAATCAAAAGGGGAAAAATTGAGCTTATTAATTTAACATTTTAATGAATTTCTTCTTTGAAAGACAAATTTTACTTTAAATTTATTTTAATAGTTTTCCTTCTAAGCCACTAGTGAATCAGAATTGTTAGTTATAATTAAAATATGCACGATTATGATGAAATTATTATTATATTATTATAATCGGAAACATAATGGTGCTACATGTGTTATAAGTTTTGCCTAGATATAAATTTAGGTAAATTTCTTGCAACCTGTTAAGTAAGCGTTTCAACTTTTTGAATTATTTAAGGTGACTTTTTTTTGTTAAACCTTTTGGACCATATGTGTAAGCGCAATCATTAGTTCACTTATACTAAAATATATTTTAAATAAAATGTATTTTATTTAAAATATTTTTTGTATTTTAAGACTAAAATAATATTATGACTTTAATGGGATATCATAACTTCATCTTATCAGTAGCTTTGCATAAATTTCCTATGAAATGTGAAGATTTTTCTGAAATTCATTTCCTTAATACCAATAACTTGAGTAAAGTTTCTACTAAGAATATGTTCAAATAATGCACAAATAAAATTTTCTAAGAGGGATGTATTTTTTCTAAAACATAGCTCTCTTCAGAATAAGATGCACTGGTGAGACCTTATTACATTATAAATAATCAAGCATTGACTTCTTCTTTATAGAGATTTTTTAATCTAGTATTCAAAAAATTTCATAGATTATGAAATACTTAGTAAAAATTAAAAATTCTAAAAACTAGTAGAGTATGTATATTTTTTACCTTTTATAAAAAAAATTACAATAAATGAAATTATAAAGATTACAGAATTGAGAGAAAAGTTTATTATGTTAATAATATATGTGCCCGGACTTAATCATCAATGATACAACTAAAACAGTAGTTAACAAAAGACATGTCATTTTTCAAATGCACATCATATGACACAAATTATATTCCATGAAATTTTAAGCCATGACACAGGATATTGGATACATACTTTATAATTTTAAGTTACTATCTAATGCCTAGAATAATATGTAAGCTAACAGCGCAGTCTCGTATCATTCATAATCCAACATATGCTGGATTAATTTTCTGCCCAGAGCATTTAATCCACACGAAGGGCTCTAGCTAAAATCCGGAATTAAATTTAAAAACATGAATGAGCACATATATATTCAGTCAAAAGACACAGTCTTTTTTTATGAATTAGACTCGTATGATAATCCACATAATTAAATTTTTTAGGGGATTACGATCTTTTGAAAGAGGAATTCCCGAGGGAACTATATATGTGGGCATTCAATTTCGAATAGTTAGAGGAAATTTACTATTTTTCGATCCAAAGTGTCAAAAGTACGCCGATAATATATAATTTCAGAATTATCTACATCACGGATAACACAGTGTTTGACTTCAATGGCTGAGATAAAAATTTTCTATACTTCGAAAAAGGAATAATTTTTAAATGAAAAGAAATTTCAGAAAACCATGTAAACTCTTAGTGTAAATTAATTGATTTTAATTCTATAGTATTATCTAAAAAATCTTTTTATTAGGCTTATTGTTAATTGGGATTAAATTAATATAGCTTAAATAAAGTTTACATTTGATTTTAGATCCTTATTTTTCCAAAAAGAATACGCATTAACAAACCAGTTTAAATAATGCTATGTATTGCTTTTACAGCTATGTTGATAACAATACAAACATATATTATCTAAGCAACTACTTGCTGATCTTAAAAAATCATCAAGTAGTTTTTATCTTTTACAATATTGAGATTTCTTGGAATAACCTGTTGGTAATATTCATTATTGTAATTAATTTTAATATTCATTGCATTTAGAACCCGATATAATAGGAATTCTTTGGCTTCTTATGGCTCAAAATATTGACTTTTCACGATTTTGTATTTGAAAGTTTTTAAGATTATATTTTTAATTTGAAATATAAATATACATATATTAGAGAAATGTCGGGAAATTCAGGTTATTGAAAAATGTATTCATATATAAAAGAGTTAAATTTTCTTTGTTTGATAATTATTATTCGTACTAAAATTTATCTTTTTCCTAATTATGAAGACTTGTTATATTATGTATGGTATGTGTGTGATATTCTGTTAAGTTAACTTGATTTAGTAATTTTTCTGTGATTCATATTACCATGACACCAAGCATAACTTGTTTTATTTATTTAATATTAAACTTTTTTCCTTGCAAAATTGCTACGACTTTGAATAGTTTTATTTTGTATTGATACATTGTTTCTATTTTCCTTTTAATTGTAAGCCCTTTATTTATTCTTCTCTAAGAGTTTTATTAGTATTAGAATTAATGAAATAAAACTATTTAATACTATTTTAAAAGTAAACTTATAAAAAATACTTCTATCGAAGTGTATTACATTAAGTCCTGAAGAATAAATGGTTCTATAAGATTTTAAAAATAGTTTTCCACACAAACAGTCATAATCATTTTAGTAAAAGATAAAATTTCTATTTTATTCGAGTTTTTTTTATGTTATTCAAACGCTTAACACATCAGAGCTACGCTCATTAGCTGTAATTTTAATCTTGCTAAAAACTTTGCCAATATAATAGAAATTACATATTTTATACGTCATTAATTTAAGTTAGATGAAAGTTTTTCATAAATTAATTAGTTCTTAAGATTTTTTTTTTAAAATTGCACTTTATTTATCATAAAGAAAGATTTGTATCTACCGTTTTCCAATTTCTTGAAACCGAATTTACAATATATATAGATATTTGAATAATTATAAGAATAACTAGGTATGTGAAACACATGGATTGATTTTATCTTCATTATTATTGATTATATTGTATATTTAAGGCGATATGGTGCCCTAAAAATCATTAAACTGTCGAAAAACATTTTATTGGCTTATTTGATACCCCAAACCTTTATAAATATGCCTGCAAAATTTTAAAGCTTTACCTGCATTTTTCATTAAGTAATGGAGCAATGTTTGATGCTAAACAGCAACTACCAAGGCCTACATTTCAGATTATCTGCTAGAAAAAAGCCTGATAAAAAAAGAAATAATTATTTTTATAAGCGCGTCAATGAAACTGACATGATATATGCAGAAACAAATGATTTCAAGAAAGAATTGTGCAATTCATGCAAAATTTCTAGTTTGAAAATTGTTTATTGGGGGAAGAGCAATTAGCTTTGGTCAAGATTTAAAAGTTGTGCTTGCTTCTTATGATATTATTATGAATGAAATTAAAACTTCGAAACGAATTCTCCCAAAGCACAAATACTAAATCTCATTTTGATAACTCAGATAATTAAAAATCTAATTCGCAAGAATAGAAAAACTCTCCCTTTTTTATATATTTGTTTTTGGTGATATATATATCCCATGTGTGCAAGATTCAACACTTTTATTATTAAAATATTTTAATATATTTATTTAAACAAATTCACATATGTAGTTCTTAGATTTTGATGTATTTTACCTATAAATTGTTATTTGATTTTGCTTTTTTCTTGTCCAATATTTAACATGCGAAGGCTTTTAAAATCATGGAAATAAAAAATAAAGGCATAAACATCTTTTGTACATGTTGTGCTTTAGCTCTGAGCATGGAATTAGCTCTGAAGTGTGTGTATTTATTTTTTATTATAATTATTAAGATAAAGAATTATGAAATATTGATCTTTCATTCGTTTTTTTTTTTTATGTATTCATTATGGCAGTATACTGTTTAATTATTCTACATTTGTGCAATTTTTCTGGTAAGTAGTTTTAAATAAGCTAATTAACAGTTCATAAAAGTTTCAGACTATTCGATGAATATTATATCATGCTATTCATGGAATGAAAACTTCAAACTCATATTTCTCCATGTTGAATTTTTGTACATATACTGTTATTCAAAACCCTAAGGCTTTTTTGATAATTGAAGTATGGGTTTGAAATTTTTTATACATGTTCTGAAATGTATGTTTTATAAAACTATGCATGGAATTATCTCTTACAAGTTTAGTACTTTTTCTGAAAAATTTCAAAATCAAAATAAATGTGTTTTTGGGAATTTTTGGAAGTTTAACTACACAAAAATTAATAAAAAATTAAAGAGCAGCATCAGAAAAAAGCCCATGCACAGTTTTATGTAGTATAGTATAAGAAACTTGGAAAAAATGTTTTGAATAAAAAGGGACATATTTAAAAAAGCCTTAGGGATTTAAAAAATGCTTAAAAAAGCTAAGAAAATTAAAATTTTACAAACATTTTGCAACAAATCAAAATTTTTTGTATGGAATTTTTATTAAATATTAACCTTTATGAAATACAATTAAAGCCAAATATCAAATATGAAAAATAAAAAAAATTGTTAAGATGATACCATATCGCCTTAAAGCAATAATTATATCGTGCATTACATTTCTTAATCCCATTATTTCTTTTAAGTTGATATAGGCACTTAAATGTTGGATGGAACCATAAGCGATAATTATTAACAAAAGAATCTTCTTTTGAGCAAAAATAAAAAATAAATCTTTTGAAATAATGTACCTAAGAATCTGGAACTGACTCTATTCACAAAACATTTATGAATAAATAACTTTCTATAAAACATGTAAGACAAAAAATATATTTAAACATTTTTCATTCAACATATATATCTATGCACACACTTACAATAAAAAAATATATCTTTTAAAATTACTTACGAAATGTTAAAATGAGTTTAAATTTGGCAAAAAGGCCCACAAAAAATTTTAAATTTCAAAAGCAAGAAATAACATTATTTAATTTCCCCAATGTTGTCATTATAACAGGAAATCAAACATCCATTGATGTATTACACTGTACTTAACACTAATGCATTGCAACTAATTTTTCTTAAATAGAAAATGAACATCTTTTAAAACAGAATTATTTCGTTATTGCATTCATTTTATTTCACAGCACATAAATTTTTTCTTTGTCATTTCAGAATAGTTTTTTTTTGTACTTATTAACAAAATTTTCATAATGAACAATTAATTGCAATCAAAACGAACTTAATTTTACATTAAATTTACAAAACATTAATAAAACATTAACTTTACTGAAATTGTATTCTTTATGTAAAAATTCATTCTAAATGTTTCATTTTATTTTTGTGTCAAATCACTCAGAAATCTCATTTTTTTCCCTGGTAATCAGTCTAATTTATAAAAAGTGCACTCTTGTTCGTATTTTAATAAAGTACTAAATTGCTTTAGTTGTAAAATAACAATGCTCTCTCTACTTTATAAACAGAAATTAATGAACCTAAAAAGAGCCTTGCTATTGATTCATTTCAAAAAGCATTTGCATAAAAAGGTGGGATGTAAATACACTGATTTAATGCTTCCCTAAAGAACAACTCATTTGAATCATTAAATACAAAAAGCAACCTCACTTGAAAATAAATTAATCTTATAAATAAGAGCTTCATAATATAATTTGTTATATCTAACACTTAACAAGAGCCATTTCATTTAAATGGCCGAGGAACTTTAGTAGAAATGGATTCACATTACGGTAATGGAATACGAAACTTAAGGAAAATTTTCTGCTTCGAAAACATGGAGTTAACGCAAGGATGTTTGCATATGCATATGACACGCGCCATGATGGATGATTGCGAAACCGCATATGCTGAAATTATGTATTTTCATCAGAGCTATGAACAATGTTACGCGTGCTTACGTTTCCGCTTATTATCCGGAACATTTAAAATGATTAATTTATAATTTTAACTTTTCGTGGAAATAGAAGATCCGATTTCGATTCTGTGGTTTCTGTCAACCGAAAATGTTTTTATTCTGTTGTTTAAGTGTTCAAAACCGGCGTTTGTAGACAGGTATTTGTGCTAGAATAATAAATCGTTTTCATATGATTAATTTATCCTATCAGATAAATATACGAGAAAAGTAAATATCCATTAATAATACGAATGAATTTAATTTCAAAGATAAATGTGTTTTTGTAAAAACTATTAATATATTACTTAACGTCTTAACTGCCACTGGTATATATATACGTCTCGCTCAACCAGTGGTGACCCGGAAGTATATACACTAAAAATCGCTGAACACGAAACTGAGGGGGACTAAAATATTTTTCCATATTTGCAGAATACTGCAAAAAAAAACATATATTTAACAAAATAAATTTATTATAGCACATTTTATTTATATCGATATGTATATATGCATGTATTTAGTAAAGCTCAATGAAACAAAAACATTTACAAGAACATAATGAAATTTAATACAAATTTTTTGAAAAACAAAACTTATTGAGTTTTTTTTAAATAATCTGATATTTTACTTTGCATTGTCCTTTGTATAGCATAAAATTGTCAACAAGCTGTTTGATGTCATCCATATTGTTATTCATTTAATCATTGGAATGTGCGTCTAAATAACTGCGCATACTTTTCATGGTGTTCCTCATTTCGGATGACATTGGGATAGGTGCTGCCTTATTCATTTCATTTTCGTCATCGGAATCTCAATCAATGATATTTTTGAGTTTTCAACAAACTCCAAAAAATGTCTTTGTCTGTCATAATTGGGATGTACACACATAATCACCATCTACTGCAACGTATTCCTCCGATGATACTGTAGGGCAGTCCCTACCGACTGGTGATATCCGTATTTTGTTCATTATTAGAGCAGAAATGTCTTCGTATTAAGCGATTTTCGTTTCGTGTTAAGAGGAAAAAATGCATGGAAATACTTAGTTTGTCGAAACCGTTGCATCATTTCCTGTTAATTAATATTTCGTTTTAAGCGTTTCGCTTTAAACTTATTTCAGTGTATACGTCTTTCTGAAATACGATTTTACTTATTTCATAGCAAAATTAGCTTATTTCTGCCTCCCTCTAAATACGCCATACAAGTATATTGATGGAGAACAAATGTCCTTGGCATGAAATATCATTTATAATATTTGCAAAACAAAGCAAAAAAAATATTGGATTCACGAAATTAATTTACTATTTGAACGAAATCAGAAACAATGTTGGAAATACTCTTGCCATTCTTCTCCGATGATATATAGATAGTGATTATACTTTCAAAAATATTTTTAGAGTCCAAATATTAAAACAATTTGCCATACTGTGAGCTCTGAAAGTACAAGATAAGTACCATTGAAGGTATAACTCTAAATAATGAATAGGTTCTTATGTTCCTGGAAATATGTGGTTTGACACTCCCGTCACAAAATCTGTTCAAGGTAATACTTTGTTTCATATCAGGTGAAACATCATTTCCCAAATATGACATATTAGGGGGAAAATTGTAATCCGTCCGCTTTAATGAAGTAAAAAAATATTATTCATGAATTACGATTGAAGTCCTATCATGGTCTGGATAAGCAAAAGAAAATTGATAACAGTTGCAAAAAAGTTGGTACTCTGGGAAGCATGGACTCATTACAGATAATTTCTGAAAACTTACGTGCCAGGTTATCGAATGAAAAACAAGGTGTTGCTATTTTATTGCAGGAATGATGAGATTGAAAGAAATTCTAATGAATGACTTCGTAGATCTGAAGTAGAGCACATTGCTCAAGATCTGATCGCCCATAGCGGGCCCCCTGGCCAGGCAAAAGACTAGAAGTATACAGATAATTTAAAATATCTTTCTAGTTTATTCTTATTCCAGAAAATTCCAGATATTTTGATGTGTTTTTTTCTTTATGTGTAACTAATTCTCAAATATTCCTTCAGCATATAAATGTTCACACCTTGTAAGAATTTCTCTCTGATCGCTTACGTAATGGGCTGCGTCTTATTTATGGCTAACTTGACTCTTTATATTTTCGTATCACTCTGAAAATACAAAAAAAAAATTTCTCTATTTAAAGTTTACCAGCTTGTGAAATATTTTTTAACATTTTTCATTTCTATTTCTAACAATATTTATATTTTGTCTATTTTTTAAAGAATTATTTGCAAAATAATTTGTGAAAATACCTGATATTTTTTGTATATTTTATGTAATCTAAAACCGTTACTGAACTGCGACTCAGTTGTTCAATTGCTTGAGAATTATTAAATTTATTTTGTTTATGTCCCATTGCAAATGATATTACATTGAAGTTAAAACCATAAGTGAACTTAAAATGTAATGCACTATCTCCTCATCCTCAGAAATGAATAAACATCCCAATTATGAGCCAGTGCCTTTCTCTGAAGATTTGTCCATAACGACCTCTGATTGACCAATGATCTCCAGTTCTTTTCATTAATTGTGAGAAACTCAGATTCCCTCGAATCCGTTCATATCAACTGTTGTCTTCTCCGCCATCTGGTTCCCGTCAGACAAAAAAGCAATACCTTTTTTTATTGTGTTGTCATCATACATTCGGGTCGCATGGCCATCCAGCTAATTTTATTTATCTTAATATATTTAAAAATGCCAGTTTGTTTGTATATCCTGTACAGTTCAAAATCGAATCTCCTTCTTCCAAAACCATTTTCATTTACACCACCAAGTTTACTTCGTAAAATCTTTCTTTCAAAAATTACCACTGAGTTTTCCTCCACGCAGTTTTGTCATTGTCCGATTTTCGAATGCTTAAAGACAGGTCTGACTAATGTTTTGTAGGTTAAATCTTTGTCTTTCTAGAAATGAAATTAGATTTTAAAAAAAATGTTTTAACCCGTAAAAAGCCATATTTGCCAGATGTAAATACACTATATATTAGAACAAAACATTCATATTCAAAAATTGTCACATTTTTTTTTGCAAGTAATTACTTCTGATACGTGGAAGTACTAAAAAAAACTAATTAGTTTCACAATTTTCTTTATGAATTTGTTAAGTTCCGAAATAAAGATAACAGCTATTAACTGCTATTCAATATAAGCTCCAGATTTCAATAAAATAATTTACTTGATTTAATTTATATTTGCATTATTTACAATAAAAAATATAAGTTGTAAAAGATATAACTTAAGAATAAGTTATAAAAGACGAATTAGACGCTTTTTTGAAAGTCGCTTACTTACATTACAAGTAAAAGCAATTTAAATCATCTGCTTTCTGAATACAAAAGTATAAAAAATACATTTAATTTTTTTTCCATTTGTTGATTACAGTTTCTTACCCTCTCAGTTTTGTGTTCCTTCTATTTTACGACGTGATAGCCACAATATTCTGTTTTATATCTGACACATGCTACCATACCCTCAGAATGTTCCGCCCAAACATAAATGTCCTCTAGAAAATGAGCCCTTGAGTACTTAATTCACTATACCAGGCAAGTTTGCCGGCAAAGTTTTCTTACAATTTATGATATTGCTCCGAGGCATCAAAAATTTATGCCTACCACAAGTTTTGCCCCCTTTCTGGCATTATCAAAGTACGTTGCATCCATGAAATATGTATTCTGAATATGCATATGGGAACTTATGGATATTGATATACACATACTCATTTATTATTGATTTTATCTGCATGGGATTTGAAAAAACATATTGCACTAGTCATTTACTAAGATGGATACTGGATGTATTTTAGTATATCATATTGAAAGAAACAATGTATTTATTTTACTAGGCATAACCAACAATCAGACAGCAGAAATTTAAGATTCATAGGAATATTTATATGGTAGAAATTTTCTAAAAATGAAAGGCTGGTGTAATACAATTTTTACAAAGGGGTGTTTATCAGTTAAAATTAACATTTGTTTTCTGAAATGGTTATAAAATTTAAAACTTTTAATTATAAAACTTATTTTTTAATAATTAATATAATAATTTTTTGGAGTTAACTCACAGTTGAAGTTACCACACAATCTTTCACACTAAAATCTTAAGATTTGCAGTAATTATTAGCATAAAATATTACGAATTAATAAAATTAACCAAGAGGGTTATTACATTTTGAAATTTATCGGGTATCTCAATAGATCCTACATAACATTCAAATAAAAACTATCAGGCTGTGTTTGTGCATATATTTTATTGGCATTAGTATTGGTAACTTAGCACATTTAATATTAACCTTAGTTTTAGTGATGGCTTCTTCTTGCTCTTATTTCATTTTCTCTACATCCCAGTAGTATGGACAAATTAAAGGGGCAGGTTATTTGGTCTGAAATCAATGTTTAAGCCTGTAATCTTAGTTCTTAAGGCTAAGAGTTTTGCTAACGTACTACTGACGTAATACTGTCAAGCTTATTCTTGACATGTATTATCTAGTAGCATTTCCATTTTTGCTTTTCCTCTTTAGATTTATAGCGAGTAATTATTGTATACGATATGATTATAGATTATTGTTAATTATTTTTGAAATCATTTTTTTTAATATGTGAAAAACTTATTTTCCAATTCTTACGTTCATTTTATTTTCATTGATTTGTGTTCCTCCCATGCGTAGATAGAAATAGGCTTAATTTTAAATAGGATTCGGTTTCTCTATCATGTCGAAAATTTCTGCGGGACCGGGAAGGTTAGATCCAAAAAGCAATGCTTAACTCTATTTCACTGTCCAAAATCAGTGATAGCTTGAGTAATCATAATAGTTCTCCATTTTAGTACAATGACTCATTTGGTCTTTACAATTTTAATAGCTCAATACCTTAGACTCTTGTAAATTCTGTTATTATCCAACCTCAGTAGGACAGCGTTTTTCAAACTGTAGGACGTGCCTCCCTATTAGGACGTAATACCTCTACTTGGAGTTGCACAATCATATCGTTAAAAATCGAAAATTAAAGATTTATAATAATTTCAAGTTGATAAAATAATTTACAATTTAAAATAATTACAAAATAAAATGAATTCTTATATAATAAAAAAGGAAATATACATTCACACTATTATAATACACAACACTCATAAATATATCAGCACTGGACAAAGTACTCGATAGCTAACTTATCAATATTCAATTAACAAGTTTAGTAATTACTAGTGAGTCCCATGGGCGTCATATACAAAACTTAATATTTATCTTGATATATAGTACAGTTTATAATTAAAGTCGTACTGTATTGTAGTTTTACCATAAAGGTACATTATAATTGCGTTCAATACCTTATTCTTGTGAAAAGGGGGGGGGCACAAAGGCATTTATGACTGAAAATTGTGTTGCAAATATTGAAAGTTTGAGAAGCACTGTGCAGTAGGATATTCTTTTGTACCATTTATATATATATATATATATTTTTATATGTGTGTGTGTGTGTGTGTTGTGTGTGTGTGTGTGTGTGTGTGTGTGTGTGGTGTGTGTGTGTGTGTGTGCGTGGTGCGTGCGTGCGTGCGTGCAGATGTATGTATTGTGTTTACATTAACTTAAATCACATTGCATGAAATGTACATATTTAATACGTCTCCAAGCAATTTTTTAAAAAAAGCACTGCTTTTAACAAAACAAATGTAATAAGTAAAAATCCGTTTTAAACATAAATTTAATTCTGGAACAAGATTTAGATGGCGTGAAATACAGAACTATTGATTAATGCAATGTTGGTAGCTATTAATTTAAAAGTAAAACAAAAATATAAATGCAATTTTCCAAACAAGGGTATGCAAGAGTAAAACATTGACCTCATTAACCTTTTTACAATGTTGGATTTTCTGACGTTCCATAAATAAATACTTTGATGAATCCATTAAATTCAGATTTTATTACTTCTTACAAACACATTTTATTGATAAATTTCTTTCAATAAATGTATTTTTATTCATTTATGCAAGAATAATCTTCGCACAACTCCTTGGGGGTGATTTAAAAATACTTACCTGCATTTTTCAATTTTTACCTTTTCTTTTGAAAGCATTTCCCAACCGCTTTTCTGGTTTTACTAAAAAAAAAGACGCCTATTAAAAAGTAATGTTATCTTCCTGTTATATTCTAAGTCTCTATCTGAGAAAAGCAGGTGCTTCCGACGAAATTGCAATCTAAACCATCGACATATAACGTAACGAATGAGAGGGCGAAACAGTGCAAGTTACAGCTCCCACAGGACTTATAAAATAAATTTATTTTCTGCATTAACGATAAAACGATGAAGATGTGCGTCGGAGGATATCATTTGAAAAACGAAAACGGGTGGTTATGAGTGAGGGGAAAAGTAGAGAAAACCAACTTTTAAAAGTGATGTTTACTCACCATTAATACATGCAACATAAACTCTGGGGCGAATACATTGCAAGATGTGAAATAAGTTAAAAATGGAAAAGCGTCTTAAAATGAGTAGATTTATTACACAAGGAGTTTCTTGCTTCCCTACATATCATCAAGTTTCCAACTCCTTATTTTAAATATATTATGCTCTGTATAAATCAGAATTAAAAGTCCTACTTGCTATTTATAAGATGCTTAAGCTGTAATAACATTATTTCAAAATAATGAGTTAAGCACATATGGAGTTCGGAAATAAAATTATTAAAAACCAAGATTTGTAATACATACCTTTAATTTTTTTTAAAAATATAGTGTTAGTCATTTTTAAAATTAGTGATGGTAATATTTAAGTGTATTATTGGGTTAGATTTAGAATTCAACACATAAGAAAAACTTATGTAGCAAAATATATGATTAGTTTTTTAACAAAGAAATGCAAATAAAAATTGTAACATCAACGGTAGGAAAAACATGATAGAAAATTAATAACAAGAAAAGTGTGATAAAAATGTTACTGTATTCAAACAGCATAATTATGTATATAATAAATTAAAAAATATTACTATTTTCTTATTTTATTCTTACTTGTCTTCTTTAATTACTTTTGCCTCATTACTCATATATATTACTTTTTTGCAGCAACTCACTAATTTAAATTACGTAAAGATGCACTAATTAAATTTGTAACTAAAGCTGACATGTTTTCTAGCATTTGAATATTTATGATGTCATTATTTGCATCTATTTTCAAATTATACGATTTTTTTTAAAGTTTAATCAAAAGCTATCAGAAAATAAATAGATAAGTAAATAAACTCATGAATTTTTAGTTAGTATAAGAAAAGTTACTTTTTAAATACACTTTCTTTTATAAAGGCATTGATATGGAATGTTAGTTAGTGTATATATTAGTTAGTGATGTATACAATCCGATAAAATGGAATCAATTTCATTCGAAATACATTGATGCGATTTTAGTCTTCAAATATAACTGGAGTAACATAATTTCATTTTTTTATTTAAAATCAAAGCAATATAAATTTAATATTTGTTAATTATATTTTAAAATATTATGTGTGATATAATTAACTCGGGAGTGGTCGAGAGGGGCATAGAGTCACCTAAGGCTCACGAAAACTTTAATTCTGGGAAAACTGTTTATTTGTTACCAATGACCATGTCAGTATCCTCCTATATGACAGTCTTCAAATGAACTAAAATGTATTTGTACCATATAGCCCCTCATCCCCCCTCTTTTTGTTTTTGGAAATGGCAAACGTTTTTTTGCAATCTTAAGGTACTTGGGATGACTGAGATACACACACGTGACCATTTCTGTTCCAAAATATTTTCAATGATCAGGCTACATTTTTCCCCTGCAAATGACTTCGTGGTTTTGATAGCTGTGTTGTATAACTATTTATGGCTTATAAAAATTTTAAAAAATGGACATAATATATGAATAAAAAAAAGAAATGGCGATCTGTATTCTCTATTGGATGAAGTTAAAACTAATCAAGCAAGGGAAGAATCTGATGAAATAATGAATATTAGTCATAACAGGGAAAGTAAATTTGAGAAAAGCGATGGACAAGAAGCATTTGAGTTGAAATGAAAAACTTCAAATGCTAGCTAAGGAAACTCCATAAAGAAATAAATGAACCCATAAATATACTTCAAGACGCTGTGCCCTGTATAAAAGACCCTAGCAAGAAATAATTTAACATTCTATTTATCGATCATCAAAGAACAACAAAGCTACAATAACTTGAACAAAATACTAGAGTTTTGCCTGCAAATATCATTCCTTTAATGTTAGTGAAAAGTATCCGTGATTTGTGTCCTTTATTAAAGCTATGCACATTTGAAAAATTTTATTTCAGTTCGATTTGATTTTTTTCTCTAGTTATCAAAGAAAATTGAATAGTCCTTAAAAGTATTATTTCTCTTAATTAAATTATTAGCTGGAATTGCAATTTTCATCGTGTACAATAAAAATAATTAAAATAAAAAATGGATCGAGGAGTCATACCCGGGATACCTCTAACTTTAATATCAAATGTGCGTGCCTTCACCTGGATTAATAATTGTTTTTTGTGAAATTTTTATTTCCCATTATTATCTAAAGCAATTTGAGACAAAATGCAATTATTACATTTTAGAGTGAAGTACGTATTCATCAAAGCAAATGTTCTAAAATGTTTCTGTTAAAATATAATATTTAATTTCAAATTCCAATTTAAGCACATGTTACTCAAGCGAGTTAAAGGCTTCAAAACAAAAAGGGTTTGGCGGGCTAAGAATATTGCACATTTTATTCTTAAAAAGTCACTAATATTTCAAAAACATTCAGAAAGTCTAATTAATCGTCCCCCAAAATTCTTCAAACCTAGTTCTAAATTATTCATGTTAAAATGTTTCTCATTTCTCATTTTGATAATTATATTTTGAAATAGTACTTAATTGAATGTTACTTATTAGTAATTGAAAAACTTGAACCTTAGAAATTGTATTGAAGTGTTCTAAGGATTTCCTCTTTAAAAAAAATTAATATGTTTTTTATCTTTATTTTACACTAATGTGATTTTTAAGCATGTGAAGATAAAAAATAAAGAAATTTTACTAATCTACATTCAGTGTAAATTATGTCATACAAATAATGTCCTCGTAATAAACGGAAAACTAATGAAAAAAACTTGGGGAATAAATAATTGGATTCAAATAATATGCATTTGTGTTAAATTTGATTTTTGTTGTATATTTTAAGATGTAACGGGAAGAAAGTAGAAGGCATTGTATCCACAATCACTTCATTTAATGCAGCTAACGACTAGTCACAGCAATATAACTCATATTTACAGTGATGGATGGAAATAGAGTCCTCCAAATCAGGATGCGAATTTCAATACCTAATCATTTTTTGCAATCCTTGCTTTTCTCAATTACGATCAGTATCAAGGGAATCATAGGATCGAAAATTATTTTTTAACACTTTCGTCGTAACTTATTAAAAAAATCCCAAAATACAAATAACTTATAAGACTCAACAAACACTCTTAACAATCTACTAAAAATAAATGTAATTTAATATATCAATGAATCTATAGTGAAAACAAATCATAGATAAGATGTTACTGAGGACATTTAGTTCGTAAATACTTCGTAATGAGGGTGTAGTTGATACAATGTCTGTATTGTAAGCAGTGAACAAGAGTGCATCAGAGAATAAGGGCATGGAAGTAAAATAAATGTGAAGTGTGGTTACTCACACAAAATTTATTGCAGAATTGCATGTTTCAAAAGTAGCCGTAACTCTCAATAGGAAAAACTATTGAGAAAGATAGGAAACACATTCAAACGCTCCATTTTTATCATCACAAACCATTCCAAGAAAAAATTCATGTAGTATATAGGTGTGCATTCAAAATAAATATCAACTTAACTCAACTCAAAATAAATATTAACAATTATTTATATAAAATAATTAATTTTCAAAGTTTGTTTGAATTTTTCGCCGTAGACAACTTTATCAGATTTTCCACTGAAGCATAAACTTCATTAGATCTCATAATGCTTTGAAAATACCTTCGCACACATCAAAGAGAAATTCCGATTTCTTTTTCCTTCCAGAGCGAGGAATGAAACTTAATTTCCCCGGCTCTAAGTCAAATATCTTATCTTTTTGGAGAAAAGTAAAACTCGCATCGTATGAGCTCACCTTCTGTAAAAGCTCAATTCATTCGCTTCTCCCTATAAACCAGCAAAAGGGTCTCACACCTCATTCGTTTAGACGTAAAGGCGTGAGCGGCATTCACAAGGACAAAAAAAAAACTACAGTGAGGAGCACAAAAAACTCTTTTGTGCAGTTCTGATGGGAAAGATCCGATAAAACTCTCACTGAAGAGGCGAATCACAAAGAAAATCCATTTACTTGTTTATCTTAAGGAAAGATATGAGCAAGAAAAGTGAAAATGTAATAGAGTGTCTATGCACTTTGAGATGAGATAAATGAAAGCTGGATTTTTTTTTCTCATAAGCTTTCTTAGGTAAGCGATTTTCCTCAATGTGCACAGAAAAAGAGGAAGAAAAATGCCCGTGATGGATTATCCCTAGCTAAGAATTTATGAAAAAAAACTTTCATTTATCAGTTACAATCGGTATTGAGATTTACTGCGGTTGATAGGATCTCCCTAATGGATAAAACACCGCACTAAAAGATAAAACGGATATATCTTTACTTAAGATCTTTTAATCATAAAAATATATATTTAACTTAAAGATACTTTATTTAATTTGACAAGTATTTTGTTTCGCTTAGCTTAGTTTATATATGAAGCGAAGCTTACAGTAATATATTATTTAATATATTTTATTATTTAGAGATGCATCTCTGTTATAAAATTGTTTGCTAAAAATTTTTAAAAAATTCATATTATACTTCTGTAAAAAAATTATTAAACATTTTGTGTAAAAACTTAATAAATTTATTTTCTTTAAAACAAGATATGAGAGATTACTGAAAGTCAGTACTACATCATACTGGGGTTCTAATACACAGCATCAACTGGTTTCATAAATAGAAAGACAGAATAGGTTAACCGACGCGATTTTTTATGCGGTGAAATAAAACTCCTTACTTTTAATTATCATCATGAGAAAAGTATCCCAATTTGTGTGTGCATGTGATTAAACTAAAATATGATTATTTTCATCTCGTGGAGAGCAAAAAATGGGATGAAACCTGGCGCAGTTTTGCGAGTGGTCAAATGTAAATGTAAAAAATAAAGTTAATCTACATGATGTGAGTTTATTTTAGATAATAAAATTCAAGAGAGGAAATAAATAATTTGGCGAATTACCCCGGATCAGTATTTTTTAATACGAGCACATCTTACTCATAGCTTACAAGGCAACCCCCCTGTGAATAGTGGGTGAAAGCAGGAGAAAACAGGTTACAGTTAACATTCCCCTCAGTGATGAGTTGAGCAGTTTCTTCCCTCGAGCAAGGGGGGGGGGCATCCATAGCATGGTGGTTGACGAGACCTGGTGTCAGAACACAACAATAAGCGGGGATATTGTATTCGAATCAGTACGAAAGAAGAAAACTGTAGTGTCTGAAGAAAAATTTCTCAAACGAATAAAAGTCTTCAGAATCATCATTCAAGCATTCTTGAATTAATGTTTATTTACATGATCAATGTAGTTTGTGATGTCATACAAATGTTTGAGAGGCCCAAAGACAGCTTAAGTTGTGAAGTTTGCAGGTTTAAAGTTCTCAAAAAGCCTTTACTTAACTAAAAAATGCAGAGGCTTTATCAAGAAAAAATCAAATTCCATAAAGAAGGACTGATAATAGAACATAGTCATTATTTGAGCAAATTTAAGTTGAATTTCCCTGGATCTGGGTGAGCGGTATGATACGAAATAAAAAAGTGAAGATTGTTATTCAAACTGTATGTTGCCGATTGTGAAATTCCTTGCCAACCAAATAGCCTGGAAAAGCATTTTCAGCAAAGGAGTTAGAACGACTGAAATATATCGTATCCATTTACACTAAGGGGTTGTTGAAAGCCGTTTATTCGAGATTATTTTAATTTTGCATAACAATACATTTTTCAGAAAACTCAGTACCTTTTACGTTGAAAAAACGGTAAATAGGTTCTAACTTATTTATACATGATTTCCTTATTTATTTTGTAGATTTTTTTACAATATTTGATTTTACAAAAGAAATTTTATCCTACGTCTCCAGTTTATGTGGAAACTTCTTTAAAAAAAGAAGAAAACAAACTAGCATTATATATATGTTTTTGAGCTGGAATAGTTTACATCAACTTTAATCACGTTGAAAATTGGTTGGTATAAGGGATACTAAAAGTTTTACAGAAATGACAGCTACCAAGATTTGACTACTAGAAAGCATTATTAGCTTTTGGCACAATGAAATTAACAACTATTAAATTCAGAAGTAAATTTTTTTCCTTTTTCAGACCTCTCCAAGCTTATCTTTACAGATCGCAAAGTTTCTTTAAAGAACTGAAATGATCTTTTTGGAAGTAATAGCACCAACGATTTATTATCAACCATTTGTTATTAATTCATGCACATGTGTGTCAAATTCTCTAATCAAAATTTTGAATAATAAATTGCTTTTTTCATTTTTAGAGCTTCTCCAAATTAATTAGGTGTTTGTTTGAACATTTTAAGTTTTCTTATGTGAAAACTAATCTCTCCATCGTAATAACAGCATATTCGGTCGGATTCTATTTTGTCCATTCTTAGTTCATGAACTTATTTTTGTCGCCAAGTTGGGTCACTAGTTTCTCAAGCTAGTTATTCTTCTTTGTATAGCTCTAAAACAAATAATAATTAGTTAATGTTAGCTTTGACTGGTAATTTCTGTTCACAACAAATGAATAAACCATATTATTTGCACACTTTTATATTTTTTTCTAGTGGTGTTTCAATTTTTTTATCCACAATGTAAGCATCTGAATTAGAAATGTTAATTAGTTTCATAAGTAAATTTATCTCATCTCTCATTATATTAATTATTTAATTCATAAACGTATTCTTAATCCTATGTCTTCTAAATTGAAAATGAATTAGTAATTTCTAGCTTCCTAAGCTTTTATTTATTTTTTTAACAAAAAGTATTTCTTAAGTGATGTGAATAAATTGCTTAGAATGAAGAATTTCGTTGTTTGTCCAGAAAATGCTCTAATAACTTATACATATATCTTTTACTGTGAAGATAAATGCAATATACACTTCTAAGAATTTCAGATTTTCTTAAAATGCTGGAAAGCATTTTTTTATTCATGTTGTATTTTATCCTGGAATTTTCTAGAAAAAATCGGACGTAAAGCTCTAAGCAATATTCTAATGTTGAAGATCGTATTCTATGTATAGATAAAAAAAATAGGAGCGCAAGTAAATATGTTGGATTATAAAAACAATTTTCATAAGAATCAACAATTCTTGAAACTTGTAAAAACGAGATTTTATTATTCAAAGAAATAGATACACAAAGAAAATATTTTAATATAAAAATACACAGAATAAATACATATATTTCAAGGTGATATCTACACAACAAATAAGAAATATTTTTGAGGAAATATCTATTAAAAGAAATTCCTAGATAATATATTTTTGAAACGCATGTTTGCATTTATGCTTTCTTTAAGAAATAAAGTGAGTAGTTTCCATTATTTTCACACAAATAATTGTAAGAAAATGTAGTAATTTGAAATAATTATTAATAAAAATGAGTAAATGCAACTAATTAGATTCCCATAAATATTTTTTCTGCTTTCTTATAATGATTAATAAAATACTATATTTATATATTGACCTGCAAAGGTAATTTATATATGCAGGAATAATTATATATATTTCCAGGAACATGGATTCTGGGTTGTTATTAAAGCTTAGCTTTTTATAAAATGAGGTTCTGTGGACTGATTTTCTTACAGGAAAACGACTTAATGTAAAATTATTCTGAAATTTATTTCAAAATTTATAGCAATTGTATCTAACATATTTGATATTCTTTAAAAAAAACTAGTCAGACATATACATTTCTTTAAGACATTTTAAATCAGACTTAACAGATAATAATTTGGGATTGTGAAAATTATATACAGCATAAGGAGGTTAATTTTTAGTGTGACTTTTTTAAAGTAATCCAAATTTATAATTACGGAAGTTTTCAATTCTTACTTTATAAATGAATTCTTAAGGTATAGTATTCCCCTATTATGTGATTTTTTTAACATCCCTAAAATGTTAATATCTATAATAATTTTTTTTAAATTTCGGAAATGTTATTACGTGACCGGAAATATTAAAGGTTGGAATAATCATGATTTTAGATACAGTACATACTAAATTATCATATAATTAAAATTGTCTATACCATTAACAAAATTTTCTTCTGAAGATGACATGAGTTTCCTATTGAACCAAATTTATTAGATGCAAAATTGATATTTACGCTTCTAGAGTAGAGAGATATATCTCATGATACTTTAAATAAATAGTTTAGAAAGAGAGTAACGTCCTCAAACACCTTCATTTTTCACAAATATTTTGAAAAAAATCTGCAATCACAGAATGTTTACATCATTATTTTTCATTTGGCGAATAATAGTTAAGATATTTTACGTAGTTCAATTGTTAATTTGGTTCAAAATTGTGTTTAATGTATTTTTATCTGGTCCCCACATTTTAAAATTATGAATTTTGATGAATATAATTTATGTGATCCTCTTCTTTATAAATTATTTAGCATTCGGAGAAATATATAAAGGAAGTATCGCCCCTGAGAAAATGTAAATTGTTATATCTTGAGGAAAGCATTATCGAAGGGGTACTTGTGTTTTTATTAAAAATGAAGGAATTTAAATTAAACCGTATAAGAAATACTTCTTATTACCCCTTTAAAATTCATTTTGCTTCTAATTTCGTCTTTTCCATTAAATTACTTAAATTGAATATCAATCGCAAGTCACTTCAGACCAAATAACTATCAAATGGTTTAATTCCTTTGATATTGATTTCCATTTGAAGTACAAACTCATTTCTAAAATTTAAAAGCATCAATAAAAAATATACAAATTCATTAGGAATTGCCTCTAACATTGGTTGAATCTTAGTATACATTTATTTTAAAAAATGAAAACTACAGATTATATAAATGTAGGAAAGGAGTGCAAGTTTTCTTTTACTTCTTTTGATTTTTATTGTAAGAGATGGCACCACAAATCGAAACCACGTGAGTTTTAGCTGCGCGATACGATGAGGTCATGTATTTATGAGGTGGCAGAAAAGAAACTGGGAGTTGCACCGAAGCTTGAACGAAGGCAGGTCAGAGGAAATCGCTTTCTCCATTGTTTTGAGAAAGAGTACGTGTTTTCGGAATTAGTATGGTGCTATCTCGAATTATTTAAAACCCCTTGTAGATAGTAAATGTTTTAGTTGTGTTATTAATAAATTAGTTTATTTTAACTCTGCGTGCTTATTTTAACATTAAAATCGAACCTTCCCCTAGACGCCATCCCACAAATTGGGGGTTCGACCGAGATTTTTTTAAACTATTCAAAGTTTTATCTAAGAGCATTTTTTAAAAGTTTTACCTCCTCATCGATTTTTGATTTCCTGAGCGGTACGTAGACCTTGCCTTGCATCGAATAGAAACCCGGCGAAGCCTTCAGCTGGATAAGAAATTTTACGAGCGATACGGAAGTCTTACGAGCGATGCGGAAATACTTCAACGAGAACAGTCTACAGGTGGAAGGGGTCCATTGACTTGGTTAGAAACACGGAATCTAGGCGAATTTCCACGTCAGCTACAGTCAACCAAAACTGGAAGCCCAGCGACTCAACGAGATACTGAGCGAATTGAACGGGATTACCTTGATCATTGAGGTCAACACTGACGAGAGAACCTTTGGAACTGCATCGAATTGCGAGTTATCAACATGAAACAAGATTTCCTGTGTCATTGAGGTCAACGTAGAGTGTCTTCGAAATTACATTGAATTGTGCTAGTATTTTTTTTTTGGTATTGTGTGAGTAATAGGCGAAAATTATATAAATGAATGATTTTGTGAGTATATTTCCTGTTCTGTGAATCTAGAATTGAATTTTGAAGTACTAGGTACTATTATTGGTTTAATTGCAGACATAGATATTTGATGTTCTTTTAGTTTTGGATTAATAACTGAGTACTTTCCGTGTTTTTTCTTAATAATCTATTTTTGATAAATGAGAGGAACGCGTTTTTTTTTTAATAAAAAATAAAATTGATATTAACTGTACTACTGTTGTGTTTTGTAAAAGTATTTAAGTTCCGGGAATTCTTTAAAAAGTCCATTTTTGTCTATATTTGTTTATAATTGATAATTGCATCTTATTTAAATTATCTTTTGTTTCTTTTTAAGTGAGTAAACTTTTTGCGTGTCATTTTAATGGTTTTGTCTCATTTGACTTGGGTAAAAATTTAAGTTGTTCTCTGGGTCACCATTCTGAGTATAAAAATGGCATTCTTACTCGCGAAAAGAAAAGAGGATTTGGTGTCATTCGCCGAGGATTTGGATCTTACTATCGAAGCAGGTATCACAAAATTGAAGTTAAAGGAGCTGATCGTAAAAAGCCCAGATTACGTTGAGGACGATGTTAAAAAGATGCTTGATAGCATAGTGGAGGAACGTACAGAAAGAGAAGAGAGAGAAAGGGCTGAGAGAGAGAGGGCTGAGAGAGAGGATATGCGAAAGGATGAGAGAGAAAGACGAGAGTACGAATTAGAGAAGTTGCGAATACAAGAGCAACAGACTGCTGGTATGCCGAATAACACCGAAAACGTTCAAGCATCGAATAAACTGTTTCTCGAAACTTTTCATAAGTTTAATTTGAAGGAAGATATTGGTTTGAATCTTACCTTATTTGAGCGTCATGCAGAACTAACTTTCTTACCGAAAAAAGATTGGGTTCAAAAACTTATAGGTTTAATACCCGTCGAAATTGCCCATCTGATCGCAAGAGAACCAACTGATAAGTGTAATGATTACGATCATGTAAAGGATTTACTCTTACAAAGATTTAAATTATCTCCGGAAAAATTTCGTCAGTTATTTTGTTTCACCAAAAGTCCGATGAACGAACATGGCAAGATTTTCAACACGAATTACAGACGTATTTTGATGGATGGACTTTGGGCTTAAAAGTTAACACCTACGACCAATTATGAGAATTAATCATAGCCGATCAAATGAAGAAGAGGGCGCCGTATGATTTTCAGGAACACTTTTTGGACGTATGGTCTACTATTAACTCATCTATTGAGCTAGCGATAAAATTTGAAGAATATGAGGACGTCCGAAGAACTATAGGGCCAAAGCAGTTAAACTCATTTGCTAAGAGATCGAACAATAACGATAATTGTTCTCAAATGCAAGAACGTTTTCACCTTGGAAATAATTGGAATGATAGAAAATGCTTTCAATCGACGAGAACTTACGATAAAAGAGTTAAACAGGTAACATGTAGCTACTGCAGAGGACCAGGTCACTATGCCGTAGATTGTACAAAGCGCAACAAGGGTACGAAAATCAATAAATCTTTAAGCTCTCCGGTCCAGATCTGTTCTCGAATTCAGCGAGACAGAATTAAGACCAGGAAAATAACCATCGGAAACAAGACTTTTGAGGCTCTAATTGACACTGGAAGCTCAGTTTCGCTCATTCGTGAAGATATAAGCAAAGGAATCATCGAACAATCGAAGCTCTCGAAGGACATTGTCGTGTTATCTGGATTGGGAAAGTACGAAGTCAAAACAAAAGGATCGTTCCAACGAGAAATCGAATTGGATGGAGAGAAATATTCCGTAATATGGCATGTCGTGCCTGCGGTGCATTTGAGTTCCAAGCAGTGATAGAATCGGACATTTTGGAACAAGCTTTTGTTGGCATTGATAAAAAAGGTGTTTATTTCCGTAAACAGGAAGAGAAGGTGTGGTTTGTGAATACACTGGTTTATGAAGCAAGAACTGAAGACGAAATCGAAGTTAAACGTGCTATCAATCCTCGAATAAGAAAGGAACTCTATGAACTAATCAACAGCTATACACCTAAAAAGACCGAAACGACAAATGTATCCATGAGAATTATCCTGAAGGATGATATACCAGTTTACCAAACAGCACGCCGTTTGTCGTGTCTGGAGAATCAGACCGTCAGCAAGCAGATCGACGAATGGTTGGATAAGGGAATCGTGAGACCAAGCTTTTCTGAATATGCAAGTCCAATCGTGTTAATCAAGAAGAAAGACGGTACCGACAGACTATGCATTGACTATAGGAAACTGAACCGAAAACTAGTCAAGGATCGCTTCCCCTTGCCACTGATAGAGGACGTATTGGATAGGCTGCAAGACGCCAAAGTGTATTCCACGTTAGACTTGAAAAATGGGTTTTTTCATGTCTACGTAAACGAGGATTGCAAGCATTTCACCTCCTTTGTTGTACCAGACGAGCAGTTCGAATTTAATAAGGTACCTTTTGGTCTCAGTACAAGCCCAAGCGTATTCCAAAAATATGTGTACAGCATTTTTAGGGAACGCATGCGAAAAGGCATCGTAATAATTTATTTGGACGATTTGATCGTTCCAGCTAAAGATGAGAAAGAAGGTTTGGAAAAACTAAAGTAGGTGTTTAAGGTCGCCTCCAGATATGGTTTGGAGATCAAGTTTGAAAAATGTCAGTTTTTAAAACGAAAGGTGGAATTTTTGGGTCACGTTGTCGGAAATGGAACGGTGCGTCCTTCAGTAGCAAAAACGATAGCTGTCAAGAGGTTTCCTGTTCCAGAGACTGTCAAACATGTCCAAAGCTTTTTAGGACTCACTGGCTATTTTCGAAAATTTATTCCGTCATACTCTAAAATAGCTAAACCTTTGAGTGATCTAATTAGAAACGACAATCGATTTGTCTTTGAACGACCTCAAATAGAAGCATTTGAAAAGCTCAAGTAATTATTGACTGAAAGTCTAGTATTAAGTATTTTCCAGCAGGGAAAAACAACCGAATTGCACACGGACGTAAGTCAACAAGGCTACGGAGCCGTCTTAGTCCAAGAGGCAGAAGATGGAAAATTGCATCCTGTTCAATACATGTCTAAGAAAACTACTCCGGCAGAGGAGAAGTATAGCAGCTATGAACTTGAAGTTCTTGCTGCTGCCAATGCTTTAAAGAAATTTCGTACCTACCTTATGGGAAATCATTTCAAAGTCATAACGGATTGCTCAGCGTTTCAAAGGACTATGGACAAAAAGGATTTCGTTACTCGTATAGCGCGATGGGCATTATTGCTGAAAGAGTTTGATTATGAAATTGTGCATCGTTCCGGCCAGAGAATGCAACATGTGGATGCCCTTAGTAGATATCCAGTCACAATAATTACTAACGATACTCTAACCGCAAGATTAAAAAGGGCACAACAAGAGGATAAATACACTCAGAGTCTAAGGTCACTGATTGAAACAAACAGCAATTCAGACTTTTTCGATAAAAATGAAATACTTTACAAATATGTTGAAGGTCGTGAATTGATAGTTGTACCAAGAGATATGCAAACTGGGATAATAAAGTTAGCACATGAGAAGGGACCATATAGAATAGTTAAAGTAAAACCTAGAGATAGATATGATTTAAAGAAAGTGGGTGATCATGAGGGACCTAAGATAACAAATTCATCTGCTGATTTAATGAAATTTTACTCACCATGATGATGTATTTTTAGAAAAAGCGTTTTCTATTCTTTTAAAAGAACATAATGTGTATTAATATGTTTTGTTTTCTTTGCTATTAATATTTCATTTTTGAGAGTTGTATCCTTATTTTTAAATTTGAATGTCTATCTTGGAGTTTTTATCTCCAATTAATATTAATTTTGCAGAGGCCTATATTTTATTGTATGGTATGTAAAATCACTGAGGTCAGTGATTCCCAGGATGGCCGAACTTGCAGGAAAGGAGTGCAAGTTTTCTTTTACTTCTTTTGATTTTTATTGTAAGAGATGGCACCACAAATCGAAACCACGTGAGTTTTAGCTGCGCGATACGATGAGGTCATGTATTTATGAGGTGGCAGAAAAGAAACTGGGAGTTGCACCGAAGCTTGAACGAAGGCAGGTCAGAGGAAATCGCTCTCTCCGTTGTTTTGAGAAAGAGTACGTGTTTTCGGAATTAGTATGGTGCTATCTCGAATTATTTAAAACCCCTTGTAGATAGTAAATGTTTTAGTTGTGTTATTAATAAATTAGGTTATTTTAACTCTGCGTGCTTATTTTAACATTAAAATCGAACCTTCCCCTAGACGCCGTCCCACATAAATTTATTTTTAAAAGCTTTTTTCCCCCTTAGATTTATTAATAAAAACAGCTATTTTCTCAAGATTGCACACTACACACATAATTGTACATACAAGGTTGTTACACAAGGCTATACAAGGCTTTCAATGGCCTAGAAGGGCATGGGGAGTTTGAACTAAAAACACTTACGATCATGCACTTAAAATGTATTGAATAAAAATTAGTGAAAAAAAACGAAGATAGGTGGCGTTGCAGGGCTTAGTAAGGGTCATAATGACATTAAATTAGGACAGCCAAAAATTCAGTTCATGTGTTTGAAATTGGAGTGGCCGAGGAAAAAGAACCGAAGCGTCCACAACCAAATAGCATACAAGAACTTAAAAATGTGAAAAAAAGATATGGTTTGTGTTTAGGAATAAAAAATTATAACCATGCTTCATTGTTAGAGAGCTCTTTAACACTGATTAAACGTGATTTGTATAATCAAGGCGACTCCGTAAAGTATACAAATGGTAAGTCTGATATAGATTCAAAGACGTAATGCACAGACGAAAGCATTCGTCACGCTGACACTAAACTACCTAGCTCAATTAGTTAAACATTTCACTAGAATGAAGAAAACGCCAGTGCTGCATTAAAAACATTTGTATTCAGAAGAAAATACGCTCTGTAAACCTCTTCTCTATGGGATATGATGAAAATGTTTCAAAGAATCAAGCAGCTGGGTATTTTACCAGGTAGAGGACGACATGCTGTAGACCCTATACGGTTAAAATATGTGACTTTGAGGTAACGAAAGCTTTTAGCCTATCTGCAAATGGTGTTGTTAGTCCACCATCTGTTTCTCGCTCTATTGGTAGAATCTATTCAATGAGAGGAATAAAAAGACGAATACTGGAATATCCAGTCTTCACGAACTGTCCGATTGGGATATGCTCGATTTCGAGAAATATTTGAGGTGCGTGAGTGAGTGAGTGAACATCAACGTCGCAGTTCAGCTACACAAGGGCTTTTGGCGACGGACCGCGTAATTTTGAACCATGGTCAAGTGACGTGGACGACACCTGAGCTGGCACCACCTCTCCTAACTACCAGACCACACTAACGGGAGGAGACATTTGAGGTGCAATTAAATCAAAATAAATATTGAGAACTGTCACCTCTAGGCAACAAAAAACAAGAGTATTTTGCAATGGATATTGTATTGTGTACTTTCTAGGCAACTTCTCATTAGTAACCTTTAGTTTTCAAACAGACGAGATTCCTACGAGATTTAAGACCTACTCCATTACAGGACAATGATATCAGAATATGTTGAAAGTCCTTTTGAACCCCCACCTGAAGAAGTTGCTTACAAGAACTAGTTTTTATGTAGGGTGGTGCACCTCTCCATATCCATCATGAAAAACAATAAGACTTCTGGCTCTTAGTATTTATGAGCAACTGAGATCATGTGGCATTATCCATGCCCGGCTTGTGGAATAAGAGTGATTTTGGTGCACATAAAAATGAGTTTTATTTGAGAACTGGTGATGAAAAGGCACTGCAGTAAAATAATAACTTTTCAACTTTTGCTAATTGAAAATATCCATTTGTGAGACCTACCAAGAACTACCAAGTATATTTAAAGGACAAAGTCAACCGAGAGCAATCCATACACTTAACTCATCAGAAATACTGCATTATTCTGCATATTCATGGAACTAAACGTAAGCATTACGCTGTAGAACACACACTGTTTTGAAATTAGAAAAATCTGTACAGAACCACTGTATTCACACAGAATATATATATATTGAGCGTTTTAGTTATTTTAGAATGCTACCTAACAACAAATTTTCTTACTTTTTTATTTAATAAATCTTGAGCATATGATCTCAATTACCTGCGGTTCACATTTCACCTATTCTTGCCATAGAATGTTCTTAAGGTGAGGAAATATAAATTATAACCCTATAAATTTATTTCAATATCAAAGGTTGATTTTTAAAAATCCAACTTGCAAGTCCATTTTTAAGGTACTTTCATCTTTAAAACAAAGTATCCAAAATTTTAATATTTTTTTTTTCAAAAAAATGGGATACCCAGACGTTTGATAATCTTTTTCTAAATTACTTCGAGTGCACTGCAAATCAGCTTCTAATGGAACAATGATTTAGCAGGAAGCAATCACACAAGTAATTTTTCCGAAGATTTACTCAAAATAGTATCGTAAGTTCAAAATCAAGAACAAGCAAATAAATACATATAACGATATTTAAAAAACTTGTCAGAATAAAATGTAAAGCTTGGAATTGCGTGTTGATGACTTATGTAGAAGAGCATTTTCTGTCTTAGTAAATGGGAAGATGAAAAAGTCCAAACCTCACTCTCTAAAGGATTACTTAAAAGTTTGTATAAAATCCCCTAATTAATATTTTATTTCCATTACTTTCTTCTTTTCCGTTTTCTGTATGAGTATAATATATTTTATTTGTATCAATATATATCTGAATGGAACAAATTAGTAATTTTAAGAAAAAAATAAACATTGCTGCATTTTAGTACCATTTTCAAAGATACACCAAAGTATTACCAGTTACACATCCTATAAAAAGATAATCTTCTTCAAACAATCTAGATATATTTCATACGATACATAAACAGTGATACTTCAATGTTCCTTTCAAGAGATAGCCTCAAAAATGTAGTGAAAATATTTAATACTTTTCAATATTGACTTTTATAAAGAACTACAGCAAATTTCAAAAAAATATGTTTCAGATGCCCAATATCATCAACCATAATCTTGGCGGACTTTATTTTTATCTATAGATACCAAAATGGAATGTTAACATAAATTTTGAAATATGTTTTAAAAATTATTTTAACATTTTTTTTAAATATAAAAGGAGTAATGAAATTATTTATACAATTATTTAGTAGATAATGTACTGAAATGAAAAAAAAATATTTAGAAACAAGTTGTTATCAAATATTTATTGATTGGTTAACTTATTTTGTTTTTAAGTATTGCTTAAGAAATTATTAATCTATCTATTTCAAAATGATGTATTATAGTACATTGCTACCCAACCTATTAATAGCTGCGACTCGGTCAACGTTTGATAATTTTAACACGGCTCGCTAAGGGGGTAGATGTTTTTATATTTTAGATTGTGTTGACTTAATAATATTAATTTAATTGTATTTAAATATGCCTTCAGAATAAAATACAATGGCATAAAAAATTAATATAAAGGGATTTCCGTGGAAAATCGCACAAACCCGAGAGAAATATACCATAGTAAATAAAATAGAAATAATTAAATGTTCCTTCAGAGACCCGGTTTCATTTGATCCAAGAAATAGCACCGGTCCACGGCACGGGGGTTGAGGACTCCTATTATAGCATACTCGTGCATTTTATACTTACAGTTTTCTGTAACGTACACATAGAAGTAAATGTAATAAATTGTATACTGACATTATATTCACTAAGTTATGTAATGAAATTCGTAGTAACTCGTAGAAATTTGACATTTTTATAGTTATTTAAGATGAAAGAAAATTTTATAGTAGATAAATTCTTACTACACTTAAATTTAAAAACATACTTTGCAGATCTTATATTGCATATTCTTGAGTGTTTATTTGGTTAAAATACTTTTCTCGTAAAATTCCAACATGCTTAACTAATACATCATGTTTTAGATGCATGTTCAACAAAGAGATATTTAAATATTCTGTATAATATTTCTGTTTTGTAAATAAAATAAAAGAAGATTGTATTTCTTCTTCAAAAAATATTTTATTTAGAGATAGTTTTACAAATTAAAAACTTTGTAACCATTATTTCCAAGCCACTAAGATTACTTCATTGTTTTGTTTCCTAACTTGATAAATTGCATTCTTAATTTTAATTTTATTTCTTGAAAAATTTATCTTATAAATTAAAGGAAAATTTAAATATTATAACATTAAGGATTACTTGCATAAACTGTTCAGAATTACATTTCAGTGATTTCCGCACATCCTGTCATTCACTCAATAAATGTCTTTCAAACTAAAGGAGATTAAAACCCTCAATCAAACAGTATATTAAATCAAAATTGGGAACATTATTGATTTTTTAATTTTAAAAAGATTATTCCAAAATATGTCTGCAAGTCAAACCTCATTGATGAGATTTTTTTACGATTTTAATGATCCATATCATTGAAATATATTATCGCGATAATACATCAAAGAGCTAAAACCTCATTTTCGCTTCAAGAGTCATTTATTGATAAATGAAAAGATGTGGGAACTATTCATCATAATTATTAAGTTTGATTTTAGTATGTTGAGTTATATATATATATATACCTCGTCATAGTGATTTTTTCTTTGTATTTTACCAAATTGATATCTGAATGATTACTGCAGATGAAAAAAAGTCGAATATTCTAATATCAAAACGAAAAAAAAATATTTCCATGTTTCTGGAATTAAATTAATTTGAACACAGAATTAGCATTAATTCCATAATGAGTACTCATTTCAGTATTACATGGAATTATTTTTATGCTCTATTTATGGCATAAAAATTTTCCACGCACTAAAGAAATATTTTTATTAATATTTAATTGCAGAATTATACTATTATGGTTAAAACGAATGTTTCAGAGTTGATTAACAAGGTAAAACTAATGACAATCTTGCAAGGTTTTTTTTGCAAGATACCTTTGAATAGTTTTTAATAAACAGAAGCTTTCTATCATTATATTCAAGTAATTGTTTGTTGAATGTAGTGAGAGTGTGTTCATATTATCTAGTTCCTTCAAAATGTTTGATTTTCTGAAGTGCATGAGAGAACTTATACAAAAACAATCAAACGGGGATAAAATTAAGATAGTTAAAAGTTGTAAGATCAAAATGCTTTTCAACTGAACAGCTGTACTTCATATACTAATGCTCAAATCAAAGAGATGTATATTACTGAAATTATTATTTCTTAAACATTTTAAAATAGAGAATTAAGTACACCCATCTCTTTTTTTAAATGGTCTTTTTTACACGATTTTGAAGTAACAACAAGGTTTACCGACATGCTTTTTGATGCGAATTTTTCGTTTTACCATGAACCTCCCCCCTTTATATATATATATATAAATATATATATATATATTACAAAAATATACAATAGTATATATCTAAGATAACTATATATATATATATATATATATATATATATATATTACAAAAATATACAATAGTATATATCTAAGATAACTATATATATATAATATATATATTACAAAAATATACAATAGTATATATCTAAGATAACTATATATATATATATATATATATATATATATAAAGGGGAGGTTGTGTGTGTTGATATGATAGATTTGTGTTGTGATTATAGTTTTTTTACTATTAAAAATATAATATTAATTCATTCGTAATAAACGGGCATGTTTGTTATCAAGTAGCAATGAATGGAGGGGGGGGGTATTTTAATTGAAACTAGGTTTATTCCTAGTTTCAATTAGAATTTTTATGCGTTGGACGTATCTTTAGACTAAATTTTCACTGTACACTATTTTTTTGTAATAAAAAAAATGGTTTCGAAGTGAAATTTCTTTAGGCGTTGGAGTGAATGGGAAATTTGCAAGTTTTGAGCAACAGTGAAAAAGCGAACGGAAGTAGTGATTCCCTCCCCCCAAAACGTCGCCATGGTGAGGAGATAGCGACCGGGAGGAAAAGAGAGCGGGGGGGGGGTGTTAACCATGTGACTTGCATCATATCCATGAAAAAGTTAGACGATTGCTAAGGGAGAATTGTGCATCAGAAGTATATCTTGATGCTATGGTCGGAATGCGCTTAAGTGACATTAAGTTACTCTTGTAACGAACCCTTGTTACTCTCGTAACGAACTCGCGTGTCGTATTTGCGAAGTTTTCATACAATAAACGTGCCGTTTTCAACGAGTAAACGCACCCAAAATATTGCCATTATATGGCTGTTCCCGTTACGGGAGTGTCTGGGGCATTGTGTATACGTCACTAACGTTCGCGACGGATAGCGTATTGTAAACAAACGCAGTGATTTCTATGAGTGATGCATTAAGTTTATATTATAAATTTTTATTTCCATTGAATCAAAATAAATTCTGATCAAATAGTCTAGAACTAATGCAAAAAGAGGAAAAGAGTTTCGTGAAAGATAAAAAGCAAAACTAGCAGCAATTCCTGGCGAAAGTCTATATATCACTAGGTAGCTCTGTCACAGCTTTTATCATCTTTATCCATAAGGTTTTAGGGCCTTACACATCAGAGAGTGCTGCAATCATTGGATACGATGATGATTAAAAGCCGATTATCTTAACTGGAGACTTTAATATTAATTTTGCTTCAGAAGAGGCAAAGCTACTCATTGAATTCTTGAAACGGATACTGAATTTGACAATGAAACTGATTCTAGAGAAGGAAAAACAATATACGGAACCACGATTGATGCAGTTCTCTCACATTTTCTTGATTCTCAACAATCGAAGATTTTTATATCCTAGTTCAGTTACCACACACCTATTATGTCTTTCTTGGAAAATGATGATGCAGAAAAATGAATAAAAATATTTTCCAACAATAAATGAAGTTCGAATTTTATTTGGTTAAAGCAAGTTCTTTCAGCAGTTTAATATAATTAGATCTATTCCTGCATTTATTGCCAACGTCTCCAAAGAAGTTTCACTTCTATCGCGTGGCTTTCCACGTTCATTTTTGTGTAACTATGTAGCATGGATTTTGTTATTAC
Organism: Trichonephila clavata; assembly: GCA_019973975.1. NCBI lineage: Eukaryota > Metazoa > Arthropoda > Arachnida > Araneae > Nephilidae > Trichonephila > Trichonephila clavata. The sequence goes on from BMAO01004416.1 coordinate 323,403, forward strand.
ATTTTTGCACGGTTTTTTGAGGAAAATATTTACAGTTTTTTCAGCTTACACAATTTCTTAAAGTTATATGAAACATATCCACAAATTTACAATAAGTTGCATGTATTTTTTCAAACGGTGTTTTAGCACAGTTTTCAAAATTACGTACCTACCACGTAAAAAAAATAATTTGGGTGGTTTAGTTCTGTTCCAAATTAAAATGTTTCTCAAAATTAACATTTTTTTTTTTCTTTTTCAACTGATATTTAATTAAAAACCTGCTACAATTCCAATGCATTTTGAGGTCAAATTTTCCAAAAAAAAAAAAGATTTATAGAGAGGCACCTTAAAAAATTAACATTTGTTAAATTATTCAAAAAGCGAATACAGAGAAAATAATTTGGATTAAATGGTGGGCAGAAAATTGCTTACGCAAAATTGCATCAATTATTATTATACAACGGTATTCACTAGATTCAAATTGATTTTTAAGTTGCTTTTAAATCTGATACAACCATTGTTTTACTAATATTATCGATATTTGCTCACAAACTATGTAAAGACTAGTATTAAGACGATTTACCTAAATTTTGAGCCAAGATCAAATTAAAACAGCAGCTCAACCTTTTGGAGAATTTTGAGTATCAATATAATTGAAAGTGAAGAATTGAAGTATTTAATGTGATGTTCATACTCAGAGTTAGAGCAAAGGTTTGATTTTTATATTGCCAGCCTTTGCATTAATGTATTTACTAGGGGATTACCTAGCAACCTATATATTCATATAATGAATAAAAATTATAAAAAAAACTCCTAAAACAAAGTTTACTAAACTACGAAAATATTAGATATTTTTTTTCTTTTGTTTGCTGTACATTTTGATTTAAAGTAGAGTAAAAATAATAATTTTTCCTTTCCTTCTAGCCCTCTTCGATGAAAATTTAAGTTCATATATGCATTTTATTTTGCAGATGAATAACCCTTCTGACGTTAAATTATTCCAAATATTATTTTGAGGGGATTAAGTTTTCTGTACTTGATAAAAAAAAATACAAAGTATAAGAATGATAAATTCTACATTATGCTTACAATACGACTTTTTAAATGTGTCCAGCTGTACTTTTGACAATCTAAGACAGTATTCATATTTTGGAAATTTTAATAATGCATTGGTATTGACTCCTGAAATAAATTTTACTTTATTCTTGATATTATTTTGTTTGTATTAAAATAATTTTCCTTTTATATAAATATATGATATTTCATATAGTGCTATAGATTTTTTTAATGTTTTTGAAATATACAATTTACATTTTCTGTTTTTTCAATTACTTAGTTCAAAGACAGTTTTTCCTCTTTGAATACAATATTTTTGCTTTTGTGGCTTACATGTTTCCTTTGTGTATGTTAAGGCTTTACACGTACACAAATCTATTCATAAGCTTTATCAATATTTATTATTTACCATCGACCAGATGGAAGAGCTTTTATAGGAGTTTTCATGGATAATAGCTTTACAAACTATGCATTAAATGCAAAATTCTTGAATTATAAACCTTTGCTGTAAATGACTGTTTCAAAATTCTCTTATATTAAGCGCATCGCATTATTCATTGATCTTAAGTTTATGAATAACTAATCAATACACATAGGTAAACATTAAATCATGCATATTTATAACTGATTGTTGTAGTTACATCGAATGTCATTATAAATTGTATATGCTGAATTTATGCTTCAGAGATTACAATTCATAATTAGATTCAAAATGAAATATTATAGGTTAAATAGGCTCAGAAATAAAGACATTTATGAGTAATCACAAAAGTTAGAACTGTATGAAAATGCAAATTGAATAATTACATATTTTCAAACAATCGATACGAATGCGAGGCAAAAAGGTTATAAGGCAAAAAGGTTATACGCCGGCATAAGGCAATTGAAAATGCAAGAGCATAGGAAAATTGTCTCGTTTGGAAGTGCGAGTCGTGATTCGATTTTCATGGGCAAAGAATGTGTCCGCATCTAAGAGAGAAGAGCAAAATGAGCAAACAACATGTAGCGAAATGGTGTCACTCTTTTCAATCAGGCAGACAGGATGTCAAAAAGCGCAATATGGCAAGGAGTGGCCGACCAAGTTCTTAAGCTACAGAAATCAACACGGTACGAATTGAAGAAATGATTCAAAATAATCGACGGGTAACTAACTCTGAGTGAAATCTCGTCAGAGCTAGGACTGTGAGCTATGGTAACGTGCAGCATATCGTTTCTGATTTGTTGCAATATTCCAAGACAGTGCTGTGAAAACATCCGCCGAGAGTTGGCTCGATTTGAACAGGGACCTGTTTTCTACTAAGATGGGTTAAACAAGTTGGTTCTGATAATTGCCTTTATAGACGTGTTGATTATGTCGAAATGGGATAGGCACGTATGCCTCTTAATTCCCTTTTGTATTTTCCGTTTGTTGTTAATAAATATTTCTCAATTCGACTTGTAACCTTTTTTTCTGATCGACCCTTGTATATATCCCTAATAATCTTGTTCAGGGGAGTTGGAAAGGTAAAAATTTTTAAAAGGTGAATTTCAGGTTATTGCATTTTTAAATTCTTCAGCTCATTACCTTTCCAAAAATACCTCATTTTTATCTCTAGCTTAATTAGAAGTGCTAAAATTTTGTTTTTAAAGAATCATCTAAACGCGAGTCACCGATTTAAATGGACAGAAAAAAGGTAAATATTGCACTTCCTGTTGGGTCAGCTTGAAGTTTGACGTCATTTTCTAAAATTTCTTTAGGGCATATTATGAAACGGATGGGATCTCACCTCCGACGTTTCAAAGCAAAAATGAGGGGGCAAACATTATCAGATGGCAAAGCATTATGTGACAAAAATAGATTAACAGAAGCAACTATTGATCAATTGCAAACATATTATGGTCTTGCCATTCGAAGAAATTTATCAAATGTAAAGTGTATGAAACAAGCTATATGGGCAATATTTCTTCACAAAATATCTACGGATAAAAATCCACAGCATGGATTTTGTCCATCAGGTCTTGACACATGGTGTCAGTGTAAGAAGGCACAATTGGAAAATAAACTTTATCTCCACAAACATAAACTTCCAGTGGCTGTTGTTGAAGCCATTAGGCCTATTTTTAGGGACCTTTCGGATCCAGAATTATTGAAAAAGTGCTTGCACGGAAACACGCAGAATCCGAATGAAAGCATTAATAATGTTATTTGGTCTCGTGTCCCCAAAAAGACATTTGTGCACATAGAAAGACTTTCCTTTGGTACATATGATGCTATTGCATCCTTTAATAAAGAGAATGCAACAAAGCTGGATACTTTTGAAAAACTTAACATAGAGCGAGGATATTATGCGACATGCTGCATGGAACATCTCGACAAAGACAGCAGTACAAGGGTAAGATATGCCAATTTACAGAAAACTAAGGAGACTAGAAAAGTAAAAAGACTTAAAAGAATGAAACAAGAAGATGAAAATTTAAAAAATGCTGAAAATTTGGAATATGGAGCTGGAATGTTTTGAAAAGGTAACTTTATTTATAAAAATGTGTTTTTCTCAAAATGTCACTTTTGAAGGTTCGATGTACCATTTCTCAGAAAGTATATATCTGATGCCAACAAAACTTACATGACACATTCTTTATATATTCTAAAATATACTGAAATGAGCTTTTAGCAAAATTTTGTATACATTTTTTTTATATTTTTTTTTTCTGTCGAAAAACACTGTTTTCTCACTGTACATCAAATAAAAAAAATTTTAAGAAAAACTAATAAAAATTTCAAAAAAAGCTCATTTTAGTATGATATTAGATGTATGCTTAACGTGCAAAAAAATTTGGGGATTGTATTTCCAACAGGTTTTTAGAAAAGGTACATTGAAAAAGCCCTTTTTAACATTATCAGTATAGAGCGTTCCGATACCCCTTCAGTGCCGTAGCATCAAAGCAAAGAAATTGTTATAGAACTATCAGTGCTTTGTACAACTTTTATCATTTTAATATGCTCATATTTAATTTAACGTTAACTTTTTATTTGATTATCTTTTTCAAGATACTTTCTGAAGTGTCTTGTAAAAGCTGAGAAAATAGTCAGAATTTGAATATAATCAAATGAAAATTGGCATACATTATTGAAAAAATTCAAATGATATAAATTTCAAGTTATGTGTGTGTGTGTGATTATGACACTAAAAGTCATACTTTCTATTTGCTGTGAATACGAAATAAATTTATTTTATTTGAATCTAATACAAAATTTCCTTATTTATTGTACAATAAATATTATTTTACTTAATTCATAGTGTTTAACTATCAATATTAAAATCATTATTAATAAGATTTTGCTGATGTCTTCCTACAGCATTTTTAGATAATACATTCTGTTCTAAATATAGTCAATGATTTTTATTTTATCATATAATAAAAGTCTGTAAATTATCCTAACTTTATACAAAAGGTAGTGTATCCTAAATTTCTTTAAAAATCAATTGCTAGTTCATATTTTAGTAAAAAATTTTATATGTGTAATTTTTATTACTTTGATCGAAAGCTGTTGTCAATATTGTAGATGAAGAACTTCTGTGACATCTAGAGTATTTTATTCTGTCATTAAATTTGTTAAGAAAAACAATTTAATGAATATTTTTTACTCTAATATTGAGCAATTATTATTTAATAGCTAGTAACTGATCAATATTAACAATTCGCAATTTCTTAAATTGAATTTAGAATTCTGTATCAAGAGTTTTGTCTTTAACTTATGGTGTTATATGATCTTGCAACACAAAGATAATAAATTTTGAATGTGTTTGCCTTTAATTTGTTTTCATCATCATATGTTTACCATTCATAGTTATTTTGCGTTATTTTGGATTTCCTAAATCTACATTATTAAAATTGTATATTGTATTTAAGAAAATAAAGTTTAGAAAAAGTCTCTTTAATCTAATTCTATTCTTTACAGTTGCTGTAATTTTTAAGAAAATATAGAACAAAGTCATCGTTTCCAAGAAAATTGCAGAAAGCACATTTAACTTAATCTGAGAACACATACGAAATTCTTATATTTATTGCCAGAATTATGTTATCCTGGCTATTAACTTGTTATAAAATCTTCACAGAAAACTTTTTAAAAAACATGTTCATATTATTTTACTCAAACAAATATGCAGAGAAGCACTTGGTGAGAATCTGAGTAAACTATCATAAATATGTCTCACATTTCGTCTCGGGCAATAATCTTGATAATACCACATTTAGATAATCTCGTAAGTTCAACAAGCCATAATTTGCATTTCAAATTGCACTTCTCTTCATGTTTTGGGGGTTATCTTCTCACACTAAGCGCATTATCACTAATCTGAGCCATAAACTTATTTTATGATGTCCTCAGGGCGTCACTGAACACGGATTCTCTTTATTATCTGGTTTTATGTATACTTTAATGGGTTCATTGTAAAATTTGTTAGCAATTGTCGTACATCAAAACTCCTGCGTGTAAAAAGATTTACGACACAATAAATTGCCCCTTTACACTTTTTGCTTTTAATTTGAAAAAAAAAGTGCTCCATCGATCTTTATTCTATTTTATAAGATAATTTTATAACTACATGTGGTGAAATGAAATACGAAAAATTTGATCTTGGAACAAGAAATGCAAAAAAAATTCCAAGTTTCCTGAAGAAAGTTATCACTAAAAGTTAAAAGTAAAGTTTTCTTAAATCAAATATATTATTTGTTGAGGTACTCAAAACTTTCCACGGCGTTTTAATAAAATTCATTTTTCTATACAAGCGAATTGATATTCGAAATTTTACTTGCGATTCACATTTAATTTCAGTGTATAATATGTTCTGTTATTATATATTACATACAAGTAAAATATATAAATGCACTTGGATTTTTAGCATTTTAGTAATTCATTCAGAATTTTCAAACAAAAAAGTATTTGGGATGTTTTTTAGAGACAAAAAAAATCCATTAAAAGATACAATATTTTTTTAACAATGATTCAATTTTAATTCTATTAGCCAAATCCTTATTTCGTGCTCATATACAATTGGAAATGTGATTAAGACATCCTAAATTCCTAGGAAAAATGTCTGTATGAATTTAGAACAGTTTAAATACTAATAAAAGAAGTAAGAGAAAGTGTAACCAGAAATAAAGATAAACATATTGATTTTCTTTTTGTATATGGTAAACAAATACAAAAAATACTCATAATAAAGTCAAAGAAAAAATTATCGGCTTATCACTTTCCATTGTGCTTTAAAATGTGTTTTTAATACTCAAAAATTTTTTATCATGTAATACATACAAATAAGGCTCCAGATAATTTAAGAAGTTTCTATGAATGTTTAGTTATGTTTTCTTGGATTTTTATTGATTGAAAACAAAAGAATGTTCATCATTTTTACTGTTAATATTTAATTATTGATTAAAGCAGCAAATTTTCTTCGATTGACTCTCGTCATATTGATTGGATGGTAGAGATTAGTCACGTGAAGAATCTTCCAAAAATCAAGAAGAGAAATCCAAATATTTTACTATAAAATGAAATTAGAAACTGCACAACATTTTTATACTTTTCAAATTAATAGCTTCTCTATAATATGAAACTAATGTATTTCATCTCAAAACATCCAAATACATTTTGCATATACTTACTTATCAACAAATTTTAACATCAATGTTTGTGGGTATTAACACAAAAGGTACAGTTAAATAATACATCTCAATTTTGATACAATGTTAAAGTGACCATGAGTACAATGTAAAACAATGTATACAATAACATACAATGTAAATTCAATGTATACAGTAACCATGAGTGCAGAGTATCCTGTGCATTTTGAAGTCTAAGATCTGTATCATGAAAAATCATAAAATCATGAAATTGCAAATCTTATGAACTCTTTAAAGTACTTAATAATTTTATTCTGGAGACTATGGTAACTAAAAAAAATGATCAGAAAATTAATATTGTTTTCATCTTACGAAATTAAATAAAAAGAGGACATCTCTAGAGAGAATTATCTTTCTTTTAACATGAAATAGATATGTTATAAAAGGAAAAGGATTATTTTTAAAAAATGTCAGAAATTTGAAAGGAACGAAAATTTAGTGCAAATGTTCCAAGAAAATGTATTTAGTTATGATTCATGTTGTTGAGTTACGACAACAGTTTATCTTGCATGAAGTAAGTTTCAGTCTGCAAAAAGTGTAGATGCCAGAGCGGAGGGTGTAAATTTTTATACTATATCCTATTAAAATATAGAGTTTTGCATGAGCATTAGCTACTTTAATTTGAAAGTCCTCACTGTGAACTTGTACACATTAATGATTGAAAATAAGATCAATATTTCTTTAATATAGATTAAATTAAATTATGGTAATAACCTTAATTGTTCATACTAGTTAAGAAGATAAAGGAAGAATGCACAAAAGGATTGTAAAATTTTTGGTCAAATCCTAGCAGACGGTGAGACCGATGGCCAGTCTTAAATCTTAGTGATAATAGCCGCTGTGTCCTAGTACCCATGACACTGAACATGTAGCCGGTGATGTTAATGTATGCTCGAGTCCTAATTCCATTAAACTCATGTCGCAAATAGAGGTTAATGTGCGTTACATCTGTTAAGGCTCTGCCTAATTGTTGACATAGTGATGGTGTGAAGAGTGGAGTGCTAATTCAGATATCAATCTCGTCATCATTAGATGACGACCATATTTGGGATTTTGATTTATATCCATCACCGAAAAAAAAACTTCAAGTAATGGAATTATATAATTTTCATTCATTTTTAAAGAATAATAATGTACATCATTTGAATAACCCTAACATTAATTATTTTGTCTTTTTTTATAGCCATTGCAAACTGCTTGAGATGATTTTTCTAGCAATTTTTGCCTCGTAAATTTAACTATTCCATATATATATTTTTATATATATAATCCTTCCTATAATTTTATTATTCATATATATATATATATATATTCTAAATTGGTAATTTTCCCCTATATGTTTAAAATATATTACACAAATATATTCAATCAGATGGGAAGTGTCTGATTATTACTTTTCAAGATTTAACTTTTTGACTTTTAAAGTTACAAATATTTATGTCTGTGCAGTATAATTATGCTTATAGTATTTACGTAGATTTAGTATCATTCGATGATATCGTTCTTTTACAAATTTTAAATGAACACAGTTTTCTAAAATGCTTTTCCCCCTGCTGTTATTTGCATAAATATACATCAGGTCAAGCATCTAGTGCTTGGCAAAGAATGAAATATTGATGCGAAAAAAATTCTAATATTTAAAACAAAGAAAAGAATACGTGTATTACAATTTGATTTTTTACCTTCCAAATTAATGTGAAATACATAATATGTGTTTTATATGTATTTACATCACTTATTTTTTACGTCATTACGTATATATAGAAATAAATAATGATGTAAAATATAAGTGGTATAAATACAGTAAATGAGATATGAGAACGAAATTTCATAATTGCATACAAATTGGTAGACCATGAAACCAAATTGAGTTTTTAAAAAAATTATTTATGACAGAAAATGCGTATATATAATTAAAAAATTTGAATTTTTAAACTACCTTTTTGAAATCCATTTCAGTTGCAACTAAAAATAACTGTTTCATTTCTGTTAAATATTTCCTTATCTTAGATAATTTGAGAGTAAAAAATACCCAGTGTGTTAACATTGTTATTCAACCAAAAAAAATCCTGTATCTTTACCAGGGTACACTGAAGCTTCGAAATGGTGCCATACATTCTAGTCCAGGGTATTCGCGATCCCATCTTCTCTTTTTAAGATCCTAGCATTAAGTAGTTTCTGGAGTTGATGAAGCAGTTGCTGCAACATAAATTTTGGTTTAACGTTCTGTCTAAATGAATTACTCGAACAACATTCATTTTGCTGTCTGGTTTTATTAGATTCTAAGTTCATTAACTTTCAGTTACGCCCTGTTTTTGGCTGCTGCATATATAAATTTAAACCACAATTACTCTCATGTGACAGTTGGGAAGTAATTGGGAAGTTACTCGTGACTGAACTTGGTATAACTACTGTCATTTATATTTAAGACACACTTGGTATGAAATTATTTTTCTACGTTTTTCTGTAATATGTGTGCACAGAGAACAAATTGTTTCATGCAAAAATGTGAATTGGAAACAAAGTACCACGAATTGTCGAGTTAAGTAGCTCGGTTTAATTAGTTTGTCAGCAATTTCCAGTTTGTAATTAATTAAAAGTTTAATTTATTTTAAATGGTGGTAATAAATAAAAGTATTTCGTGACTCTTCTTCAAATTAAAAGTATCTTAACAGTTTAGTTAGCTTATTTTAATTTCGATCTACTGCGATCTGATGAGTGTTAATTAGTTGTTGAATATTGTAATGTTATTTTTGCGTATTAGTTGGTTTTTATTGCAAAAGTTATTAAATAGAAAGCAATAATAGTTGTCTGTAGTGCATTTTTTTCCTTTCTCAATTCTCATTCATTTTCAAACTAACTCTGTGTGTATTTTGTTTAAAGGCGTTTACTTTCATACACTGTTGATGCTTAAGAAAAGTTCAATGAGTGTATTGAATAATTATTGCTTATTGAGTGCATTACAATTGAATTTTTACGAGTGTACAGATTATCGATTATTATATCCATCTGAAGAATCAGCTTAGAAAAAATGTGCAGAACTTGTGTAGATTTCTAAGAAAAGGCTAAATTATGCCCAGATCTTAGAGTATGTAATTTTATATCTTAATCATATTAACCCGTTAAGTGCAACCGACTTATATATACATTTTGATCAATCAGTGCGTTAACTTCTCTGGATGTATATATACGTCATTCCGAAGTAAGATCTTTTCTTTGTGCTGGTATCAGTAAAATTATTTCGAAGACTTTGAAATGCAATAAAAGGACCTTGACAGTGTTTGCAAGGGTTTATCTTCTTTTGAAAAATGATTTGCTAGTGAATTGCTTTTCTTTTCCGAATAATACACCGCATACGCGTACCCATGCGAAAAACGACGGCATTGGAAAGTAAATCGCGTAACTTTTAATCGGCAGTTAAGAGGTTCAATAAACACACGATTTTAAGATTTGATACTTGTACAATATGAAACAGAAAAGAATGAAATTAACGAAATATTATTTACTGTTTATTTTTTAAAGTGGGATTTATGTATAAATATATAAGATTTTCAAAGCAAAATATAATATAAGGAGATTATAAAAGAAACTATTTATTGGGGGGGGGGGGTATTTACTGCTCCCAAGTCTACAAATTTAGATGCTTGCAGACAATTTTCTTAACTCTTTTAAATTCAGTAGCTTTAAACAGGGGTGGCCAACCTTTTGGAGAAGAGTGCCACTGTTTGATAAAAAAAAATTATGCATGGCACTTCCAAATTTTTCGTATCTTAAACGTAAAAAGGATGAAAATGTAAAAAAAAAAATTGTTACTTATTAGGCTATTATGGGATTTCGACGTAGCACATTAAAGTAAGTCTAATTAGTAGAAATTTAAAAATAACATTTAAAAAAATACATTAAAATTAGACATTGTTAGCAATTTTTTTACAGGTTTAATCATTTCAGTTAGGCATAAAATAAAAAATAAAAAACTAACTTAAAACCTTTAATTCTAAATACTTATTAAACCATCAACACTTACTTAAAGTGGCTTTTGAAATTGTATTTTTTTCTCCTAATCGTATATGTTAGGATAAGCTCTTGAAGATGCTAACAATATTGTTTTACGTGCATATCAGTTAGTTGTGAGAGATATTTTGTTTTTATGATCAAAATAGAACATATTTATTGACAAATATACTGATCCAAAGTTTGAGGGAGTTTTTTGTCTAAAATAACGGCATTTCAATAAAATTGATTTTTTTTTTCTTTATTATTATTTTTTTTCAAATTTTGCAACCAGTTTTCTCGTGCTTTCTTTTACAACTTCACCACGTCGCACTGTGGCGCGAGTGCTGAGGGTTGTCTACCTCTATTTTCAAACATTACTTGTCTTTCAGTATTTAATACATAACACTAGTAGTTTATGAAATAGAAAAATTTGATTGGCGAAAAAGGTGAACTGATTAACATGAAAATCTATTACAATTCTCTTCAAAATGCATTCAGTAAAGAAAATTAGGGGAAGAGGGTATAAAATAAAGTAAGCATTTTTTTTTACTAATGAAAGTGGACAAAAATAAATTTTTTGGAATGTTTTCCACAAAATTATTTAGTTAACTTTCCTTACTTACTTTATTAGTTCCTGTTTGAGGTGGTATTTGTGCTAAATAATTGAGTTTTTTCTTTAAAAAAAAATAAAAAAACATTTAAAATTACGAAAAAATAAAATTATAATAACAATAATAGTAAAATTCAGAATTTTTCCGTAATTAAATTATAATTTTTTATCCGCTTGTTTTTTATTGAATTCTTCTTCTTTTTCTAACTATAACTTGCCATACCTCTAAATACGCCGATGACTTACGTGGTGAACCTAAATAATTATAAAAGATATAGCAGTGTATGTCATCACAATAAAGAAATAAAAATAGAGTAAATCGCATCAATGAATGATTTTCAATGTACAAATAAAATGAACATTTATGACCTAAGAAATAAGCATTAAAATTGTAAAAAGATGTGTTTTAAGAATTTTTTACATGACCATTCATGGAATAAATATCATATTAACGATATTTCGCTCTTAATAATTATTTCTTGATGAAAAAAAATTACAACTGTCATTAAAGAAAGGAAAACAGAAAAAATTTCCGAGTATCCACTAACGCTATCATTAAAAGTCCCTTTATTTTAAATAACTATTTTTTATTTTATTGATAAAGAACTTCGTCATTGCCTTTTAATCTATAAAAAGTATTATTCAAAAATATTCTACATCGATTCTAAAATGTATTGCCTCAAAAGTATTGCACTTATGAAATCATTTTTAAAGCACTTAAATCCCTTTCTTATACTATAATACGTTTATTTTCTGTACAAAAACTTTCTTTATATTACACTATATATTTCTGATTAAGCTTTGAACTGATATTCTTGAAGGCAGAACTATAAAATAAAATTTTATAACCATATGCCTTTTTGCATTATTTGCATTATTTTGGTTTAAATATTAATTGCTTCTTTTTTTTATTTCACAGTACTAGGGGACAGATCTAGCAGACGACTCCGAGGACCTATCTTTGTCCACGAACCCTTAGAAACCGTTGAATTTTCGAATTCCACTGGTGCTGTGATCTCTTGTTCTGCTCAAGGTTACCCTGAACCTTCCATACGCTGGGAAAGAAGAGATGGAAATCCAGTGTCCACTATTCCTGGCATTCGACAAATCAGGCCGGACAACTCTCTTGTGTTTTTCCCAATAAGCACCGATCAATATCGACAAGACGTTCACGCAGCTGTTTATCGATGTATAGCAACCAATAGAGTGGGCTCTATACGAAGCAGAGATGTCGTTATTAAAACAGGTATGTTTATAATTTTAATTAATAATCTACATAACAGATAACAAACTTTATATTATATCGTTTTAGATTAAATAAAGTTGCAAAATAATCAAAACTAAAATTTTCGGAACATTTTTTTTAAAAAATTTATAATAAATAATAATAGCTCTTATTAAGTAATAATAATCGAATTTAATGAGAAATTGCCGTAAATTTCTCGGTCATCAAATTAATAAAATGAAGTCAAAATAAATTAATTCCACTTGTCTAGAAATGATTCTAGAAATTATAAAATATATCCAGGACGATTCATAAATTTCAAATGGCAACTAATTTTAGTTTTTCTGCAATAGCAGTAGAAGAGGAAAACAGGAAAATATAATTTTAAAATAAGAAGATAATTGTTGCTTTAATATCACAACTTGATGCAGAACTTTGTAATAAATATTTAATTAGTTAAATGTTTAGAAATAAACAGGAGAAATATACTTTTACATTTTCTAGTTTTATGAATCCAAAAACTATTTTATTTACTTTTAAAGCATATAAATATATGCTACAATAATTCTGAAGCGAATCATACAACTTCGCAAAATACAACTAAGGTATTTAAATCTTTTTAAAATTTTCTGTTATATATATAATTCTCTCTTATAGTAATGATTTACTTTACAAATGTTTTTTCCTCTTACAATTCTAATATATGTAATATTATTTTAATTTTTAACATATAAACAAAATATTTGTTATAATTTAAAGTGAAAGTTTTACTGTCGAAAAAGAAATAATATTTTCAGCGCATATATTTAGTTTACAATATAGACATAGTAAAGAATCTCAAAATGGCAACAATTCTAAGCAAATAGCAATTTCTAGCAAATATAATTGCACAGTTAGCGATCAGAGTAAATGGGAGTTTCGCTACTCACAAAGCGAAAGCTTTTAAAGCATTTCGAAGAATTTAATTATAGATCGAAACGGCTATGCTTTTAATTGCGTTACTCAAGGGAAAAATTTTAAAAAATACCGTATTAGTTTGTAACAATAGTCCAATTTATCGAAGTTCTCCGAAGTGTCTTCTCCCGTTAAACAAATCATTATCAATTAAGTAAATGGAACAATGTACAGTTTATAGTGTAAATTAAAACAATTTATCTTGTCAAGGTGTTGTTAATTTAATTAAGCTCATTAGATTTCTTAGTAAAAAATTTATGTATCTGAATTAATCTTAAAATGTTTTAAGCTAGAAACCTACTTTCTAATAATGAAATACATTTTACGGAAAATTGGCTTATGATTTTTTAAAAGTTAGTCATATATTCATTATCCTTACTTCCCAAGAATAAGAAGGAAAAGTAAAACTCTGAAAATTATTTTTCATTAAATAATTTGTTGTAATAATTTAAACAATAATAGGGAATTTTAATTGTAAAAAATATTTAAAAAATAAGGATTTATTTTTGTTATTTTATTTCTGTTTTTTCACATGCTTTCTGAACAAGCTTGATTAGAAGATGGATGTAATTATCAATATTTAATCAGTATACTTAACAAAAACATTTGGGAAGAATGTAATTTTAAAGGAGAAAACTGGTACACATCTTATCCACTTTCAGATGAACTTTTGAAGGGAAAAAAACTATTGCTGGAACAATAAGAGAAAATAAAAAAGAAATTCCAAATTTTTTGAATTTAAGTAACAGATATGCTTACTCATATATGTTTAGTTTTAAAAAGATGCAGATTTAAAAAAAATTAAGATCCAGTGAAAACATCGCACTCACTCACGACAAGATTAAAAGAGTGTATAAACAATGCCCTTATGAAAAGAACAGAAAAACTTAATTTACGAGTAAAAAATGTAATAAACGTATTGGGTTTTCTACTTTTCTTCCTTTTCAACCTTCGTTTACAAATTTTACGTTAAGAACACAATTAAAACACCCTTCGGTATGACATACCCTGCGCGAGAACATTAGGTCATTTTTTTCGCGCGAGTGAGGCAGGATTAAGTTAGAAACCTATTTTCTAATGATGAAATGCATTTTACGGCAATTTGTCTTTTGATTTTTAAAAGTTTATCTTATATTCCTTATTCGAACAAGTTGTGAAGTGAAACTCTGATGTTTATTTTTCATAAATTAATTTCTTATAATAGTTTAAACAATAGTATGGAATTTTAGTTTATAAAAAAAATTAAACAAGGATTTTTTTTAATTTTAAATGTAATTCTGTTTTTTGATATACTTTCTGAACAAGGTTGATTATATGATAGATATAATTAACAATTTTTAATAAGTATACTTAGAAAGTTTATAAAAAAAGTCTTATCACAAAGATTTCTTGCTTTCAAAAGGAAATTTTATAATTTTAAAAGAAAAAAATTAATTTAAATTATGAATTCTAGTATTTACAATACACTATATATGGTTATGTAATACAACTGATGAGCATTAAAAAAAACTTTATATGTTTATATAACTTACTATACATTTCGCAATGGTAATTTGCATCTCAAATTTGTTTGTAGATTTCATGAGATGATTTTAAAGTATATATTGAATTTTACATGAACACAATAAAGTTCTTGCCTGCTTTTAAACTTATATTTAAAAAATAGCCTTGGAAAATGTTCTATCCTCACTTTAAATCCCATACATTATTATGAAAAGAATTACAAAATTTGATGAATAATATTTAAATAAACTTGTACAATGCGGGGGGAAATATTGGAATTTATTTAATGTATATTTTTTACATATACGTACGCACTATAAAATTCAAAATGCACTGTTCTTTTCTTTTCTTATTTATTAGTTTTGATTAATTTTTATTTGAATAACAGATTGTTGTTATGCAACAAGAAAAGCAAAATGCATAAAACAGGAATTTCTGAAAAGAGAAGCCTTGTAAATTCATTTGTGCAAAGCGTATATTAATGAATAAATTTGTACGAAAATTCAGAAATGCGCTCGTAATCTTGTCAATTAACATAGTCAATCTTAAAACGTATTCAACTTCTCTATTTGCTTTAGTTATCAAATAATTTTCAAGTAAGATAATTTATAGAGAAAGTTCAGTTTTTTAAAGTACTTCTTTTGATTTTTAGTCTTAATAGAGCTTTTTTATATAATTTTTAAAAATAAATTTGCTTACTCAGAGTAAAAATGGTGTAGAATTTCAAAAACTATATGTACACTAAACTTTTCAAAAATCTGACTTCTTGAATAGGCCTGAAAAAGATTATTTAAAATACTTATTATTATTTATATTGTTTAATGGATGGTCTAATAATTGCTGGGAAAAGCAATGAATTTAAACATAGCTTTATGCACTATTCACCTTATTTAAAATCATTAAACATAAATTCGAATTCAAACTGGACAGATTTTTTTTCATTTCGACATGAAAAATTAGTATAAAAATTATACAACAACATTTTGTTGAAAAGAGATACGTTGAACTTTTACTTTATTAAAGTTGCATTATGGGTTACTAATATTCAAATATAAATTTAAAGGCCTAGTAGTCTAAATGATTTACAATATCAAATGATATATATATAATTTAGTTACTAATAAATAAGGACAACTAAAAAAAATTGAGAACTGTATTAGAATTTTAGTTACAGAATGATTAAACTTTTAATATATTTTAAAAACACATACATTTAAAAATAATAATACTTAATTAGTTTCCCAACACCAAAAAATATTTTTTTCCAACAAAAACCAGTCTTTTTTAACTCTCCTTTCATTTTAGTTTGAAAATACATTTGATCTCAATTTTTTTTTCATTTTTCTTCGACTCAGTGTTTGTAATACCAAAAATTTAGAAGAGTAAAATACAAAATTAAGGGGTATTTTTAGCTTTATATAATTCTAAATTACGATTATTATCAGCAATAGACCCATTTATAAGCAAAGTAAAATAATATCGATGCTTTTTCTATAAGTTATGCTAATTTTTCATTATAATTTATGATGATACCACTGAAGTAAATTTGTGTTATAAAAAAAAATTAATATTTTTTATTATTATTCATAGTCCATACTTTGTCAATAGCTTTTCTGTCATCGATCGTTTTTCGAATTTAATATATATGTATTATTTTTTAATTTCGAATTACATGAAAGATTGTGTGTAGAATAATATATTCGAAAATTTTGTTTAAAAATACTACACTCTCAGAAATAGTCAAATCATCCTACATTTTAATTGTAAATTGATAGTACAAAGATAATTGTATGCTGCATTCAATTAATTCCCTTTTTATCATGTGTAGAAACTCAATAATAACTCTAAGTTAACAAGTTAACTAATGTTTACAGTTAAGTCATTGTCTTCAAATGAATTGAATTTTAGAAAAACAACTTAAAGAGAAAATTTCAAAATTTTATAAAATAAAAGAAACTATATTATCAACTGTTCGCTATTCTTTAAAAATTTAATTTATAATTCAAACATTTGGGGTAGTTGAAATATGTTATGACAAAATATCTCCTTCTTATCAAAATTTAAATATAGTCATAATTATTAATACAATATTTCAGTTCATTTTGAAAAATTAACTGTACGTTACCAATGATCATATTGATAATTATATACATATCACATAAAACAAAACAGTATGTGTTTGGGTACAGTTGATGTTTTCTTTAAAAATATATGGCATCTTATATATAATTGAAAATAAATGCAAAATAAAATGCAAAATAAGTGTTTGGGAAGACAAAATTAAAATTTTAATTCTCTCTCTCGTAGATAATATTTAAATAAAATTTATCTGAAATGCTACAAAATATTATTCGTTAGTTAGTTTTAGAATTTTACATCGCTTTTGTGATAAAAATATTTTTGTTTCAAAATATGAAAAATAATTTATCAGGCATTATGCCTTACTACATATAAAGGTTATAGAAAGTTTGTTAATCTCTTTACTTAGATGTGTACTGCAAACTAAAGCATAAATTTCAAAGCCCCTTATTGGATTCAAACAATTTTCAAAATGTTCTAGACATTAATCTTACCTACACATTACAAAACAATTTAAAGATTTCCAATGTAAAAAAGAAGTTCATTCATTTTATATATAATCACGATGTATCTGTAATTAAAAAAGAGCAGCTTTTAATTAAAAATATAAACATTATTGGTTAATTTTAAAAAATAAGACTAGAAAAAGTTGAATAAAAATAGCTTTTATGTCTCAAGAAACAAAAAATAAATAAAACATGGCTATATTGTTTACTTAAGAGTATTTCTTATATAAAATAAAGCAAAATACTTTTGATATTTAAACATTCTTCACATTTTTTTTTTTTCAAAATGAAGTCCCGATTAATACATTAAAATTATTAACATTTAATTTTTTAAATAATCTAATTTAGAAATACTACTAAAATAATTTTTAATTTAATTTAATGCAATACTAATTTGCCCTAATTGGTCACATAGGAACTTTTTGAAATAATAATTAAAACATCTTTGTGTACACTAGAGCACAATTGCAGTTTCAACATATATTTATAATATATTCTGATTCTACTTTATCTCAGCAATTAAATATAAAGCCATTATTTCCTAATAATCTTCAATTTTAATGTATTGCAGTAAATTTTTTATTATGTTAATAATATTTATAATTAAGCTAATAATATATAAATTAAAACATTGTGACAAATAGGGCAAAACAAACATATATAAATTTTTGCAATTTTTTTGGAATAATATGCATAATGTTAGGGCATATTACTTTTATAATCGTTTTCTTATTAATATATTATTTGTTTCGTTTAAAATGTACCTCACCTCAATGTGATCTAAGAACATATTTTTTTTAAAAATTCACATAATTGCTATTGTATGGTGCATAACAACTAAAAAAATACTCTTAAAAATATTGCGAATTTACTTTTCATTTACTCTTATTTCTGCTACAGAAGGGACACTATCAACCGCAAGCGAGCACTAACTATCAACAATTCTTCTGATTTCGAATTTGATAATGGAACCTCAACATTGTGCTTCAAAGAATGATTCTCACTGTGTTTATCTGTAGAAAAACAAACGCTCCATATCTTAAGACTAACATATGAGAAAGTGTAAGCAGATGTTTCCTCTACTTTCATTCTACAGAATACGAGAAAACTAAATTAGAAAGGAATGAGAGAGAATTGTTTACCAGTAAGAAAAATCAAGAAAGATGCTGTAATATTTCAAAAGTGTAGTGGTTAGTGACGCTGAATGATGTGCCATAGGGCCTGTGTTCAAATACAAGCCCTGTGTTGTGCCTTTGGGTATGTGGATACTCTAAATAGCAGTCAAGCCGAAAGTGTTATCGTGAGTTTAATGGAAGGGATAGAGAGGTAAAAGGTCTCTGCCTACCTCCAGGGTGTTTTACCTCCAAATTGGGATGTAACAGAGCTAAATCGTACTCTCACCTGTATGGCGCTCAAAGCTACAGATAACGACAGGAGTTCCATTTAGCCATTTGTCACGATAAAATTCGTGGGCCTCGATTTGGTCTTTGCCAATCAAATGACATTAGAAACAACAACAAAGTGTAGCAATTGTAACATACTATTTTAAATATCACAACTTTAAAAAAAAGCAATGTCCTTTATAGGAAAAATACAGAGACACTTAATTACATTATTAAATTAAAGAATCTATAGAAATGATATATTAGTTACTCATATTTTATGTAAATGAATAATTTTTAAAAAGCTAAGGTAAGACAAATTGTAGAATTTGTGTTTTTGATGAAAGATTCATGGAAATTAAAATGAATCTATGACTATTTTGTCAATATATGTCGTCTTTCAAGAAAATTAATAGAACATTTTTTTAAATAAATTTTTCTAGAATATATACTAATTTAACTTTTACAAATAGTTTTGAGGCTGCGGTAACCTAGATCATGAGGTCATGTTCACGAACTCATGACCCGTGTGTCACGAGTTCGAGCACTTGTGCCACTGAAGACCCACCAACGCTGATGCACGTTAAATCTGTCGAGGTTCAAAGCCCTCCCATTGGCGTGATGTAGCAGTTTGGAGAGGGGATGGCATTTGAGTTGCTAACCTTGTCACTTGACCAAGATTTTCAAAATTTTGTGGTTCGTCGCAATAGCCCACGTGTTGTTTTATACTGCTTCGTTGATAAAACTCTAACTCATAATGAATTTTAACCATTTATGAAAACAATATATACATATAACAGTAGAAGGATAACATTTTTAATTAAAAAATACATTCTGCGTTTTGCATATCATTATTTAACTTATTTAGAATTTGCATGTATGAATATTTATTTTAAAGATGTTAAAAACTTGTTTTTGCAAAGAAGATCTTAATCGCGTGAGTCTTACAATAAATGTATATAAGTGTGCATGTGTCTGTATGAGTGCGTGTTCTGAAATAACGAATTTAATTTTCTTTTTTATTAACTATCTCAAATATACATTAAAAATGACACTTATGCAATATATTTCCTAACAAAAGACATGTTAGTAGAAATTAACTTTTCTTCGCTGTAAGAATACTCAAGTTAAATGCATGATGTAAGACATAAATATTTAAATTTTAGATGAGTAAGTGAACAACATGCATGTACATTTCCTACGAACTTTTCTAAGTAATAGGCACTAAAGAAGAAGAATCGAAACTTGAAACGAAAGAGTATTTTTCAAGGATATATACCTTCATAATAACAACCCTCGTTTCTTCTGCTCATCTAGTGACAAAACTTTAGGGCTTTCAATGGATCCGAAATCGGGATAAAAATACGGGCCAATGATAAAAGTAACCGCTTGGAAGCGCAAGATAAGACTACCCAGAGACTCGGGTTGCAGGAAATGCGCATGCTAGAGACTTATTCTTCGGTTAGATATCCTCTTCTTACCTTTAAAATATTTCAGGATATAAGTAGGAGGGGAATTTTTAAAAAGAAGTGCCTAGATTGAAAATGGTATATTCTTCCATGTCGGGGGGTTAGTTTTTTTGGACGAAAAACTCTAGTGAAAATCCGCTCTGCTGGTTTCCTGTTCGGATACAGTTGAGAGCTCTTCAGGATTCAGAACGAATAAAGGAAGGGAAAATTGTTAAAGCTAGTATATATTTAAACAGCGATCTAAAAGGCAGCTTTGCTGGAAATATGGTGTACTGCTCATGTTGACAACGCACAGACGACTGCAAAGGAATTTTGTTTATTCATAGCGTTTGACTTACATTTATATGTTTCGGCTTAATATAGGATTAAATAAATGATTGGAAAAAGAAGTTCTGGAACCAAGCTTTTATTTTTCTTACCCAAATATTATATTATTTTAACATGCATTGTTATTATTATCAATAATAAAAGAAAAGTAACGAAAAAATCTAAGAATAATTCTCATTAAATTCGTCATGTATAATATTACATGAATTTACTCGTATTTAAAAATGAAGTAAAACTTTTTGTGTGCCTGTGTGATATTTCATTAAAATATTTATTTTCGTATTTTAGGGTACCGTAAAATCCGCACTTTTAACTCCAAAAATAAAATCGAAATGTGTGAGTTCGCATTATAAGCCGGGTATAAAAATGATAGGTGGAAAAACGAAAAGGATAGGAGCATAAAAACAATTAGGGCTTCTACATACATGGAAATACTATTTATTTAAAAGAAATAACATACCTTATGACCTTAAAGCATTATATTTCTAGAAGTATACTATTTTTTTTTCAAAAGTCTGACATAAAAATCGAATAAATGATTTCAAAACACAAAAACATTACACACGTGCAGTTCAGGTTTTATCTTAAAAAAGTGGTTGCGCTTTATACGACGAATATATCTAAAAATTTAAAAATGCAGTTTGAATGTAAGGTGCACGTTATATGCCAGATTTCATGGTAATTATTTATGTGAGACATTTTTCTTTATACCTTGACGATTGTGAAAACATAGTGTTAATTATAATGATTTTTTTTATTTCACTGTATAAACTATGCTAAATTAAAAAGAATTTGCCCATTTTATATAGTAAATACTATTATATATTCTATTTTACATAATTTTATATATTATTAATTATCTTCATGTATAATTCAGATCTTCCTAAGGAAACTTTTTATCCTCAATTTAAAACTATTTTTCAAATAATTCCATCCTCAAAAAAAAATTATATAGTTACGCTTAGGAAACTCATTTATAAGCATAACGTTCCTTGAAATTACAGTTAAAAGCCTTTGCATTTTTTAATAAACTTTCATTGCCTTAATATATTTTTATACAAGTTCTTTTGGTGCTTTTTTAAATTGCATTATCTAAACCTCAAAAACTACCCAGTTTTGCGGCACAATTTTATTTTAAGTTATTACAAAAAATAATTTATTGATTGTATTACATTTGAGGTACGCTTGAAATAATTAAGGAACTCATAACATTGTATTGAGGTTAAATTCATTTAATGACAAGTTTGAAAGGAACAATTTCTGAACAACTGATATTAGCATTTTCTTAAGCTGAGAGCTTAAAATTTAATAATTAAAAAAAAATTTCAACTAAAAACATTAAGTATTACCAATATCTAAGAAAACGCTCTTTTTTTAAAATGCTTTTAATATATTTATTTATGTTTTTACTTGACTTAAAAGGAGATCTAATTATGAAACTTGTGTTTTATCTAATGTAAACAACTTATTTATTATATTTATAAGAATAACTTAAAATATATAGTATTACTTAAAAAAAGTTTCCATATACACAACTTGCCGTAAGCATTTGTGCGCCAAGAGGTCAGAGTGGAATTGTGATATAACTTAGCATGAAGATACGTGTCAGGCAGATATGTAAAGGATTAGAAATGTAGTGTGATAGCGCATTACGTACTGCCACCTTGGATTATGAAACAAGTAAGAAGATCTTGTTTTCATGTATTTAATTTGTTGCAGAGAGAAAATTCTTACCAACACTACGCCACCATCAGAGAAAGCCATTACGCCACCATCAGAGACAATATGAGCAGTTGTCAGAATTCTAGAGGAGAAGAATCATAGAATGATGAAAATCAGGTTGTCAGCTGAAGCAAATACCTCATCACCTAGACCACCCTGACTTTACTCAGAACTCTCTTGATAGACTTAATAGTCGAGAAGACCGTCAAATCATACAACATGCACGTTTAGCGCCAATTGCCTCATTGCGCACAATTCATACAACATGCACGTTTAGCGCCAATTGTCTCATTGCGCACAATTCATACACAGGCATCACCTTCACTACAGGCTTCTGTGTCAGTCCGTACCATCACCAGTCGCCTGAGAGAAATATAGTTGTACTGCCATGTACGAGTACATGTACTGCCATTGATATCCACTCACTGTCACCTCCATTTGGAGTGGTGTCACGTTGAAAGGAAATTTACTGCAGCCGAATGGAATCAGGCCGTCTTAAGCAGGGATCCGGATTCAATTTGACCAACGATGAAAATCGTATACATGTGTGAAGGACTCGTTGGGGGAACATTTCAATTCTTTCTTCGCTGTACAACAGCACACCGCACCCACAACTGGTGTGATGGTATGGAGTTACATCACGTACAACATACGGTTACCCTTATTAGTGATCCTCGGTTCCCTGGCAGATCTGAGGAACGTTCATGACATTCTTTAGTTACATGTGAAGTCACTCATGGCAGGGAACCCAGGAACCATTTTTCAATAGGATAATGCTCACCCACACACAACAAAGGTTTCACAGAACGGCCTGCTACCCTTTCCTGATCTACTCGATCCCCAAATTTATCACCCAACAAACATTCGGGATTGTTGAAAATGGCAAGATGGACAGGCTACAAGTTTGGTTGAATCATAGGTGCGCTTACAGCAACTGTAGAAAGAGATGTAGCAAGAAATCATGCAAGACTTCTATGTACGAATGCCCCCGACTATAACATATCATGCATTCGTGCTAGAAAAGGTCCAACAGGGTACTAAGACCCCATTTGTTTGTAAGTCTATCCTACAATCTGTAATCACTTTATTTTCGTCGTCACTTACATCAGCATTATACCTAAGTACGTAAAGTTTCGTTTTATTCTGACAACTCTTTCTTGGTGCGCAGTTTTTGGGGAGAAACAAAAAGTGAGTGAATTGATTAGAAGAATTTATTTCGGATGCTAGATAAATATTGGTTGGCTTTCTCTAGAAGTATTTTGGAATAAGTTATAAAAATTTTCTTATCTTACGAATTCGATAAGGTTTATTAAATAATTGGTAAATAATATAAATATACTATATTTTTTTCTAAAGGAAACAAGCTATATAAATTCCGACGTAAAAATTAACAAAGATTAAATAAACTTTTTTTGTATTTTAGAAATGCTTCCAAATAATTGAGAATTATTAAGCTAATCTAAGTGTAAATGGGAAACGTAAGATATGTAGAATAAACTAATTATTCGTAAGGAATCTCGGTAATATAATTTCGTCGCAATATGCTAATAACGAAAGTCCTGTGAAGTGTTGGAATCCTAATTAACTTTCTAATTGTGAGAGTAAACAAGTGATTTGGTAAGCAGGTGAGAAACGTGTGTATTTGTGTAATTGGGATGATAATATCAATAGCAAAAAGGTGAATATAGTATAATTAAATTCAATGAATGAATGTATGCAAAAATGTCTGGAGCAAAATTCTGAATTACATTGTATCTCGTTCTACACTTATGTATTCAAATAGCATAGGTATATCTTTATGCATGTTTCATTATTCCATTAATTGAACTTGTTAAAATTACGACATGTCTTAAGTCTTTACATTGAATATCCAATCCTTTGGATAAATTTGAGGAATTTTAATTTGTTTCCGTTAAACATAAGATCTCCGTTTACAACAAAACTGTACTATTATTGAACTAGAAATTACAAACTCGACCATATAACGTTAGAAATACTATTAAAAGCATTGTACAATTAGAAAGTTCCCAAATTTTTTTTGTCAAACTCATTCTCTTAAATCAAAAAAAAAATGTGTGCAGCAAAATGTTTATGCACCAGGCACAATAAACTTTCCAACTATTTCTCGAAATACTTATTAGAAATTTATTTCTATACGTGAAACATTAAAAAAGGATTAAGGTATTTACTTTATGAAATTACTCTTAAATTGCCTTGCCTTAAAAGTAAAAGGATTCAAATGTATTTATTTAAATTAAGAAATATTTTTAAAAATTATCAGAGAGGATAAAGAATCAAATTCGGGCTGATATATAGATTTATTAAAGTTATTTTAGTACATTAGACGCCCAGTGGTCGAGTGGTAGAGTCGAGTGGTCACTCCGCAGATCAGGGGTTAAAACTCCAAGCTGAGCTAGGTCGACTCAGCCATTTATCCCTTCAGTGAGTTGATTAATGAGCAACAATCTTGATTGGGTACTGATCACTGGGAGTTTTGCGTCAGACTGACCAACTGGCCTAACATCTGTTCATGCACCTCAGTACCTAAGGTCACGAAAACTTAGATAGGCACAATAAGCCTTGACTCTTCCTGGGTTGTTGCGTCACTAAGCTTAGTTTATTTAAATACATTACCCATTTTTTACATCTACAGATTTTTTTGCGCGTTTTTCACGTAGTGGAACAAAAGCTCTATTAGGACGCAAATTTCGTCTTCGTCTTCGTTCCATATTTTGTCGTACCTTTTTCTCAGCCAATAAGCAACCGATTGACCTCAGTTTTCGGCATTTGGTCGCATTTGTGCCCTAGATGAGCCGAATCACATTTAAATTTAATAATTTTTACATTTTTTTT
The DNA here is from genome assembly GCA_019973975.1 of Trichonephila clavata. Classification (NCBI taxonomy): domain Eukaryota; kingdom Metazoa; phylum Arthropoda; class Arachnida; order Araneae; family Nephilidae; genus Trichonephila; species Trichonephila clavata. Next base: position 348,725 of record BMAO01004416.1, read on the forward strand.
TTTTTTTTACATTTAAAAAAAAATTTAAGTACAGTAGTACTTTCTGTTAGTAAAAAGTTCATTAGTTGCATTTTTGTAAAATACAACATGTAAAAAACGCGCTAAAATTACTTGGCCATGCCAATGATTGATATCTTGTTTTTTCTAATTCAGCCAGATGAAATTTTGACCCTTATTGAGTTAATTTGTTTAAAGCTAATTTTCAATTAACTGTGAATATTTTCGTCTAGTTATACATCAATCGAATAAGTCCAAATTTATATTTTAATACTTTAGATCACGATATACCTAAATATGTTTCAATTAAATAAATTTCCAACTTTAGGCAATAAAATTAGAACCTTTCATTTAGTTAAAATAAGATAGCTGTTTCTAAATATTCATCAAATTATAATAACTCTTTTTTTCTTTTTTGAAATTAATGCTGAATAACCTTGTTATAGTAAAGCGGGTTCAAAAGCAAATCTCTATTTTGTTATTTAGAGGATGAGTCTATTTTCAATAATCCTTCGTTAAACAGCATAATTCTATATAATCGGATTATTTCCTGCCCCTAAAGATTTTAATACTTCTCAAACCTGCATATTTGAAAGTTCTTAAATTTATTTTTAAGCCTTTACTTTGTCGCAACACATGTAGCTTGTGAAAAGCTTATAGGTTGAAAAATGAAGTATCCATATCTTATGTCACCAAGAAAAAAGCTGACCTGTGACTTTTTTTCTTAATATAGTTTTTAGAAACAAACAAAAGGAAAAAACATTTTTGTTTCAGAATTATTCTTTGTGTTTTTTTTTAAACCAAGATGCAAATGGATTGAGATCTACGATTTACTCGTTACTTAAACAAATGATTTACAATACATTTTTGATCTAGTAAAAATTGCTTTTTAAGGTACCCGACTACCACCCTCAAAAATGTGAATTTTGCCAAAAATTAATATTTTTTTTTATGATTTTAATTTTTAGGCCATCTTATCAGCTTTATAAAAATACCATGTTTATTATTTTCCGTTCACTAGAACATAAACTACAAGTCTTTTATCGAACTTAAATGCCACTACTTTAAGCAAGATGTCATACTTTAAAACGCGTTTTACTCGAAATGTGTTTTTTCTTTTAAACTCAAACGGGGCCCGCGATTGCAAAAAAAGTTTTGAAAATAAGTAACTGTGAAATTTGTTGTGTATGTTCTGTATAATAGTAGAAGTTTTTTAACCTTCAGATTTATCAATCACTATTTTATTATAAAATTTGCAACCATTTATGTTGATATAACCACTGTTATTTTATTCAATTTCATATAATAACTAAGATAAAGTGCTCTATTTTTTTGAAAAAATTGAAATATCTCTTATCTTGAAGGTCATTTCAAAAATGAACAACACAGCAATACATCAGAATTGAAATATTGAAAATTGGTTTATAAACGTTTGTTACAGAATGAGCAGCGTTTATGTTATTTTTTGTAAATTTTTACCCATTTTTTTTCCTATTTTAGTAGTAACAATTTCTTTTTCTCTTCTTAATTTTAGCATATTTTTCTTAAAATGTACTAAACAAATCTAAAAACCTTAAAAAAATCCCCATATCTCTATTTTTTTTTTAAAAAGTTGTCGCAAGTAGTCGGATACCTTAAAGAAGTAAATCATTTCTAAACAAAAGAAAGACAACAAATCAATTATAAATTATTCATAAATAATAGGATTTATAAACAAAACAAAAATGTAGAGATCTTAGCTTAACTGTTTTAAAAAAATACTGACGATTACAGTCACTTTAAATATGAAATGATTTCAACTTTGGAATCTCCGTGCTGGTTATACTAGTTCTTTCAATGCATTGGAATTTAAAACAGGAAAAAATCCTGGAATATAGTTCCTTAAAACAAATATCTCATTGCCCATGCAATATCTTTTTTTAAATCATTTTGAAAGTGTGAATTAAAAAATAGTTGTAAAACATGGAGATAAACTGTAAAATAAATAAAACGTTTCCATAAAGTTGTAAAATTGCAATTAGGCACAGCTCCAACGAGCTCAAGCATTTAAAATATAATCAGCTTTGCCAAATTATTAAATGCTTTAGTAAACATGTCATGAAACATAGAATATGAATTATGTTTCCCCAGAGCATAATTGAAAAACTTATATATTTTAATTTTTAAAAAATCTAAAACGTTTCATAAGTTTTTAGTTATAAATAATAATATTGTCATTTGTTATTAATAAATATATAATTATTTCATAAATATAATATTTGATGATTCAATAAAATATCCCAAATACTTTATTATTATTTATTTTTAATGCTTTTCAAAATTTTATTATTTATAGTATATGTAATATTTCAATTCCTTATATGAGTTTAATTTAATCTCGTGAATGTCTTAAATTATTTAACTAACAGTTTTGATTATTTATTGTAAATATAATTTTAGCCGCCATTATTTATTGTAAATAAATAGGAATCGTACCTACATTTTACTTATAATTCTTTATTTTCAAAGAAAAAAAATCTACATATATTTTAATTACTCTGCAATTCACCAAAGACAAAATAAACTTTAATTTTTAAATATAAAAAAAAAACTCGTATGCATTACAATATTTGTTTTCATAAATATTTTGAGAAAATTGTTTAGCTTTCAAATTATTTTGGTTCCTTGTTTATATCTTGAATATAAAGACATTAAAATTTTCCCCAACATTTATGTCAATGTAATTATTTGGTTTGAAAGTATATTTTTTAAACTCTTAAATTATGTGTGTTGTATCATTGGCAGTACACATTTATATTCACAATAAATGTTTTCCAACTTCAAATAGGCAAGTTTTCCTTTATTTCCACAAACTTTACTTCTTTTTCTCATCCATATAACAGAATTCCTCCCCCACCCCACCCCCCGCCAGTAACATTTTATCGCTATTCAATTTTTAAAGGGCACGTGTGTTTTAAAATTGTTTGAAGTGAACATATTAAAGTCAAGGGGGAAAAAATCTGTTCACTAGTCTGTATGAGAAAATTATGTGACAGTTTACGTGACAGGAAGTTAAATTCGGATCTTCGGAGTGTGATTTAGGAGCAAATAGTTTAGAGAAATATTTTTTGAAAACTAATACGAAAGTATATTCTTAAGGTTTGACAGTTACCATAAGTAAAAAACATATCTATTACATTCCATCAAGATACGAATACACTTACAGTTCGAAAAGGTCTTCGTCTAACACAAGTATTACACCCGTATTTTCTGTATCATTTATTATTTACTGCCTGCCTCAGGTGACAGGTATAAAATGAAAGGCATTATTCTCCTGTCACCTGTGTCTTTTGAACAAAAATGAAGTGAGTCGTGCTTAAAATAGAGTTCAAACATAAATTCTGAAAAGAAATGTTTCAAGTGTCCTCAATTCTTCGTATGTCATCCAACAAGTAATGTTTGCTATTTGATTTTCTCTGAATTAGATGTTTGGATGAAGGTATTCAAAATCATAAAAGGTTTGAAGAATTTCAAATTCAAATTCTACACTCAAATGGAGCTCTTTTCTCCCAATGTTTAAAAAAACAATAGGAATATAGGAAAGAATGAAGAGTTTGTAATATTAAAGATTGAAAAGTTTTTCTGAAGAAAAACTATATTATAGATTTACAGTAAAAAAATTATATAAATATAAATATATATATATATATTTATAAACTCTGTTCTTTGGGGGGGGGATTTAACGTTTTTTATGTGATATTATTTTTAGACTTCCTTGAAAAGGGAAATCTTTATATAAATACTTTCTTCAAAGAAAAAAAAAGGTTGGCTGAAAGGATCAATTTTGTTTTCTAAAAATAAATCCCATTCAGCATGCAGTTTTAGAGGTTTATTTTACTGACTAACTATTTTATATTTCTTATTTTTAAGCAAATAAAAACCACTTATCAGTTTAACCTTTTAAATACCTTTTACCTTGAAAGGTAACATAAACTAAATTTTGATAAAAATCAAATTAAAATTGTAACATAAGATCTATAAAAAAAAATATGAAACAAATTTTTTAAAAGATTTTTAGCATGTTTTAAAAATGGAACATTGGAGAGTACCATTTAGTTTTTTCACATGTTTTTTAAGAGTACGACCAATGACATTTTAATTCAAAAATCAGTTATTATATACATTTTTAAGAAGAAATCTTAACCAGAGGTGTCATTAAACATTTCCCAACGAGGTTTCATCATTCATCTCCCCTCGATGTAGGGGGGAGGGGCATGATACCCAACAAACAATTGAAATGGGCCTTATAAGTCTAAAAATTAAAATGGGGGGAAAGAACTAAAAGTTTGCGTGTGATCGAGAAAAATCTATCACTTTTTCTTTGCAGAGTTTTTTATATGTACCCCAAGGGGGGGGAAGGTTCCCCGATGGGTGTCCCCTGTTACACATCTGAAGTAAACTTTTAAATATAATTCCAAAATAAAACAAATTAAGTTGAAAATATAAGATAAACAGGACATTTCAGAAAATTACAATAACTTATTAGAAACAATAAAGGAAAACATCAATAGGACAATGAAGCAAAGAAAAGAAAAACTAAAAAAATACAGATTTACCAAAATTCTTTAAAATGAGAAATAAAGACAAAATATATTATCTTTTAAAAGTTAAATAACTTTTAAACCTTATAACATAAAAAAACCTTATAAAACCTAAATAACTTATTGTGTGTGAACCGTACACACAATAATCAGGTAGGTTATAAGGTGCAAATGCCATTTAAAATATATTTTATTCCCCAAAAAGGGAATGTGTGTGTGTGTGTGTGTGTGTGGTGTGTGTGTGTGTGTGTGTGTGTGTGTGTGTGTGTGTGTGTGTGTGTGTGTGTGTGTGTGTGTGTGTGTGTGTGGTGCGTGCGTGCGTGCGTGCGTGTGTGTGTCATTGAGACCAGTATAAATAAAACAAGATTTAATACAAATTGAAATAGGTTATTGCTTAGATGAATGTGAAATTATTCCTAGTGTTCACTGTTGTTGCTACATATATTGGGCTACACGTTCATTGTTATTTGTTGCTACATATATTGGGTGAAACATTTTATGAAAAATTCCCTTAATGTAGTTTTAATCATTACATTATAATTTAGGAAATAAACTATCCTTGAGTTCAAAAGCGAAGAGTTTGAGCATAAAATACTTGTTAGTAAAAAAATTTATGTTTTTTTTATTTACATATTGTAGGTCTTACATCATCTCAAAGTTACACAGAATGGTCAGTTTCCTAATTTTTCTAGCGAAGGGAACGTATTTCTATTATTCATTTATAATTTAATACATTAAGTTAAATATAATACACATTTTTATTTAATGAGTAAAGGTCTTAAGAATGTATTCAATATGACTTTTAAGTGGTTTTAAGAGACAGACTAACAACAATAATACCCATATTTAATAAATCACCAGCGTAACTTAAAATAATTAGGAGCAGAAATACCTGGTTGAAACATTAATATCATACAGTAACGTTTTATCTCAAATAAGAATTACACTTTTCTTCAATTGCCTTTACGATTGATAATGCGCACATATAGAACAAAAACTTTAATATTAGTAAAAGCTTTTAAATTTGTTTAATTATATAAGACTCTTGAGAATTATGCTTTTATCATCTTAAAAGTAATATATACTCTCTCGCTAATTAGTGTAAAGAATAAACAAACTACAAATGGTTAAAATATCCTAACTTTCAAAACTCCGTTGAAAAGTCTATAGAGTGAATAATTAAGTTCTTTAGAACTAATACAGAAATTACTTGGGGAACTACACGACTCTTTTGTAAATAGAATACGTAGATGTGTTTTACTGAGATAATGTAAGCTACTTTATCTCAATTAATTTAACGAATGAAAAGAAAGTATTTTATGGTATTAGCATGTTTATTTTATCTTAAAAAGAATAAAAATTTTCAATTATTAATGATAAAATATTTGTTTTCAATATTATTACACTAACTGAAAAATGTTTAAAATCAAATTATTTTTCAATCAAATTAAAACTAATACTGTTTCTAATGTATCAACAACTGCCTGTTCGTTGCGTATTTTAAAATAACTATTAATATATACGATCCTTTAAAAACGTGTATCTTTGTTTCAGAAATTTAATTATTTTTAAATACAATTAAAACAGGATTCTACAGGACTTTCTACATTACCAGTAAAACTGATTTATTTGTAATATTCAAATCAGAAAAACAATGTGTATTTATAACATGCAACATTAGGACATTATTCAAGTCTTAAAACGGGATCTAGAACAACAGATTAACTAAAATCACTATAAAGAATCGAGTGCATCACAAAAAAAGCTTTCAGAAAAAAATAAATTTTAAAACATTTTTTTCGAATAACAATGACGATCAGCAGTTAAAAATTTAGTATAGCTCTCAAATGAGACAGTTAAAATAATTTTTTTTTGTGTTTGGACAATATTAAGAAATAATTTCAGACATTCTTGTTTATTGTTAACAATCGATCATTATTTTTTTATAGTGATGCTCTTTGAATTTCCTTCAGTGATGGCTTAGAAAAAACAACATAGCAATTTCTTTTTCAAAAATAAATTACGCTCGTAATTTCTTAGAAATTTAAATTGTCACAATAATAGAAATAGCTAAAACATTTGAAAAAATCGTGATTTGATAGAATTAAAAACAAAACACAATTCAATTTTCTAATGTCTCATATTATAGTATATCTTGATGATTAGGTATTGTTGTTGTTGTTTGTTGTTTCTAATCCCTCAGAGATCTAGTGGCAGCCAGATCAGATCCATGATACCGTGGACTCTAGCGAAGTCAAGCACCAGTAGAGGACTTTCATAAACATCCGCCAGAGCGAACCCCAAGCAATCCAGGATGTGATCGGGCGATGCCAGCTTCAGATTGCATTTTTTGCACAATGAAAAGACTTTGCATCCGGAGTCAAATATGTTTTTTAAATGTCCACTTATGAGTCTTGAAATGGTCGTTTGATCATTTCTGTCACCTCCAAATTCTAACGCTTCACCCGGGGTCTTCCTGCTGAACGGGTGGGAGGGATGAATCAGTCTTGTCTGACTGCTTTTTCCTTTATAGAGAAAATTTCATTATATGTTAATTTGTAGTCCCGGTTGAGAGGCTCAGAACAACCTCTTTTAGCCAAGATGTCTGCTGCATCGTTCCCTTGGATGTTAACATGGGAGGGAATCCCCTGAAAGTGGACTTCCCTTCCCTTGGCTAGATTTCGAAGATGGTTTATAATTTCTATGCCCACGAAGTCGCATATATTGCTCCAGTCCTGTAGATAATGAATTGAGCTCCGACTGTCAGTAAGGACCCAAACGTTATTAGAATTAGTGCCGTCAAGGATGGCCTTTAATCCTTAATTTATGGCAATTAATTCGCTTCTGAATTAATTGCCAAGTATTTATAATTAATTATGAAGTCTTACTTAATAATAATTATAAATATTTTCTTCCTTCTCAGTTTCAGTTTGAGAAAGTTTTTTTTTTTTCGATTTTTCAAACACACTCAAAATTGGTAAGAATACATTCCGCAATGATCAATACGAAATAAAAACATTTTCTTGCACGCTAAATTATGACGAAAAATTCTAAATAATAAACAAAGTTTTTTAAACAGTATAAAAAATAAACCGGCTTTCGCTATTTTATATTTCCCGAATCTATTTTGTTACACGACCCCCTCCAGATCTATGCGGATCCCCCTAATCTTATCTAAGAAGTGCGAAAAGCGAATTTGGAGCGGTGCAAATAAAATAAAGTAAAATCCCTCAACTCGCTTACAAGGCCAAAAGAATTTCTTAAACCTCCAAGGTCTTTTATACTTGTACCTGTCCCTTTAGAAAAGGTAACCCTTGTCGCACATCTGTCCCTAGAGCCAGCCCTAAAATCTTTATCACAGTCTGCGACTTGTTTTAGAAGAAAGACAGCTTATATCAAGTCTGTTTTCCCCCTGGTGATGTTTTTAGGACAAATGACGAAGGGATGATTTTTTATAGGGCGGAACATTTTCTTTATGGTATGATTAAGGAACGGGAAAAGGTAATACACAAATCTACGTGAAGTTTTGGATGATGTAGGGAAAAGGGGATTAGGGGATTTGTTTTCTGGTTTCGAAATAAATTGTTTTCAGAAATATATACTTTTTCTAAAATGCAAAATAAAATGTATAAAATGAAGAATAAAGTCAAATAATAACTAATCGTAAGAAAAGAATATCGAAATAAAGTAAGGAAAACACTAAACAAAAGAATATATATCTTATAAAGTAATACGTAAAATAGTAATTGTTAAATTTTGAAGAAGATTAGCATGTTTTTGATACAGTTTCTACGTGATCTATTTAATACTTATAAAAGTAATGATACTTTTAATTTTGATACCCAAAAAAAAAATGTGGAGGAGATATCATTGCAACCCAGAAACAGAAAACCTAAAACAAAATTAGAACTGAAAGTATTTTTTTTTCCTGTCAATATTCAAATTTTCTTATATTACTTATACGGAATTTTGTTTATTACTCTTCATTGAATTAGCTTCCATTTTGCCAAATTTAACTTCTTATTGTGTGAGAGAGTATGTTTTATATTTCTGTAGCAGTTAATATTTCAAGTAAGATGAAATTATATATATATATATATATATTATATATATATATATATGTCAGACCCCAGGTCTGCAAGTAAAATAAGAGGAATGTCGTCTTTCAACTATCTTCTTTATTGCACATCAATCATAGTTAATCCGACATGGAGGCCATTTGGCACCCAATCTAATACAACAAAAGACAACATCGCAGTGACGAGTCACCAGTCAGTCTTTTCTCTTATGCTCTCTCTCTACGTCAGGCGTTGAATAGGCATTTTCCTGTGGGCATCTGAACTGTGAAAAGTCTTCAATCCCATATCAGGTGAGCTTTGATGTGGGAGACGGTGAAAGTGTAAGCTTTTCAATCTGTTGAGAGGCATGGTGGTGATTGGTTGGGTCGAGGAGATCCGAGAGGCGTGGCTAAAATTTCTCTTCTTGATGGTTAATCTGCTTAGATGAGAGCTCAGATGCTGCTATCTGATCTTATCTACGTCAGCTCTCGCTCTACCTTCAAATAGTCTTATTTACCCTCAAATCTCTACGAGGTAGTAAATAGTTCGCTATTTTTATTTATTATTCACTTAACATTGAAGTTAAACTTTCCAGACCTGACATGTATATAACATATTATTTTGTCAATTTTACTATGGCTTCCTTTTTCTCTTTATATATATAGATACAAGGTTTCCAAGAAATAGAGCCCAAACTCTTCGCAGCTAGATTCCTTGTTGGGAGTACATAAAATATGTCCATAGATCTGTATTAATACAATCCATTGCTTACGAGAAAAATACAAAGAAACAAAACATGATGTCACATCCGTGTAGGAAAAGAACCACGTTGACACATGTACTGTTGTGTTTATAAAAGCAGATGCTCAAAGTTTCTTCTGCGCATATAGAGGAAGGCTTGAGCTCATCAAGGAATGGATGAGTACACCCATCGCAGCAGCGTGGTTTCTACCGAAGTACAAGCAACATGTATACAAGCTACTAAGTCTGCCTGTACACTCACTACGTCTAGAATCTCCAATTCCTTAAGATTGCTCCATAGGAAAAAACAAAATGAAAGTTTCTATTCTAGTGACCAATGAAACGGATCCAAGCGCCTATTCCATGTGCCGGGCTATGCCATATCCAGCCAATCATGTACAAAAGCACAGAAATGAGCTGAAGCCTCACCATAAACTATATCATTCATTCGTCCCAGTTTACCGTATTTTTCTCGTAAACTATGTATCGTACAAGTACAGTTATTACTTCGGGTATTTTTAGGTATTCCTAACGAGGAATCTGACTGTTCATAGTTTTGGTGCTATTTTTGGAACACCTTGTATCCAAAAATATCCTTGTATAGTTTTTTAATTATTTGACTAGAGTGAAATAGATTCACTTTCCACCGACAGTTTTTGTATTTATCTTATTATGTGAAATATTATTCGTTTGTTATTTTATTGACATAAAGACAGATAATTCGTCAGTATTAGGCTATGCATAGATTGTGGCTAAAATAGAAACGTGCCACACTTTTTTTAATTCGAAAATAATCTGCACAACTCTTAAGGGTAAGTTGAGTACTTAAAATATTATTTCTTACACCACAAGAAGAATGAAAACCAAATGCAGCACAATGCCTATAAGTGTTATGTCTAACAGGTTCTATACTTTCATGAGTTATTTAAAGGTAATATGATCACCATATAAATTGAAAATAAGTTTTTTACTTGTTTAAACTTTGAAGGTTTAAAACTATCGATTATTTATATATTATTAATAATGTAATAAAATTCCGATTTCACTTGTATTATATATTTCATATACATTTGTTAAAATCATATTGTTTTTGAAAACTTATTTTTCTTAGTAGAATTTAACGCAGGATTACCTTTAATAATATTGAATTGGAGTATTTTTCATATATTTATTTTATTTAGAAAAAATGGGCAATTTTTATTTTAAATAATATTTACGCTATTTACAGATAACTAGAATTTTAAATAGAAAATATTAACATCCTTTCTCAAATAAATATAGCAACAATGAAAAAGTATCCTAGAAATGCTTCAACTATTACTCGAATAAAATTCTTTTCTGAATAGATGTCTTACGTATTTCATAATGTGAAATTATTTTTAGGTGAAGGAACAGAAACATATAGTGCGAGAATGCTTTTTCAAAATACTATTTTCTTATTTTTTGAACTACTTCCATGTCATTTAAAACAAACTTCTAATCATTTATTATTCTATCCCTATCTATTTAAACTGTATTTAAACTTTGTATTTTTCCGACGCTATTTTTAACATTTTTAAAATAGTGTGCGAAACAGACAATATTTTGTTTTGTTTTTATGTTTCCATTTTTTTATGGAAGAAGTGCATAGATATGTTTGTATGCGTTTTCATCATAATTTAGGAACAAAAGAAAATCGAAGAGAAAAGTGTATTTGGTAGAAAGTAATTGATTTTTGAAAGGAAATATGGGACACGTAGAAAAAAAATGAATCGCTTTTTTTAAACTTTTCCTGCCTCTAAAAATTCTTTTCTGCTCTGGTCTTTGATTAAAATCGTAGGGCTTCAATTTCAAAGGATCTCGTGGTAAATAGAAGAAAAAAAAGGGGAAATCATACGAAGTAAAGCGAAAATTCCTGACATAGACAAGGGAATATTTTTTTTGTTTTTTTGAAAAAAAGTCCACTTTGTCAAATATTTGCCAAACGCTAAGATGTTAGTTTTCTATTTCGTGTTATTTGTAGATATGTTTGTGGTTTCCATGAAACATTTTTTTTTTATTTAAAAAGAAAAAAATGTAATTATGAAGCATCACTCGATAAAAAATAATGCTTTTTCAGTTTAAAAAATGATTTGATATCACAAAAGTGTTTTTGTTTTATTTCATGATATGCAATTCTTATTCCCTTGATAAAAAGCAGGAGATAGATTCTATTGTCTCTCGAGTTGTTGTGGATGTACTTCAGAAAACAAAGCAAGTAATTTGAAAAAAAAGTACTTGTATATCAATAAGAAAAAGAAAACATTGCCTTGCTTTCTTTTTTTTTAATTATACAGCATAGTTCTTTTATTTTTTTGTTTAAAGGAGATATATTTCGAATTTTGATCTATTTTGGTTTTTCAATGTCAGTAAACATTTCTTTTATTTAATTAAAATATTTTCAAAAAAATACACATGTATGATTATTTTATTCTTACACACTCATTGGTTAGTATTTAAAATGCTTTGTGCATAGTAATTTTTTTAATTTACTCAACAATTAGATAAACCATTTGACTTTTCATACTTTTTCATATTAGAATATAAATATTAAGAGTGAAAGCTCTGTAAAGTTCATTTGAAGAAAACAGAAATTTCAATTTTATTTGTGTTATTTGAAAACAGTTTTAACAATGTAATAGAAAAAAATAGTTTGCAAAGAAATGCATTTCCCACAACTTGCTTAATTTTTAACCATTTTTTTTAATATAACTTATCAAAATTATTAACGTGTTGGTACCTTCCAATTCACTCTGATTTTTCTTAAATCTGTGTAATCTAAATAATTTGTACGTTTCGATGAGAAAAGTATTTTTTACCAATTAATATAAATCTACTTATCTTAAGTAAACTAAGTGAAATCATTGAAGATTTATTTATTTTATTTTAGAAATTATTTTAATAATTATCTTATTTCATTTCCATAAACTTTCCCCAATTTTAAACCTAATTTTTTTAAAGATATTTGATATAATATTTGGCTATCTAATCTTAAATAATCTCCAGTATACAATTACATTAATTAATTTTCATGCTTCAGTTACAGTTTCAGTATTCACATGCTTGATCATTCTAAAACAGTTAAAAATAGGTCTAGCAGTATGAAGAATTGCGTAAATGATAAAATCGTTTGTCCTTAGCTCGACTTACAGCTCACGAGAAAGCTGCTTTCATACTGAGTACTTGAACAACAAATATACAGCTGTTTCAGATAACTCAGATTATTTACATTCAGAGTAATATCTAGTTTCGTCGAGAAACAGAAGGTTTAGATATACGATTTTGAATCTAGAGGACTCAGAGGGGCTATTGAGGATAAAGCTCTATTGCCTCTTTTGGTCTTCCATAAATAAATAGCCCTGGAGAAGTATCTAAAAACTATTATTTTAAACTGTACAGTTTCAAAACGATTCTTTGATTCTAATGTGTATATATATTTTTATAAGTTGCATATTTCCATTTTGTTTGTGCAGAATTGAACGATGCTAGTATTTTAAAAGGCATAAGTTTATTAAAATGTATTGAACATTTACTCAAATAGGATAAAATAAAATGCTTTTAAAACATGTTTACTAAACCATACGGACAGACTGTATAATTTATAAGCATAAATATATTTTTTTCCCTGGAACTAACATTAAATTAGTTTTTTTTTCTTATAAATTTCCTTTAATCTATTTTTCAAACTTATGACATCTTTTATATGATTTCCAGGTGTTGCATAACATTATATATATATATATATATATATATATATTAGTATAACACAAATAAGACAAAACTTGACTATGCTTGCAAAGCAAAAATTAAGGGGACACAGTACCATTCAATTGGCAAAAATCGGTCAAATAATCTAATCACAAAATGTGAAAGCTATAAATTTTGAAAAACGCAGGGCTATCATAACTTTTATGTTCCTTTCTATTTGCATCCCAATGCTAAATCAGAACTTTAAACTTTTTTTATCTCAGACAGATAAAATAAATAATTTGTCTTCATTTAAAATTCCAAGGCATTTTTCTATTAGTCAAAAGCTTTAATAATTTTTCTCTTTCTATTGATAATAATACATATAACAAAAGTTGATATGCATTTTTGAATCAAATTTATGTTTATTTTTTAAAAAGTAGTTGAACTTAGAATTTATACGTTTTTTAAGGAATTTTCAACAAGCATTCAAAAAAAGTATTGTACGAATACCAAACATGTTACTACAATGCCCAAACCAACTTTTGTTGTACATAGAATAACATACTTGTAAATCAAAGTCCATGCAGGTACGCCAATTATTGTAGGAGTAGCAGCATTTTAAAATCACTTCGTAATTTTTTATTTTTTTAAAAATTAAATATTTACCTGTTTATGAAATTTTGGGTACAAAATCTGATTTACATAATACATTCACATATGGAACAGCAAAAAAAAATTGAAAATGGTTAAAATAAAAACTTTTGTGTAAATTGTACCATGTCCCATTAAGGAAAAAAAATAACTTTCTCATAATACGAAAAACTCATTCTTTTGAATAAAATAGAAGACTTTTTTTTTCTATTTGAATTAACATAAACATTTTCAAAAAATGTAAGGTACTTAAAAATAATAAAGAATTAAACATTAAATTTGATGAAATACTGCTGTTTTAATTAAAAATAAATAAAATACGGGAATGTTTCTTACAAGATATTTTATATTCTTCGTATGAACGCATGAGTGTATTATGTGTTCCTGAATGTATATTGCTGATTAGTACTTTGGTTTGTAGTATGTGTGTGTCTGTGTTTGAAAGAGTGAAATTGTTAGTGTTTTATTTATACAAAAATTAGTTTTATTAAATAACAGTATTTAACTTTGGTAATTATGAAAATAACCAACCATAATGTATATATTTTTATAATTTAGATTAAACATTTTCCTTCGTGAAAAATTTAAGAGTAATTTTCTCATCAAATTAAAAAGCAATTTTGTATTCATATGCAACATTTTAATTAAAAATGAATAAATATCCTTAATCTAGAATCTTTAAGTTAATCTTCAAAAGGCGAAAATCATTTTATTAATTTCGAAATTTAATTTAAATACAGAACTTTAGAGATTTAACTTCTTTCAATATATATCGAGTTTTTAATGATTAACAAAAATTAATACCAAGAGCAATTGTATATGTAAAAATTCTCAAAAAAAATTTTTAGCTGTAATAAAAATATTTTTGAATTGTTTTCAACATTTCTTATAAACTTAGTCAACTAAAGATATTCAAAATTGCACAAGTGAGCTCATTTATTTTAAACAGAAATAAAAGCATTGTAATTAATGAGTCCGTCTGTTGTTTTAAAAAAATGAGCTTATTGCAACGAAGAAAACATTTTGTCTGGAGGTTTATTTAAAAATTGAGACTTAAATTTATTAAAAGAAATACCTTTAGGATGTATCATACATTTTTAAATACAGGAGTTGTTATGTATTACAACTTCAGTTCAAAATATTGGAATAATAAAAAAATGTTCATGGATGGTGCTATTACGATTATTCTGTGTGAATCATGTTTACCCCGGCCAGTAGGTAAAAACAAAGGAAATAAATAGGCTCTATGGGCTATTTATAATGTGTCCACGATGCTTTTTATTACGGAATAAAATAAATGAAACAAATACAGTCACCGTATTATTACATAAAATGTATGGTACTTGTAAATGCAAGCAGTAGACATGGATGAAAAAAACAATGTATTTACAATAAGATGCGTATTACATATAAATACATATATTGCTTACACTTGCTTAAAAAAAATGGCAAAAATTTATAAAAAGTATTAAAATAATTCAAAAAATTAATTTTATTTTAAATTTTGAATTTCCAGAGGAGACTTAAAACACCATAACATGTGTAAAATTCTGTGATTAAAACAGATGTCTTAAAAATTTTCCTAACTGATACAGCTATAGATTTTTACGCATAAAAATATTATTTGAAAGTCAGGTTTAGTTGCTTGGAAATAATAAATGAACCGCATGAAAGACTACAGTTGGAAGTATACACAATGAATGATTTAATCAACAGATAATACTGGAAAAAAGAAGTTAACTCAAGGAACGGTGAGTAAAATTCTCTAAGATTTCTGTAAAAATCACATTCTGAACAATCCTACAAATAATGGTCCCAAGCGAATAACTACCCTAACAAAAGACAAAAAGTGAGGAAAACCTCTTCAGGAATCTTAAGATTTATAAGTTGAGGGTGGAAAGAACAAACAGTGAATGCCTCAACATTTACCACAATGGTATGATTCCATGGCAGTGCTTCTCAAACTTTCAATATTGGCGACTCAATTTTCAATCATCATTTTCTCCTCGCTTCCCTCCATATAATAACAATGCACTGAATTCAAAAATAATACACTTTGACGTAAAGCTACACAATGCGACTTAAATTATAATCCTTACAAGTTAGCAAGGTAAGTATAAAATTTTGTATATAATTTTAGGTCATGCCCGTGGGGTCACTAGTTATTATTAAATTTGTTCTTACCTTAGTATTGTTAAATTAATTATAAAACGCATTCTGCAGTAATGATACATTTATAAGTGCATTAAATAAGTGCAATTGTATTTTTTTTCCTTTTTATTATGTCAGAACGTATTTTGTTTAGCTGCCTTTCTGTATAAATTAGTAATTTTTTAAAATATTTTTTTAGGTTTCCTACTTTTTTATATACCCGCGCACCCCGTGTAGAGTTATCACACCCCCATAGGGGGTGCACCCCACAGTTTTAGAAATGCGGTTCAATGGACTTTATTTTTAGTCATGTGTGCTGAATACAAAAAATAACTGTTTCTTTAGTAGGTGTTTTGAGCAGAATCCTGTGGTGCAAATATATATTGCAATGAGGGTACAAAGGACCGAAATAACGTCAGATTCTCGTGGTATCCACATTTTGTAAGCTTAACTAAAGATTGTCTGAATTGTTTAATGGGTTTATAACACTTCTTTCATGTTTTAGAGATAAGTGAATATAGAGGACTTAGAAAACTTATGCGCATTTAAGCAAGAAATGTAAATTCTGAAGTATACCTGGGCATACATGAGAAGTTTATATTTTTATCAATATAAGATAATTTTGAGGATAACTTAATTTTCCAAAAGATTTCACTCGCATCCTCGCTATTTCATCAGATCTAAATCCTATGGAGAATACGTGAGGTTTAATGAAGAATCTACTTCAAGATATAACACCAAACAAAAACATGAACGCGTAGAAAAATTATAAATACGTTTGAGAAACTACCAGAAAAGATTAGTGCTTAATATGCAAGATACCTTATATGATGTTATTTAAAGCAAAAGGTATTACCCTAACTACAGACCACATTTCCAATGTTTCTCGTATAAATTAATCATCTTACTTTTGTATGTTCTTTTTATATTCAGAACTGGAGGAAAGTTATTCTAATCAACTAAATTCTTAGAAAAAATTTATTGTAAAGCAATATGCCAAATGGTGATAATTTTTTATTGTAATCTATGAAACATATAAAAAACCATAATCTGCAATATAAAGTTTTCAAGCATTCGTTACAGTAAAAATAAACGCAAATATCAATCCGATATTTTTTTTAATTTTTTATTTTTTTATATTATGACTTGAAATTGTAGTTCCTAAAACAATTTAAGAAAACATTTTTTAATAAGATCATTAAAATTTAAGTCTTATTTTGTTATTTAAATACAGAGTATATTAAACTTATTGGATGTGAAATTTTCTTTTTTATACAACAATAAATGTAAATGAAATCAATTACAATTTATCAAAATACGCCATATAACTAAAAATGCAACTCACCAAGAAGAAGTTATCGAAATAGTACAAAACTGAGTATGCATGTAGCTTATCATAAAATAGGCAAATCATTAACTTTTGACAATCAATGACTGTCAAACTGGAGTTCCAGTGAAAAGAGTATCAGCATGGTGCCTAAAGTAAAATACATCCAAAGCATCCATGCAAAGATTATTCTGATGACTCACCTAAGCTAACCAACGCCTTGCAAACGAATTTACGATTAGTGTGAGCATATGTCCCCATTTGAGAGGGGATGAAAAATTGGAATAATAGAAATAAGGTGGTCAAATCACAGGATCGCTGTGTATTTGGGTCATGGTGAGGCTAATATAAAACGTATATTTTTGTGTGTATGAAAGGGATTTGAAAACCATAAAAATTTTAATATATTACTTTCAAATATATTATAAGATATTATCTTAATCAGCAGAAATTAAACTATTAAAGCTTTATTATGAGCTTAATATTCAGGGATAACTCATATTCCACTTCAGTCCTTATTTTGATATGTGCACAAAGCAAGAAATATATCTATATATTTACATATTTACATATATATATGTTAACTGGGTGTGTGTACATAGCCAATTAGTATGAATAAGTTCTTAAAATGGATATAATTATACTTTGCAGTAAAGAAACATAGTTATTTTCTAAAAATTCATTAAAAGCGTTAAGGAATTCTATAAAACCTTTTTGTATTTTTCAGATTTTGTTCCTTTTTTTTAGCCAACTGAAAATTTATCAATTTAAATTAATCCACTTATTTTATTTTTTGTTTGATGCGTATTACTAAATTTGTCATCATTTATTCCTTACCATCAATACAATCACTTTAAAATATTTTAAATGACAAGTGATTTAATAAAAGATCAAACGGAATAGTGATAGTGTAATAGTTAAGGACACTTTTAGTGTTTGATGTGCTTGGTAAATCTCCGGATGGAGAGCCGAATAATTTATACTTTAGCTGGACTTTAAACCGTTCATAAATTTTAATGCAAATCATGGTTTGGACGTTTGGAGAGTTGTTCCCAAATGTTAGTGTTATCCTTCGTCAACTATGCAACATATTGAAAATTAAGAGATCTTCCACACTCATGTTGAGTTACATTAATGTTTATTCCTATCAATCCATCTAAAATATTTTATTCTCAATTCTATGAAAATTCTGTAATTTTTACGTTTTTTTTTTTGAAAAAATAATAAAATAAAATATGTAAAAATAAAAATAAAATCACGTGAAAGGTTTTATTTTCAATTGTGATAATTCCCTTAATATATTGCAAACTAGAAGAATATGTACTTTGGAGAACTAAATCTTTTTCTTAAGTAGAAACAAAACCCAGAACACTTTATAAGATTCCATAAGTATAAATTATATGATTTTCTGTATCAGCTCTATAGCACCCAATTAAAGGGTTTATGGTGATATTTGAACATGATTGAGTCTAAGCTCCTTCGAGATTTTTTTAAACCATCCTTAACGGAAATTCCCATATTCTATCCAGAAATTTCAAGTAAAACTCCTTAATCAGTTTAAAAAATGTGATCCGCTAGTTTATTATGAAAATCAAATCTATTTCCCATTTTTTTTTTTTTTTTTTTTTTTTTTTGCTGGTAAGGAACGTTTCAAATGTATTGTTTATATGCAGAAATTATTAAATTTATATCATGTTGTGACTTCTGATCCATACTTGTAACACATTATTTAGATAGAATTCCTTATTTAGATGCCACTGATGGGATAGAGAACCATGATTAAAAGAAATATAATCTTTTACCCAAGTATGAGCATAATTTTATTTTTTAACCTCTTTAGGGATCAATAAAATTAAAGCAGCATATTTGAGTTGCTATTTACACCATACATTCTAAATTTTGCTAAATATAATAAACATTATCGCAAAAATATGTTTGAATCCTATAGATTTATTTTTATTTAGTTCAACCAAAAGGAGATGTTAAATTTCAATATAACAACTTACTTTTCTCCAACTTATTGTACAATTTTCCCAATGAAGAATCAGTTATTGTTGGTCTACTCAGAATTCCAACCAATCTAGCTGAACCAGAAATATTAAATGGAATTCTTCCTATAAAGTATGTTAATAATCAGTTGCTGAGATCTATCATTCAATATTTGATTCAAAAAATTGAATGAAACGTACGAAATATACACGAAATGTAGTTACAAAGAATTTTACAATAAAGGATTATTTATTAGTTTCTCACCTTATGAGAACAAGTAAATCCAAAGCAACAAACTACAAGTAAACAATTGATTATCTCCAAAAGATATTTGCAAAATAGTAACAAAAACCTAGTTCACACACACAAAAAAGATTTTATATGTTTTTTTCATCAAAATAAGAATTCACAACCAGAATATTTGTGTTTAAAATTGAAATAAATGACAAAGAAAGAAACATAAGAAGAAAAAATACTTGGTGAAGAAACTTATATATTGTCTGTTTGAAATAAATCCAGTTATTCGTTCTTTGTTAACGCCTACCCTGAAAATCGATTTCTGGTACTGAATAGATCTGACAAGAAAATACCCCAAAATAAAATTTCCATTGTATGCAAATTCCATGTAAAAGTAAAAAAAAGAGAAAGATATCCGCTTCAAACTACGCATTCAATCAGTCGAACATTTACTTGTTGTTACAAAAAAAATATTGGTTTTAGAAGGAAAAAAATCTGTGTAAAATTTGCAATTCTAATGATAAAGAACTCGCGCCAGTCTTTCAATCATTCTTACAATTTTGTTAGAATATCTTTGAATCTTTTTCTCATATAGAGTTTGAACAGTTATACTATGCATATCCTTTATATGCATGGAAAAGTGCTATGGAAATATTTCCTATTTATTTTGTTAAGCTGTTTATTCTAAGGAATATACTTTTTATTCTATAAAAAAGAAAATAAAGATTTATGTAATTTGACAGATATGGAAATCGAAAAGAATTACAGTTCCCACATTCTGCTTTTAAGAATAAATACATATATAGGAAAATGGGGGGGGGGGGTATAAAATATAAAAAAGTATTCCCTTAATTAAATGTATATTTTAGTTGTAAAAACCTTTCTAATACTTTTATGAGATCATTTTTTTTAAATTTCTGAGCATATAGCGTTTGGTTTAAAAATTTTCTTTCTCTCTTTCAAAAAAATAAAAAAAATTGTTTATATTCTAGTATTTGCAGAATTGAGAAATAAAAAAGCTTACATATCTTAACAATTCATTCCCATAAATCTTTTAATTACTTCTTTATATCTATATATTTATAGTTCAACTTATATTTTCTTCATAAAAAATATGAAAGAAATCTTAATGTAGTTAATTCTAAGAAAATGTTTTTATTTCATGAAATTTATAATCGCTTTATTTAATTTTAGGATAAAAAAACAAGTTTTATTCTTGCCAGATATGCTCAAACTTTGTTGAAGCTTAATAAATTGTTGAATTACCTTCTACTTTCAAATTAAATGTTATTATATTGTTATTATTTGTTATTTTTGAGGTATATAGAAAGAATTTTAAATATCCTGAAATATATAAATTGTAATAAAAATAAATATCTATATTTCCTTTAAAAATCCCTTTACTTTTATTTATAAATTTGTATTTAATGTAAATTGTGAATCAAAATTCCATAAAACCTTGATAAGGCAGTAATTTTATTTAATTTATTATTCTAATTTTGAATAAGTTAATAATAAGTTTGACAATAAGCTAAATAAGTTAAATATGGTCCGAGTGACTCAAAGTTCTTTAAATTCTTGATAAGGCAGCAATTTTACTTATTTTATTATTCTTATTTTAAATGAGTTAATAATAATTTTGACAATGAGCTAAGTAAGTTAAATAAGGCCCGAGTTAAAAACAGAATAAATAAAAAGCATTAATTTAGTGAGATATTAACTTTTTCTCAATCTAGTTTCATTTACTTAAATATTTTTCTTGGAGGGACTTATTTCTAAAAATAAAAATCATAATACTAAATTGGGATTTGTTAGCAAACTTATTTCGACTTTCGAGCATTCAGTGCGAAAAATTTGATTTCTCACGTTAGAAAGTAGTATACTTTTATGACTTCAGGATGCGCAAACTTCCTTTACATCTTTTTTATGTTCTCTCATTTTAGTACAATTTACAGTTACGTCACCTCACAAAAAGGTGTTAAATTTCCGTTTCATACTGTGCGGGAAAATTCTTTTTTTCCCGGTAGTTTTATTTTTATTTTATGTAGAAGCAACATTGTGCAAGTTATACTTTTACTAAAGTTTTATTGAAACAGAAAAAGAAAGAGTTTCAGTGGTGTTCTATTCTTCTTATCATTCTGTGCAAAAGCTTAGAATTTTTCCAATAAAGATAAGAAGTCACATTTTAAGTTTTTTTCGAATGTAATTTCATTGAAATTTTATAAAAGAATGTATAAAATAAAGTTTGGTTTTTCAGACAAATGCACAGAATCGATTATTTTTTTAACAATGTATTCTTCATGCAAAAGTTAAGTTAAAGAAAGGAATTAAAGAAAGATTTTTTAAAATTAAGATTCATTGTATATTTCTTTGTGTGTGTGTGCGTGCGTGTGTGTGTGTGTGTGTGTGTGTGTGTGTGTGTGTGTGTGTGTGTGTGTGTGTGTGTGTGTGTGTGTGTGTGTGTGTGTGTGTGTGTGTGTGTGTGTGTGTGTGTGTGTGTGTGTGGTGTGTGTGTGTGTGTGTGTGTGTGTGTGTGTGTGTGTGTGTGTTTTCCCAAGAGTTCCCGGAATGATTTTTTGTAGTTGACAACGATTCTTGAAAAGGGTGGAGCTTCGGGCGGAAAAGTTGGTGGGGGAACTAAGCTTCAAAACGAGACCGATGTCAGACGCCTGCGGGCAGTTTTTAGACAAGATCACAAGCCAAGGAGAGAAATCTACTGCATCCGCGTCAAGCAAAAAATGGACTAGTTTTTGGAGAAGCGTTATACAATCAACTGTGGGAAACACTGGGTAATAATGGGGATCAGAGACGTTCATAAGGCTTCAAAAAGCCTACGGTGATGAGGCGGTGATACAAAGCTAAACGTTATCAGGCGAGTAGGCAAGTAGTAACCTACTTGCCTGATAACTCCGCAACATCTGTTGGATCACATTGCTCAGAAGAAACAGGATGCCTTTCCAATTCACTATTTCTGGACTTTTCTGTTCAATTTCTGTTTTTAATTTATCTAATTAGGAATAGTACCTCTCTTAATTGGTAGATTTTTTTTGTTTTGTTGAATCTCATGATACGATTCCTTTCCAATCCCACCATAGAACCTGACCTTCGATTGAAGACATACTTTTGATGTGGTAAAAGGCTATCCATTCCACTTTCCAAATCTTTTTCGCCCAGCGTTATTATAAATGATCCATTTTTCATCTCCCGTCACTCCTTGCTTCAAAAATTGTGTCTCCTCTTTGCGTTTATAGAGCGAGTCGCAAATGGAAATGCGATCCATCAGATATTTCTCCGTTACATCGAGGGGAACCCATATATCAAAACGGTTTATGTAGTCAAGCTTTACAAAATAGTTCTGGAGGGTGAATTTTGATATTTTTAAAATTATTCTTGACCAGTGTTTCGATCTGGTCCTGATCTATGGTTTGAAAACTTCCATATCGCACCCTTGATCTTTAAGACTGAAATCACCAAATTTGAATCTAGCAAACCACCTTCCGCACAGTTTTTCTTTTTTCTCATCTACAGTACCCTAGCCCTTAACAGTTCAACCTTTTTTTCAATCGTGTTTTATTTTTGCGTTTCCTGTAAAAGGAAAGTATTCAGTGGTTAAAATTTCCTTTTTCTTTTGCTTAGGTATTTAACACTTTATACACCCATTATGATTTACTGCAGTTTTTTTCATGGAATATTTTTTAAACACTACATTGAAAATTAAGTGATATATATCCAAAAAAAATTCAACTTTGAGAAATTTAATCCGTTAGAGCTAATTAATTTATTAAAGATATCCAACCGTAAAATTAGTTAACTACACTCTTCACTTAAAATAAACAGTCAAATTGTTTTTTAAGGTTTTCATTAGCATACAAAAAATAAGGCACTTACCTTCTGACATTAACTACTTTTTCGGAATAAAAATGACAATCTTCGCAATCCGATCAAAATGTCAGCTGAAAACGCAATGTTTGTTATAAAACTATTCGCCTTCCTAAATAAAATACTCATCATAGAAGCCGTACTGCCATATATCTTGGAAAAGTGGATTTAAAAGAATATTCCAGCTAAGTATTGTCAGAGTATTTGTAAAAATGGTTATTCTATGCAATTTTAAAGTGAGTGGTACGCATAAATACCACCGGTAGATAAAGGGTTAAAGCAGATAAAACTGACAACAATAAACGTATAACAACTAAGAATTTTTTTTAAATATGCCTGAAGTATTGTCTTTTATACAATATGTACGCTAGTCAATTGTTTTCAATCATTCTGATATATTCAGATCTAACCTTACGCTACCAACCAAAAATCGTCACGAACTTTCTCGGAATCCAATAAAAAAATTTACACTTATTACACTACAATTTACAATAGTATAATAATTAAAAACATACCATAACCCGTCAAGAGACCGGTTTTGCTACGGTAGCAATATATATGTATTAAGTGTTGATGTGTTTAGTGTTAATTATACTTTAATTGAATATCATTCATTAAGCTATAATAACTTTTGGCGGAATATTGCATTTCAGTTCTTAATGATATAATATCATTATTATAACTTTTTTCTGTATCTTAGATATCCGTAATGGGAGTCTAACTCAAACAATTCTTACTTTTTTTTCTGTATTAAAAGTTAATAAGTGATTTGTCTCATAATAAAACATTTTAAAATATTCAAGAAAAATAAAATTCTCCATATAATATTATATATATATAATATATATATATATATATATATATATATATATTATAAGGAGAATTTTATGGAGTTTTTAAACTGAAATACCGTAATTATTTGGTATAACTTATATAAGAATTTACAGAAACATTTGTGAATGTATTTTTGTACGGTTAGTTATAGATTAAATACTGCTTTATTTCACTTTTGAAATAAACAGAGCTTAAGTTTATTCGTAGTTTACCTAAATTACAATATTTATTATTTGTAACGATGATTAATTCATAATTTATAAAGTAATAACTTATAATAGCGAATGCAGTAGTACTTTAATATTTAATAAAACAAGTTAAGATTGAAAAAAAAAACTTTTATTCTCTTAACATTTGGTTTTGTTTTTAGATTTTTAGCGACAATCACTCCAATCAAATTGCTATAGACAAAAATGTTTCCGTAGTAACATGAAATTGATTCTTGGTGTTTCTAACGAACTACTTTACAACAGGGAGGATGCTTAGTTAAATCAAGGGAGCTTTAAAGTTACCACATCGGCATAGTTTGTGGATATTTAGAGAGTGGAGCGATGGTTCGTTCGTCTTCGTCTCTTGAACCTGGTTCAAAACTAGCTTTCTTTTAAATAAAACTGATGATTGGTAATTACCATTGTAGAACTAGTACATTCCCCTAGAGATGGTATCACTTTTTAGAATGGCACAATATAAGGTGGATATTAATTGCTACAATTTAATCCTAACGTCCATTTTCCTCACTAGAGCGAGGCACCTGAGCTCTTAAGATGCGCAGTTGTACTAGGAATATTAAATTTGAATAAAGCACCCAGCCAAACATGCACTTTATTGATCTTTAACTTACCACGTTATCATAGGATATGGATGCTGTTGATTTTTTGCATTATGAAAATCAGCCGACTTAGACCTGGGTCGAACCCAAATATTTGGCAGTTTCAAACCAACTACGACCCCTAGCCGGCTTATACAAAATTAACGTATTCATGTGTCTCCAGAGGGCGTGATTTTAATAGCCAATCATTCAATCTGACCAAAATATTCATTTTGTAAAAGTGTTTGTTGATGTTACACGTAAAAAAAAATTCCTAGGAAGTTTTACATTTGATTAACTCTTACTTGGATTTTTGCTATTTGCTTACTTGCATATTCCTTAAGCTTTTAAATAAATAAAAACAACACTGTGCTACAAAATATATTTAGAATTTATAGAAAATATTAATCGTGTATCTCTAATTTCTATACCATATTGCAGGTTTTAAGAATATATATTATGCATACACATAAATCTACTAAAATTATTCAAACAAGCATAAAATGTCTACCTTTTATGAATAGAAATTAACATAAAAAAATGTAACGACTTGACTTAAAATTTACATAGAATGACACTTATGCTGACACATTTTAATTCAATAATATCAAAGAATTTAAACATACGAAAGAAATCTGATAAAAAACATGAATCCCAACAGGATTAATTTGTATAACAGTATTTCTTGAAATATTTGAATCACAAATTCAGAATTCTCATAATGAAATCGGTTTTATCCATTTGAATTAAGGAAACAGCTCTAAATATTATAAAACTTTAAATTTTAAGTTAAATTTTTTAATTAATTGGAATTGATCTATTTAAATACTTGATGAGAGTAAAAATAAGGAACATTTCACATTGTTAGTGAATATAATAAAATGAAGAAAAACACCAAAAATTATATACATGATTACTTTTTGAGGATAAATCTGTCTCAGATTTTAACTATCCACAAAGTTTCAAAAGTGAAAACATTTTTAAAATATATATTCTGGTATGTATATATTTTTACCATTTTATCTTAGTTTGTAGAGCGAGATATTCAACTTCGAAATTCAAAGTCGTGCAATATAATCATACAGAGTTATATTTTTGAAGGATAGATATCACGATTTTTCAAATAATCTTTTTGTGTTATACAAATAAATCAATTTAACATTGAAAAATCATATTTTTATACTTGATTCTTATTTTATTTTTCTTTCTTTATTTATTTATTTTGAATCATCATCGACATTTCATCAATTAGTTTCATCAAATTATCTAAAATATTGTATCTTTTACGATAAATCATACCAATTAATTAGTTCTTTTAACAATTTCAAGTCCACATTTTATACAAAAGTCACAAGTATATTTAAAATCTAACAAATTGTTAGCGCTTTTTTTTTTGTGGCTTTTTTCTTAAAAACGCAAAACATGTACTAATATAGTACATTATTTGTAAATCGAATGACAATTCTAAGACATTTTTCGATTCAGTAAAGATTATTTAAAATAATGTATTTGTTTTCTTAAAAATCTAATCTTATATTAATTTTAAAAAATTGTTTTTATCTTATATGCTAACTCGAAATACACATCCCACATAAATCTTGAAATGGAGGCCCTAAAAATAAATATAAATCTTTAGTACAAAAATAAAAGTTTTTAGTTATATATATATATAAACCTTTATTCAAAAACAGTTTTTTCTCAATTATAAGTGCTTAAAAATTCCTTAACGATTACTTAATTAAATTTAATTATAACTACGAAACCAATTTAAACATTTAACTCCCATTCAGATTTCCTTTCTCCAACACCTTTTGTTCTCGATCCAACCCAACCAATTTTAAATTACAGAGCCTTCCTCCTATCTTTTATCTAGCTAAATTAAAATTGACAGATACATTTTGTTTTCTTATATAATTATCAATAATTTATTCGCAACGGAAATCCAAGACCAAGTCCCCAAACCCGCTTTAATGGTCGGAAGCTCGCGATATCAAATAGGTCCAATCGTCCCTCCAGTAAAAGTAATTGCTACCGGATATTTTCCACGCGCGAAGTTCTAATTATTGTTTAGCTTGCATTTCGAACCTTCCGCTCAGCAGGAAAGCCAGAGGGAAAGTGCATTAAGTTAATTGGGACAGTAGCTGAAGACGATTCCTGCGAGTGCAAAATGCCGACATGTTAGGCTCTTAACTGCTTTCAAGGGACCGAGGCCATATTTTACATAGGAATTGTTTTCGGTGGTCATGGAAAAGCTTGTCCTGAGGCTGCTAACTTTTCATTATGAAAGTCGGAATTATCTTAACTGGAGTTCCGCTTGAAAATGCTTAACAGCCCTTAGGGTAATGGAAGAATAGGGGAGTGCAATCATTATTTTAGCTGCTATTTTCGCGTGTCAAGATTAGAAAATTTTGATTGATTAGGTAAAGTAAAACAAAGCCTCTTTGTGTGAAGACTGTTATGTTTTATTTATTCTGTGTTGATTAATGTTTATTGCATTAAAGCAGAGGTAAGATAAAGCATGGGAGATTGTTTTATGTTCACATACAGCACAATTTGTTCCTCGTTATCGCTTAGCGGTTTTATTTTGTTTGACAAGAGTACACTTGTATAATTGCTGAATATTTACTGTGTGGTTATTTAAATAAGAAAGAGGCAACAAAATGAAACTTTTTATTAAAAAAGTAAAATATTCTGGAAACGTTTTAAAAGCATAATTTATACGCTCATTATCTAGCTTAATTTATTCATAGCCTACTTTACTACATAGCATTAGGAAACTTTCTGTTTCAGTTATTTTTGCAAAGGAATGTTTAAATGGTTTTCTTAAATCGAAAAAAAAGGAGGGAATTCATATTTTATATATATATAAATATTCTTAGAACTTTTTTCATTTAAAGTATCATGGTTGTCCATTTTTAAATTTGTTTGAAAACCATTGCTTTTGACATTATACCGTAATAGCCCATTAATAACAGCTCAATATATAGTTAAGAATTCAATTTTTGACACAATTCTTTAAATTCATCACTAAATTTTAAATATATATTGTAATTATATCAACAAGAGACTATATCATAATAACCAATGGTGAACAGCTATTTAAATTTTGTTAATGTTACAAAAAAATCGATAAATATCATTTTACTTTCAATTTAAAGAGGTTAAGGAAAAATTATCAGAAGACATGAAGTTTCAAAATTTAGAATTATAGCATACCTGATTTTCTTATACTTTATAAATATTTGCATCGTTTGATTTAAGAATTTGAAATGGACCTGACACGCATGTGATTTGCTAATAATTTATGTATGACTTGCGTTTACGTGTTACTTTGGTACGATAGTGTACTTAAACATAAAGTACGACACAGGGGAGACCGGGGCAAGATGACGACGTTAACAGATTTTTGTTGTTGATTAATTTAATTTTAAGGGTAATAAAATCAGTTTTGCATGAACTGTTAGAGTAGTCCTTTGTAGTATTAAAATATATTACCATTTAATTTTTCTAATAAAAGAAGTAAAGGATAATTTTATTTTTTCACAACCTTAATAAATCGTCATCTTGCCCCAGTACTGGGGCAAGATGGAGACTCTGAAAAAGGTTGAACATATTTTATCTTTTGAATGTAAGAAGAAATTTAAAGGTTTAAGAAATGGTAACTGTGTTTTTACATCTTACAAAGTATCAAACTAAGCGCAATGCATTGTAATGTAATGTTGAAGTGTTTAGTTGTGTTCCAAACAACAGTCAGAAATAAAAATTCCATTTTTATAATTGGAACATTCCTCATGCCAACACTCTTGGCATTTACAGCACTGGATCTATTCTTCTGTTGGAGGGTTCCTCTTCATAAGTAGGGTATCTTATAACACCGTCCTTTGAAGTTGATACAACTGGAATGTTTGCCCTGGATTTTATAGATTTACGCCTACATGAATTTAGTTTGAGTTTTTTTACTCCGTTTTTAGCTTCACGAGCTTTTTTCTGTCTTTTTTAAAACTTTCTGTTCTTCCTTCTGTTTTTCCCTTTGTTCTAACATTTCTTTGAAAGGTGTGCTTGTAAGAATGCTAGAGCTCATTTTTTTCTTTTTTTTTTCTCACACTATGTTGTTTTAGGCAATGTTTTGAAATAAAAACACTAACAGGCTTCTTTGGGGCTCGGAATCATCATTTGCCTTAAGTTCTGGTTTTTCTAGAAGGTTTATATGTTGGGTTTCTTTTACCAGGATCTGAAGATTAGCACTATTATTCTCCGTTTCCTCGCCAACAGCAGCATGGTTAGTAGTTTTTATCGCAGCATAGTCATGTTTGCTGAACACAAGAGGATTATGGGGCTCGATCCCATATTCTTTAAAACCTTTCAACGGTATTTCCAACTGTAGCTGATTTGAAGTAAGTGATGCTCAAAACCTCACCAATATTTTTGTCTGTGATAGTTTGTTCTGGATGAGTGACCATAAAGTTGCCATATGCTTGGCTATAGTGATTTTTAACTGGTCGAAAAATGACACAACAAGGGGTTGGAGACGATGTGATGTGTGCGATTGCAGCCCAACCATGATGATGTTTTTCGCTCAGCACAATATAAGATAGCCTGCAAAGTTATATGAGTTTTGTGATTGTCAAAAATCAACAGATTAGGAGATTTCTTGCTTGATTCCAAATGAAGATAAAAGTGCTTCAAAAAAAGAGAAAAAATGGCCCACATTGTTCCAGCCCTTATCACTACAGTTGCTAACAGTTCCTGGTGGGGCTCTTTTTCTACAAGTTCAGGAAGCATTCGTTTTCTCGCAAAAAAATAAGAAAAGGTGGCAGGTAAAATCCAGTAGCTCTAAAGCAACAAATTATTGTTACATTCTTTCCTCTTTAGGGGGGGGGGGGCTTAGCGGATGGCAAAAATGTCTTACTCTGGTCACCCCCTTTCGAATGAAACCTTTCCCGATCCAATGCACCCCTCAGCCCCAGAAGAGATGGAAACGCAAGGTCGCGCAGACATACACATAGACAAACAAGTGCTCACAGGATTTAAGACTGGACAATAGTTAGTTTAATAAATTCCGAAACACGAGCTCGTCATCTTGCCCCGTGTTTCGGATAGTCATCTTGCCCCAGACTGTCTCTTTAAAAATATTCGTTCTCTTTACCATGAAGGAAAGCAATTAATTGACATTTATTCATGGCAATATGTAGTATTTAAACCAAGTTACTCATAGATATTAAAGAGAAACGTTTTATCTTACCTGTATCTGTAGCAGAGCTTATTTACACATGCATAAAAATTATATCGTGGCAGCAAAAAACAAGCAAAGCCTCACAACTGAGACAAAACGGGCGATTTCAGCGTGTCTATACTATTGTTTAACGAAAGGCCAAAAGGAGAGCCAGTAGTGTTCATTTGATGCTGCTACCTAGTGGAATACGGAAAAATATTAAGACATTCGTCATCTTGCCCCGGTCTCCTTTATTTAAATTTTAAAAAAGGAAATTTTTTTTAAATATATATATGTATATATATATATTTGCAACAAAGAAAAGTAGTTGCTTATTTTATGAATTTCAAATTAATTTACATAAAACTTGCAAAGTTTTGTGAGTTAACAAACTGAAACACCAGTACATTGTGCTGCTCTTAAATTCTTTCAGGTCATTAATTTTACATAATTCAAAATGTATGTTGATATTTCTGTAGAGATTATGAAAAAAAGTTTAAACAGAACTATCAAAAACATCATAAAAACCTGCTAAATTTTGATACAATTTCCTTAAATACGCACTAAGAGAGAAAAATTGTTAACGTCGCACTATAAAGCAATACGAGGACTATTACCGACCTGGATCAAATAACAAGGCCAACGCTTGAACTTGCACCCCTTTTCCAAGGTACCACACCACGTATATCGGAAGGTTTCGAGTACATCAACCCCTCTGCATGGTACGTGTTCAGTGACACCAGGACTGGAACGCATGACACTCTCGCTGAATGAGTTCATTGCCGTATAGCTACTAAGTTACCGTGCGATGAACAATGTACCAATAAAAAAAGGAAATAAAAATGAATTTATAGTGAAAATCGTTTAATATGAAAAAGACGTGACTTAAATATTTTTCATGTTAAAAGAATTTCGTGTTAAAGGATATTATAAAATACATAAATAAACATATATTCAGCAAAATTAAGTTTATTAGAGTACATTTTATTTACATATATAGGTGTATATGCATGTGCAATAAATAAATTCAATGAAGCAAATCATCCACAAGAACTTGAAGAAATTTAATGTAAAATTTTCAAGTTCTTCTGTTTTTGATCACCAATCTTAAGTAGTCCATCTTCGTTCTAAATTAAGTAGCAGTTTGCTTTCCCCATAATCTCTTTTCCACTGTGCTCGTAAAAAAATTCTAAAATAAGAAGGGGGGAAAAAACGCGAACCAAACTCACTGATTTTTACTCCCATTGCGATGTACTCGTCAACGAATTCCAAAGCCTACTGATGTGAGATTAAATGTTTTTGTGTGTCATTTATAGCAGTGGCAAAGTAGATTATATAAGCAAAATGACTTGTCACAAACTGATCCAAGGTTATTTTAAAGTCAAGTTAGTCTCCTTTCTATGAAATATGCGAAACCACCTCTCTTTCATTTTACAGAACTCTTAAATCTCACCTATATAACTGGTGTTTCCGAATATTGTTCATTCCCAGAAGGAAAATTTCTTTTCATGCTAAGCGATTTTCGTTTCATGTGAAGAAAAAAAGCATGAAAATGAGTATTATTTTATCGGGACCGTTGTATTATTTCGTGTAAACCGATATTTCGTTTTAAGCGTTTACACATTAAACGTATTTCCCTGTATATGGATCACTTTTAGTACAGTGCATCTATTTTGTATTTTGTAAAGTTCATCAAAACTATGCAAATAAACCTACTCTTACACTTTGGTTAATTGAAAATCTGTTTAAAATTAAATCCAATGACTAATTTAACTTAATTTTTTTTTGCGTCGAAAATATTCTCCTGAAAAAAAAGTTATTAAAATCCACGGAATTTTAAAGTGTTCTTTAATTTGAAGAAACAAATAAAAATCATAGGTATAAGAAAATGATAACCAAAATAAAATATGTCGAGGATAATATGCAAATTATGCATTAAGAGAGTACCTAAAATTTATACTTTTATTGATTTTCTTATTTTGAGGGACATATTTTTCAGAAGAAAAATAGTAATTAAAAGATACAAAAGAACAAGTAATTATGCTTCGATCGATAATGTTTTTATTAACACTGACATCCTTTAAAAACTTATCCGAACTGATTTTTGCAAATTTGCATTACGATGATTAAAACTGCCTCTTTTCAGCAGTCTAATAAATAGATATTTTTGTAAATACTGTCCTGGATTATGTACCATGGGTGAAGTAACAAAGTTATGGGTGATAAGCTTCGAATTCTCTAATTTGTTAATGAGCACAGTATGCTTGATAAGCGAAGTGAAAGGCTGTTAATTTGAACATTTTTAAGTTAAGAAAAAAGGACGAAAAAAGGGACATCAATCAAATACTGAGACAAGGTGTTAATTGGCAGAACACACTAAATTTGCTCAGCCTGATTAATTAAGGCTCTTAAAAAACAGAAATAAAGAGAAAATCGATTATTTCGAAGAGATAATTTAAGACTTTTTTCGCCCCCTTTTTTTTTTTCCTTCCAAAAGCGAGTGCTTGAAGTATTAAAAACGGATTGTAATATTTTAATTCATTAATGTATTAGAAGATAAAGAAGTAGATTTTTTAAAGAAAGAAGTTATGTTTTAATTCCTACTTTTTCCAACATTTTATAATTCCCATTGAAGCACATTCAGATTAAACTTTTTATATGAGTACATGTAGAAATAGCTTTAAAAAATTTTGGTATAAACTTTTGTTCGCAATTAATTGGGAGAGAATTTACTTTTTTTGTAAATATATCCAATTCTGTAAGAAGTTTGAAAATTCAAGAATATTTAGTAATTTATTACAAATTTACGCATATTAATTCTGTTAATAATTAATGTTTCACACAAACACTCACTCGTTTAAAAAAGAAACAGATAACGTAAAATCCGGCGTATAACGCGCACTTTTAACACAAAAAAATAAGATCGAAATTTAATGTTGAGCGTTATATGCCGAGTATAAAAAAGATAGCTTTAAAAATTAAAAAAAAAGAGATGATCATTAAAGAAATTAGATTTCTACATAGACCGTAATACTGTTTATTTAACAGAAATTATATTCCTTATGGACTTAAAGAGGTGTAGTTCTAGAGGTATATTATTTTTTTTCTAAAGATTGGAATAATACCTCGATTTCATTATTTCAAAACATAAAAAGCAATATCCCGTTCATTTCAAGTTTCTTCATCAAAAAGGGGGTGCGTATTATACGGCGAATATACCTAAAAACTCAAAAATTGAAACGTGAAAGTATAGATGCGTGCTATACACAGGAATTTACGGTATATGTTTTTTAAATCCATTTTAATATCCGATAATCCATTTTTTTCGTTACATGAGTAGTAGCAAATGCTTAAATGAAGCATTGTTTCTTGGCCCCTTCCCTTAATAGTTGGCATGATATAGTCAATGCCTTTTAAATCCATTTTCATATTCTTTAATTTTTCACTTCCTAATTAGTTTCCGATTATCCTTTATTTTATTAAAAAGTTCACATAAAATATTCTTCCTAAGATTCTTTCTTTATTTAGCATTCAAAATGATCTGATGCTTTTTATATTTTCCCCATTATCTTATTAATTTCATTTCTTGTTTATTTACTGATTGCTTACCCTTTTCGCTTGATACTATAAATATTTTCATCAAAAGTGCCTTTTTGACTTGTCTTACAATAGTTAAATATTTAATATCAGTTTTCTTTTAGAAAAAATTGCCAAAAATGTTCTTGCCAATATGTACCAATTTGTATATGAACAGTTTGAAATGAATGACATTAAAACCCACAAAAATTATATTCATTTTTACTCAGACACTATCGCATGTCACGATATAAGCAAAAACAGCAATAACTTCATTTATGAATCGCATTCCTAAAATTAAGAACTATTTTAATTTTGTCAAAAATAATTCACATTTATATTGTTTATAGAGATTTTTTTTATTTAATTCTTTGGATAAATTATTGTTTGTTGTACATAAAAATAATTTCAAATGTAATAAATGTTCGGTTTTTTGCAATTAAAACATAAAGTAAATAACATTATATATATATATATATATATAATCAAAATTTCTCTACAAGAGAGAGAGATGAATTAACATGATTAATACTTAAAAGAATAGCAATTGCTAGATAACAAGACAACAGAATATAGAAGGAGATATGAAAATTTGAAATAACAGAGTAAAATATAAAAGAATGTATGCATCAGTATTATAAACATTGCTGATTAAGGACAGCTTGTATACATAAAATTTTCCTTAAAAAAAATTTTTTTTGTATAAAAGTGGGGTTGAACATGTTTTTTGGCCAGCCAACCTTCCCCTTTTTCTGTTAATAATACCGAGCAAACACCAATTGGAAATAATGGATAGGAAATCTAAATCCATTATAAGGAAAAGGAAACTTACCTTAAAATTGCATACTGAAATGGAGAGCCCGCGCTAAATCTGAGTACAATAAAAAAGTTATTTCCAGATACTGGACCCAAATACAATTTCAAAACAAAGCAAAGGCTGAAAAATAGCACTTAGCAAAAGTATGAAAAGAATAGAAATAATAAAATAAGAATTGTAAACATACTACCATTATCTTAGAGACTCTTAATATGATTTAAAATTTATAATGAATTTTAAAAAAGTAATTTTATCTAAAACTAGAAACTGGGGGTATCAAAAACTATCTAGGAAGAACAATAAATCTATAATAGAAACATTTTAAAACTATGGAAAGTTAATCCTTACTATTTAGAATTTCTTTATTTAAATATCTATTAATAAAATTAATTGGGTAGTTTTGAATTAAACAGTATTTAGTAAAATGTTTATAATTTTTTATTTTTTCTGATTTATTAGAAACTAGAAATTTATTGCGTAGTTTGTAATTAAGAACAATATTTCTGAATATAGATACATGCACATTACTCTCCCAAATATATATATATATATATATATATATATATATATATATATATATATATATATATTTATATATGTATATATATATTTATATATATATATATTTATATATTATATATATATATATATATATATATATATGTATATACACTTATGTATAATTTTGTCTTTAAAAATATTTAGTATGTACTAAATTTTACAGGATTCCTTTTGATGTGTTTTTGATCTCATGTTTCTTAATTACTATGAAAATATATAATCAGTGTTTTCCCAACTTATACCTCTCTGTAACTAAGTATACATAATAACGGTGACATTAAATGACCAAAATTTTTAGATAGCCATGCTTTGATATTTATGTGTTTGAATATTCTAAAAAATGATCATTTTACCAAAAAAAATTAAATATTTAGAATTTTATACTTCATTCAAAAAGTTTTAGAACCTAAATTTTATCTGAAAGCACAAAATTATGCATTTAATTTTTGAAACGAATCTCAAAATGGATTATTTTACATCAATTTTATTCAATGTTTAAATATGTTTCATTAAAACATGAATCGAATATTTGAAAAATAAGTTAAAATATATTACTAATTTGTATCCAATAGTTTTAATTTATTTCACAAAAATGATATAATTTTTCTATTAAGAGTAGTCGGTACAACCTATCCCGACAATGTTAAAGTGAGCATTTTTATGTACTAGAAACTCAGAAACTATTAAATGTACAAACTTAAAATTTTGTCTGTATATTAATTGGACTTTTTTATTTAAACTGAAGTTAGCTTTTTCAAATATATTGTTTAGTTTTTTCAAAAACTTTCATCGTAAAGTATCACTATGAATATTTTGAAAAATGTCATTTTTTTTCACGATAACTGACTTTTACAA
Organism: Trichonephila clavata; assembly: GCA_019973975.1. Taxonomy (NCBI): domain Eukaryota; kingdom Metazoa; phylum Arthropoda; class Arachnida; order Araneae; family Nephilidae; genus Trichonephila; species Trichonephila clavata. The sequence continues at coordinate 384,706 of BMAO01004416.1, forward strand.
AAATATTATGGGTATATTAATAAAAGCTCACTTTAGTATATATATTAACATATCAGTAATATTCAGTGAAGATTGCAAGTGCTTCTGTTGAATAGGTTCTGAGAAAATGGTATACGCATTTTTAAAAACACCGTTTTGAGATAATTGCATTTTTATTATAAAAATGTCACTTCATCAAAAAAATTATGCATTACAATCTGTATTTGCACTATTTTTTTTTAAATATTAGCTTATTCTCTATTACTTTTAAGACTTTTTACTTATTTCTTTTACTTAGATTTCTCAGAAAATACATATATAGCATTTTCCACTTTTAATCTATCCAGATATTTTATAGCATTTGCATCATTTTTCTCAAATCATTCATCAATTTTTGAAGAATTTTCTGTTCTGATACATTATTGTCATCCAAGATTATTATAAATCATCATAAATACCATGTAAAAATGTGTCAATACATGAAAATATGACTTTTGTAATACATCATTATACGACATTTTGAAAAGTTTTATTAGAATAAATTCGCATGTAAACACAATTTCTTAAAGTATCAGAATTAAAAGGATTCTTAAAATTTTACATAAATGGTATCCAAAACAACAACAAGAAAACTGATTTTATGTTTTTAAACATGAAATTTGTGTATTTTTTGGTATGTAACAAGTTTTGTGCAACGAAAAAGGGCATTGCATTTTGGGATATATTTATGTACCTTTTACTAAGAAACTATTGAAAACAAAGCTTAAAAATTTGTGTGTGCATTAAATTAACATTTATCTTTATACAGAAGTGAATTTTTTTTTTAATTTATCAGCCTGTTTAAAAATGTAATTTTTGCACAGTAGAATAATGAATTTTAAAAAATTTTCCTTTTCTATATTACGACATCTGCTTTTTAGCTAAATGTCTGAGGAATATCTCAAAAATTTCACTTCAGTATACACAATATATATGAAATATAAAATAAAAAATTCCAGTTCATGCATACAATAAATTTATAGAAAAAGAAGACACAAATTAAAAAATATAATCTTTATAAGATAGTAATACATGAATATATGAAATTTCGAAATGTTTCATTAGTGCTTTGTATATTAACACGTAAACACGTTTTCTTAAAGTATCAGAATTAAAAAGTTTCTTTAAATATTACATAAATAATATCCAAAACAACAAGAAAACTGTTTTTATGTTTTTAAACATGAAATTTATGTAATGTTATGTGTGAGTGAGTGATTTTGGGTTTTATTGGCGCAAGAGCCGATTTCGGCTATACTGCGCCAAACATTTGTTTTAATATCTGTGGTCTAGACGGGAAGAGAAAGAAAGAATGAATCGAATGACAAGAAAGAGGGTCGAAAATAGAGAAGGATCACTAGGGTACCCCGGGTTCGTGAAGCCCGTGTTTACCAAAGACAGTAAACCCAGTGGGAAAAGGAAAAGATTACTAGGGCACCTCGGGACTGTGACACCCGTACTCACCTAAAGAAGGTGAGCCCAATGAGGGGGTAATTTTATGTGTATAACAAGCTTTAAATTCAACGTCAAAAATCATCCCGTATCATCACATATATATGTGTACTTTTTCTCAGAAACTGTTAAATGTTAAAACTTCTGATTTAGTCTGAATATTAATTAGACTTTAATATTTATGCTGAAGTGAGATATTTCAAATATATTGTTAAGTTTTTCAAAACCATGCAACATAAAAAAATTACTATGAATTTTTTGAAAATTTTCATTTTTTTTTCTACGATAAATGCTGTATGTTAAAATATTTTGGGAAAATTTATAAAGGCTCACTTCAGTGTACATGGTTATGTTCAGTGTACATATGAGTTATGTTTTACTGAAATTTTATGAGCATCCTTTCATTATTTTCTGAGAAAAAAGAACATATTTTTTTATAAACAAACTTTTTGAAAAATGCATTTTTAACATGAAACGTCACTTCATCACAAAAATTATGACTTCCAACATGTATTTGCCACATTTTATTCAACATTAGCATCAAGTCAATATATTTTAAGTAAAAAAAGCATCAATTTTTTTTCAAATTCTCAGAAAATACATACATAACATTTTTCAGTTTTTGTTTAACGAGATATTTTGTTAAATTTACATCTATTATCACAAAATCTCTATAAATTTTAGAAGAATTTGTAGCATTTATGTATTACAAATATCAAAGTAGAGCAAATATCATCATAAATATAGTGGGAAAAATTTATCTATATGGTTTTGGTGTGCATTTGAAAAAACATGATTTTACGTCATTTCGAAAGTTTTCATATGTGTTTTGTGTGTTCACATGCAAACATAAGTTTCTAAGACTTTTAAATTTCAAAAGTTTCTCTAAACTGTACACATGATTTCTTAAACAGCAAAAATAAAACTGTTTTTATGTTTTTAAACATGATATTTGGGTATTTTTATGTATTTAACCAGCTTCTTGCAATGACAAATGGTATTACACATCTGAATTTTTGTATGTACAATTCATTCAGAAACTTTTGAATATTTAAGTTTAAAAACTTGTCTGTACAGTAAAGTAACATTTATATTTATACTGAAGTGATATTTTTTTTAAAAAATTAGTTTTTTTAAAAACAGACTTTTATTTATCATCACTGAATTTATTCAAAGTTGTTTGTTTTTTGAAACATGTGCTCTTAGCTGAATGTTTTTTTTTGTTGTAATATTTTCAAAATATCACTTCAGTATCCACAATAATGCATAAAGAATATATAATGTAAATTTGCAGCTTTTTTTTCACATACAGTAAATTTAGAAAAATTTTATTTTTTTAAAAAGTAATTTTAAAATTATAAACTATGAAAATAGTAGTTTTGAAAAAAAATCATACCTTGTGAAAGTAAATTTTTAAATACTAAGAAATAATACTTTAAAACACTTGGAAACATGTTCTAACTCGAAATTCCGCCACCAAACTAATACAGTTAATCGAACAGTCAACTGTTATCTAATGTTAATTGCGTTTGAATAAACAAAAAGAAGGCTTTGCAATTGTCTCAGGATATTTAAAAGGCAAATATCTGTCAAAAGGGGGCGTGGCCCACCAGATGATGATTTTTTAAAAGTCATTTTGACATAGTTCTAATTGAAAATATGGCATAAATGTTATATCCCTAGAAAGGTAATGAAATACAGATTTCAGAAATATCAAAAACTCAAAATCGATCATTTCATGATTTTTACCCTACTGACTGGCCTTAATAAATTGTGTAAATTTTAAATTTATTCAAATAGTATTATTTATTTGTAGAAGGAATTATTTTAAAAATATCAAAATTATTTTAAAAGTTCACTCATTAAAACAAAATGAAGTAATTAAATTAAAATGCCAAATACAAATATGAAGAAACTATTAAAGTAAAATTTTAGAGGGATTTTTTTTTTTTGCCTTATTATGAAAAATAATTATCAAAAATTAAGTATGTCATTCTTTAGTTACCGTTTTTAATTAGAAGAGTAATTTTAAATCAACCACCGTCCATTTGTGAATTTATCTAACAATGTATAGGAAATATTCATCAAAATCAATTAATGCCTATGTTTTTTTATCAATTTGGTAACTTAGTTACCGGAATTCTTTATCAAGAATTTTTTTCTGAACAATTTCACTGAAGGAAAAAAAGGATTTTTTTTAATTAATTTCTTAAGAAATAGAAAGCCTAACAAATCTTAATATACACAGTTAAATATCTAGTAAAATGTATCTCACATAAGATAAATAGAAACACTAAAAATATATCAGTTCAACAACCAATAGATCTAAAACGTTTTACGACTTCCTGGTTTTTTATTTGTTTTACACAACTGAAATGTAAACTGAACTGATAGCTAAATAAATATTAATTTTAGGTATGCGACTCAGTTCGGAACTATTATTCTGAAAAAGTGTATAAATTTAAAGTTCTTTTGATATTTACTGCCACTGGAGTTAAAAAATACACATAAACTCTTTCAACAATATAATTAAAATAAGAAACATATTTAAATGCAATTTTTTTGAAGAAAATGAAGATAGAATTACATATTTTGCAAACACTCTCATTTTATGAAAAATACTTCTTTAATAATAATAGTTTGCCATGTATATAGCCAAGACTTCTATAGACAACATGAACTATGATTTTTGAAAGATATAATTTAGAGATTGATTTATTCATATATTTTAATTCGTTAGAGTATGAATAGTTTCAGTTTAATTTATAGTAACTCTGAAAATAATGTGATTTTTTTCAAAACTTCTAGTTCAGGTTTTAAACTGAAATTTTTCTTATGTATAGGCAAACTATTGTTACTAATTTTGTATAAAATAATGTAAATACATTGTATTTGGATGTGCAATGCCTTTATATTACTCTATGCTATATTTATTTCATGATAAAATTGTAATATTCATAAGCAACACCGTCCCTTACGTTATAATGGCGCTTCAATGGGAACGTGGCGAAATATTGGCGATAGAGCCAAGTTGGCATCATTTTTGGCGACCAAATTGGCGACTTTCGTGACCAATTTGGCAAAATTGGCGACCATGTTGGCGAGTTCGGGACCCTCTGGATTCTTCTAGAAATTAGTAGAGAAATCCACTAATTTCACGATCTGAGGCACGAGCGCATCTTTCCAGAATTTTCGGCCTCTGCTATAAATAGAGAGAGAGACTCGCCGCAACGGTCAGTCTGATTTTAACCAGCGAGTAGTGAGCACTGTTTTGATTAGCGATTAGAAGACTTGCCTTAAATTTGATAAGGTCGGCTGTGCTTGTGAATAGTCATTTACATACGTGAATTTTAGACACTGCTTATTGTGTCTGAGTGCTGTTGAAGGTGTGAGATCCTTCTGTTAATTATTCTGCGAATTTTGCTGTTGAATCCTGTATTTTCAAGGATTGATTTGCGCCAATAAATACTCATCGTTCTTAAGGAATTGCCTTGTTATTTACGACTGATTTTGCATAAAATCCTCAAACCCCGATCTACGTAACAATTTTGTGTCAGAAGTGGGGTTTTATGCTAATAACAAGAGCGATGGATGAGCAACTGAAGGCTCTGTTGAAAGGCATTAATGCCTTGAAAAGTGGCCAAGAAGAGACTAGAGAGAGAATGGAGAAAGGCCAACAAGAAATGCAGAAAAGCCAAGAGGAGACTAGAAGAGGCCAACAAGAAATGCAGAAAGGTCTGGAAAATGTGCAAAAGACCCAAGAAGAGACCAGAAATAGTCTGGAAAATGTGCAGAAGTGCCAAGAAGAGACCAGAAAAGGTTAAGAAGAGCTGAGAGATACTCTAGAAAAGAAAATTGATAATGTTGAAGAGAAAATAAACAGTGTGGAAGAGAGAATTGCCATAAAAATGGGAAGAAAAGATTGCAGTAGTTGAAGTGAAGATAGAGAAGAAAGTAGGGGAAGAAATAGGGAGAATTAAAGAGCAAGTTGAGGAAAAATATGAAGAAGTGGCTGGGAATTTTTGCCTCATGTCACAAAGAATGGAAGATCTTGAAAAGAAGCTTGAAGCTTGTGAAAGCAAGAATAATGAATGCAAGTGTGAGCCGGCCTCTCCAGTATCTGTGCCTGCCTTTCCGGTACCTGTGCCTGCCTCTCCGGTACCTGTGTCTGCCTCTCCAATGCCGGTGAAACTGTCAACCTATGACGGAAAAACCAACTGCGAGGTGTATAAGACTCAATTTTCTATTATTTCTGATGCCAACGGATGGACTGAAGGGGTCAAGGTGTGTCATTTGCAGCATCCCTTAGAGGAGAAGCGGCAGAAATACTTCAGACTCTTCCTGACACAGAGCGGCTTAATTTGCATTCCCTCTATAAGGCTCTAGATCTTCGGTTCGGCCAGAAATACCCCAAAGACTACGCTTGCCTGCAATTGAAAACAAGAATTCAGAAAACCGGAGAAAGTTTGCAAGAGTATGCCTTTGAAATAAAAAGGCTCGCAAACTTAGCTTTCTCAGATTTCTCAACAAATGTGCAAGAAATGATTTCCCTCGAGTATTTCGTGGACGGACTGAAAGATGAAGAAATGCAGAGGGCTGTAAGAATAGCAGATATTCAAGATCTAAAATTTGCCCTGAAATTTGAAGCCGCCACTCAAGCCAGTTTCAGGGACAACCATTCCATCCGAGGAGCAAGAGTGCCTGTAGATGCACCCTGTGAATCTCCGTGGATAAAGGAGATTGAGAAATTAAGAGATGAAATTCAAGCATTAATGGCTCAACGTCCAAAACAGAAAAGACGAATCATCACGTGCTGGGAGTGTGGTGAATCAGGGCATCTCAGAAGTAACTGCCCCCGAACAAATAAGGAAGATTGCTACACAAAGTGCTGGGGTTGCGGTGGAGCAGGGCATCTGAGAAGTAGCTCCCCTCGAGTAAATCAGGAAGATCCTCACCTTGCAAGTGTAATCGAGTCGAAGAGAGTGTGTGGAAACCGAAAAGGATCAGCTGGCTGATCCTGAAATTAAACCAGTAATAGGATTCAAAGAGTCATCTGATGAAAAGCCCAGCTGGCAAGACATCGCCTTTTTCCATCCTACAACGAAGCGTTACTGGGCTCTTTGGGACTCTCTGCACCTGAGAAATGGTGTTTTATATCGAAAATGGGAGTCTGACGACGGAAAAGCATTCAGGTGGCAATTAATTCTCCCAAAGACAAGAATATCGACAGTCCTAAGCGAACTCCACGGCAGTCCAACTGGTGGTCATTTTGGTGTTATAAAAACCTTACAAAAAGTCCAAGAGCGCTTCTACTGGAACAATGTGTGGAGTGATATTGAGAAGTGGTGTCGCACATGTGATCCCTGTGCTGCACGTAAAGGTCCAAGAAAACGCACCAGAGGACGACTCTAGCTGTATAATGTGGGAGCGCCTTTCGAACGAATAGCTTTCGACATCTTAGGCCCACTTCCGAGATCATCAGACGGCAACAACAACATCCTGGTTGTCATAGACTACTTCACTGTGGCCTGAAACCTATCCTATATCCGACCAAGAGTTGTTGGACTGTTGCAGAGGTTCTAGTTCAACATTGGATCTCAAGATACGGAGTTCCTCTACAACTGCACTCCGATCAGGGAAGGAACTTCGAATCTGCAGTTTCCAAGAGACTGTGTGAGATACTCGGCATTGAAAAACCCCGGACAACAGCTTTACATCCTCAGTCTGACGGCATGGTAGAGAGGTTCAATCGGACCATCTTGAACAGCCTCTCTCTCCTGGTATCCAGTAATCAACAGGACTGGGACCAGAAACTGTCTCTTTTCCTGCTTGCCTACCGGAGTGCCGTCCACGAGACCACTGGCTATTCCCCATCCCAGATGCTTTTCGGACGTGATCTTCGTTTGCTTGCAGATCTCTTGTTCAGCCGGCCACCAGATGCTCCTTTGGCGCCTGAGGAGTATGTCGAGAAACTCCAGGCACGGATGGAGGAAATGCATCATTTGGCTAGGGAAAGAATTGGCATGGCTTCAGAGAAGATGAAGACCCGATACGACGCAAGAGCAACCGGACACGACTTTCACGAAGGCGACAAAGTGTGGTTATGGAATCCGAAACGTCGCAAAGGACTCTCTCCGAAGTTTCAGACCAACTGCGAAGGTCCTTACACAGTCCTAAAAAGACTGAATGACAATGTGGTTCGGATACAGAAATCACCACACACAAAACCGAAGGTAATACATTATAATAGGCTAGCCCCTTACCTTGGCCAAGGAGAATAAGGTACCTAAGTTCAGACCATGGTCACAAATTATTTTGTAAATAATGTGATTTATTTTACTCTTTTCTAATTTCTTAGTTTTATTTTAGTGTTGTAATTTATGTTTGTATTTTGAGTTTATTTGTTTTTTGCTGTTAAGTATTTGTTATTTTATATTCGATTATTATGTGAATAGATTATGTCTGTAAATAGATGCCTCTTACTCAGGGATTGTACTGCCCGGGACGTGCAGTCTTTGAGGAGGGGGCAATGTTACGAATTTTGTATAAAATAATACAAATAATTTGTATTTGGATGTGCAATGCCTTTATATTACTCTATGCTATATTTATTTCATGATAAAATTGTAATATTCACAAGAAACGCCGTCCCTTACGTTATAATGGCGATTCAATGGGAACTTGGCGAAATATTGGCGATACAGCCAAATTAGCATCATTTTTGTCGACCAAGTTGGCGACTTTGGTGACCAATTTGGCAACATTGGCGACCATGTTGGCGAGTTCGGGACCCTCTGGATTCTTCTAGAAATCAGTAGAGAAATCCACTAATTTCACGATCTGAGGCACGAGCGCATCTTTCCAGAATTTTCGGCCTCTGCTATAAATAGAGAGAGAGACTCGCCGCAACGGTCAGTCTGATTTTAACCAGCGAGTAGGGAGCACTGTTTTGATTAGCGATTAGAAGACTTGCCTTGAATTTGATAACCTCGGCTGTGCTTGTGAATAGTCATTTACATACGTGAATTTTAGACACTGCTTATTGTGCCTGAGTGCTGTTGAAGGTGTGAAATCCTTCTGTTACTTATTCTGCGAATTTTGCTGTTGAATCCTGTATTTTCAAGGATTGATTTACGCCAATAAATACTCATCGCTCTTAAGGAATTGCTTTGTTATTTACGACTGATTTTGCATAAAATCCTCAAACCCCGATCTACGTAACACTATTATTATTGTAGAAATATTTTTCATAAAAAGAATTTGTTTTTAAATTATGTAAATCTTTTTTTGACAAAATATGTATTTAAAAAATGTGTGTACTATTCTTAAGAGAATTTTATATTTCTACATTTTATAATTTAGGTAACAACAAGTATTAAAATATTTCTTCACTTGTACACTTTTCAAAAGAACAGTTCCGAATAACAGTTAAATATAATTTCCAGTTATATTTATAAAATGAAATGAAAATAATAATCCTTATTTATTAGTTCATTATTTATTCAATACTATCTTATCATCAAAATAGCTTTAAAAATGATTTTTCTGTGAATAAAAAACTAATTTTTGATTTCGGCTTGAAACAATTTTAATATATTTTTCTGCGCTTATTTCGTTTAAATCGATGAAAAATCAATTCCAATTCCATTTCAATAAAACGCTCTTAAAAATAAATGCCACCAAAACCAACATCTATGCATTATTAATAAGATTACTCCATCTAAAGAATAAATTCATCCAATTCCCTCTCTCCGAATAATCCTTTTATTTTATCTAATAAAATGCTATTTCATCAATACATAATGAAGTTACCTTTTCCGAATAAAATCATCTGATCGTTAAGTAATGGAAAATGAAATATGCAAAGGAAGTGGCAGGTAACAAGTTATGACAAGAAGTAGAACAAGTGATATGGGCATATCATTTCCTTGCGGAGCTAAAATATTTTCGATTAGAAATAAACCAGGTCCTCCCATGAAGAGTCTGAAATTCCGGAAACCTGGATGTCATCATTGTGTGTGGGAAGGCACACCTGCTTATGACAGGTAGAAACTATTCCCGATTCTCCCTTGTACAAGTAGATGGAAGAAGATGGAAGCTTACAACTACTCAAAATAAATGCTGGTATTGGCGGATTCGTAGAACGGAATTTTGTTTAAGGCCTCCATGAGAGCGTAAATAATTCAAACAGGCTATTCAATTATTTTTCTATGCATAAATGTAGTGAATGCCTGCATCAGCTATTCTTAAGAGACTTGAGCGAATGATAATGATATTAGGTAGGGCATTGTGTATAAGGAAATATACAGACGTGTAACGGATAAAAAGTGACATGTAATCTTTCTTGAATTTGAAGGTGCTTATATATGCACATAATTTAGGTTCATAATGTTTCGTTGGGATGAAAAAATGCGTTGTTATATTTCGATATTTTCAAACTAGAAAAAATTCCTTTTTTGTATTAAAAAAAAAGTATTTCTACTTTTTTTTATGCTTTAATACGTCGAAACTAATGTTTGCCAGTGACTTCATCTTTGAAATATTTTAATTAAATCAAAGTATAAACAAAATTTTATAAATTTAATATGTTTAATTTTAAATCTTGTTCAGTTTAATTTATTATTATATATATTGATGCGCTAGTTTTTCAGTGAAATACATATTTAAAAGTTAGATTAGGTATTATTTTGATATTACGAACTATAAAAATGTGTCAAATTAAGAAACCTTTTGAAAATACCAAAAATACTTAATTATTAATAATTATTTAATAAACATGTTGTATAAACTAGTTTTGAGAAGTAAACTAACAAGTTTATTACAGCTATATATACAAGATGCGTATTTTGCACATCCTTTCATATAATGAGTAATGTGATTAACTTGTTTAATTACATTTCTGTACGATTTATAACATTTTCCTTATGCATATAAATGCAATGGCAAAAAATTAAGTTATGCTTTTTCTTTCAATATATATACATAAATAATAAAAATATAAAATAATCAACTATAAAGATAAAAAATATATACAGTGAGAAATTTGAAAGAATTTAATATTTCTGTTATCTTTTATATATATATTCTACATATAAATTGTCAGAATCTATCCTGAGTATCCAGCAATCTGTGTAAAACTGCTTAAATAAGTTGTCTTAAAGAAACTTAAATAAGTAAAGCAAATAGGTTTAATATGCATTGCACTTAGAAAGTGATAATAACATCTATTTTTTTTTTACTGTTCAGTGAAATCAACAACTTTAGATAATAATAAAGCTTTTATAGAGTTTTAGAGCTCATTACCTATACATATGTATATAATAGGTTGATTCATAATTAATGTGACCAATTTTAAAAGCATATAACTATTTATAATAAATTTTAATCACTTTATTGCCAATTTTATTTTAAAAATGAAACGTTTAAATTACCAACTTAAGTATTTTTCTTAGTGGGAGTAAACTAGGGTTCCAAAATTATGACTTCAAACCCGAAACGAAATTTTACAGTTTTTGAAGGAGGGTTGCTCAATATCTGTTATAAATAAAGGTTTTAAAAATCAGAAACGATATTTTTCTACTGAATTACTATCTAACCTTCGAAAATAAATAAAATTTGATGGTCAATCAAAAACTCCAGGAAAAAAATGTAAGCGAAAGGAAGCCTTTGGAGGAAAAGAAAAAAAAGGGAGCTGAAAAGACTTATCGCTGTATTAAATTCTACACCTGAAATAACTTTATGAAACAGACTTCTGATACTACAATCGACAATTTGTCGTCAGGTAAAGAAAATTGGTTATAAAAATGTGAATAGGCCAGTTTGTCATCAAATGTCTGCAAAAGCGTAGAAAAAGAAGGAAAACGTTCTTGGCCTCTGTATTTAATGTTATTCAAAGGTGCACACAAAACATAGGTAACTTCAGATGAAGTTCTGTCGTTCGCAGCTGGTAAATTGAAGGTACAATGCATTTCGCGCAAAAAGCGTTGCTAAGCGCAGCTGTTTCTCAAAAGGCAAGTTGGCTGCCAGAGGTTTTGGTATGAATGAGGATCTCCTCTCAAAGCTCAACAAAACCATTTTTTGTAGAACCAAAGACTAAAATTAATGCTGATGCTATAAGAATCAATTTTTGAAGCACGTTATCAAAGAAAGTAAACGTCTTTATACCTTCAAGAAAACTTTGCTTTTCACACATCAAGATTATGCGCCAAGTCATACTTTAAAACCAACCATGCAATGGCTGAAGGATAGAAAATTAATTTTCTCCCTCATAAGATAACTACCACCATTTTCTGACTATGTTCCTCAGGATTATTTTTATCGGAATACTTAAAAACACAATTAAATAGACGTAAAGTAAGAATACTTCAAGAGCTTGAAAACGCGATTAAAGAGGAAGTTGGGAAATATCCGCAAGAATGGATGAAAATGCTCTTTTGGCTTGGCCTAAGCGTTTGAGTGAAGTGTACTATGCTAAGGAAAACTACATAGAAAATTTCATGTAAATAACTTAAGGTGGCAGAGTACCCCAAAAATTATCAAACTTTCGATATTTTTATTGACTTATATGATACTTCGAATCATTATAAACATACCTGCAAAATTTAAAAGCTTTTTTTGCATTTTTTATTAAGTTGTGGAACAATTTCTGATGCTGGACAGCAGACTAAATAAAACTGCCACGTCCACTTTCCAGATTATCTGCTAGAAAAGTGCCTGATAGAAAATGAATTAATTATTTTTCTACAGCGTAAATGAGACGAACATATGTAGAATTATACATGTAGTAACGATTCATTTCAAGAAAGAATTGTGCAATTCATGCAAAAATTATAGTTTGAATATTGTTTTTTGAAGAGCAAATGGATTTGGTCAAGATTTAAAAGTTGTGCGTGCTTTTTATGATATTATTATAATTGAAATTACTTCAAAACGGATTACCTCAAAGCACAAATACTAAATCTCATTTTGATAATCAGATAATTAAAAATCTAATTTACAAGAATAGCAAACCTCTCCCATTTTTATATATTTGTTTTTGGTGATATATATATCCTATGTGTTTGAAATTCAACACTTTTATTTTTAAAATATTTTAAGATATTTATTTAAACAAATGCACAGATGCAGTTCTTAGACTTTGATATATTTTACATATAAATTGTTATTTGATTTTGCTTTCATTCGTGTACAATATTTAACATGTGAAGACTTTTAAAATTATGGAAATAAGGAAATAAAGGCATAACCATCCTTAATACATGTTGTGTATTATTTAAATTGTAAAATTAAGCATGTAATTAGCTCTGCGGTCTGTGTATTTATTTTTTTTATAATTATTAAGGCAAAGTTTTATGAAATAGGTGTATTTTATTTGTTTTCTTCTATATATTCATTTTCACAGTTTATTGTTTAATTGTTCTATACTTTTACAATTTCTTATGGTAAGCAGTTTTAAAAATAAGCTAATTAACATTTCATTAAAGTTTCAGGGTATTCGATGAATATTATATCATACTATTCATGGTATAAAAACTTCAAACTGATATTTCTCCTCTCGTTGAATTTTTGATCATATATTAATTATCATTCAAAACCCTAAGGCTTTTTTGATAATTGCAGTAGAAATGTGATTTTTTTTATAAATGCTATAATATGTATATTTTGTTAAATTGTGTATGGAATTACCGCTAAGATATGTAAAAACTTTTTTAAAAATTTCAAAATTAAAGTTTTTGTTTTTTCGAGAATTTTTGTATGTTTATAAAAAAAAATTTATATAAAGTTAATGAATAGTAGCATAAAAAAACCATGCACAGTTTTATAATTTACGTTATAAAGTACTTTGGAAAAAAATATACATATTTAAACAAATTTAGTGATTTTTAAAAAAAATGCTAAAAAAATCTTTAAAAAAATTTAAATTTTGCAGACATTTTGCAACAATTTTGAAATTTTTTATCTGGAATTATTACTTAATAATGAACTTTATTAAATAAAATTAAAACAAAATTTTAAAAATTAAAAGTAAAAAAAAATTTGTAAAGGTGGTACCCAGTTGTTATTCAATAAGAATTTCTTATACTCTGAAGTTAGTCACACTGTATTTGAATCAACCGCTAAATACATAAAATAGTTTGTTTCTTTTATTCATATACGTTTCATAGAAATGTTCAGGGGAAGATATTCATTGAGGCAGAAGCACAATAAATAGAAACACAGTTTTATATTATTCAGCATAATTAACCCCTTAACTGCCACTGGTGCATATATCCGTCTATCTCAACTGGTGCTCTAAGTGTCCGGACGTAAATATACGTCTTTCCAAAGTACGATTTTTTTCTTGGCTCTACTATCATTAAAACAAATCGGAAGGCTTTGAAATGCAATTAAATGGACTTAACAGTGTTTGCGAAAGATTTTCATATTTCGGAAAATGGGAATATTTAGTCTTTTCTTTCCCCCCAAATACACCGCATACGTACGTTTATCGGGAAAACGGTGGCATTAGGGAGTGAATAGCGTCACTTTTAATTGACTGTTAAGGGTTTAATAGAGTGATTTTGCTACAGTACTCTTTTCTGCAATTATTCAATATTGTATCCCTTATCAATAATGTAGAATTCGATATGTCAATAAAATCTTGAAATTCATTTGCGAACACTTCATTTTTTTAAAAAAAAAGTATAGGTTCTTAACAGATATTCATGCGATGAAAATCTCAACATAATACATAAGATCTTTATAAATGAATAACTTATGCTTACGGGAGCATTTTAGAGTAATTAATGCACTAAAAGTAACTTAACAACGATGTGTGCACATGGTTTCTTTTGCTTCCAATGTACTACTTTGTCTTTTAAAGTTCAATGCATTTTTTGCATCTTTCTTTACCACGAAAGTATTCAGAGCTTATTGTGTAAACTTTAATACCTTGCATTCTATATTTAATAAGAGACAAAAGTAAAAATTATTTCAACGAAATTTGCAATAAAAAAGATGAATATGAAATATCAGAACGTGTGAAAAAAATTAATATTCTTCACAGTAATTATATAACTACTTCTTAAAATTCACATAATCAGAAATTTGTAATTATAAACTTAATGTCTTCATAAATATACATTAAGTATCTTTTCCCGAAATACCAATACATGGCATACTTATAAAAAATACTTCATGCGTATATAAAATAATAATATGGTATTGCAAAGTCTAAATACTTCATGACAAGAAAGAAAGAAAATGATAGCTTTATTTCTCTTATATTATATATGTTCCCTAGAAAAACATTGTCAATATTCGAATGCATCCATTTAAAGAGAATGTAAACTTTTAATGAATCAGAATAAACAAGTTAATTCAAACGTTACTAGCTTAAAACAATTTACCACCTGATTAAAATTTCTAAATATTTATTTTAGACTGTAGACAATTTTTAACATCAAAATAGAAAATAAAAAGAGTTATCGTCATTAAATTCAGTTTATTCATCATGTTCTTGTGTCATTTGTACATTTAAGCATGTATAAAAACCATTTTCAAAACATTTTGTATTATTGAAAATTGAATACAATAAGAATTTTTTAAGCATAAAATTTTTAATGATTAAATTCAAAAGAGTTTAGTACTTGTAATATAATTCAAAAATTTTACTTTTGATAACCTTTCTGAATTTTTCCCCTTTCTAAATGTTTTGTTTACTGCATTCTTCGCCAATGGAAACAAATTAAACTTAAAAACTATGTAATAGCTTGCTCTGTCAAATTAATTAAAGTTACAATTAGAATAACCCTCTGTGAAAAATGTCTTATAAATATTATACATTTTTTTATCATTAAATATGAACTATGTTTGAGAATATGATTTAATTAATGAATATGATTTAAAAAGGAAACATCAAAATGCATTATGTTAAAATATTATTAAAAAAAAATAACTAAGTTTCAAAAGTTTCTGCTTTTGAATTACATTGTCCAATTTTAAAAAGTGGCATTTATAGCCTAATGGCCAAGGTAACAGGCGAGTGGCTGGCGTGTTATAATTTCGAGCCTGAAGCCACTGAAGACCGGCTATGTAAGGGTGCGATGCACGTTAAATATGTCGAGATCTCAAGCGTCCTTCCATTGATGTGGTGTTGTAGTTAGGAGAGATGCATGTCAGCTCAGGTGTCGCCCTCGTCACTTTATCAAGATTTAAAATTACGAGGTCCGTCGCCAAAAGCCCTCGTGTAGCTGAACAGTGCGACGTCAATAATCAATCACTCACTCCTGTTTTATAAAAAATAATGATCATTTGTTGTTGTTGTTGGCGTGTCCATGATGTGCAGATTAATAAAAAAAGAAGCCTTAGATCGCTTCGAAGCTGTCTTCGACAGCTTCGGCAACCTCAGCAGCTTTATCAGAAAAGATCAAATCTTCTGGGTCTTTTGGGCTGATCTTGAAAAGCCTGGCTTGAATTGCTGGGCAGGTGAAGATATGTTGTGGAGACAGTTGAGCATTAGTGCAATTTGAGAAATCATTTGTGTAACTTCTTTGTCCTTCAATTGAGATTTTCATTCCTTTTCGTGGTTTGTTATAAGTCTAGTTATTATTGTGCGGTTCCTATTTAGAGCTGGGATGGAATATTTAAAATTATTGTTGAATAGCCATCGGCTTGCAACTGTATTGGCGTCGATGAGGGTTGTGAGGTTAGATAATTGAGGGCAAGCTCTGGATTATTTGGCAAGTCCAGTTGCTTTCTCATTACCGAAGATATTTACGTAGATTGGTATCCATTATAGCGTGCAGAATCTCTTTTCTGTGATAATTTTGTCGATGGATTGAATAATCCGATGGATATTGAAATTATTTCATTTGTGGTAAATTAATAACAAAACAGACGCTATAATCCTTAAAACAAAACTAAATCGTTGTGAATCACTTTATATACGCGTGGATATTTTTAAATATTCTTCACATTAATTTTTAAATGTGTTCAATAAATTATAATTTTAGCTTTTTCAAATAAAACAAGATATCAATCATTGGCATGACCAAGTAATTTTAGTGCGTTTTTCACATGTTGTATTTCACAATAATGCAACTAATGAACTTTTTACTAACAGAAAGTAGTACTGTACCATTCCTCTAAATATACTACTATTGAGCTGAAAAGAAATAATGATACAAATCTGTATCAACACTATAAAAAAGCAAAAAAAAAAAAATTATAGAAGATTTCTTAAAAAATGCAGGTAGATTTTTTTTAAAAAATTTTTGCAGACAATAAATTTACTTGGTAAAATTTGAGAAAAATTTGTTATAAACTAGTGAAATTCAGGAAAATTTATAGGGAAATTCGGGAAAACTATGGGAAAATTTAAATATTATTCGGCTCATCTAGGGCACAAATGCGACCAAACGCTGAAACCCCGAGGTCAATTGATTGCTTATTGGCTGAGAAAAAGGTATGACAAAATATGGAACGAAGACGAAGACGAAATTTTCGTCCTAATAGAGCTTTTGTTCCCCTGCGTGATAAACGCGCTAAAAATAAGGTAGATGCAGATATTAAGCAAATGTTACATGATTCGTGTATTATGATACTAAACATAAGATTGTGTTACATAATTTTAGTAATAAATTCTCAAAATAAAAAGCCAAAAAGAATTTCGTGCATCGAGCAAACATCGAAAGAAGTATTTTTAACAGTTCAAAATTAAGTCTTAAATTGCTCAAATATGTCTTAAGAAAAAAACTAAGCCTATTTATTTCTTCGATGACAAATACCTCCTAAACCTCCCAGTGAATGTGAAAGAAGTTTTTTTTTTTAAACTTATTCTAAAAGATTAAGCAGACTGTCAATTCCAGCTATTTATTTAACCTTCCCTCTAAGTATTCGTTTACTTTATTGCTTGTTTTTTACTCGTAATGAGTGAGCAGAAAATTTACAGTTGAATCTTTTATTTCTTTTTCATTGCTGCTAAAACGTATTGACAAATAACCTATTTAACACAGTTAATCTTGAACGAAAATCTGCAAATATGCTATAAGATCTTCACTTCAGCAAACATTTGAAAGAAAAATTTCAAAAAAGGACAATGAATAAATACAATGTTTGCAATGTTCCTTCTTTCGAATTCTTGTACGAAGTATATTTGTGTAGTATGAATGGTGTTTTCATCTTATATTGCACTTTATGCTAATTCCTGTAGGGATTAAATATAATTGATTATATATGTGTCTATAATTCTCGAACAAACATGGCCAAGTATTTGCTTTTTCATACTGAATGATCAAAAATAACGTACACAAGCTGTTAAATAAGCGTCTTTAAGCTGTTTAAATGCAAACAAATAAAAAATAGAACAAGTCCAAGTTTTTTATTATTTTATGAAAGTATTTTGTTTGATTAATTGTTAATAGTTAAAATTAGTTACTTGTGTATATATTCCCTTTAAACACTTGGTTTCTGTTTGTATTTACTCAATGAAAGATATTATTTTTTCTACCGTTATATTTTTCTAGATATCTAAAATGTACATTTACAATGTGTTGTAATTATTTTGAATCAGACATCTTTGTTATACATTTTTATAAACATATTACGTATGGTTTAGAATAATATAATTCAAAAACGGACATTTAGAGGTTACTGGGCAATAAGTCACTTTCCAAAATTCCTACCCAATGATGTGGAATTTTCGTTTTTGTATAAGTTTTAATCAGTTTGAAATACTTTACACAATTATTTAGTCAAAAAATTGAACCCATTGCATTTTATGAGTATATGTGGGTACTGTGTTTAGAAATTTCGAATTATCATTTCCTTTATAAGAACCTTTTACATTTAAATATTATACTGAGGAAACTAATTGAAACAAGCTTCCCTTTTCTTTGTAAAGTGTTTGCAAAACAACTGTAAGCCACCTTAATTCTAAACCGGTTTTATCTGCCTTGAGGTGGTGTGACTGTTCAACTTTCACAATAGCAAAGCAGTTTAGTTAAAATTTGCTCCATTTGTAAGCTTTTGAGTGTAAATTGTTAGTTTTTGAGTTTTGTGTATCACATGTTATATTCGTATGTTTCAAAATGGACATTACTCCGAGGAAGCAAAAATTATTGCTAAGAAAAATTAGAACTCTTTGAAAGTAAAAAATATCACTTCTACAGCGGTTGTATTAAAAAATCAAGTGTCTGTGGAATTCTAGAAATGTTTAAATAAACTAGATCATAATCTCTTGAAAAGGTGGGGAAAATCTGAGAGCAAAAGGAAAAAAATACTCTTATAAAATCTTAGCTAAAAATAGTAAAATTCATCCAAGGAAAACTCACTTAGATTTTAGAAAAGGTTTGGTGCCAAATGATTTGGATGTTAGTTGTTCAACTATAGGTAGTAGAGAAAAGAGACGGGAAAATAAATAATTTTTAACTTCTAAAATGTAGAGTAAAATGATTGGCATGCGCTAAAAAATATGAATCATGGATTTCTAATTACTGGGGAAGGTAATTGTATGCGGTACAACAGTACTTCTTTGTATCGGAGGGGAAACGAATTATGTTGCTATACTTACAAAGTAATTTTTATCATCTAGTTTCATTTCATCGATTATACTAGTAATTAATAGTAGGCTATAACTTTATCGTTATATATTAATAGCATTGTGTTTTTTATTTGTAATATTTAAATTTCCCTTAATATTTCTTCCTTTCCCTATGGCCCAGGGTATTTGCAAATTACGGGTGAAGGCTGGCTAGCCACAAAATTTTATTTAAACCTGCAATCTTGGTACCTATGGACAGGAGATTGCTACTGTAATACTGTTGCTAATATTTCTTACTATATTGACTAGTTATCTTAGGTTCTATAACAGTTTTGTGTGTATATATATATATGCTTAAATCCGTTGGAAATTTAGCCAGTTAATGGCGTTTTGGAAGAGATTCAAATTTTTCGAGATATTTTGTGGCATTCATATAGTATCAGAAAATCTACTATCTTATTTATTTTGATATAGATTTGAAATTTTTTTGAATAATTCCTGAATCTAGCTAAATAAAGCTTCCTATTGGAAATTTACGGAGAATTCTATGCTTGATCCGTGCTTATAAAGAGTTTCTCTAGACGTACTAAATTTAAAACATCAAACATTAAACTTGTAGTTAATAGATCACTTTCATCCTCTCCCTTTTTCGTTTTCTAAACAATGCGAAAACATGTTAGAAGAAGTGATCCTTAAAAGAAAATGTTTCAAAACCATTTAAAAAGAGTGTAGTGTACACGTATTTGGGTGTTGAAGACTTCTAAAGGTATTTGCGGGACATTCTTTGTTGTCAAATGAATGAAGTACTCACTTCACATATTTGCAGCAAATTAATAAAATTAGCCCAGTTTTTGAAAATCTTTCAAGCACAAAATGGCAAAATTTTAATTTAAAGATTTTGACGTAGTGAGAAATCCGATACGTAAAACCAAAATTGTTTCCCTCATAGGAGAAAAAAGTTAATGACCCCTTTTAATTACGTTTATTAATTCGTATCCTAAAACGATTACAGAGTTAGTTCCCTTTAAGTCACTGACACTTATAATTATTTTGTGTATGTGAAACAAGAATTCTGAAGAAGACTACTAAAAAAGAATGAAATAAATCAATATATTTTAATGCATTCATTTTCATCCATTTCATAACTTCTGAACTTTATGTGTCACATACTGCTACAATTCATTTAGGCTTATCTGCTTAACAACATGTTGGGTGTTTTCGTATAACTAGCGTTACGTTTCAACGTAGTCCCGTTGAAATAATTTCCACAGTATAATTCCCTTCAGCATTTTTTTTTTAATTTCAATTTTCCATATGTGTTCTTTCTGATATAAGAGAAACATTTTTAATAAAATCGTGGAAGATCTAATTTTGCTTAAATTTGTACGTTACTTCAGTCAGGTGCGTACTTGTTCTGGGAAAAGGAGAAGTTTTTTCCAGAGTTTTTTTTCCCGCAGTTGTCCGAGGATGGATACACGTGGAGTCAGGAAAGCTTTCTCTTTGATGTTTATGTTATTTGTTTGTGTGTGTATCTCTTGTTTGTGAACTTCATGAACATTAAAATATTTGTTCTTAACATCAAGGCTGCATTAATTAATATAGTTTAGTATTAAACAAAAAAAATTCTTTTAAATTTCATGTACATTTCTTTCAAATTAAAAAAAATAAAAGCAAGAAAAAAGAGAGAGAAATAAAGTAGTCAACTCTAAGAAAATTTGTATTAAAATAAAGAAAGGTTTTATAAATGCAAAATACACAAACATGTTTTATCCTTCAAATATGTTAACTTATTTTGAAATGCGACTTTTCTCAATTGTCCTTTAAATGAAACTAAAAATTTGTTATGAAAATTTAAATCTACAGAAAAAAATTCGTGTAAATTTCTTGTATTCCTATGTAAGATGTAATAATATCAAATTTATATAAACTACATTTATTCGTAAACATAACGTTTCAAAGTATAATATAATTACAAATTCTTTCTGTACTACTTACTTCTATCTATTCAACGCTGTGTGTGTACACTTAAATCATAAAATTAATTTCATCATTAGAGTAATTAAAATGTTATGTCATGAAGACTATTAAAATTAAAATGCAATGTTAAATAACGTCTAAAGTTAACAACATTGCTATTTTAATCGTCCTATGTCGGCATACCTTTATATTTTGGGAAATAGGAATAGAGTTCTCTCTCTTCTCAGTGACCAAGCAATAGTGAGTGAAATGAAGTAGCAATTTCAAGCAGCTGTCTCCAGGAATTTCATTTTCTACAGAACGGCCCTATTTAACGGAATGAACTAGGTTAAAGAGTAGAGGTCACTAAAGTAGAAAGTTGTTAAATCTATAGGGAGAGAAATACGGTGGAGAGACTATCAGAGTTAACATTCACATGCTACATATTATACTTTAAAAAACAAGTTATATTAATACTGTACTAAATTAATAATTTATAAAATATTATTAGCTAACAAACCTTGTTATATATATATATACATATATCGCAACTTTCCATTAAAAAAAGCTTCATATGGAAAAGAACCTTACAATAATAATTATAATAATGTTATATGCTTTCAGCCTATCGAAATTATTTTAAATTTTTCAAAATATAGTCAATATTAGACATCTGTATAGTTTCTATGTTGCTTAAAAAGAGATAGTATGGATTTGCTTAGTTTATAAATATAATCCTACATATATATATTTAAGCCTAACACTAATTTTTATATACAAAATATTTTAATTTAATACAGACAAATAGTAACAACTATGAAGCAAATTTTCTTGATATCGAAATTAAACTAAAAGATAATGTTATTGTTATAAATATTTATGACAAAAAGGAATAATTTAAATTCAATATTATAAAAAACCTCATTGAGAGAGTAATGCACATGTTTCTATATTCTCAAATATTATTATTAATTACATATAACGCAACAAATTTATTGTTTGAAAAAATCAGGAAAAATAATAAAAACTACAAGCATTTTACTAAATGTTGCTTAATTCAGAAGTGCCCAATTAATTTTATTAATATTTATTTGAATAAAAAAAAATTTAAATAGTAAGGATTAAAATCTCTTATATGATATTTATAGTTTATTATAATAAATTTATTATTTTTTCTAAATAGGTATAGATAACTCCATATTCTAGTTCTAATATTCGCCATTATTATTCTCTTGGTTTTATTTTAAACATAGGAATTTTTTTAAATATTTAAATGCATTTATAATACTAATGTCCCTCAAGTAATTATGGTATTTATACACACTATTTTATATTGTTTTATTTCTGTTATTTTATTACTTTTGCTAAGTGCTAATATTCAGCCACCTCCATACTTTGAACTTGCATTTGGGTCCAGAATCAGACAATAACTTGATTATTGCACTCAGATTTAGCTCGGGCTCTGCATTTTTGAATGCAATTTTTGGGTAAGTTATCTTTTTCTTGTAATGGATTTAGATATTCTTTCCATTATTTTCAATAGGCTTTTGCTCAGTATTATTAACAGAAATGAGGAAGATTGGCGGGCCAAAAAAACATGTTCAACCCCACTTTTATATAAATTATTTTATATATATGAACTGCTCTATCTCAACAATGTTTATAATACTGTAGCATTATATAAAGGTTTTTATACTTTAAACTTTATTATTTTTAATTCCTCATATATCCTTTCTAAAATCTAATGTCTGGTTATCTTGCAATTTCAGTTTTTTTCAGTTTTGATTATTGATTATTCATCTCTATCTAGTAGAAAATTTTGACTATATATATATATATATATATATATATAGATATATAGATAGATAGATATATAGGGGAGACTGGGGCAAGATGATGACGTTAACAGTTTTTTTGTTGTTTATTAATTTATTTTTAAGGGTAATAAAATCAATTTTACATGAGCTGTTACAGTAGTCCTTTGTAGTATTAAAATATATTACCATTTAATTTTTCCAATAAAAGAAGTTAAGGATTTTTATTTTTCCATAACCTTAACAAATCGTCATCTTGCCCCAATACTGGGGCAAGATGACTTTTGCCTTGGGGCAAGATGGCGACACTGAAAAAGGTTGATCATATTTTATCTTTTGAATGTGTTACATGGTTTAACAAATGATAACTGTGTTTTTACATCTTACAAAGTATGAAACTAAGCGTAATGCTTTGTAACGTAATGTTGAAGTGTTTAATTGTGTACCTAACAATAGTCACAAATAAAAATGACATTTTTATAATTGGAACGTTTTGAAGTTTTCTTTCTAGGCATTTTGCACCACAATTTGAAAAAAAGCAGAGTACTTCTTAACTACAGCATTTTAAGTTTATTAGGTATACCACACACACATTGCTATTAAATAAATAGTATATTCCGATCTATATAGAAGGATAATTTTTTTAATGCTCGTCACTTTCTTTTATTTTTGAAGTTGTCATTTTTATACCTGACACATAACACACACCCTGAAATTTTGATCCTATTTACTGTGTTAAAAGTAAGTGATATACTTTGTATTTTACAGTATATGAAGCTTCCAACAATTTTATTTGTGACACAAACACACACGTTAAATGAATTCATATTATTCATTTTGCTTTTTATGAAATTATATGTGTTACTCAATTCGTAAAATATAAAAACTTCAGTAGACGAAGTTTATCATTAAAATCATTAATCTTATTCATCAGAATTTTGATTAATTTCTTTGTATTAGGAAACATTGCTTATCGATTTATTGAGTATTCAGATTGGATAAATAGAACATTTTGTTTTATTATTCATAGAAAATAGTTAAAAGCTACCTTTTAATTTAGCAACCATCGATGTTTCTTTCATTAAATGTCTTACATGCATTAATAAACTAAATTCTTGAATAATTAATTCAAGAATCCTGTGACGTGAGTTTCCTTACACATTATACTTTAACTAAAACTATTTAAGTCAATATTCGTTAACATAGTTTCTAAACTCTTCTAGAAAAGCCTTTCGTATATCTTTTAAAGATAAATCAATCAAATGTAATCCCTTAGCATCCTGGTCATTTATCGATTAGAATATCCATATCGAATTTGATCCGAAAGCATCCCAAATCACGACATCTATCAATGGACTTTGCCCATTTATTTCCTTAGCCCTCAATTACATACACGCAACGATGCCCCACCTAGCCCGTCGTGAGCTTAGATAAATATTTATCATTACCATCTTATCAGTACAAATATAGACAGCATGAATCGATGTAGAACATTGGAATTTACAAGATTTGTACAGAAAGGCGAGGTTAGAATAAGCTTCATCTCAGAATAGAGACTTGAAATTTGTTGCAAACTGTTTTGAATAGAATAAACGGATTTAGTATATAATTTTCACGTGTACCAAAATTTGGATCATTTTGTGTAAAATACGTCACACTAATAAAATAAGTTACTGATATATTAAGGATAATTATAACAAACAGATCGAAGAAGATCATAGCTTTCAAAATTGGATGAATAATAAGTCAGCTTTATAAGATATCAGTATGACGATAAGGTTTATATAATTTTAGCTCCAGAGTTAAACTATACTCAAGTTTATTTTTCCCTCCTTTTTCTGTTATTGTGTAAGCTTTCGTTCTTTCTAATGCCACCTGTTTGACGGTGTCAGATCGAGGTCCACGAAATTCGTCGAGGCAAGGGGCTGGGTGTACGTCTGTCGTTTGCTTTGAGCTTTTGAGCACCGTGCAGGTGGCAGTACGATTTGGTTCAGTTCTTTCACGACAGATGGCGGCACCACCTATCTCAACCTGCACAATTTAGGCATAGAACTGGGGGAAGGAAATATTCTCCTCCAATTGCACCCGTGGTTGCTGCTACGACCACCCAAAAGACTTTCGGACCTACTGATTTAACGTGCACGTACTCCGTGTGTACTCGGAGGGTATTTGGTGACATCGGGCATCAAGCCCAGACCTTCTGGTCTGGCGTCTGATGCTCTAACCACTAGGCTACCCATGTCCACGGGAAGGCTTCTAGCATTAATAGTGCCTAACCCTTTCTAATTATTTTATTTATAATCATTATCTTTCTAAATATTTATTTTTATTCAAACCATACTATTTAACAAGAATTACTTACATTAATAATTTTTATTTCCATTTCATTAGTTATCTTAAACCAGGAAATGCATCCCTTCAGTGGTTCGATAAAAGGAGTACCAAGCTTGCTTGGGAACTTAACACTGAGGTTTCGTGCCAGACTGACCACCTGATTGGAATATCTGCTCATGCACCTCAGGGCCCAAGTCGCGTATACAGAGATGAGCACAGTAGTCATTAGTCCACATGGGCTGTTGTGGCACTGAATTAAGTTAAAACCAGGAAAGCAACAGAGAAAACATAACATAAAAAAGTAAATAATAGATCAAATGAGAATGCACTTTAAAATATATTGATTTCTATGAAGTTAATACTCTCCCTCTTCCTCATTTCGAAAGTAAATTAAAGTTTAAAAGATAAATTAAAATTGTGATTAAAAGCAAATTTAATTTTGTAAATTGATTCTTTAAATTATTGAATTTTTCCTGGAATTGAAAGAAAAAAATATTTAAATTGATTACTAAACCATATTTGTCAGTAAAAAGAACAGTTATAACAAAAAATGCAATTAAAATAACGGGTGTTGATGTGCGTACTTAACACTCAGACATTTATGTATAAGTATAACGAAAAAAGTTTATCATTATAAAATAACATTGTCAGAATAAAATAAAAACAATATCAAAAAAATTTCATACAAAATAAAAAAAAGTTAATTGAAGGAAAAATTAGAAGAATATAAACTTTAAAATAAATTCAAAGTAAAATTACGAGCTTGAGACCAATATGTGGGATTAAATTTATTTCTTGATAGTAACCTTTCACATTCTGCAATTTGGTATGTTAATATGGAAATGTACAAAAATTAAAAATGTGTAGTGAAAACAACATAGGAATAGAATAAGAGAAGTAAAACAATACAGATTTTTAAATAACTAAGCAAAATGCTTAATATACTTCGAACAAAATTATACTATGACGAAAATTGAAAGAGTGGGAGTATAGGATGTATACAAATAAGAATTAAAATCATTTTGCAAAGGTGTCATATAAATACATATTTGCGTGTGTGTGTGTATCAATACATACACGTGCATATCGTACAACAAGAATATTGGAAATTAAAATCTCAGTAGAGTGAAAACCAGAAGGTGAGTATATTTTTCAAATGGTATTCTTATACCGGGTGTACATAAATGAATATCCCAAATAAGTTGCTTTGTTAAGAGAAAGCAAAACAAAACACTGTCACATTGTTTATTGAAAATCAAAATTAACGATTGTAAGTTCCCATTATGGCAATTGACAAAAATTTTTATCCCTTCACTTTCCTTGAAATGCTGTTGATGGGACTGATAATTCAGATATGTTGCAAATTTGGCTTTTACCACAATTAGAAGAAGAATCTATTGAATTCATTCTAAAATAGCGTGGTACATCACTCCATTGAAACTTATGTGTTCGCAGATTTTTAAAGGATAAATTGTCACACCAGTGTATTAGTTGCCGAATACTGCTGTCAATGCACCATTGCGTGAGATTTATTTCATATACTATGTCAAGTTCATATTAGTATTTGTTCTACCGCTACCACACAACTGGTGTTTTCAAAATTAAAATATTCTTAACTCCAGTCCTTCAAAGCGTAATACCAGGAATGCTGGAAAAAAATTCAAGAGGATTTATTGTTCCGAAGATGATAACACTGTGTTGTTTCTGAAGGAGCTAACATCGAATATTTATAACTGTGTTTAATTTGAATTTGTATTGTTATTTCTGATAGAACACATCAAGGTTGTATGTGTTATTTTCATTTAATCATCCTTCAGATCAAGGATGTCTATTTATATATACCAGTACATTATACCTTCTACTATGATTCAATGTAATTTAAATTATATGATATCTAACAATTGTTTTTTTGTTTTATAATAGAGCACGTTTACTAAAATAAAATAACATCAAGTATTAACAGATTTTTTTTTAACTTCGTATGAAAAGAATGGTGTTACACAAAATATATTTTACTTCAAAAAATGTTTAATTTTTCTAATTATTGTAGCGATGGTTTTTTCTCATAAATTTGTTATATCTAATGTGAAAATCTAAGAAATTAGGAGCCAATTAGTATCATTTTTTCATAAACAATCTCAATTTTTCTAAGCTTTCTCAAGGGAAATGGTGGGGAATTACTGCGCTTTCTAGACATCTTTACAAAAATGTACGATGGTAATAATTTTTAAACTCGCGCGATTGAAAAAGCTTTTTTATTATTATTTTAATGCTTTTTGTACTATCAAAAATTTTCATATAATAAAGTAATCATTATTTAAAGGGATTAAAAGTTTTAAGTTTAGATTTTATTCTTTCTTTTTGCTTACCCATCTTTAAATAATATGCATGAGTGTTGCAATTTGGCTATTTTAAAGTGGATGAATAAAGACACATATTTTGTGTTCATTCATTTTCAATATATATATATATATTATATATATATATAATATATATATATATATATATATAAAATGAACATTTCTTTGAATAAATATCGTTCTAAACTTGTATTATATCCTTTGAATACATTACCTTCAGATTTCAAACCACGGTTAGATACTTCACTACTGTATACTCCCTCAACTTCATACTCGCCAATTTGCAACTTAGTTCAATTTAACATAAAGTAACACCCATTAGTCCATAAATCCGTCTTAAGTATAATGACTGGAACCTTAGACTAGACTTAAGCATATCAGGTCATAAAGATAAACTATTTCAGTCCGATGTGCCCTTTTCTGCTCCTTTCGGCCTACTAATAAAGAATTATTAGCTCAAAGACTGAAAAGGAAAAAATCAATTTTTTTATATCAAGTATGTATATCCCGATGATATTTGCAATCAAAATTATTGTAATTTACATTCGGTTTTAATCACCTTATTTTATTCCTTTGCTCCCTTAATATATCTACGCTTTAATGCAATGTTTAATCTACAGCCGCATTCAGAAAATATTAGAAAATACACATTTTCTGGTTTCGATTCATTTATTATCCCTCTTTTTTTTAAATTAATTTCCAAATTAATTAGTCATGGATTGTAATACATGATGATACCAAAAGACCTACTCAAACTTTTATTACCTTGCAAATTACAGTTATTCCATTTTATTATATCAAAGAAGAAATGATTTATTTGTTTAATTTTATATTTTGGTAACATTTTCAAATTTATTAAAATAAATAACGCCATTTGTGAAATTATTCCCATGAAATTGCGATATTTCTGTTATGACATAAAAGTAAAATTGTATAAACTCTTAAATGTGAATGGCCCAAGTATAATTGAGTTTAGTCTGTGCATTGTGTCTAATTGCTTAAACGTATGTTTCTGTAAATATAAGAAAACGCGTGTCTGTGCACTACTTTTTAAGGATATTAGAAACAAATCCTTACAATCTAATATCCTAAAGTTAGGAAATTATAGGTACAAATTTATAAAATGAAAGTAATATATGATGCATGGAAGATAAAATATATTTAATGCACTGAATTGTGAGGTTTAAAAAAATTTTAATGCCTAGGAATAAGATGAGGTTTAAAATATAAATATATGCTAAAGTATTTAGGCTGTTAAAAGTCACAAAAAATTTGTGCTTTAAATAAATATTAATTCGCTCAGTATAACTTGAAAAAAAATAGGGAGATGACCGCATTTTTACTATTCAACAGTCTCTCTTACAACTTTACTTTCTTAATTTAAATACCCAGTTTACGCTATTGTTCTTTCTTTCCTTCCTAGAAGTTTGTTAGTCTTAGTAAACATGAAAGATGTGCCACCGATTTTTCTCTATTTTGAATCCTACTTGCATTTTGTTTTCCTTTTTTTCCATTTGCAAAGTTTCGTCTGGATGCAAAACGTATCATTTTTTTCGCAAATTATAAAGTATTTGGCTCAGTTCAGCCAAATTTGGCCATTTGGCGAAGATAAACATTCTACCTTTCCATTCGATAAACAGTACATGCCTACCTTAAACTTCCAACAGCAAACAAAACTTCTATCTGAACTGAAAATCGCGGACACAAGTCATGTCAAATTTTCTTCGAAACTCAAAGGTAAGGCAAAATAAAGAGTGGGAAAAAATAAAATCAGGATATATCAGCAATTCCACGGGGCAGTTCTTCCCCCAGAAAAAATAAAAATAAATTTCTAAATATTCCTTTTGTGAGTTCCTCCTTTCGAAATCGGCTCACATAAAATTTCTCCTCTTTTCTACCAAGTTTATATCCGTAACTCAACCAGAAAATCTTCTCCTTCTCCTTCTATTCTGGCACACGAATTTTCAGAATCATAATATGCACTCCTTATTCTCGTCTCTAAGGCGGAGGGAAGAACCATACCTTACCATAGATACTAAATTATTGCAAGGCAGAGCGGGGAATCCTGAAAGTTATAGTTATCGATTCCATTGTGGTAGCACTGCGCGAGGGACCATTATCTCCCTACAACAGGACAGTTATTATATATTTCAATGATTTAGCCTTCAAGGTGCACGCACGTTGATTGCGACAAGATCCTGACAACGGCTCTCCTGAGATTCGCTCGAGAGTGTATGTGTGCCCTATAACAATTTGAAGAGAGTGGTATTGGTTCGTAGAGAGAGAGAGGCAACTACGATTGTGGAATTTCAATACGTTTTGGGGAATGTGGTTGGGTTTATTTCGTTAAGGCAATGAATGGATAACGTGTCTGGGTCCCATTTCAGTTCATTTGAATGATTAATTGGAATTATTGAGATACCAGGTATGTGTTATTGTTCTCACAGAATGAATGGTGATTATTAGATTGAAGTAATAAAGGTACTTGAAGTAGATGAGTATGAGTAAAGTGCAATAACATTAATGATTATGAAGTAATTATTGTTTAAAGCACGAGCGATGTCTTTAAAATCAGTAGACAAATTATAGAGAAAATTTCTAGCATCCATATAGCAAATAAAAGTCCAATATTTGCTACACAATCTTGAAGTAGTTATATATTAATTGATAATAAAAACACTAACAATATTAATATAATTATTATGATTATTTCAAAATGGGAACTAATTACAAAGAAATACTCGAAATTTTACTTTGCATGCGCTATCTAAAATATTCAGATCAAAACTCTGAAACTAGAATTGTGTCCATTAGATATAAATAATGCTTGATAATTTTTCAATCGAATATATTGCGATATTTTTAGAAAAGGTATCAAGATCAGTTATGGTTTTAAGTAATTATAATCTTAATTTTAAAAAATATGAAAAAGAAATAATAGAAAATTATAGTTGCAAAAATTTTAAGAACAATAATTATAAAATTATAATCACATTTTAAATTTAGGACTGCACGTTTAAATTCATATAATAATTGAATTAGAGTAACATAATGAAAACTTAGTTTAGTTTTTAAATTTGTCTGGCTAACTTGCAATTTTTTTTATTTAAGTTAGGAAACAACATGTCAAATAAGGGAAACTAATGACATCACAGTACAAGTTAAGCTATAAATAATACAATTAAATGATATTTAGGTATTGAAAAATTGTGATGTTTTTTCCTTAACACTACGATAAAAATTTGCAGAAACCACAAAAAATTGTCTATTTTTTTAAAATTTCATGTCTAAGAAAACATTATAAAAGTTAAAAATCACAAATGATCTAAATTTTTTTTCTTTTTTTAGCTTTGCAACTTTTTTTCCCCTGCAGATGAAAAATTTAAGAAAATTCATTTTGGAGATTATAATAACTTTGAAAAAAGTATTCCATATTCATCTTCAGTAAGACTAATAGCCATATTCTTTTCAATACGTTGAACTATTTTCTAACCACACAAAAACAAAATATGACGTGTATGTAATCAAACTCTTAAAAATAATTAAGTTTGGTTTTGAAACATTAAAAGATATACCTCTCTTGATATTTTTACCATAATTAAATAGTTTTAAAATAAAATACTATACAAAAATGATTAGCTTTTTAAATTAAAATAGAAAATAACAATATGTAAGCAAAACAGTAAAATTAAATATTTATTGTTATTAATGTTATTGCTTTTATGATCAATATTTCACAAGTAATTCAAATTAGATAGTAGACATCTAACAGTGTGGATTTGGGAATTAATGTTTGTTCCGGTAATGATGCAGAGTCCCTAATTAAACTGTTAATATGAGACGCAATAATGCTTTAGAGGTCGAATAGATTTATACAAATGGACAGACTGTCACAAACAGAACAGACGCATCATTATTACAGAAACTACAATAACTAACTGTCAATTCAAATTAACTACAATTTAATCGTTTCGTTTCGTAGTGATAATTCATTTTAGTAAATTTTTCTTAAATTAATAATTTTTCTTAATTATATATTAAAACAAGAAAAAAAAACATGAATTTTTTCCGGTTTGGATAAAAATAAAAGCTAAAGCAATAAAACATATAAAATCTATTTATTTTTATTGATGCTACCTTTTTCTATTACGAATATATCAATGGATTTTTTTGTGAAGAATTGCACTCATCTGTGAAGAAATATTTGCTTATTGCATCTCAAATTGGCGGAGAGGTTGTTAAGAGGATTGTATACGTTAAAAATGAAATATAAATCTGTTTTTGACTTTTATTTAGCAATGTTATATGAAAAGTTATTATTTTATTGATGTATTACTTTTATATGAATGGGAACTATGGAAGTGGGAAGAAATAAATTAAAAAACGTAACCAAGCAAACTTATAGGATTGAAAACATTCCTTCATTAGAGATACAAGCAGTTGCAAACTCTTTTTTTTTAACAATTGTATTGAAATGTATTTTATTTTTTTATATGTAAGCGCAACATTTCACTATATTAAAAAAATGATATATAAAAATTATTGAGACAATAATCACATTAAGATGGTTAACATAAATTCGTAAATAATGTTCTTGCATCATCTTTGATATTGTTCAAAGCAAAAATTTTAAAAAGTGTTTAATTTTTTATTTATTTATTATTATCTTACATTTTTAAACTATATTTTAGATTACTGTAATTAGTACTTTAAGAAGTAATCAGTAATTAAAAATATTTAATAAAATTATATGAAACTGTAAAATCTAAAAACATATAGCTAACATTTTAAAAAATGCATGTTTATTAAGAATTATATGCACTGTAAAGTTATAAAAAAAAGCTTAAAGTGTTTCTTCTCAGTATATCTTTCAAAAATGCATGTAAAAAAATGCTACTCCAACAATAAATATTTAACAATCACTTCCGTTTTTTTTTTTGTGGGATATATATAATGCATTCAATAAAATTAAGGATTCATTTAATAAGAAAATGAAAACTGTTTTTAAAAAAAAGTATTTATAACACTTTTTTAAAATATTAGGAATATATTGAGCTTCTTTTAAATATTCCATCCCAATCAATTGTTTTTCCTTCCAAACTGAATATTTAATTATGGTACCAACCTCTGAAGCAATGCTTCTCAAACATTCAATAATTGGGACCCAATTTTCACACAGTCGAAATTTTCATTTCGCCGCCCTCATACAACAACTATGTATTGAATGCAATAAATAATAACGGACTTCGACGCGCTAAAGATAAAATGCGACTTTAATTATAAACTGCACAAATTTTCAAAATAAGTATTACATTTTATACTTAATTTGTAATATGATAAGCGCATGGAATCAGTAGTTATTACTAAACTTGTTTTAATTCAGTATTGATAAATTATAATGAATTTTTTTCCGCACTGATACATTTATAAGTATCTTATATGTGTGAATATGTATTTTAATTTTTACTTTGTCAGAATGTACTTTATTTAGCTTTCTTTCAGTAAACGGATAATTATTATATACTCGATATGCTCGCCCCCCCACGTAGGGTAATTAAACTGTAGGGCATGGCCCCACAGTTTAAGAAATGCTGCTCTAAAGTTATTTAAGACATCTTCGAGAACATTTTTTTTAAATCATGTCACAAACAGAATTAGATCTATAAGTTAACAAAATTTCTTGAACTTTTTTAAATCTTTATAATTATAGCAGTAATGAAAGTAAAATTTCATGTCAACTCATTTCGTTGAAGTAAATTCAATATCGCATGCTAAAACATAATTTTTAGCATGTATAAAAGAAATATAGCGTATAAATAGAGAGATCTCTTATTCAATCATTACAAGAAAAAAAATTATGAAAAAATCCACAATTGATTATAGAGGTTTTGCATAAAATTCCTTAAATTATTCAGATATTTTAGTTTTGAATGTCTCTGAAAATAGCTAATTTACTGAATGAGATTTAAAAAGAACAAATATAAAGAGCTTTAACATTTATATTATCAATAAAATAAAAATTAACTCATCATATTTATATCCCATCGAAATTTTGTACATAGTAAATTTTAAATACGTTTGAGACTGAGTAACACAATATGTTAAGGAAATGCTTTGGAAGAGCATTGGACAAAAATAATATTTGCTTCAAAAACGGCACATAATAATTGAATATTTCTTTACAACAGACTACTTATTTTTGAAAAAAAGAGAATTTATAATTTAAACCTCTTAATTTTATTTTCATAAGAAAATTATTTTTCCAAAATCAGTTTCTATAAAAATATTTTTTATAAAAAATTTTTAAAAAATACGCATGTTACAACATTGGATATCCATGTTTATTCAAAATATCTAATTGAAATTAAAACTTACTCAGTTTGCCTTCAGTTCCTTTCAAGAAAGTTTGCGAAATTGAATTTTTGATCTTTCGAACTAATTATTTCCAGTCATTAAGTTTTAGAATTGCCTGAAGCTTAGATATCCGCATAGTTCTTAGAAGTTATATATGCCTTTGTGATAAAATCTCATGAAAATTGCTATCGACAGAAAAAATCAGCTAGAACTCAATATGTCAAACAAGTCCTAAGGCTTCTTAAGAACTTTTCTGTTCGATTTTTTTTATCCGAGCGAAGAAAACAAATGCTCGTAAGAAATAAAGTGCTCTTTTATAAAACAACGTCTACGAAATCAAAGCAAACACTCTAATTATTTCAGCAAACAGAGTGAAATGGCAAACTTACGGTTTCTTTCAGTCATTGTGAGAATTCGGCAAAGTGAACAAAAAGTCTAACTCTTAGGGCTTCTTAGTAATTAAATTTATTTTGTGTTCAATGGAATATTTTTTTATCTAATACTATCCTACCAAAATTTCTTTTTTCGATGATTCTTACGTCTGAATCTTATTATTCGATTACGAGAAGAAATTTTTGTTACTTTCTACAATAGAAACATGTGAAGTGTGCAATGAATATTAATATCCGTTGAGATATCATGAAGCAACCTCAACTAATTAGAAAATGTAAAAAAAAAAAATGCTTTCTACCAAGTAACGCAATCAAAGAAAAAAATGAATTAAGTTTTTATAATGAAGATAATGTAATTATTTTTCGGCATCTTTCTCCTTTTTTGATGCTTTGATTCGAATTCTTAACTTTAAAAAAGAAATAAAAAATGTGACTTAAAAATTTAGATTTTAGTTTTCATTAAAATATCTTTCGTTCGTAATTTTTTTAACCAGTTAAAATAAAAATAAGTAAATATGTATGTATGGATTCGTATTTATTTTTTAACATTATTCCATGGCTTTTAAGATGATAATATCTGATATATTTCCCTTCCTTTTTTAATCAAATCAGGTAAAATATTTCTTAATTCAAGTTTTGTTATTTTGAATATTAATTAATTTGAAAAATAATACTATGCTTCGATTGCAACTTGCTTAAAAATGTATTCACATCTTCTACTTCTAATATCCATTCAATTTCGTAAGGATAGAACTAGACTGGTGAGATAGAAATCCCTTTAAACTGTATATCCTTGCATTAAGATGTTATTTTCTCTTAATTTATATGTATTGAATTAAGTTTGTTTCAATAAATGTTTTAAATAATTATATATTTAAGTACTATAAAATTTAAAACTGTATTCAAATTTTAGTTGCGATTTCATAATTATCTCTTTAATTTTCTCCAAAATTTACTTAATAGTTTATTCTAAAAGTAAGTGAAAGGCAAAGGAAATAATGATACTTAAACATAACTCGAAATTTATTTCATAAAATCTTTATTTTTAAGAATGCAGAATCTAGAAAATAACATTAGCTACAGATTCCACTGTATTAGCATTATTCTTAAGAATACTCATAAATTTGTGAATTTAAAATATATAAAGTTCTACGTATTAAAAAGACTAACTAAATCTGAAATAACTATAATACACTAGGTATTTAAACATAGACACTAGTAAAGAGCAGAATAGTTTTTGTACAGCTTATAATAGTTAAGCGGACCCGTAAATTTATAACGCATTGTTATCATCCGATAAATTTCACAATCGTAAATATGCTCAAATAGTACAAATACCTTTAATGAATTTGATATTCACTGTGAATGCTTAAAGGGAAATATTTGCACTGAAAGACAGCGAGAGACGTAGGTACATTTTTTAATCCTTCAAATAATACTTATTGAAATATAAACATTGTAATAATAATTTTTAAAATTCAAACATATGTTTCAATTATTTTGTAAATATGATGGTTAAATTTATGACATATACATTTTACATAACAGTAAATATAAATATATCAGTCTGTAATTTTATAATCCCTTGTTTAATTAAGCTCCTGTAAACTTTAAGTAAATATTTTAAAAGTATTTACAGGAAGTAAATGAATTCTGCAACAATAGAGGTAGAATAATGAAATGATTTTTAATATCCGAATAAATGATGTTTACAATAGTAATTTAAAAGTATTGTAATTTCTTAGAAGTAGCATGTTTACAAGAATTAACAGAGTTTACCTTTAATATTAACGATGTATATATTTTAAGAAAATAAATTTCAATGATTAAATGTTCTGTTTTATAATTTTAGTTTTTAATTGCTTTTTTCTTATTAAAAAATAATTGTATTATTTTTTACTTAAAAGTTTTTTTTAAAAAAGAACAGTGAAATGGAATATAGAAATGCGTAAAAAACTTTAAACTTATTCAGGCTTCAGGATTATGTTCAACTTTTGCACAGTTAAAAAGTGAAAAGCATTGTAAAAAAAAATCGAAAAAAGTCGAACAAAAATGAATACTATTTGACAGATTGACAAAACAATATTAGAATTCTAATACATTTAGAATTATAGAATAAACAATCGTCGGTAGCATAGTTGTATTTTTAGAGAGTCTTAATATCTTTATAGTAAAGTTATTAGAGCTATTAGTACAGTTAATTCCCTGTAACATTCTCTTAACCTTACAATTCTGGAAGAAACCTGACAATCTTCCGATATATTTCTGCTAAAAGCTGCAAAAATAGAAAAATCAAATTTGAAAAGTAAGTTTTTGTAATGAAATTCAAAGTTGATATTGCGAATTATGTATTGGAGTAGTTAGCTAAAAGACCGAAATATATACAGGGTGTCCCAAAAAAATGTATACACATTTTAGCAGCTGATAGACTTAGAGAGCATTAGAGAGGACTTTTAACAGGAAGGATTTTATTTCCAGCAAGATAGGGCACCTCCACACTACCATCGTGATGTTAGATCCTTTCTTGATGCGATCTTGCCAAACAGGTGGATTGGACGGAGAGGTTTTGTAGAATAAAAGTATCAGTTGTTCAGTTGTTCAATTGAGGGCAGTATCAGTTGTTCAAGTATTAGTTCAGTTGTATCAGTATCAAAAAGTATCAGTTGCTCAATTGAGGGCAACCATTGAACATGAATGTACGAATATCCCAAGGGAATTGTTCCATCATGTGTGCTCTTCCATCGCTTCGCGTTGTCAGCAGTGTCTGGAGCAGAACGGACATCAGTTTGAGAACATGCGATAACAAGACAATAGAATGATATTTGTAGAATCTTTTACATGTTGAAAATTATTCGAATTATAATAAACCCCAAATTTACAATTATTTAAAGTGTGTATACATTTTTTGGGACACCCTGTATGTATACGCGCTATGAGTGTAATGGCAAAAAAAAAAAATTTTCATTTCATCTATATTGTTTGTATAATTTTTTTTTTTTTGCAAACTTTATTATTTTTGAAACCCTAAATGGTACCTAGTATTACTATTTAAAAATGAATTTTTTTAAACATGACCCACTTTTTTCTTTTAGACCAATAAAAGATATGTTCTGCTGTATAATGGTCCATATAAAAAAAATCCCAATGCCATTCTCGGTATCGATAGGGACATTTGTGTGTATTACGTGTGTGAAAATAATTAGTTTAACTTTATATTTATTTATTTATTGCAGTTCTTCAGCAGTCTTACGAAATCCATGTTTCGGACCATTTTGTCATAAGAGGAAGCACAGCAATCTTACAGTGTCAAAGTCCGCCAGCTATACGACCATTTATTAAAGTTATGCTTTGGCTTCGTGAGGATGGTGTTAGTATAGGTTCACCTGGAACAATAGGTAAGAATTCGAAAAATTATTGAAATTATACGTTTATTAAAAATGTCATGTTAAACTATAAATAGTTTAAGTAGTTCAACTAATTTATAATATTAGGTTGGGGAAAAAGATATCCATTATTTTTACGTGAACTTCAAGGCTTTTATTTAACATGTTTTGGATTACCAATTTTGGTCACATATGCACCGTTTTATTCTATAATTTATTGTCATTTTAAAGGTAGCTACATAATGCCACTTTCATGGAAGTCTTGGTCCCTATTGGCGAAAAACCCTAGTAATCGATTTTCACAATCTTCTTTTGATATCAATTTTTTATCATTAAGGAAGTTTTGTAATGCAAGAAAAACATGATAATCGCTTGGTTCCAAGTCCGGAATACATGGTGGATGTATTAAAACTTCCCTACCAAGTTCTTAAAGTTTCTGGTGAGTCACTCTAGACGTGTATAGCCTGGAGTAGATTTCATGGAACATAATACCTTTCCTGTTGGTTGATTCGGGTCATTCCTGGTCAATCACTAGCTTCAAACGTTCCAAATATTGACAGTAGAGGTCCACATTTAGTGTTTGGCCATATGGACGTAACTCATAGTAATTGATTCCTCTCGGCCCCACCAAGTGCACACCAGAACTTTCCTGGTCTCTCTCCGTTTGAGCTGCCTCCCTGCTTGTTCGTGAGGAGTGTCACAAGTTTTAAATAATTCGACGGACCAAGTTTTTCGACTAATTTTTTAATAAAAACCAATAACAATTAAAAAGTTATAAGTAAAGTTATTGTGGGTTTCGTACTGAGAGTAGTTGTTACCCAACGAGTGATTGCCGACAGCCATTCAGCTTCTGCCGAATGTTACATACGGACGTTAGAGGGCGCTTTTGACCACGATCGTTTCCGCAAAGTATTGTCGCTGGTGACCTATTCCTTACCCCCCCCCCCCAGTTATCATCCGGTTAAGAAGTGGGTCGATTTCATTATTCCATTTGGTCAAGGCTTCACAGATAGAAATTCTAACCATCATGTTTTTTGTGTTAATTGGTGTGGCACCTAAAAGT
Source organism: Trichonephila clavata (assembly GCA_019973975.1). Lineage (NCBI taxonomy): Eukaryota > Metazoa > Arthropoda > Arachnida > Araneae > Nephilidae > Trichonephila > Trichonephila clavata. Next base: position 423,353 of record BMAO01004416.1, read on the forward strand.
CAAGCTTCTTTTAGAATCCAGCTTTGTGCAAATGGTTTCAAACTGTTTTATGGTCGATATTCAGTTTCTGGGCGATGCTGCGACAACTGGCATGCCGGCAATCTTCGATCATTTCTCTGATTTTGTAGACATTTTCGACGATGAGCATATACTTGAACGGAATCAACGAAACCAAAATTATACAAAATTGGCTGTTGCAGTATCGGGACTCTAAACACCATTCACACTTTCAGCCTACTAGCTTGCATTTTCACCTTCGTCAAAGAAAAACTGCAAAATGTGCCAAATGTTCTTTTTCTTGACTTCCATTTTTAACACCATGTAACTCACAACTGAATAGACCAAACAAAAGACAGCAAAAGAATTTTTTTCTTGCAAGATATCACCTTTTCATTGAGCATAAATATGAAATTATTTGATCGATACTTCAAAAATATCAAAGGCTGCAGACATCTACAAAAAAAATAATGGATTTATTTTTCCCCAATTTAATATGAATCATAATGTTGAGTATCTCTGAATTATAACGATCATTTTTGAATTTTAATTTACACTAATTTAGTAAATTCACTTAAAATTTAGTGCTCGTATGTTAGGAATAATAAATTCTTTATCACTTTCAAAATAATAAAAACTCGTTTCGTATTTCATATAATAATAAATTTCATCTTACTTATCGCACGGTTTCAGGAAAACTAATTTGCTGAAAGATTATTTCATATCATATTTAAGATTATTTTATAATAATCATATTTAGGAATCACTGCAAATGAAATCTAGAACTTTTACTATTTAAATAATCTGTGTGTAATAGCTCTCTTTCATTCAATACTTTCTATTCACAATAAATTTCAGTTAATTGTTCATGCTGTAAAATTTATTTCTATATTTATATCTCATTGTTAAACTTTCGTCAATACTTTATTCTTATTGTTAGACTTTTTCATTTTAGTAAATTCCATCTAAAGAATATATTCTATAAAAAATTTGATTTAATTTTAATTTCCTCCTTTACTTTGAATCTTTCTTTAAGAATATGAAGCAAATTAAAGATATAGGAAGCATACTTTAAGTCGGAAAAATCCTTTGAACCAGATAGAAATAAGTATTATAATGAAATACGAGGATCTGTGAAAATTATAGTATTCTTAGAATGTATTAACATTGAAAACTTTTTTTGTATTGGAAAATAATCTACATTTGAATAAAATAAGATAATCCTTAAAGTAATGGAAAAAAATTAAAGAACTATCGACATAAAATATCATATGATAAGATTGTATGTACTTGTAATTTCCTTTATTTCTCATTTTGAATACATGTCATATATTTTTAATTATATATATTCTTTTATTTACCGTATTTCAAGAAAATAAATTCGATAAATGTGTCGGTAGTTTATTTATAGTAATTGAAATACAAAACTTTTGTATAAATAAATTATTAAGTAATTCATGTTTGTATTAATGTTACTTAACACACATACACATCTTTTAGTACTAAGTTTTAAATCCCTCAAATGTATATTTTTAATTTATTTTAATGCCTGGCTCTAAGTTTATTTCCAATTTCCACGTGAAATATCTGTACTTTTAAGTCACATAATCTTAATTTGTTCTAAGGCTTAGGATGGTTATAATTTATTTTACTACTTCTCAAAACTCATATCAAAATTAAACTGAAAAGTCTAGTTATGACTCGGATCCTTTTAACTTTTCTCAAGTGATAAGAAGGCAATGAATCAAATTACGATCTAACGTCCTTTAAAGTTTTTCAACTAGTCACTCCTAGCCATTAAAATGATTTCATAGCAGCTTATGACCCAAAGTGTCTCTTTGGCGGACCCTTAAAATTACTTTCCAATACCCAAGGTGATTTCAGATCACTGAATGTCTTTAAAGCTATTTTAATGACTAAATGTATTTTTCCTTTGCTTCTGTATTTAAAATATGTAAAATTCAGTCTGATAATGATTAAATTCTTCCGTAAAGTGAATGATTTTCCGTTTACTCTTTTAAAAAAATGTGTTAGCTCTTTCAAGTATTATATCCATATTTTTTTCTTCTGGCATAAGAAGGAATATCAATTTCCTCTACCTCTTACTGATTGAAAAAAAACAGCTAACATTATTTAATTCTCCAAGCACCAAAGTAAAACCTCACTACAGATAATAAATTGCATGCGTGGATTAAAATATCTTAATTAACAATTAAAATAATTAAAACCAGAACAGCGACCAACTTTTTTGTTACATTATAGATATAAAAGAAACCGTGTAAAAAAATGCTTACGACTTATGATAAATTTGGGATATGGTTCCATAAGTTTAAAAAATCAAGAAAGAGGAAAAATCGCTAAATGCTTACACCAAAAAACCGTTTAAAAAATTAATAATAGAATTCATGTTACATATACATAAAACAAAAACAATTAGTTTTTATTTTTTAAAAAAAATTAAAATTAGTGTACAGTGAAAATTTAGTCTATAAATACATACAACATATGAAAATTCAAATTGAAATTAAGAATAAAACTACTAACAATTATTCACCGATACTTGATAACAAACGTGTACGTTTATTCTGAAATGGATCTTAAATTCTATCATCAATAGATGTGTCAGATATGTCTAGCACAACCACCTGCTTTGATTCAAATAAAGAATTTCGTTTGTTATGAACAACCTCATTTTTTTTTTTGTTACAAAATCTGACATAAACAGTTTTTTTTTCGTTTCTCAAGTTGCTTATATAGTTCTTGTTACCTTGCTACATGAAATTTAAGATCACGTTGAAATTTTAATGCACACTCCCTGTCAGTATTTATGAGTTAGAAAATGCTGCTCTATATTTGTTACGAATTTCAAGCCCTCGCGCATTAAATCTGTTATCGATAGTTGAACTTCTCTCTCTACTTCCTCACATTATAGACATCCTTATTATCATAAACTGTCTTAAATTCAATCAAGTCGTCCGTATCCAAATGGCCCAGATCCTCGGTATTTTTTTATTTAAACTAGGATAAAAAATCCATGTGAAAAAACATAATTAAATTCGAGTACCGTGTTATTTCAAAATCATGTAAAAAAAGAGTTGGGCGTAATTTTCTAATTGCAGAATAACTAAAGTAGCTTCATTTAAACTTATTTTACTTTATTGCAAATAAATAACTATATTTTATAGCGTAAGAAGTTATAAAAGGACTGCAATAGAATAATTCTTTGTAATTTGTTAAGGTATCCGAACACGCGCGTTGAAAATGACCTAATTCAGTCAAGACAGATATTTTTTTTTTTATTATATTGAATAGAGCTATCTTTTGACTTGACGAAAGATACTTTTTTTGTTTCTACACTATCTAGAGGCCAAGTTACAATCAATTTTGCAAATTTAGAAAAACCGGAAATGGGTTTTTGATCTACCAGAAGTGGGCATTTAAATTGTACAAAATCTATCATGGCGAGTCTGATAACTCAAAATATTACGAATGTATTTTTATAAAACTGTTTGAACCTATATTTATGTTATTTTCTAGAGAATGTACTAAAACATTTCTTATTGTATGAATACTTTATGAGTTATGACTTGTTATTCAAATAATGGTCTCATAAAAAATGTAACATTTCTTATAATGTTTACTCAATCAGCTCTAAAATTTTCAAATTTTAATAAAAAATTAAAATTTTAGTACATTTTCTAGACAAATGCATCTAGTTTTTTTTCGTAATACTTTTACTAGTATATGGTTATTACTTTTTTCTCTAACTGCTTTGAAGATTTTCAAAAATATTGCTAACATTTGACTTATAATTGTGATTTTTGTACAATTCAGGTAATTTATTTTGAATTTTGATAGTTTAATAGTAATACTTATTGGTATTGAGCCCTAAAAAGCATTTATAATTTTTTAGTATGCTATTTTGTTAAAAAGTACTCCAAACGTGTTCGGATACCTTAAGTTGAAAAATTTGTAATGTGATTCTAGAAATCAAAATTATAAGAGGTAACTCTTACATAGTTACTTGTATGCGACATGATTTATAACTTTTTACACGCCTAAGGAGTAATAATAGCAAAAAAAGTAATTTTTCTAACCGAAATATAAATTTATGCTGGAATAAAATTGAACTTTTGAATTTCTGGAAAGAAAATTTTAAAGTGCTTAAAAATATGTTTCATATTTACTATCGAAATTCTTGAAACTATAATAAGTCACCTATTCTCAGAAGAAATTATTAATACGAGAGAAAATAAAAAAATAAAGGCACTTTTGCAATTTCTCTTTCCATGGTTTGGCAACAGCCCTGGTATGCAGCGCTGAATGAGGGGTAGTCAGCAATACTTCAATACATAGTGCCATTCGTCTTCCCTCGAGTTGTTGGAGTGTAGCAGACCATTCTCCATGGCAGCTACATTGTCAATCTTCACCAAGGAGGACAGTGATTCGCTTTTTGTTTGTGGAAGGCGTGAAACCTGCAGAAAATTATTCTTCGCTTGCAAGCGCAGTATGGTAATTGCTATTTATCGCGAATCAAGATCTACGAATGAACAGAGTGCATTAAACAAGGAAGAACTTTTTTATGTGGAGATGAAAGATCATGCAGTCCCTTGATGTCAATCACTGAGGACAACGTGCAAGTCATTAATGGAAGAATATAGTGATGGAAGGAATGGCTGATATCCAGCACAGATATCACACCTTCTTCAAACAAAAAGCAAATCACTTTCTTCTGTTTCATCTTGGTGTAGATCAACCATGGAGCTGCCATGTTGAACGGACTGGTACAATCCAACGACTATGAGGGAAGACGAAAGTCACATTCTATAGAATTGTTGCCCACTATCCCTCATTCAGCGCTGGATACTAGCGCTTTTGCCAAACCTTGGACAAAGAAATTGCTAAAGTCCCTTTATTTTTTGACTTTCCCTAATAGAATTACGTTCATTAAATACATAGAATAAATATTATGAGTAAGATATGTAGAATGCAAAAACTCTTGATTGTTTTTTCCCCTTTTAACCCTTTTAAAATGAATTAAAACAGTTAAGAGCGCTTTGGTCTGAAGAAAATTAATTTTACATTAAAAAATCATTATATTCACTGTTATTACTCCTCTATTTTCATAAAGTTTTAGCTTTGCAGACCTCTCGTAGTTTTCACCAAAAATTGAAACGGAAAACTTGTTTATGTATTATTTACAAAAGGAAAATGTAGAAAATTAAGTTAGTGTTCCATATTTGTCGCTGATAGGGATTCAATTAAAGCTCTGACAACCTTAAAAAAAAGTAGTAATTTAAGCAACTCCTTCGGAACACTTGAAGATAACTTATACGTCACCTCGTTTAGGTACAATATGCTACAATTTATTTTATTTTCCTTAATTGGAAATCCTGCTTTCCATACTTTAATTCATATGTGAATTAAAATCAGATTCCATTATTTTACAGAAAATTTAAATTTATAATTCTTTAATATGTTTGATAGTAATGCAAAATTTCTATTTATGGATTAATTCATATTATGTGTGTATCGTGAAACTAGTGTATGAACAAAAGGTATGTCGATATTCTGTTTAATCATTTTATCTCAGATTGAAATGCACATGTTCAATAAAATCAAATTAGAAAGGGGAAAAAAATAATAGCCTACCATATGGGTAGCAGAGATCTTTATTTATTATTGCTTACGTTTATTACTCTATTTTGAATATTTTTTCCTTTTGAAAATAACTGTGAACTTTTAACATTAATCAAATTTGAAGAATGCATATATAAAACCGATACTTGATCTTATTCTAGGAAATTTAAGAGAAGGGCCTCTATACTAAAAGGATTTAGATACAAATTCTATCAGCTTTAGTCATTTATTTGAATTGTTTAGAGAAGAATATCCTAAAACAAATACCATACGTTGAACCACGCTTATAGCTCATACAGTTAACTATAAATAATACCTTTGCATAGAGCAGCACTCAAGTTATCTAATTTCAGCAAATCAATTGATGAAATTTGCATATACGCCCATTCCAAGATACGACCTCATATATAGCCAATGCAGGTATTTGAAAGCTGTTTTGCTTAAGCACACAGAAAAATTTCAAATTAATCCATGTGATAACGAGATGTATTTGCATACATTAACAAATGGAACACGGGAATTTTAATTTTATATAATAATTCAGTTTATATAATCAAACAATAGTTATTAATATATTAGATACATTTTTTAAAGTCCTTCAGAGAACACTTTTTTTTCCTTTCAAATTGGGGTGTAAATTGATAACTATTGCAGACCTTGTCCATTCCCCGAAAGCTGGTATCACTTTTTAGTGTGGCGCTATATAGATGACACAATGCCACAATGCGATTTTGACGCTCCTTTTACTCTATAGAGTGGGGTGCCTGAATGCAGACGATACGAAATTGTATTGGGAATTTTATTTTGGAGAGAGCACCTAAGCCAAACTTGCATTTTAAGGATCTTTAACATACCGCATAATCATACGCATGGACTCTGACGATTTTTACGTCATAAAAATCCACCAACTTTGGCTGGGGCTTAACCCGCAAATTTGAGTGTACAAGGTCAGCGTCTAACAAGGTCACCACCCATTCGGTACTCTTTGTTGTTAACATGTAATATATTTAAGGTATCCTACTGCCCTAAAATTGTGAGTTTTTGCCAAAAATTGACAAATTCTTTTTATGACTTTATTTTATGGGCCATCTTATTAGCTTTATAAAAATACCAAGTTCATCATTTTCCGTTTACTAGAAAAAAACTATAAGTGTTTTAGTAAAAGCAGATGCCATTACTTTAAGCAAGATGTCATACTTCAAAACGCGTTTTACTCGAAATGTCATTTTTTGAAAATAATCAAACGGGGTCAGTGATTGTTAAAAAAGTTTTGAACATAATGAAATGAAATTTTTCTGTAAGCTCTGTATAATAGTAGAATTGTTTTAACCTTCAGATTTATCAATCACTGTTTTGTTACAAAATTTACAGTCCCTTATGTGAATATAATCCCTGTCTTTTTAAGCATTTCCATATAGTAACCGATATAAAGTGCTCTAGTTTTTGTAAAAAGAAAATATCTCTTACATGAAGGTCATTTCAAAATTGAATAATATAGCAACACATTAGATTGAAAAAATTGAAAATTTGTTCATAAACCTTTGGTGCAGAATGGGCCGCGTTTATGCTATTTTTTGTCAATTTTTACGTATTTTTTCCCATTTTAGTAATAATAATTTATTTTTCACTTCTTAATTTTAGCCCATTTTTCTTAAAATGCACTAACCAAATCTAAAAATAACAAAAAAAATCCCCATATATCCTTTAAAAAAAAAAGTTGTCGCAACCATTCGGATACCTTAAGAAAATGAGGTGACAAACGTGAACTAATTGCAACATTAACCATTCTAACGAGGTAATTTAAAACTACCATGTATTGAATTAATTCCATAAAAAAAAGTCGGTATTTCACTTTTTCACATACTAAATTTATAACGAAGAAGTTGTGTTGGAATAAAGTTTATTAAAAGCATGATATATTACAAAAGTACAAGTAGCTGCAATCTCAACCCTTTGACAAAGGTAATCCAGTACTACAGCGTTTCTCTCATACTGTAGGGTGTGTCTCCTAGGGAGTAGGAAAACTCTACGCGGGGGCAAGAGCATATTGAAAAATCAAAGATTATTTCAAAAATTTATTAATTTACAGAAAGTAAACAAACAAAACACATTCCGATATAATAATAAAAAAATTAAATTAACATTTGCGCTGATAAAATACACTTATAAATGTATGAGTTCTGCACAATGAGTTTTATAATTAATTTAACAATACTAAGTAAGGAACAAGTTTAACAATTACCAGTGACCTCATGAGCCTGTCACATATAAAATTATATACAAAAATTAACCCTTATCTTGATAATTTGTGTGGTTTATAATTAATCCCTGAACTATCGATTAAAAGTAACGTGATTCAATCCCTAATGCCATCGATTTCAACGCAGGCACGCGAATGTGATGTACTGGGAGGGAAGAAAAGGAATAAATAAGCAAATCCTTTGAAATAAGTGAATTCTTCGCAAACTCTCTCAATGTCCTGTTATTGCATTCCAAAGCCTTTGGAATAATTGTATCGATAGCAGTGCACAGAAAAGATCGTTCTTTTGAAAGACGTATATATCCGTCTGGGGCAATTAACACTTTGGCTGAGCGAGACGTTTATATACGCTAGTGGTACTTAAGAAAAAGTCGTATTGTAGCTTTAGTGTCAAAGTATAGTATTATTGATTTCAAAACATTGGTATGCATGTGAAGTAAGGGGGGGGGGAATTACGGTTGAATTTTGAGTCGCAAATATTGAAAGTTATAGAAGCACTGCAGTACTACCATGGACCAAATTTGTTCCGTTGAAGGAATTAGATATTCCTTCACATTTCTTACTTCTATTTACTATTATAAGACCAAAACAGAGAAATAAAGAATAAACGTAAAATTTGAGTTTTACGGTAGTACTTAAAAAGCCATACACGTGTTCGTAGCTCAAATAAACTTAAGTACACCATGGCGTCGCTACAATCCCACTGCATCATGAAACCCTCCTTAAAATTAAATTTTCATTGGCTCCCCTGAATGAGTAAAGGATTCCAATAAGTTCCACTGAGTAAGTTTCTAGCTCTCCCCGAACCTGTCAAGAATTCCACTGTTTACTCCACTTCAAGTAAAACCTCTATAAACTCGACAGAGCCTATTGACTAATGTGCTCCTCGCTCTAGTCTGTCACGTGTCAATATTTATTCACCAACATCGAGTTTTATGTGGACATTGCAGTGTTTATAGGGGTATTTGATCTTCAACTTTCATGAAATGTCACCGACATCAAACTTTTTACTGTCGTTTTTATAGTACATGTGTATAGCATTTATCCAGAAAATTCCTTCTGAAGTCGGTTAAAGCGAAAGTTTGTTTTTGGCTGACAGCAAATTTATGTCGGTCTGTTTGGTACTTTTTTAAAGGAGTTTATCTTTATCCACTGATCTTTTTCCAAATACATGGATGGGAAATTGTATCGATCAAAAGAGTATCTTCCATTTATGTCCGCGAAAAATGCAGTTTTACTGCCTTTTTAGTATTCCGGGAGCAGTTTGTTGATCATTTATAATTTTTAACCATCTATTCTGTTTTGTCATAAAAGTTAATTGCATCGTTATGTATAAAGTGTTTTTATTCCAAATTTTGTCATCTAAATGATGGGAAGACATGCTTTAATAAAAGTTAGTTATAGAACACAGAATTTTAATGACCATTCAATTTCTTGTCGTAAGAAGATGCAGCATTTTGTTAAGCACTTTAATTTAATTTCTTATAAAAATGAAAAATGTATATAAGAAATATTTAAAAATATCAGCAACTGTTTTAAAATATATATATATATATGAGAAGACAAGTATTATCTTTTAAATCTTTCTTAAGCGCACTTCTACTGAATGACACGTAAGCTTTAAATAGTGATGGTATTTTTTAATCTTTTTTTTATAATGTCTATTAATATCCAATAAATATGAATGAAACAACATATTCTGAAGCATTGAATAATTATTAAACTTAAAACCTTAACGAAAATGAATTAATATGCTAAATTGTTACATATAGTTAAGTTCATCTAGGGAATTAATTTGCTTATATATATTTCGAAATAAGATCACTGTATCTTCATACTTTATATTTATGATATTTTAGTATAATTCGCTTGAAAAACAATTGAAATTTAAAATTAAATTCATACATTTCAAGACCTTAAGTGGGGACATCAGCAAAGTTTTCCCAAATGAGTGTATCAGTAAAGTTTAATTTGCTACCTAAAATATTAACAATAATGTAGGCTTTGATTGAAATTTTAACTTGTAAAAAAATTAGTCGTTAATGGATTTTTAAGCAAGATACCATGTCACAAAATAATTTATAATAGATAAATATGTTGTATATAAAAATACTAAAGTATCATGTAAATATAAAAATACTGAAAGTTTTGCACATTAAAATTATAGATTCAGTTCTGAGTATATTTTTATACCCTTTCAGAAACAAGTATTGTAAGCAGAAACAAGTATTGTAAGCTGAAACATGGTTTTTAAGAGAAACATCAGACCACATAATAAACAAAAATATCTGCAATGTTTAAAAACACGTAATCTGAATGTTTAAAGCCATGTAAAATTGTTCTGAAAAGTTGAAGTTAAAAATTATGTAATTTACCATTCAATCTATTATTTTATTGCTAAAAAATATCCTATTAATATTGAATAAACTAATGCAACAAGCTACTAATTTTATAAAAACATAACAGAATATTAATAAATTTTAATACATGCTCGCAACTCAAAAGGAGGAAATTTTTATAAGTAGAAAACACTCATTTACGTATAATTAATTTTTCAGCATATAGTTCGTTATTATTTAAAAATTTCCCTATTCTATAATGCTTCTAACTGACTCATATTACATAGTGAAGTACTAAAAGTTAGACGTTAGCAAGATGCAAATATCCAAAAGGCAATAGTATACTGCAAAAAATATACAAATAAACAAGTGTATTTATTGACAGGGCTATTAAATGAAGGGTATAGCCAAAGAAAAAAAATTAGATATACTGCATTAAATATTTAAAATTTATTCTTTTAACAGAATGAAAAAAGGGAGATGTAACTTGTTGACTAATACTTCTGTAATTGATACTTATATGAAAATTGAACTGTAAGGGATTAAATTAAACATAAGTTTATGACTGATATAACTGAAGTATATTTCTAAGTAAGGTAATGGTTATATTTTAATTAACCAAAATCAGTAATTTTTTGGGTGTTTTAAATAACTTATGATTATTTTGAAGTACTTGATCAATATTTTAAAGTATAGTTTTTTATGCTTTTCCTTAAGGCCGATGTCATTTAAAAGCAAGAGAAAAAGAGGAAGTTTCTGAATTTCATCGATTTACTTTTTTGAGATATTATTTAGCTCAAATGTTAGAAAAAGAAGAAGAAAACTGATGTTTTATTTTAAGAAATAATCAATACTTGGATGAATTCACCACAATAGACGTAATTTTAAAAAGTAATCCTATTTCCTAAAATATTTTTTGCAAATACCCCGAAGGAGAAATTTCAATAGCATCCATTTCTCGCTCGCAATCTTTTCTGATTTGCTTCTTTCTCACAAATTTCCTAGTATGTCATTTACTCACGCAATACAAACATCAAGATGCACGCAGCCCAAAAACCAACAAAAAAATCTACAGTTTGTATAGCATAGCAATGCAAAATGTAGAGATATATACGCTTTATTTTCCACAATTCAATTTTTTTCTAGAATGCGCTTTGTTTTGAACAATTTTCCTCGTTATGTCGTTGATAGAATGCGGGGATTCCTTTTAAAGTGGAACTCGTAAGGCTGGAATTTCGAGATTTCCTCGGAATCAGACTTATCGTACCCGGGGACATTTTCCTATGGTAACACGCACATGGTGAAAAAAAACTAAGTCGCAAAAGCACGGGGCCCTTGAGATTTAAATCCGAAAAGATGGAGACACAAAAGAAATAACTGTTAGACTCGGTTTTTCCTCGGGATACAAACAGATAACATGTGAGAAAAAGAAATTGTTGCTTTGAAAAGATAAAATCGGGAATCCTTGCATTTCTCTGTGAAAAACGACAACTAGAAATAAGAGATGGAAATAGTAAACAGAGTATGAAACCCTTTTATTAAATTATTCAAATGCTGTTGTTTAGTCTCACTTTGCATTGAACATATCGAATCTGATCACGCAATCCGTAATCCAATACTGCTGGCATGAACTTGGGGAAAATTTATTCTGTTTGTTATTGAATGTACTATCTACTTTAATAAGGAGATACATAAAATATATAGAAAATTAAAACTTCAAAAAAATTAAGTGCTTAAATTTTATAGTTTATTTTCATAATTTCAATTAAAGTTGTTCGTAAGGCTATGATCATATTTTTAACTAAGCTTCAACTGAAAAAAAAAATCACAAATTAACATACATCAATTAATTCAGCTTTTTTAAGCATATTTATTTCAAAGGAAAAGAAAAAGTATCGGTAATAATTATAGATCTAGACAAAGTATGAATAATATCAATGAAATATTGCAATTTACTGCATTTAATATAAGAATCATTATCATATGCAATATGAATATATTCTTACACTAAATTTAATAAAATTCTTGGAAGTATTATAAGAATCATTCCACATATAATAAAAGATTAGATTCATTATTCCCCCCAAAACCCTTACCATTAAAGATACCACGAAATCCCAGAAGATTTATTATAAAAGAGTAATCTGTCTTTAACTTCAAATTTCTAACAAATATACACATTGAGAAAACTGCAATTAAAACATTTTTCAATTAATTATGGCATATTTTTTACTTATTATTTTAATAAAATTATAATCGTTTAATTTTTTTAAAAAAACGAATTTATTTTCGTGGAACTTTTAAGAAGTAAAGTTAAAAAGAAATAAAAATTTCAATAACGAAGCACATATCTATTTTAAGCTAAATTCAAAGAAAAATTACAGTAACGATATTTTATTTAGGTAAAAAGTATTCAGTTCCAAAAACCCTAAAGTGGTAGATTAAATTAAATTTAAATGTTTTTATTAAGAAAATATTTAATATTAAATTTAGGAAAAGAGAGTTTTAATCTTTACATAAGTATTTTTAAAACCATTTTAATTCATTCCAAATGTATTTCCTTGTTCACAATTTCTTAAAATTATTTATAATCCCTTAAATTATACATGAGTAGAAAATATAAATACAAGAATTAATAATAAAAATAAACATTACCAATAAGTATGCGTAGATTCTGCCTTTTTCGTACAATTTTTATCATTGAAAAATTCACTAATTCTAGTTAAAATGTAAACTGTGTTATAAAATGTCCCTTTTTGCCTGATATATTTGGTGGTATTACTCCTTTTTAATTATTTTTTATCTTTCATTTCTTAAATAATATAAAATATTAATAATTTAACTTGAATAAAAATGAATTTAAAACAATGTTTTCCTTTTTTACTTTTTTAATTAAAATAAAATATTTCTCAAGGTATTGAAAACACTTGATTATTTAAAAGAAAATGCGTGCATCAGAATTCTTTTTTCTCTCTATCGGCATAGAAATTGCAAAATCAACCGTTTTATTATTTTTCCTTGATTTTTTTATCATGTCGTTTTTATAGTAACTCAATTTAAGTCAATTTTAGTATCAACTTTAAGTTATTGCTCTATTCCTCCACATTATAGGGTAAACAAATATCCTTATTCACACTATTATTTATCTAAATGAAATTATAAATGATATATAAAACATTGATAAAGTTTCTGTAAAAATTGGTTAAGATATTTTAGCCTATTTAGCATCTATTTCATATAGATATCTACTGCAGCTGCGTTTAGTTCGCTGTAGGCTCTACATTTTTAGAGGACAATGCGCATCAACAAAAATTTTATCATTTATATCAGTTTTTGAAGAAACATATTAGATGTCAATTTATGCAAAAAGAATTACAAGATATATTTTACATCGTGATCAGAAATAAAAAATTTAAAATATGTAGGACATTAGCACCATTTATTGCGTATTACTCTTATAAACTTGGCCATGAGAGCACATTTAACTAACGCTGAAAGTGCTTGTCAAGTGAGAAATGAATAAGGATGTAGGTCTGCAGTTTTGAACGTTAATTACAGACGATATACATATATACAGGGAACAATGAAATGTTCCATTATTTTTTTCCATCTTGGTATAACCATTTTAAAGTCCAGCAAATATTCATTTTTCTTCTAAGCTAAAATTTTCCCCTTAAATATATTTTGTCATTCTGACAAGTATGGAACAGAAAAATTAACAGATATATTTATATATCATTAGAGTACAAATTACAAAACACATATTAAAAGATTTTTCCCTAAGTAACATTGAGGGAAAACGCATATAAAACTGCATCAAAATTTCATACTGTTTAGATTGGTAACAAGAGAGAATTAAAAACTTGTGTCTTTACATGACTCATACCAATATTTTAATCAGGGAGCATGTGTATCTTTAAAGTTGTTATATTTAAAGAACATTATTAATTTGTTTTTATATAATTTAATGCTATACAGGGTGTCCCAAAACGACCGCATAAACTCTGCACAGCTAGATTCCTCGATGGGAGTACATAAAAACTACCCAATGAAGCGTTCCTGTACGATCCATTGTTTACGAGAAAAATACGAAAAACAAAGTATGATCTCACTTTCGGTGCAAGAAAAAAACACTTTATTGAACATATCAACAGCAGTATATGCATAATTTAAGGCAGATGTTCAAAGTGTCTGCCGTGCATGTCGAGGCAGGCTTGAGCACGCCGTGGTATGGCTGTCATCACACGTCGCAACACAGAAGGGTCTACCGAAGTACAAGCAGAATGCAGACGAGCAACTAATTCCATTGGTGTTGTCACTACGTCTCGATACACCAGTTCCCTGAGATGGCCCCATAGGGAAAAATCCAACGGTCTAAGATCTGGTGAACGTGGAGGTCATAGAACAGGACCCTCACGTCCGATCCAACGGCCGGGGTATGTAATATCCAGCAAATCAAGTATAGGAGCACAGAAATGCGCTGGAGCCCCCTCATGCTGGAACCAAAGTCCCTGTATTGCCACTAATGGTATGTCGTCGAGGAATTCTGTTAAGACCTCATTGAGAAACACCAAGTACGACTGTCCCGAGAACCGTTCAAGCAACAGACATGGTCCAAGCATGCGATCCCCAAGTATGCCGGCCCAAACGTTAAGACACCAACATTCCTGGTGTTTCTGCGGCCGGATTGCATGCGGATTGACCTGGGACCACATACGGCTGTTGTGATGGTTGAATACCCCATCACGAGTGAAACATGCTTCGTCAGTCCACAGGATATATATGTGCATTGAAACCATTATCTGTGTTCTGTTGCTGCAACAGCCATTCACAGAAGGCCACGCGTTTCTGACAGTCATCTGGTTTCAGACCTTGCACGGTTGTGTACCAAAATGGGTATAGCCTCTCAGACCGTAAAAGCCTGTGCACAGTACTTTTAGTCGAAGTCATCTCACGGACTAGTGCGCGTGTGCTTACCTCGGGCGTCACTTCTACCCGGTGCAGCATTGCATCCGCCTGTGTTACCGTTAGGCCACTCCCCCCCATGGTATGCCAGTATCGTGAAGATTGGCTGTTGACCAGATGCTTCCCGTATTTCGTAGTCTGTCTTCCAGCCTACGGATGAAGTTGACATCAGGAGGACGGTGGGGCGGATATCGATGGGCATACTCCCTAGCAGTTCGTAAGGCATTTCCATTACATCGGCCGTACATCCAGTACATACCGCAGTAGTCACGAACGGAATACATGGCCACCATACGAAAACTACTATGCGCAGTGAACGATTTAAACACAATCGTCTGGAAACATATGCAAATACTGTTGTTGATATGTCCAAAAAAAGGTTTTTTTCTTGCAGCGGAAGTGACGTCATACTTTGTTTTTCGTATTTTTCTCGTAAACTATGGGTCATACAGCAATGCTTCTTTGGACAGTTTTTGTGTACTCCCAACGAGGAATCTAGCTGTGCAGAGTTTATGCGGTCGTTTTGGGACACCCTGTATATACAAAATACTTTGCTTATGAGCACTATGTAAATGTCAGCTTTGCATGGGTAATATTTTGTTTATGTTTTTAAAAATATAACTGATTTTAAACCAACGGTTAAGACCATGGTTGCGTAATAATAGTCCAGAATAAAGAAATTAAATAAGTATTTGCTCATTAAATAAATTTTGAAGTAATTTAAACTTTCATCAATACTAAACTATTTTTATTCAACTTTCTTATTACCAGATAATAATATTCTTCGTAATCTCAAAGTAGATGTGTGATTAAAATATCCTTATCATTTTTTAATTCGGAAAATCACTCCTACCCGGAAATAAAATCCCAATTAGCCAAATTAAGGGAGTATTCAATGATAGTATTAATGGTGTAAATCTCTCTCTCTCTCTCTCTCCCTCTCTCTCTCTCAAGGGTGTCAAACTCAGAAGCAAACTTGTGCCAAAAAAACAAAGTTTAACTTAAGAGGGGCTGCAAAAAAAAAATATTCGTAGAAATGTAGGTTTATTTTTAATAATACATTATAACAAACATACGTAAAAGAACAAGAAAAATTTAATGTTTGTGGTCTGACTCTTCTCATCTCTTCTCTGCTACTATTTTTCCTATTCCGGGAGAAATTTTGATATTTTATTATATATTGTTGTGAGCCGATATATTAGCCGGGCCGAAAAATTTTTTTGTTGAGGGCCGCAAGTGGCCCGTGGGCCTCGAGTTTGACACCCCTGTGTAAATCTAAATAAATTATAAAAAAGCGAGATTATAATTCCGATATTTTTTCCGTTAATATAATTTAGACTCCTCTATTATCTTTCAAACTTAAATTCATTTACATTTTACTTTTTTTTAAATATCCTTTTCAAGGAATATACTATTTTTAGCGATTATCAATTAATTATTATCCAATTTCGTAAATAATAAATTTTTTATAGTCACACATTCAACGTATGATACTTGTAACAAATAAGCAAACACAGCCAGTCAAAAAACAGCCCAAGAAAAATTGCAGAGATTCAGAGGATTTGAAAAATAATGAAAATAAAAGCTTGAAGAAATCTTGTTCAAGAAATTTATCTATCTCATGGATTTCAAAGTAATGATAAAAGTCCCAAGATACATTACAAAGATGTTTCCATAGCCTTAATACATTATTCATTAAATATTGCATTGAAATGTCGCTTTAAGAATAACTTTACGGTTATGGTTGTTTATATAACTGTCTCGATTCTAGGCGAATGCATATTATTAATATAAAAAAGTTGATGCTTTATGTTCCTTTTGAATGTAATGTTTTCAATGGATCTTTCTAATTTCTTTTTTTATCTATTTTTCAAAGTAAAATTTTATTTTATTCTATCTAAACTCGGGCAGTATTTAGTAAAGCTCGCGTCCTTATTAATCCAAATTCAAATAAATAAGCCGCAGAGAAATTTGAATGCGATCTAATTAAGCTTGGGTAAGAACAAACGAGGTGGACTAAAAACTAATCAACAGGAAACAACATCAAAGAACGAACGAAAAATTAAAGAGAGGAAAAAAATTTAGAATTATAACAACAACGTATAAAATGATTTCTTAGAAAATTAAAATGTTTTATTTCATGATAAGGCACCGAGATGAGAAATTTTTCTCATTTCCTTACGCCATCAAAAAGAATCATCATTTTTTCCCCTGCTCGTAATAAGTAATCTTGAAACGAGTTTTTCATTAGCACACTTCTCTCGGAGCTGTCTGTAACCGCTGTTAAAAGGAATCTGTAAAAGCAAAGAACACGGCACAACAGGAAGATAAATTTAAACTTCCTGGCCACACGTTTTACGCAATTTGCAACGATAAGATTCGCTGTTCGCGCAATTAGGAGAGCTCCGTGAAAGACGCTATTAAAAAGTAGAAGGTTTCGGATCATTAACTCGCTATTAAAATCGCTAACATGGTTCAGTCAAGCGTTGAGGACAGATTATAGTGGGCTTCATCTTTCACTCTCTTCTTTGGATTTAAGCGTTTCTGTATTGAGTGTTTTCCTGCCATTGAGGGCTTTGTTTAAATTAATGGATCCAGTCTTTTTCGCAAGAGAAAGAGTTTTTTTAAATGTTCAAGTTTTCAAACAATTCAATTCTTCAAAAGGAATTTTGCATGGGTTGAATATTTCTGATTCATAGTAACTTCGATAATGGCTAAATTGTTACAAAACACGCTTATTTTAACTCTATTGTTCTTCTCTTAAATAGAGTTGAATGAAGGCTATCATTACACGTTAACTGCTTATTATTTCTTAACGAGAGAAGATGTTATTATTTCTTTAACCAGATTAGTTTAAAATGCTTACGTTAACTAGTCACGCGATGTTTAACATGCATTAATAATAGCACGAAAAATGAAAGAATTTCACTTCTATTCAAATAAAAAGATATATTTATTCTAAGTTATGCCATTATTTTGGAATCTTAAGATATTAAATAAACAAACGTTTATGATATGCAAATATAGAACAAAAAGATTTCTATTATGAACAATTTTATGCATATATTTTTTTAATTAGATTTACAAAGAATAATACAAATCTAATATAACTATGATAAATACTACAACACGATTAAATTAAAAGTTTGCATGGAATGTTTTTCAAACAAAGATAACAATAAAAAAAAACTTAAGTAAATGAAATATAAAAAAGTACATAGTAGAGATATTAGGGGGAAAATTAAATATAAGTTTTAAAACAATAAATTAAAATTTAAAATGGAAAAAAAATATGTGCAAAATTTTTATATAGAACATACTTGAGCTATTTACTCGAATAACAAGATTTTCAGAACTTTTGTTTAACTTAAATTTCTTTTAGAACTTAATTTGTAAAATAAGAAGTAATATATTAAATATTTTTCTATATTTTAAAAACGTATATTTGATATAATATTTGATTATAAATTGAATATCAACTTTAAACTTGTGTAATTTTTTGATATTTCCTTCTGAATATGATTGTTTTATTAATTCGAATTCTATACTAATTAAAGTTATATGCTTACAATCTAAAGTAAATTATGGCTAGGTTTTAGCTCAAAGAAATACATAAATTATAAATAATATTTGGAAGAGTGTAGAGAAATATAATTTTTAGAAGAGGGCAATATCTTGCAAAAAAAAACAGAATTGCACAATAAAAACAAACAACAGTTTCAACTTTTCTTTTAATATTGCAGACTGCAATTTCAACTTATTTTTCCATAAACTAAGGTTAAAAAATTCAATTAAAGTTATCATTATATAGTATAAAATTATTGAAGAAAGAGACAAATTTATTAAATACATCTTTCAATATAAACACAATTTTCTAAATAATCTATTCGAATGAGTTCATTGTCAAATTACAGAGTTCTTAGTGTTATTATCTTATATTCACAAGTCGCTTGCTTCAAAAATATTTAATTTAATTTTTTAAAATACTGTTAAATATTGAAAAAAAATTCAAATTAATATTAGAATAATTCCTTTCGATATTTGTCGAATGAACTTGTATTCAGATATTCATATTTTATGACTGAAACGAAATAAAGTAGCAGCCGACTCGAATCAGAAGTATATTCTTTTAATTATTTACACGCGACAAATTCTATTACATATTTAGGCACATGAACGTTTCCTCTTGTTTTTTTCTGAGTATAAAACATACCTTTAAGGTTAAATTTTCTTTGTTCTACCTGAAATAATTATATTTCATATATATAATTCAAATCACAATGTGTCACTGTCAAATTCACCAACTCAAATATCAAATATTAAATGGAATATTTTTAGCATTCCCTTGCTTGAATTTCTCTGAAGTTACAATTTAACAAAACAAAAAAATAGCTACGTTATTCACTTGCAAAACTATTTTTTTAATTAGATCCGTTTTTTAATTTCAAGAATTTTTTGAACATCTTAACTCTTTTTTTTTTTATTTCCTACGTAATGTATCAACAAAACAGTTTTCAATACTTAAGGAAAAGAAAGTGAAAGACTTTCTCAACGATATTAAGAATTTGCTTTTGAATTGTTTCTAACAATCAAAATAATGCATAAATTGAAAGCGTAATAAAAAATTCTGTAGATGTATGATTGAAAGCAACTCATCAAAAACATTCTTCATGAAAAATTTATGTTTTCGGTATTAGTCCTAACCGACTGTGTCAAAAAAAAATCATACAAATGTAATTTTTTAAAGAAAAATATAGTTTTTGATTACTTGCAATGAAATGTGAAATAAAAACAACTAATTAGAATCTACAAAACAGCATGCTTAATGAGAATCTTAAAATTTAAAAGCAATTTTTCTCTTATTGTCTGCATCCTATTAATACTATATTTTATTGAAAATATATTTGAAACAAATAAAAAACATTCATATATTCCTTCAGCTTTATAAATGTAGTATAATCTTTAATTGTTTTCTTTTAAAACGTCTTTAACATAGGGGATAAGTATAATGTATTACCAACTGGTGAATTATTGGTGAAAAACGTTGTGCCAAGTGATACTCTGATTGGTTATCAATGCCAAGTACACCATCGATTGATTGGAGAAAGTAAACTTAGCTCCACTGCCGGGAAAATTATCATCCGAGGTAAGAAATATGATTTAATTTAAAATATATTTTCTATTTCTTTAAAAATCTACTAAAATATATTGTTTGGTGAGACCTCTAAACATGCTATTTCTTACAGAGAGCTCTACAATTCTAATAATCTACAATTTATATATGTATGTATACAGTATCAATATAGACAAACACCAGAATCTAATCTGTGAAAGTATATCTTCTAAAATTGTATAAAAAAGGTCTGAAAATTATTTTAATTCATTTAAAATATATAGTTTTTTTAATTAGTATTTTATTAGAGAAAAAAGTAAATTATTCACAATGTGCTTAACACAAGTATACAATAAATTATATTTTAATATGATTTGAAATCAGATATAATAAGTGACGTAACGAGTAGTTGTTTTAAAGGTTGTGACGCTCCATCTTTTATCATGTATTTATAAACATGGAATTAAAAATAAATTTATATTTTAAAAAAGTTTTTATATGCATATACAAAAAAAACTATTTATATGTTAGAAAAAAATTTACGTACATAAATATACAAAAAAAACTACTTATCTGTTCGAAAAAATTTACATACAAAAATTCTAGCTATTATTAAAAAACTAATTTTTTCAAATATATTGATAAAATATATTTCAAATATACCATCCATCAAATACAAATTTCAAATTGTAAAAACAACATAGAATTTTGTTGGTCAAATAATGCCATATTTAAGAGAAACATTTGATTGTCAATATTTAAAAATGTAAACAAATTTCTAATGCTAAGAAATATTATTGCAACTTTTGACAAAAAACAGAAAAACATTAAAAAAAATCCATTATTATTTTTATATAGATTTAAATATTTATTTCAATAAATTAAAAGGGAAAGAGTTCTATGGATTAATTAAAAGGTAAGAGGGAAATATGTTTCTCCCAAGAAATTTTATTTTTTCCATCTAACTTTGATGGTTAAAATTAACTCAGAAATGAAATACTCGAAAGTATTATAGAATATTTACACTACCATCCATTTCAATAAATGTCGCATCTCCATTTTAGAGCCTCACACTTCTCTGCCACCGACGATAACTGAATCACGCCCGATTATTAGAGCTCGAGAGACTGAACGAGTGTTTCTGCCTTGTGTGGGTCAAGGGTTCCCGAACCCTACTTATAGATGGGGAAGGAGAGATGGGGATAGAGTGACTTCATTTCATTTAGGAGAAAGGATACTTCAAAAAGATGGAATACTCATCATTCAACAAGCTGCCATTCAAGATACTGGAGTATATGTCTGCGAGTTGAACAACTCTGTAGGACAAGATAAAGCAGAAACCAAACTTTTAGTTTCAGGTATGATACATTTTAAGAACATGTTGTAATATAATGATTTAGAATTTTTATGAAAAGAAACAATAAATACTCTCAGAATTAAAGAAATCTACATGTATTTCTATGTATTTTTGCACTTTAAATATATATCATGCTTTCTAATAAATTTAAAATTTCCCGAAATTACTTTCTTTCACCTTCTTGCTGCTCATCCAGTTATTTCCACGGCAACGTAGATGTAGCAAACTTTGCACAATTATAAAGCATTATCAAAATATTACATTATTATTATTATCGCAAAAATTACGAAGTTTTTGTGTGAACCTACTTTGATAAACTAACTACGCAGTGAGAGGGTTAAATTAAGAAAAAAAAAGAAAAAAAATGACAAAGAAAGCTAGTATTTTTATGGACATATGTGTATTCTTAAGCTTATGTAATATTCAAATTAATCAAATGTTAAAAATATTATAACTTTAAAATTTAAGTTTTGTTCATAGTTTGTGTCCAAAGATTTACATAATTTGTAAAAAATTAGAAAAATTATTTTTTCTTATATTCTTTTCGTGTGTGTGGTTACGCTACTAATTACACTGCTGGCCACCGTAAATGCAACACCAAGAAAGACAAGAGATAGCACAGCAAAATTTATTTTGTAGATAACATGTTGACCAAGTATCAAACAATTAAAAATTTATAGACTTCTGTGAAAGTGGTTCCTGCCAGAATCAGAAGCCAGAGTAGCCGCCATTGTTGGAGATCACCGCTGCCACACGCCTCGGCATTGATTCAAAGAGACTTTGGATGTGTTCTTGGGGTACAGCAGTTCAAGCAGCTTCCACACGTTGCCAAAGTTGATCTGGTGTGGCAGCTGGGGGAGTAATCTGGGTCAATCGTTGAGCAAACATGGACCACATGTTTCTTATTGGCGAAAGATCCGGAGAGCGAGCCGGCCAGGGAAGCAATTCAATCTGGTGGTTGACAAAGAACCTTTGGACAATGCGTGCCACGTGTGGTCGCGCATTATCCTGTTAAAATTTAGCTGTGGCCAAGTCCTGAAGGTAAGGAAGGACAGCTGGCTCCAACACCTTGGAGATATAGCGCTGGATGTTTAAAGTACCGGCAATGCGTACAAGAGGATTGCGAGAGTGATATCTAATACCGCCCCATACCATAATACCCAGTGCAAGACCACTGTGGTGGTTCATAACGCAGTTGTTCAGCATCCTCTCTCCACGGTGTCCCCAGACTCGAATCCGAACATCGTGGTGTTGCAGACAGATGCGTGACTCGTCAGTAAAGTCAACTTCATTCCATTCTTCCACCCACATCCTTCTTTCATCGCACCATTGGCGGCGGCGACGTCTGTGGTTCTACGTCAAAGGTAGACCAAGCAATGGACATCTTGCGGACAGCCCACTCTGCTGTAAACAGCGTCGAATGGTACGCGTAGTCACTGAATGATGCGTTACAGACTCAATGTGCTGTGCTATGGTTCGTGATGTGACTGAGCGATCCGTCACTGCCATGCGCACAATTTGCCAGTCCTCACGTGAAGTGGGGCACTGAGGTGGATGCGACCGACCACGTCAGTACGTCGTACCCTCCTGCATCCAACGGTCACATATCCGCATTACAGTCGTTTGGTTTCGACCAACACGACTACCAATTTCCCTGAAATATAATCCACAATTTCGGTAGGCCACTATCCTTCCTCTGTCGAACTCGGATACTTGATCAAAACCTGATCGCTGTTTTCTACGAGACATAACTGATCGTTTTTTGAAAAAATCACAAGAAAAACGCAATTGCCGAACTTGAAATCGTCGAAATCTCCAAGCCTTAAATAGCGCTTGGAGGTGGCACCACAGGCGTGCGTGTTATGTGTCTCCGCTGAAATTCTAATAATTTGCATATCTCACCTCTGCTAATGCATGTTGTAAATGTCATGTTATTTGCGTGCTTCCTTCATGGTGTTGCATTTACGGTGGCCAGCAGTGTAAATTAAAATATTTCAAATACAGAATACAATTACTGATAAATTGATACATTTCCGAGAGCAATTGTTGAGTTCTAAGGTATAAAATGCATTGCTTAATTGTGTTCCAAAATAATTAAATGCCTATTTATCTTGCTAATGAAAAATCAAAATATCTTCATGAAACTCAAACCAATAAATATTCGCATCATTTAAAAGATATTTATTCATAACTCAAATAGTTCAATTTGCGGAAAATTTTTATAGATTATTGCAGAATTAAAAATAAACTCAAATCCTCATTTTACAATTCTGTTTGCTTAAAACATCAGTGTATTAATCCATTATCCTTAATATATATTCATATTTATTTTTGTAACTAAAACGAATAATTTATTGATTTCTGTTTGTACTATTTGATTATTTTCAAGATCCAAATTTTGAATGACACTAGCATTGATTTTAAGTTAATCAGTGTCTTAGTTCATAAGATGAAAATATTGTTATTTCATTCGGCTATCTTAAAAATGATCTTTTCCTAAGCAATCACCATAAAATAACAAATACAGAATCTAATTTTATGATCTTAATTCTTATATCGCTATATTTTTCTTTTACTTTAACATTTCCCGTGTAATCTTTAGAACCATATTTGAAATAAAATAAAAAAAAACCATAGGCATTTCTAAAGCTTTAGATCTTCCAACTTGATTAAAATCATTTTAACATAATTACATTTTCAAAGACAGGAACAAGTACTCTATTCGGAAACAATAAAACAAATTTACAAGAATTTCTCATCTCGAATGATTCATAGCATACATAGCACCAGAATCATCTATCTTAATTTAAAAGAATGACAAGCAAGCGAAAAATATCTCAAATTCTAATCACAAATGCAATTTTTTGAAAAATATTCCAATTTGTCTACGTGATCAATTACAAAAGGAACTTCCTGTGATTAACGCTCGATCATATATTTCTACAAGACGATAAATTTTAATATAAAGCTAATACATATTAGTTCTGAGACTTTAGAAAGTAAGACAGCATTAAAAATGGCACTGTGTCTTGTACTTATTTTTCTTAGCTCCATTGTCAGCAAAAATCGATCCGGAATCGCAGACGGTGGACGTTGGAAAAATGGCTACTCTCAGCTGTAGAGTGATGGGTCATCCGGTTCACTCTGTCGTCTGGTTGAAAAATGGCAGTCCATTGGTTGCGAATGGTCCCATCAAGCTTGTCTCAAGGGACATATTACAAATCAACCCCATTCGAAGAGAAGATTCGGCGATGTATCAGTGCTTCGTTAGCAACGACCAAGAAGTTGTGCAAGGATCAGCAGAATTATTTGTTGCTGGTAAGAGTACTTCTGTTGTATATATTCCCAATTTTTGGCGTTAGAAAAAAAAGATAAATATCTCTGAAGGTGCTTTTTTTATGCATTTCTCTCTTTTATTTGGAAAATGAAATAAGTACCTTAATATGAACTTATGTGTGACCAACAAGCTGAAAACATTTTCAGATAGAAAAGTAAGTTTCAGTGTCAGTATTTTTAACTTGGTTTAAAAAAACATATAATTAATCAAATACACGAATAATTATTTAAATTAAATTTTTATTATCTTGAGCTAATGAATTCATTAGCTAGGAGAGTGTCCCAGTTGGCATGCATTAAGTTGTAACTTGTTTATTACCAAAGCTCCCGAAATAAAAGTGACTTAAAAATTGATTTTAAGTTAATAGTAGGAATAAAATAAGGAAAAGAACTGTAAGATAAGACAAAAAAAGCTCTCTATTTTTAATAAATGTATTTAGTAATAAATACATTTCATATAAAGCTAAATGTAATTGATGTCCAGAAACATGGAACAACTCGCAGAATAATTAAAAAAACATTGACAAAAGAAACAGAAAAGTGACACATATGGAAACATTGCTATGTCTAAATACTCCAAAAAAACTGACAAAAATGAAAACTTATGAGTGTACTTTTAAACTTTTTCCACACTGAAAAAAATTCATACGTTTAAAATATATATATATATATATATATATATATATTATATATATTATGCCATGTATTTCTTTCATTTTATGTTACTATATATATATATAAATCTCAATTATAATATTGCAAAGATTTTATGCCTTAATTATAGAAAATCTCTAAAAGCTCATATTCTAAAATACCCTAAGAATTACAAAAGAAATAACATTAATAATGGCAAAAAAATTCGTGATATAAATTGTAAATGCATTAAAACACATAGTTCTAAGTTATTCAGGGCAGACAGATGTTATTTCTAATTTCGAAGTATTTTTCTATTTGAAAATGAGCTTCACCTTTTGCTGTATTTTTTAAGCGTTAGATGAACACCGCCTTAAATCTTAACGTATCACGATTTACATAAATAAGTGTTCTGATTTATGAAATTAGAACTTCGTAGAAATAGATTTTTAGCATACAAAGTTGAAGCTGTGTCATTATTGTGAACTCTACTGTTCAAAACCTACAGCTATATTTCTTATCATTGCAGCCTTTCCTTTTTTTTTTTTTTTTTTTTTTTTTTTTTGGAAAATTTGGAAAAATTTGATCTGTAGAACCCTTGTCTATTATAGCGTAGCATTATATAAATAGTATTAAAGCACATATTTTTTTTTAATTTATGAAAATAAATTTTTACCTTAATTTATATTTTAACATTTAATTTATATTTTATATTTAAACTAATAATTTTTTAAAACAATTTTAATAATCTACAATATTTAGAAATGGATGGGTAAAGATTTTTCATAATGCTGCTCATCTTGAAACTCTCATGAAGATTCATGAACGATAGTTGGAATTATAATTAAGTCTGAATTTCTTTTTTTAATTCTTTTATATTAATCTTCCCACAGCACAGAAAAATATTAATAATATTAAATTCTTTAGAAATTTGCATTATTTTTGATAAAAATGCGAAATTTTACTATAAAGAAGAATTATTTTTTGTAGTGCTTTTAAATTAAAAACCTGTTTATGCCTGAACATGCTTACTTCAACTGTTTAATTGCTAAAGCTTTATATGTCAAAGCTTAAGCATGATTTAATTAAATCTAAAAATATCTTTGTTAGAATTTTCAAACGAGTTTTTCACAAAACTCCTTCATTAAAATAGTAAATATTAAGTTAACATAAAATTCGGAGATATTTCAATTAACTTTTTGACGAATTTCGTACAACTTAGAAGGGTTTTTTAATCATTTCACTATTATTTTTTATTTCATCTAAAAATGCTTATTATTTTGAAATATTGCTTATACCTGATCTTGGTTGATATTTTTAATTTTTCTAGATACGTATTCCTTTATTCCGGGCTTTAATAAAGTTTATTGATTTTTCTTTTTTCTACAAAAAAAAATCAATTTCTACTTCAATTTTAAGATTAAGAAATAATTAAAAGATGGGATAAACACATCAAAGAATATTTTCGTCTGTTTTTGAAATTTGTTTTGAAAATCTAGATCCCATTATTAATTAATTAAATATATGATAAACTCCGGATGAAAGAAGAATCCCTGTGTGATTTTAAATTATTTCAAGTGGATTGTGTTAAATTATAGAATAAAAATGTATGTATGTTTCATAAATTATTTTTAAAAAGTTATTTTTATTAAAATAATTGGGTTTTAAAAGTTATATGATTTCGTAAGTTCTGATACAAAGGGGGAAAAAAATCTTCTTCTACTACTAACGAGCATAAATATTAAATATTATGAAATTTTAATTAAAATTCAAGCCTCCGTTATTTTACTCTTATTAATAAACCCAAACTCTTTAAGACAAATTTTTTTAAGAAAATATATATATTAAATTTATTTAGCTGATTTTCCGGACAGTGGTATTAAACATTTCTCTGAAAGAAACTTATATATATATATCATTTTAAAGACATTTTTAATTTTTTTTATTTCTACATATTCATTCATTTATTTTATTTTAAAAACTATTTTTTGAAATTTAAAATAAAATTACTTTAAGAATAGAGGTTTTTTTTAAAATTTCATTACGTATAAACTGATAGAAACGTTCTTTACTGATCAAATTCATAAAAGAAGAATCTACCATAAAAATTTGTAAATTATTACCAAGAATCCAAGAACTTAAATTAAACTTTTAATTAACTTATTTTTAATTTTACAACTGAAATAAAATTGTTCGTGAAAAAAATCAATTAACCATTCAAACAAGTTTGAACTGCCAAGCAGCTTTTTTTTAACGAATTTTTAAAATTATCGTTTTTTTGTTATATAAAATTTTTATCAATAAAGGATGTATGCATCAGTTTTGAAAAATTCTTTATCGATATGAATAAAAGTGATATATTAATCGATATTAAATGATTTATGACTGGAGTAGTTTCAAGTAAAGAATAAGACCTTGATTGATTGATCGAAACCTCTTTAACCTAATTAGAAAAAAATGGATGACTCTAAGCCCCCTGTATATAGCAATCAGTTTAATTTTTTTCCGCATGAAGCTCCCCTCTTTTCACGCTTCAAAAACATCAATTCGTACTTTTGACGATTACTTCAACTTCAAGTAGCGATGCTGTCTGTGTGATGCATCACAAAGCAGATGGAGCGTTGCGTGACAAGGCACATGTTCGTGACTTTTAATTAAAACCTTGCACTTTTCTTTGTCAGTCACTTAGAACCGCCAGTGCAATCACATAATGGTGCATCACGTAACCATATGTAGCTGTTTCGTTTGGTTTCGGTTACTTTGGTATTAAATAAATTTCTTCTAACTCGAATGTACATGGGGAGTGAAGAGTTTCTTTTATGCTTCTATAACTTGTAAAAGAATATGTTGCTCTTTTCTAAAATAAGGGCAAAAAAAATTATGGTGTTGAAAGTGTATGAAAAGAATATATAATACTAAATGCAGTACCCATTATTTGAACGGCTAAAATTTTCAAAAAATATAACTCAACGATTTAAGTAGGAAACATGACATTTTTAATGAGTAAAAAACGTAATTCAAAACTACTTATCAAAATAATTTAAAATATTTTTAAATGAAAAACCACCCTTTAAATAATTTTCAATAAATTGAATTTCAATTTAACCTGCAGTAAAAGAATGATTTCATATACATTTTAAAACAAAATATTAAATGTTTAGCAGAGTGGTAAAACGCTAAGCTAGTGCTTTCAAACTTTTTTTTCTTTGATGATCCAATTTTCAATCATAATTTTTATCACCCCCCCCCATACAATGACAATGTGTTGAATGCAATAATAATGTACCTTGAAGCTAAAGATACAATATATGACCTTAAATATAAGCCTACAAATTATCAATAAAAGTACTAAATTTTGTATGTGTTGCCTCTAATTAATAAATATTATAAGTTACTTTTAAATATTAGTATAAGTATTATGTTATTTTTCATAGTATTTTACTTCACTTCAGTAAATTAATAATTTTTTTTAAATAATCATTTATTTTTGACTTATCAATACGCTCGCTTCCTACTCACGCTAGGTTTTCTCGGCTCCCTGGAAAAGGCACCCTATAGTTTGAGAAACGTTTCGCTAAACAGAAACTAATGACTGAATATATGTATGTAAATTATAACAGAAAGGTTAGATTCAGCACATTTAACTCTGAGCCATTTAGCTTTACACAGAAAAGTAAAATAATAGCTTAGCAATCATAACAACTAAGCATTTCATAAAATAGTATTGTAAATTAACAGCATTAAGCTAAATGAGTGAGTGAGAATTACATTAACCTCACACTATAAAGCAACACAAGGATTTTTTCAGACGGTCCTAATAATTTGGAGCCTCTATCAAGTGGCGAAGACGAAACCCGAACTGGCACATCAACCCTCTCCAAACTTCCACCTTCCCCAGCGGGAGGACTTAAAGGTCAATAGAGTTAACGTGCATCAGCACCCTCTACATGACAGGTATCTAGGGGCACCAGGAATTAAATCCACGACATACAGGTCCCGAGTTCGTGACCATAATCATTTGGCTAATGTGACCAACCTTAAGCTTAAAATGAATTACAATGACATTGACTAGAACCCAAAAACTATACAAAACAGGTAAAATAAGCTTAATTACTATACCACAGTAAAACAAAGCACAAATCGTGTTACCAAAACTAAAGCTCATTCTACTTTTGAAAGAGTATTTTTTAAATAATTCATTTGAAAAAGAATTGCAATTCTGCCACATAGAACAAATAGTTGACTAAATACAACAATGGATAGATATGGTTATAAATAAAATATTTAATGAATTTCAAAAACTACGAGAATAATAAAATTGTTGCAAGTAAAGTTATGCCATGACGTTATGCACCAAAAAATCACTTCAATATCGAACTTTAAGATGCCCAAAATAAATTTTGAGAAAATTACTTTGAAAGAGACCCTAACATCCATACTTTCAACGAACTTCTTGGTAAACGACGTTAACTGTCTTTCCATTGGGAGCAACGATGGACGCGTTTTCTGCACTTCCGATTCTTGAACAAGCTGCATAAAGTTACCCAAGAGAGATGTAAGGATTTCTCAGATCCAGTAGAAGGTCCTGAAAAGATTTTCCTGAGGCTCTGTTGATGGGCTAACGGTAAAGCTAAGACAAAGTGGGAATTGAAGTCGTTTAAATTGTTCTAAAACGTCTGGTCGAATTAGAGTATTTATAGGATGAAAGCATTTTTATATTAAGGACTAAGGCTGCTATAGAACAATTATATTAAATAGTCTAATCCAGTTATCTTCAAATATTTAAACTCACGAAACCCCTAAAACTTGAAAGTGCTTTCGTGGAACCCTATTCCAAACATATACATCGAAAAATGTTTCAAAATATTCATTATTTAAAAAATTTATAATTTTATTTTTTAATATAATTTACTTATTCATAATATTAATTTGGGATCCAAGTGTCACCTATCCATCCATTATATTTAATACCTGGGATACATGCTTGCTTATTTTCACACAAACTGTCGAAATTTAGGTCAATTGAGATTAAATGCAATCACATTACAAATTCTGAGTTTAATTTGTTTTTATACTTTGATTTTGTAGACACTTGCATAGAGAAATATATTTCACTTAAGCACAATGCTCTGAATAGCTTTAAAATGCTTATAGTGGTGTGAGAAATCCCATATACTTTGTATGAGAATTGGCAACCTAAAATTTATAAGCTGTTTTTGCTTAAAATCAGATTTTAGCATCAAATCTGTTGATATGTTGATAAGTTGGTTGCTCTGCTTCATTATAGGTATTTTTCCACAAATGAAAAAAAGATACATTTTCCATTAGAAAACTATTCAGTTTTGCAAGGCATTGCGCTAACTAGCGATTATAAAACTATCTCGGGGAACCCGAGATAGTAAACAATAGAATATTCACAATTTAGTAGGAAATATGTATAAAATGATAAAATGTTTTAAAATTATTTTATTATGTTAAAACAAAAGTTTGAAAAGTGTTGCAAAATAAAGTTATAATATATGAATAAAATTTTCAGTTTTATTGAATGGAGAGGGATGAGTTTTAGATACTTGCAACTATATAGACTTCAAAGAGAACGTGAATCCATTTTGCATACATATTTATTTCTTCTCGATTTTTTTATTGTGACTCGTGGAAACCTTGGATATGCCTTGTGTAACCCCAGGGTTCCGTGGAACACAGTTTGAAGGTCTGGTCTAATCCATTGATACTTAAGCCTGTGGTCCAGTGGGCTTTTCTGAGTGGCCCGATTATGGCATATTGACTAAAAAAATTCAGCTATTTAAAAACAATGTACTAAAATTTTAGCGGGAAATCCTTTTAATCAAGCAATCAAAACCATCAATTTGCTTTTTATGTATAAAAATGTAAACAAGAGACTTAATTATGGATGAAAGTAAATCGAAACTACCCCATAACTTAATAAAAAAAAAGCGTAAGAGTAAATATTTTTGTGTGTTTGATAGAAGGGTTAATAAAGCATTAAAATAATAGCTAAAAGGAGAACTTTAATATTTTGATCAATTTTGCTTGTCCGATGCTACTTTGGTATTTCGTGTTTCCCCCCCATTATACTCATGATGTGGCCCGCGTGAAATACCTGTCATATGTATGTGGCCCGTCGAGAAAAAGGTTGAGTACTCCTGATCTAATCGCATTACACAATTAAAATGGATTTTTACTTCTGAGAAGGATAGATTTTTTGTATGAATTTTGAGTTCTAAAACATGTGAAAATGATTGCAGGACACTTTCAAATAACTAAAAAAGATTCAATCAGATAATTGGCTACCTTATTCGAGTCAAAAATAATATCAATCGACTCTTAGGCTTAATGGTCCCATATATTTTTTGATAAAAGTTGATTGCTTACGATGCTTGCATTTTAATTTTGTATTGCAACAGTAGCACAGTTCGAACCACACATGATCTTGAAAAAATGATGGCAAACATGCACTACTACAAACCACAATGTTAAGAGTAGTATTGTTCACAAAATAATTATAATCAAAAATATGTACAAGCTGACTTGATTTGAAATGAAACTTATAACATAAAAACAGTTCCGGACAAACAACAAAAAGGCATCATAAAATCATTAAATTAATTTTCCTTAAAAGCTGCAAAGGTTTAAAATACCGATGCGCAGCCCCATTGAAAAAAAAAATTCCTTAAAAGGGATGAAAAACTCTAGTATAAACAATTTCGAATACACAAAATATAATCAGAAATTCTTAAACTGAAAAACGTGAATTAATTAATAGCTCTAAATAAATTTAAAAATATTTGTTGTTGTTGTTGTTACTTATGCCACCTGTCTGACGTAGTCAGATCGAGGCCCACGAAATTCATCAGGGCAACGGGCTAGATCTACGCCTGTCGTTAGCCTAAGCTTTGAGCCCCCATGAAGGTGACAGTACGATTTTACACACACAACACGATAGATGGTGACACCAATCGGGCCCACTGATTTAACGAGCACGTTCTCCGTGTGTACTCGGTGGCATCGGACATCGAACCCAGGCCTTCCGGTCTGGAGTCTGATGATCTAACCACTAGGCTACCCATGGCCTTAAAAATATTTAAAACAGAGTAATCACACTAATTTATTTTAGAGAAAAACTAAAATATACTAACACAGCATTAATGTCAATTAAAATCAAAAAACTACTTTTAGGAATGGCAAGACTCCATCAACTCTGAGTTATGACTTATCATAATACCATTAATCATTATATATTGTGTTTGTTTATATAATTTATTTATATCAGTATATGGTATAGATTCTTTAATACGAGTACGGGCTAAAATTGTTCTCCCCGCTCTAATAAAAAGAGAAAAAAAAGCATACGATTTATAAAATATTCAGCTCAGCTATGAGACCAAACCTTAATTTGCATATTTAATCCAATCAGGCGTTGATTGTGTCACCTTAAAACTATTGAAAGTATAGTACATATTACGATTTAGATATTACTTTTGTGCGAACACTCATCTAGCAAAAACACGTATACAGTTAAAAATATAAGCTATAAATTACCTCTCAACATTTCAGATATTTCAGTTTGACAGGGAAAAAATTAACATAGTGAGATTCTTTTAGTTTATGAGCATTTTTCGATGAATGTGTGACAAAGGTAAACAAGCATTTATAATCAAGAACTAGTATCCGGCGTTGTTGAGTTGTGGGCTTGCTTCCTGATGCTACTAAAGAATCGCCGTGCAAAGGAGTTAATTTTAGTTAAATCATCGAAGATGTCCTCACATTAGCATGGGATGGAAGTTTTTGTATGGTGCTATCTTAGGTATAATACTCATCACTTGACCAAAGTTCAGAATTAGAAGAATTGAAACTTTAAAATGATTAATAACAAAATCAATTCGATGCATATGTTGTCAATCCTCCCCTCCATAAAGTTATCTTTCAGTGCTCTAATTTTACTCATATTTATTCAACATTGCACAACCATATATCCTCAAGTAACAATATTCTATATTATTGCTTATTCGGGGGTAATTATTATCTTGCCTTGACATAACATTAATATTGAATCTTCCTCTATCATGATTCGATCGTACTCCATCTGTTTCCTTGTAATTTATTCATTTCGCTTGTTCACTTGGCCAACGAAGGTATTTGTGTTTTCTTTTTTAGCATGTCAAAGAACAATCTAGATCTGGTAGGCCAGGAAGTTAAGAAAAAACGCTATTTGTGAAATGAGAAGCCATTAATCGTAATTTGTGATTTAGCAACCTTTATCAAGATGCATCGTTTTATTTATAAAAACCTGTTGAATTGTTTTGTTTTCTTTATTTCTGCTTAGTATTTAAGACGAGTTATTTCAGTATTGTTGAACAAATGTTCCTTCAATTTCATAAATATGAAATATGTGACAGAGCTTTAAACAGTGAAATAATCTCATCAAATCTCATTAGTTGCAATAGAATTATTTACAGATAATCCCATGAGAAAAAGAGCAAATCTAAAAACAATGGCTTGTAAATTCTCATTAATTCTGTCCATGTACTAGTATTTAAATCATACGTACCATTTTAACAAGTATCAAAATCTTCCTTAAATAATTACGATCACGTATTATAACATAAAAAGAATTCTAATAGCAATATCGTTCACATTCAAATCAATTAATACAATTATTTTAACGCGAAAAATGATAAACAAAATGAAATGAAAATTAAAAAATAGTTTCCAAAATAACTTTAAAAATCTATTAGTTCATTAAAACAAACTAAAGTACTATTTCAGTGAAAGTCATAATCGTTTTACGAAAAAATGAGAAAATCAATTATTTTAAATTATTTTTTTATTTAAAAATGATAAATTTATATCATAATTCTGAAATGCTAATTTTTTTTACCATTTTTTTTAAGAAAAAAATAATAGTTACTTTTTTTAGCAGCTATTTTGATTTAGCCTAAAAGTTTATTTGTTTTTCTGTGATGATTTAATATACGAGAGTAAGTTGAAAATTAAGTTTCCCCTGTCGACTGTGATCAGAGTTGTGTGTGAAAGTCAAAACGTAGAATGAGACATTAAATTTCCACATATGTAACAAGTACATTGACACATTTGTCAGACCACCTGACAAGCTTCAAATAGTCATCCGGAAAAAACTTAGGGATTTGCATATGGAAGAAGCGTTTAACAGCTTGTTTGATTTCAGCATTGCTTCCAAAGCGCCATCAGGCGAAATTCTTCTTCAAAACCGGAAACGGATGAAAACCACTTGGTGCGAGATCAGAACTGTATGGAAGATGATGTACACACTCCCAACCAAGAGTAGCAATATGGTTTTGTGTTGCCGTCGCCGAGTATGGTCTCGCATCGACATCCAACAACAGAACGCCAGATATAAGAATAATCAGGCAGGTTTTTCCGAATATCCTTTTCAATTTCGACAGGGTGTCACAGTTCCACGATGTATTGATAGTTCCAATTTGCAAAAAGTCCACGCAATCGCAAACGCTTCTTCCGTACGCGAAGCTCTGAGTTTTCCTGCTGGGGTTTTTGAAACTTATCAAGCAAATTTCTCAATGTTCTTGGTACCTATGAGGAAAAATAAAGTTATGTCTTATCTTTAATGTCTCATTCTATGTTTTGACTTTCATACTCAACTCTGACCATAGTCGACAGGGGCAACTTATTTCCCGACTCACCCTCGTAACAATGAAAACAGTAAAACTATATTTTGTTGTTTACATGTTACTGGCCCAAAACAATAACAAATTGATACACAACTTTTGGCAGTCAAGAAATGACTGCAATTTCTCAGGTTTCGCTTATGTTGTCCATACTTGCTTCTACATACGTATAAAAATACGAAATTACCATGCACAACTTGGCATAAATAAGCTCAAAAATCATAGCCACTATATTTCAAATTAAGAGTAAAAAATAATGAATTATGTTAAGCATTAAATGTTAATTAATGAATTATACATTCACGTAAGAATTAATATGAGCTGTTTCTTTACACACAAATAACAAACACGAAACCACATTTAATTTTGAACCGATTTGTTATATTTACACTAAATACATGTTTAATGCATGAGGCATGGTTGGAATGAATAAATTTCATTAAAGGCAACTAGTCAGTAATGTAATTTGAATGCTTTGTGAATCTCTTTATTTTTATGTGTGTTTTTGCTTAAATTACAGACACATTAATTATTTAAAAGCAATTTAAATACCCTGCACGTTTCCGCAAATTAACTTTATTACCGATTAGACCATGTTTCGTAATTTTTTCATCTTTAAATCCTCCTCTGAGGGCAATATCACCAAACAACAAACATCTAACTATGTATTTGTTAGTTGCAAAGAAGAAAAGAAAATGCAGCTATCTTTCACCAATTAGTGTTTTTAATTAAATTTTCGTGTAGATATGAACTATTTCAAAAAGTTTCCAAATGAGAAAACAGGAAAAGTACTCGCGTTGAATTTCATGGAATTGTGATAAGACACTAAACTAATTAGTGATTTTTCCCTCTCACTTTTCAAAATTTAAACATCATGGCATAAGGGAAATATATAACGTTAGCTTGTTTAATCTGGTAAGAGTGGTGAAATTTAACCCCGTTTTTCATCAGCTTATTAGTGTTATTAAATTAAGAAATTTCAGAGTGCACATATAAATAAGCTCGAAGTAGTGTTAGCTTAACAATGAAACACTAATAACAAACCATTATTAAATAAAGATAAACTTTAAAATGTGTAGAGTAAGCATTTTGCATAATAATGTAAATTTAACGGATGTGAACGATATGTCTTATAGCTATTTTTTAATTAAAGAAAGGCAGAGAACAGGAAACATTTCCTTCGTGATTTTGAGAGGCCACAGAAGCTTATTGGTCATGGTCACGAATCCGTGGCAGGTGTGATCGAGTCATGGTTTCAAATCCTTATACTACTAAAGAATTGCCTTGAAGCAGGGTCACTTTTGCACCCTAGGCACGTGCCTAGAGTGCAAAAGATTTGGGGGCACATAATATTCGAGAGCCAAAAACGAAAATCAGAATTATTGTGATTATACCACTGCCTATCCAGCCATGAGAGAAGCATTTCTGCCATTTCTCGCAAGAGAGTAAGGACTGAAATGAGATCTACTATGGAAAATACTATGTTATACATCATGCCAGGAGATATTAACATGGAAATGATTACAATATATATACATATATATATATATATATATATATATATATATATATATATTGCATTGATCAAATCTTGAAGAAACTCTTTGCTGCACCAGAGTCAAAGATAGTAAAACAATAAGCGATGAAAAAGGTGATAATTAACAAGTTGAAAATAGTTCATACAATAATGTATACTCTGTACTGTAATTTCAATAGGTTTCATTAATTTTGTGACGGATCTATACGTGTTATTATTTCACTGATCCT
This sequence comes from Trichonephila clavata, assembly GCA_019973975.1. Taxonomy (NCBI): domain Eukaryota; kingdom Metazoa; phylum Arthropoda; class Arachnida; order Araneae; family Nephilidae; genus Trichonephila; species Trichonephila clavata. The sequence continues at coordinate 460,443 of BMAO01004416.1, forward strand.
CTTGGGGAAACTTTGGGGCCAGCATTCGCTTTAATTCACAGCCTCTCAAGAGGAAACCCTTATATTTAAATTAGTTTGACTATATAAAGTCTAGGTTTTGTAGAAGTAAGATAGAAGGAGCAGGAGAGCTGTTGCGGTGATACGTAGGTGAGAATATTAGAATATTTAATTGAGTATTTCACAAATATAGCTCGAGTTAAGGAAGTAGTTGCTATTAAATTATTAGATTAAGGATCTAAGATACAATGAATTAGATTTAGTTATCGGATCACTAGCGCTTGTCCACCTTGTCTAGTTCACTTAGTCGTGTTTACTTAGAGTTATTCATTGAGATTAGATTGCTCGCTTTATATATCACTCCTTTTGCAGTTTCACTTGTGATTGATCGTGTTTGAAGAGAAAGAAAATATAGTTATTATTGAAGTTGTTGGTGATGCTTTGTTTTCCCCTACACCCTTAGATAGACAAGATGGTGAAGGAGCGGTGCCAAATAGGTCACCCCCACAATACAATGCACTAATTTTCAAAAAGGTGGGTGGGTGCTCCGTGATGACGTAAGTAAGAAATGAGCAAGAGTGGCCAAACCCTGTCACTGTCCTTTCTTTACGGTTGCCAATCCAAGACATGGTGGGACCATAGGTGATGGATAACTGAAAAACTCTCCAAAAAACAAAAACATAGAAAGCGAAAAGAGTAAGAGAGTACGTTAAGAGAAAATCCTTACCGAACTAAGACTGGCAAAGTAAGAACAGATGGATGGGGATTCCCTGGAAATAGTGTGTGGGGGGGGGTAACAATGTGAAGTGCTTAGGGCGACGGGGATATTAAAAACGGCCCTGCCATGAAGATGAGCTGAGGCTAGTTAAATCTATCGTAGCTCAAAATTTTCACGTTGCCGTGGTTTGGAAGTTCGTAGAATAGAGTGTCAACTCAGATAGAGCCTTCAATACTTGACCATATTTCAAAATTATGAGGTCCATCACCAATATCACTTGTATTGCTGTAAGTGCGACGCTTATAAGCACTCACTCGCATAATTCAGAAAGAAATGTTAAAAATAAAACTTTATTTTAAAATTTAAAACTAGTTACAATTGTCTTTAATTAAATATGTCATATTCATATTTTTTGTAATTACTTTTGATATGTATTAATAAATATTTTTAAATCTTAATTTCTGACAACCATCCATCAATTCCAAAGATTCACGCTCATAATGAACAAACTGACTCAAAAATAACATTTGCAAGCTTTGTATCTTATTCTTTTTTAAAAATGTAGCTCAAAATGAAATAAATGTATAAGCATTACTAATTATTTCATGAGACGAACCCGTTTGCAATGTTCTTTATCTCTTCATCCTATCTTCTTTTATGTATAGTAGGAAAGTGACTCATTCTTTCATTTATTCACTCACTCATCATGATATCTCCAGAACTATTAAGCCCCCCTCCCCTTTCGTCTCAAAATTTTGCAAATATGTTTCTTTTCTTGGGTAGAGATCTGCTAAGAACAGGTTTTGTGGAAATCGACTTCCAAGAAGGGGTGCGAGAATATTACAGGCGAGAATTCCTATTTTTGAGCTATTGGAGTTAAAGAAATTTGGAAAACATTTTCCTTTTCTTGAGGAGAGATTTATAAAAACGGTTTATGTGGAAGTCGACTCACAGGGGGAACAGGAGGAGTTAAAAGCAGCATTATATGCTTAAAAAATCAGTTTTTAAACTATTAGTCATACAGTCTTAAAATTTCGAAAGAACGTTTTTGTCATTACTGCTGAATAGAGATCCGCGGAGAATGTGTTTTGCGGAAATTAACTCGCAATTGGATGGGTCTGAGGGGATGTGAAAACTGTGTCTTTTTAAACTGACAGTCAAGTGTTGTACAAATATCTTTTGAATCGAACGCATAATGCTATGACTTAGACAACAATAACTTAAAAAAACAATATATACATTCATGCAACGTCATGAAATACCTAGCAGAAGAGCAAGGGTGCACACAAGGAAGATCCACGGGTACGGAACCCCTCCCCCCCCTATAGACCTCAATTCTTCTCAATTGGTTATAATTCTCTGTATATAGTACGTAAATTTAAATAAAGCATTTGTTATTAATAATTTATTTTATTAATTAATGCTACTTATTTTATCAATGATTTATTTTTTATTCTTTTTTTTTTGTTTCCGACAGTCAATAAAATCAAAAGAATATGTTTGACGGAGTATTGGGGATGGGGCATGATGCGTGAATGGTGGATTTCCGACCCTCGATTCCCTCCCTCTTGAAAAATGCTTGTGTACACCACTGACCAGGCAAAATGGATATGTAATGGCTTGTATGAATACAAACAAAATACTTAACTGAATAGTTATTCTTGAAAGAAATCCTTATCTTATTCTTATGTATTCCATTAAATTGTCTATTTTTAACGAGGAAAGAGGATAGACAAACATTTAAACTCACTATTTAATAAAGATCAACCTAATTCACCTCTCATATTGCAAAAAATATGAATCTAAACAAACCAGATGCATAGATTGAGAGATATTAATGAGACACCTTATTGATTACTTTGAACTCATCAATTTTTAAAAACAGTGCTGAATTATGAAAAGAGCGACGTGAAAAAACATTAATTCTTAATGAAGCCACGTCTCGGAATATCATGACTCGGCCGGCTCATAAAAAAGTCGTAAAACAAGTATTCCGATCTAATGATATCGGTCGTATTCATCTATGCATCAAGTTCACACTCTTAACATGAGTTTTCACTCTCGATGCGTTGGTCTTTAACGACCTCCCAATCAAGTGTCCTATGAGAATAGTTTCAGGCAGTTTCGAGTCTTGTTATAGCAGTCCCCGAAGTCTTTAATTATTTATCGGAAAACGTCGTAGGATAGAAATTCTAATTGACTAAAAGATGAAAGCCTTATCCCGATAAAAGTTTGTAAGACCCTTGAATACTTGAAAACCTAGGATTGCTGAAGGTTTGAAGCTAAAAGGCAATCTTAAAAAAGAAAGAATTTTTATCTCTGTTGCGTTACTTCCAATTTTTAATGAGAATCTTTGCTTCTGTGAACTCAATATACAATTAGAGAGCACTATAACGAAGATAAATTTATTCAATACAATGAGAAAATTTAAGGTTCAGAAAATGGATATTTTTATTTTTTTATTTTTAATCATTATAATGATATGAATTAGAAATTCATTGTTGAAGCTTTAAAACGACATGACTGCCAATAATTTAGAAACAAAGCTTTAGAATTGCTTTAGGGATCGATCTGCTTTACAAATTGAATTGCTGAAAACTGTAAAATAAATTTGTATTATTTTACTGATGCATTTGAAACAGTTAAAATATGTTTAAATTATAAAATTAGAGTAAGAGTATGAAAGGGTTTTTTAAATAATAACGCCCTGAATTAAAATTCCGTCATCGTCTTCGTCTTCGTTCCCTATTTTGTCGTACCTTTTTCTTAGCCAATAAGCAACCGATTGACCTCGAGTTTTTCAGTTTTGGGTCGCATTTGTGCCCTAAATAAGCCGAATCATATTAATTTTTTTTTATTTATTTTTTAAGTATAGTAATATTTTCTGTGTTAGTAAAAAGTGCATTAGTTGCATTATTGTAAAATACAACATATGAAAACACGCTAAAATTACTTGGCCATGCCAATGATTGATATCTTGTTTTCATAACTCAAACCCTCTTAAGGACCATAATAAATATATGCTATTTTAATCAGCTTCATTTATTTTCTTTAAAAAAAAAGTAATAAAATTGAGATAAATTTCACTAAAATATTACAGTTATATTAATAGCGATTTAAGTATATGTCTAATAAATTTTTGTTCACTACAAGAATGTTCGTAGAGGTGGCGGGTATAATTACGAGAGAGAGAGACATCAGGTTTCTTAAAATATAATTTATTCAGGATCAAAAACATGGTACTATCTATTGTATATAGTAAAATTAAAATATACTTCCATTTAAAAAATATTTAACCCGATATCCTGGAAACGCGCGTATCACTCGAATATATACACATCTATAACTTGTTTTCGTCACCTGCAGTTGTATAGTTAAAACACGACTTCATTTGCATTGAAGCAAATTTTGCATTAAGCAGCATTTTTCCTGTGTGCGCCACTGACTAAACGTCAGTGGCGCAGCAAGGAGGGGTGTCCTAGAGGTCCGGACACCCCCCCCAAAGCTCTTGAATTTTTTTCGATTGATGATAATCCTATATATGTAACGTAAAATTTAATTTACTTGTAATTAACAATTCCTTTAATTAATTAATGCTAACTATTAACTCAATAATTAATTTTTTAATGTTTTTAGTTAACAAAATCGACAAAATCAGATAAATCAATTGGTGTTGTCTTGAGGTATGATACGAGTTGGGGGACTTTCGACCATGGGCCGCCCGCCCCTCCTCTTGAAAATTTTTTGTATGCGCTATTGCTAAACGTCCCCGGATCGGGTTGAAATCGGATTCTAGATTGGAATTCGTGATCACGGCCCAGAAATTTGAAAAATAGTAATAAATGTTTATAAACTGTCTAACAATTTTATTAAAATAATTATTATACGTTTATATGATTTTGTGTAATTAACTATATACTTAAATCACTGTGGCATTTTTAAGAGCTTAACAACTTATTTCAAATAACTATTTTACATGAATAATAAAATACATTTCTAGCTTCATTAAACAGCAAAATTACATTAATTGGATGAATTTAATTAATATAGATTATACATTTTACTCTAATAATTGAATGTATTTGAATCAATTTTACTCTGAATTTTTCAAATGCGAAGCTTCCTTTGGTAGAAAATATCTCAATAACCACTTCCGTAGAATTAATTTCTGCACATAAAATAAATTATGTTTATTGAAGAAAAAAAACTTCTATATTCAACAAAATTTTTTTGAAAAAATAAATTTATAATATTTTAGGAATATTTGAGTTATTTCTTTTTAAAAATACTATTATTCTAAAAAAATTAATTAAAAAGAACTTATAAATGCATTTTTTTATTTAAGAAAAATATGAATTTGGTGTAATAAACAATCTTGTGATAGTAGTGATGCTAGGATTTCTTCATTGCGTCGATTGTTTTTCACAAATAAAACAATTTTCTACGAATCGTTGAAAAGCTTTTCATGAAGTGTTTCCTTTGATTTACAATTTTATGATAATTTTTTTCACGAATTTTATTTTGCAGCTATTTGAGAAGATATTTAACTTTGCCTATAAAACATTTTAAAAATACATTTTTTAGATGTATTCAATGCCCTTTTTTTAGATATATTGAATGCATTTTTCTTATACTCTAATTTTTCTTCGCACTATAGAATATTACAATACATAAACATATTTTTCATAAATTTTGCGCTAGCGATCAAAAGAATTTATTTTGGCTTCATACTTAAAAATTGATAAACCGAAATGTACTAATAAATCACTAGACTTTTGTACAATGTACATGTAAAATTGTTACTTCTAATGGAAATTACTCGGTTTCAATCAATGTAAAATTTACAGCACAGATAAATAAGGTTAATTAAAATTAATTGTTCTTAGTCATGTAAATTTCTATATGCATGTTTTTGATAAACCATGAGTTCCCGTACATAATGACTTAAGAAGATTTAAAGTTGTAATATTATTTGAAACATATATCTATACTCTATGCATGTATGAATTAATGTTATATAGGTTAAATTTGAAATATCGTTCACACACACACACAAATCACGAAATGTGAATCATTCTAAATTTAAAAATTACTATTCAAACTCTTTTTTTTTTTACTCAATAAGTTAGAAATCTTCACATTATTTTTAACTCTCAGATAACTTAGAATAATTTTTGGTTATGCGTGTATGTAACATAACTTTTAACCACTAATTAGAGTCACATTTTAAAAATTTAAGAATACATATGAAAATCTAAGGGGGAAAAAACAGGTTTGGCGAAAGAATACTCAAAAATTCAAAGCGACATACAGTCGCCCACGCTGAATATGCTTCCTAGTTTTAAGTTTACTGCAGCTCTATAAAAATGCACTTGAATATGAATCTATGATTCCCTTTTTTCAATTCATCATAGCCTTTATTTTCAAGAGATAGTGCGAAAAGTTAAGATGAACCACTTCAAATGCTGCCCCTCCTCACGTTCAAACTACTGCATATCGAGTGGTTGAACAGAAACAATGGAATGCAATCCCTTTCTCAAAAAGCATAAAAAAATTAATTAACCATGCTTAGAACAATGTGAGGAATAATTAAATGCCTCCAGTGTAAGAAAAAGAAAAATTCATAGGTCACTTATGTTACCATTTTTTTCTCCACTTTTCCTGCTGCAGACAAAAGAGTTAAATAAATAAAATCTAATTAGTTGCAAAGACTAAGAGAAAGAGGCAGAATGTCCTTAATTAAAAAGTTGGACAAGATCCAACCGTCTGAAAATACCGATAACCACGTAAATTTGAAGGACTTGCCCAGCTTTCCGGACTCCAAAATACGAACTTTTTTCACACAAATTTTCCTGTCCATTTAATTTTTGTTTCTGTTTTGGACTGACGAAATGTGGATTGGCTCTCTAAAATCAAAACAATAGAATTCCACCACTCTGTGGTATTTTTAATTTTATCTTCTCATTAACGCTATTCCACTATTTGTTCCTATTTCTGTTCGCTATTAGTTACGGTGAAGTTAATGGAAAAAATTCGCAATTAAATGTGCATTTAAAAAAGAAAGTTTATCATATTCTGAAGAAAGAAAAGTGAAAAGAAATCAATTTTTATGCGAGTGGAATTTAGTTTGGAAAGAAAAATAAATTATTTACCTTCTCTCTCTGAAATGATTTCTTAACGTTTGAGTAAGCACATACATTATACAGCAAGCATACGTCATCTTTGCATTTAAGAAAATAACTCGCTTTTTCAGCAGGCCTTAAAACTTAAACAATCATCTTATGTATTTTTATTCTTAAAGCATTTGACTATTTTTGTGAGAACTGCTTTATTTTAAATAATGAATTGATATCCAAACATTTGTTTTAATTTTGGTTCAAGGTAGCAATTTATTGCTTGTATTTAAAAAACAGGGGCGGAGGGGCATGATCTATTCTTATAGTTTAAAGAATGTTGGTCAATTATCTTGAAATAATCCTATGAAAACATGATTTAGTGTCTTCTATCACTTAAAACTTCTTACATTATAACCTAAAAATTTTTACCTAACATTATTACCTAAAAATAATAAGTTAATTTCTTACTTCTTTTCAATTATAGATTATGTTACAATAAGAAAGAATTTAATAACTGCTTAGAATTAAAACTTATAAACATTAAAACCAATTTTATATATATATATATACGAAGGTAAGTCAAAAACTGAAGGGATTTTTTTAAATTTCTCTTTCCATGATTTGGCAACAGCTCTAATATCCAGCGCTCAATCATGGGTAGTCGGAAACCCTTCTTTACAATCTGCGTTACATTCCTGCACTGGATACTAGCCATCACTTAATTCACTATACCCTCAACGACGGTGACCCTTAGTGGTTGACGTCGATGGGCTGCCTAATCTTTCATCTTCACATAATTCAGTAGATTTCATATCTTCCATAAACAAAAAGCGAATCACTGCCCTCCTTTCCTCTTTGGTGCAAATAGACAATGGAGCTACCATGTTGAACGGTCTGCTACACTCCAACGACTACGAGGGAAGACGAGTGACACACCACAACGACTGCGAGGGAAGACGAGTGACACACCACAACGACTGCGAGGGAAGACGAGTGACACACCACAACGACTACGAGGGAAGACGAGTGACACACCCCAACGACTACGAGGGAAGACGAGTGACACACCACAGAATAAGAGGGAAGAAGAGTGACATATCACAACGACTACGAGGGAAGACGAGTGATACGTTGTATAGAAGAGTTGCCAACTATACCCCTCATTTAGCGCTGGATACTAGTGCTGTTGCCAAACATTGGAAAGAGAAATTACAAAAGTCTCTTTACTTTACTTTCCCTCCTCTCCCTATATATAAAGCACAGGTTAACCCAAATTAACTGGCCTATTTCAGTGACAGCCTTAGAAATCATAACAAGTTTCCATTTTAGTGCAAAGACTCTTTCATTATTTTCAATTTTAATAGCACTACAGTTCTAAGTCTTGCCATTTCTGTTTTTATCCAATTTGAATACGATATTCTTTTGTATCATTTATTTTACTCAAATTTGCTGGTTTTTTATATGTTTCTTGGAATCTAATTTCATTCTTTCTTAGATCTGTAGGAATTACAGTTTGTCTCTCCTTATTTAATTTATTTTTATACTATATATATACCAATTAATGCATTCGATAGAATTCAGGAATGTATTCCATAGCAGTTCTCCGGGTATATCAAAAGATAATAATCAATCGTTTTTATTTGTTTTGAAGTCTAATAATAAAAAAAATTTCCAAGTCTTATTAAGTATCATTTGTTTTAAAATATCTAAGTGCATATACCAGTAGAATGATTCTGTTTATATCACCTAAAACATTAAAAGAATGATTGAGTCAAAGATAAAATAAACCATTGAAATATAACTACTGCAAACAAAGTTTTTTTTTTACAATTATTAACAACTCTTTAAAAATAAAGTAAATGCCAAAAATTTGGGTATTTTTAAAAAAAAAAAAATTGGAAGTTTGCTTAGAATAGAGTACGAAAATTTTGAGTGATACAAAATTAGAAACTTTTCTCATTTCAGTATATGCAAAGAATAAGGTAAATTTTTTGCAGACTTTAATATACTCTTCCGGTGTATATAATTTTTTTCAATTTTCGTACTGTAATGTTTTCTTTTCGAAGAGTAGGGAAAACCAAATTATTGTGTAATTCAATACTTACAAATGAAGTCTTAAAAAAAATCAGACAAAATCAACTCAGCAAGATAACAACTCATTTTCTGCTCATCTGAAATTGAGATTTCCTTGTCAGATCTTATTAAGGCTAGTAAATTACGATTTAGAATATTTTTTTATATTATAGTTATGTTAATTCTTATTAAAAAAAAATTTCTCATCTGTAAAATTTATGGCAATATTTTGGGCAACATAATTTCCTAGAATTATTAGTTAAACAACCAGCACATGTATGGATATTTTGATTTATTGATCTATAAAAAACAATCTTTGTCGGTTAAGTAGTTATGAAAACTTAACACATAATTTATAAATAAGTATAGATTATTTTTTTAGAAATTTTTAAAATTTCATTTATTTTTTTTAAAATTACCACGAGTAAATAAATAAATAAATAAGCTACACTTAAAATGTCTCTTTTGTTTTATAAAATTAAAAGGAGGCGTAAATATTCATCAGCTTTTTTTAGATTCATTAAACTTTTTTTTCAGATTACATTTCTTTTTCTATCATATTTCCCAGTTTTCGATAAAATTACTTTTTGGTTTGCTTAATTATTAGTGTTTTAAAAAAAATATATCGATTCGTATTTGAGATTAAACGCATATCTACATATCCAAAAGTATACTTAAGGAAATAATATTATGTTTTTTTTAAACACAAATAATAAAATATTTTCGGGATGCGCATACGATCTTTATCTTGGCAATTAATTCGTAATTTTTCGTGAAAGACACAATATTCAGTACTCTATATCCCCAACTTTAAGAATTTTTTTTTATTCAAAACGATTGAAATTTCTTTATCATACTAGAAGTAATAAATGTCGGAATAGGTTTTCTCCGAATGTTTTTTTTTTAATTATAAGTTTTTTAGTTCCAGTAAAGTCCATATGTATCTTTCAGTATGTCTCAATCTTAAGCGCATCCGAAAGTGGCATACTTAGTGACAAGATTTCAAAATAAATTTTCAGAAGTCATGTATCAACAATATTTGAATCTTTTTAAAGGTCTATTCTTTTCTGCTTTTACAGAAACATAATAAGGCCTTGTCAACGCTTTAAGAACTGTCTAAGGTTGATAGACAAACTTTAATTTATGCGCTTAACATTTTTTTTAAATAAAATTATGTTACCAAAGTTATTAAACAAGGCAATTGTCGACTCATTCGTTATAGTTTTATATTTTAAACAATAAATTATAAAATTAACAAAAAACAGTGTAAAAAATAATAATTTAAAAAGCATTTGTCTCATACTTTTACAAAAACACTGGCTAATTTTGAAATTTTTTATAATTTTAAAATAAAATGATTGCAAATATGTAACTATTTTAAATGTTACAGTAAATTTTAAAAAGAACTTCAGAAGCAAGTACAACGAATATTAATATTAGTAGGTTCAAAAAGGATATCTTGGGTTATGTGAACATATTTTTCTACAATATAATTCTTAATTATCAAACTTACTACTGTGACTCAGATAAAACTATATACGATAAAATATAAATAAAATATATACCACGGTACAAGACTTTTAGCACCACTTTTTTTCTATCCTATCATGAAATGATTATTCTTGGGCAGTATGATACATATTTGACCACCACAATGCAGTTATTACGTTTACAGTTCACAGAAGAGTGGGAAAAGATTTCTGAACGCTAAAAACTCATAGTATGTGTCGGTAGAAAATATTTATGACTTGACTTCCTTTTCGACTCCCTCTCTCAACTCCCCCCCCCCCCTCCCCTTCAACCGTTTCTGGACAATCTCAAGTGAATTTCTCAGCTGCAGCAAAACTACCACGTGCATTTGTTGATAGTTAGATGTAGCGTATGTCTTATTTGGACAGGAGCGTCACGTAATAAGGTCTTATATTATTTTGTGTTTCGTCAGTTAGTAATATCATTACGCTGATAAGATGTCGCATTCAAAAGCCATTCCGGACTGTAGAAGAGGCTTTGGAATATCTTTATACACGATCAGATTATGTAAAACCTTTTGATATTTGTCAGTTTCCCTAGAAAGAAAGTGGGTGGTTAACTGACGAGGAAGATACCGAGGAAGAAACTTTTCAGTCTGTCCTACCAGTAGATGTTTGTGGCAAATCGAAATTTCTGCAAGCATAAATGATGATGAAATATCTCATGTATGTCAGAAAAGCACAACGAAAAATGCCTCGAGTGCAAAAAAAGATTGCTTGAGAAATGTTTTCCTAGCTATACATGGACAATAAAAATAGTTTAGGACATAAATGAACACATATAAGAAAAAACACTAATATATTTTGTCTTTATTTCTCATTTTAAGGAATGTTGGTAAATATGTATTTTTCTAGTTTTTTTTGCTTTATTATACTATTAGTACTATCAGCTTTCAGAATTTTGATATGAAGGTTATTTGTTTATTTCTTTGTCCTACTGATGCTTTCCTTTATTGTTCTAATAAGTGATTGTAATTTTCTGAAATGTATATTTCTGTTTATAAATTATATTTTTTCAACTTAATGTGTTTTATTTTGGAATAATATTTAAAAATTTACTTCAGATGTGACATGTGACACCAACAGGGACACCCATCGGGGAACCTGCCCCCCCCCCCATCGGGGTACATTTAAAAATGATAGATTTTTCTCGTTCACACGCAAACTTTCAGTTCTTTTCCCCCATTTTAATTTTTAGATTTTTAAGGCCCATTTCAATTGTTTGTCGGGTAGCATGCCCTCCTCCTTACAATGGGGGTGGGGGATGAATGATGAAGCCCCGTTGGAAAAATGCTCAATGACACCTCTGGTTAAGATATTTCTTCTTAAAAATGTATATAATAACTGATTTTTGAATGAAAATGTCATTGGTTGTACTCTTAAAAACATGTGAAAAAACTAAATAGTACCGCCAATGCTCCATTTTTGGAACATGCTAAAAATCTTTAAATTTTTTTTCTTTATAGGTCTTATGTTTCAATTTTAATTTGATTTTTATCAAAATTTAGTTTATGTTTCCTTTCATCATAGTGCGGCGTTTAAAAGGCTAATTACAAATGAACACAAGTGAAGATATTCACTTAAGGCTTTTTATATTCCATTAAGAAAAATAACTAAATTTTCTTGCAATGCTTTTATAGCATACGATTTCAATGGGCGCACTAATAGTAGAGCGCAAAACATCGTGTCTATACGAAATTCCTGGCCACGATTTGTCTAGCATTGCAGGAGCAACATAACTAAATAGCCACTGCAATTTGATTCTTCAATTTATCAGTGTTACGAGTTAGAGATTGGTAAACAATGTTTTTCACGTATCCCTACAAGAACTTCAAAGGTGTTATGTCTGGAGTTCTATTTGTGGCCATTCCATCCACTCTCTCTGTCCGGGGAATTTTTTCTCACTTCCAAACTCCAGTGTGATTCTGCCTATTTACGCCATACATGTGAAGCAGATAAACCCTTCTTGTGGTGAAGTCATTTGAAACAAAGATGTTGTAAAACTTGGACATAGTGCCATCTACTTTACATTTCATTAAACAGAAACTTAATATTTTCTATATGGAACTCAAAAAACCGCATATGAAAGCCTTTGTTTATTTTTAATTCCTTTTTAAAAGTGTAGCCATACTTTTTGAACACCCTATATATACACATAGACACAGAATGAATCTAAATTGTTTTTACAAAATAAGATGGGTGATATAACCCTCCCATATGAGCAGCAATTACCATGGAACATAGGATCTCATTCCACCCTGAGGACAGAAAAAAAGAGTAAGATTAGAGTTAAAACTTGAATTTACAGAAATGTTGGAGAAGTGAATGAATTATAACAAAAACTGCACAATCTGATGTATTGTTCTGCTGAAAACTCATAGCAAGTGTTCAAAGCAGCGGCCACGTGTTTTGATGCACTGTTCATACCTGCAAATGATTTCCTGGCACACCATTTTGAAGAATCCTGGTGTCGTGTTAATTTGGTTCTGTGGCAACAACGATTCTCTCAGCAAGATCTTCGCCGAGTTTCTCTTCTTGAGAATTTTACGTACACCAAACGATTAATCAGACATGGCGGACCTGTAGCATGGGATACTCGCTCACCGGACTAAGACCACTGGAATATTTCTTCTTAGGGATATGAAATCTTTCGCGCACGAGACGTCTGTGGATTAGGCGGAAAATATCATAGTGAGAATCGCTGTTGTGCAAACAAAATTACCAAAACTCTAGGAATCTTTAAGATAATATGCGATAGTTATTCCTTCACGACTATGAACTGGGCAACAAAATGCGTGACCGCTACTTTCAGCCCTTGCAATGAGTTTTTCTTTGAATAATATATCAGATTGAGCAACTTTTGGTGTCGTTCATTCGCTTTCGCAACACTCGTTATAAATTCAGCTTTTAAAATTCTAATTTTACTCTATCATGTCTCTCATTGGAATGCGGCCTTGTTTCAAATAATTATTTCTCGTTTGGATTGGTACTATTCTCTTTCGTATTTAGAAAAATAATTTAGACTCTTCCTGTTTACACATATATGTATTGCTGCTGTTTAAGCTAAAAAAACCGTTAATATGTGTAGATTATCTAGCTAATATGCAGAATAAATTTTTTGCCTCGTTAAAGCGAATCAAGAGTTTTCCGCATTTTAACTAGGTAATATTCACATTAGCGGTTTCCAAACCGTTAAATTTCAAAAGTTTGCTTCTATTTTTCCTTTCTGTTAGGAATTTTGATTGAACGTTGAATAATTTATCCTAAATATTTAGAAACGGAATGGTGGAGACAGTAAATGTATTCTATAAGAGACTCCTTACATTTATTTAAAATAAATTTAATTATGACGACTGGTATCTTCTGGAAACAAATTAAATGTTAAAAGTTCTAATATTACAAAGCATAGCTTCACATACGATATAGCAATCGCAACCAATCTTTAGATTGCACTAATAAGTAAGCATACGCGTTTCCCAAATTCATTTCCTTAATTGTAATAATATGTTAAACCATTTGATTTTTTGTATTATAGTTTTTCAATTGATTGATGATTGATTCTATCAACTAATTTGTTGTTTTTTGATTCCATTAACGTGATTCCTTGGATATAAAAAATAAATAATATTATGCATCAATTTCCTTAATTGCAACAATATTTTAAACCGTTTGATTCTTTGTATTGTAGTTTTTTTTCAATTGATTCAATCAACTAATGGGGTGATTGCTCGATTGTATTAATTTGATTCTTTAGATATCAAAATAAGTAAACAACATTTAATTTAAGCGTATAGAAAAGTTGTTGTTCTGCTAAAGATATTATTTTCTCTCTAACGAGGGTCTTGCACGTAATGTATAGATTAACGAGCATCTAATAGGTAATGTGTAGATTACCGAGGTAATTTGAGAAATGAGACAATTTTCCACACTTTAATGGATCACCCTGTTAATGTGCAGATTAACTGATTTCTGCACTTTAGCGGTAACATCTATATATTTCTTCCTGTGATAGAGGTACAATAATACAGATGCTTGTTCGTTAACAAATTTTTTCTTGTATGCTTGTAATTTCTAGCAATCATATCTTGAAATAGGTGTAAATTTGAATTCTTTTTGTAGTATTGTACTGCATACATGTTTATAATTATTTTGTATTTTCACGCCTGGATTAGTAAAGTTTTTCACTCAAAAGAGGGGAGTATAAATATTTATTTCTTACGTATTCAAATTTTTTATTTTTGCATCAAAGTGCATGCATATTCAAGGCTTAAAAAGCAATAGGGTAGTAGTATCTTGAGTAGAAATCAATTGCTCGTTTTTGTTCAGTGAAATTTAATCAAATATAACCGAATCAGGATTATATGACATTTATTAAATCATAAACAACTTTACCTTTTTCAAAGCACATTTGTAAATCTTGAAAAAAAGTGAAAAGGATATATTATATTTTGAGAAGAATCTCATTTTTTAAGTAAACAATGGCGTTTTAAAACTTTTTAGTGTTGTTTGCATCTTACAGCAATGCTACTTATATTAGATTAACACTTTTAAAGTTCAGGTTTTTTTTAAAAAAAAAAAAGAAATTATAATTATTATTCATAATTGAATATGTAAATAACTTACATTTATATAAAAATATGCTTTCTATAAACCAGTCTAAACCAGTCTTTTTTCATAAAAATCCTGAATAATGATTTTAAAATTTAAATTAAATTTTTTAAATAACACAGAACAGAAAATATCCAAATTTTAATACAAACTATGTAAAAATGACCATAAAATATAAAATCAAACTAAAAGTAATTCGAAAAGTTTAACATTTACTCATTTACACAAACATTTGTCTGAAATGAACAATCCTAGTTGTATTTCAAATACATCAAAACACATTGTATAAGTTCGAAATTTTTGGATTGACAAGAAAGTAATTTCGGGTTTTTAGTGTAAAATGTTTCTATACTAAAAATAAGCTTTAATCAGTCAAATATCAGCCATTCTGTTTGATTGCCAGTTGCCCTTTTTCTGGCAACTTCATGATTCCAAGCTCATACAGTTTCTGGTCCTTATCACCAAAACACTATACAAAGTATGTTTGAGGTCACCATTATTGCTAGAATTTTTACCATTTAAAATAAACGTTTCGTAAACTTCTACATAAATGACAATCCGATGGTGCAAGTCTGGAGATTAAAAATGGATCTTCTACAAAAACATTAATCGAAAACGACCATGGTCCTAACTTGTTGCGTATTTAACATAATCCTTAGCAAAACGTATTGAATTATTAGAACTTTGTTGAGAAAAGATGTAGGATCCTCCATATAGCCCCGGCCTTGCTCCATTTAATTATTATTTATTTTTAATTTTAAAAACTTTTTAAGTGGTAAAAAATTTCAAACGATGACATCAAATCACATTTGGTCGAATTTCTTACTGATAAGGACCAGAAACTCAATGAGTGCGAATTCATAGAGCTATAAAAAGTAACAGGTAATTGGAAGGTATTTGACAGATTAAAGTTGATATTTTTGTGCAGAAAAATTTCACATAAAAGAACCGATATTAATTTCTTGACAACCCATATTCAAAAAAAGTGAATAAACCAACTATTCATCGAAAAAGTTTAACCAAATATTTAAGGTATGTGACTACCTTCGGAGCACTTTTTTTGAAATATATAAACTTTTAACTAAATAAACTTATTTTTATTTGAAATGGAGCATAAAACTAGGATTTTAAGTACAATTTACACAAAATTAAAAATTTTTTTCGATATATTGGGAATTTTGAGTGAAATTTTAGTGAAAAATTGCAGTTACGGTTAGGCTTGCATTGAAATTTCTAATTAACATAATCGAATAATATTTATGTAATACATAAATAAATCATTATCTGTGCTTAGAACTATAAAATTTGTGATACTTTTAAAATGTTTTTGAAATATGGCATTTTTTATGCAAGAACTCAATTTTTTACAAAAAACTAATGTTATTTTCTCACAAAAAGTGCAATAAAATACATAAATATATACACATAGATTAAATTATAGTCTATACTGGAGATAAAACTAAATAAAACAATTTCTGAAAATTTCAATTCAATATCTTAAAAAGAAATCCTGCAGTGAACTTAACCGTGAAGCAAAAAATTAAAAAACATAGTTTCTCAGAAAATGCGTTTAAAGATTTTAATATGGTATACATTTTCTACTAATTGTACATTTTTTAAACTCACCATATTTATGGGTCAAGAGCTCTTTAGCTTCATGTTTAACTAATTTGAACTTTTTAAAAAACTTTTGTTGTTTTCTGGAGAGTTTTATAGACTATAACAATTGTTGTTTTTAGTGAAATTTTGATGAAAAATTGCATTTACAGAAAATTCTAATGAATGTATTCAAATAATATTTATACAGTACGTGAATAACATCTTTATATGTGTTAGGAATTAAAAGATTTGTAATACTTTTGAAAGTTTTTTAATTATGCCAAATTTTATGCAAAAACACGATTTTTTAAAAAAGTAATGATCTTTTTTCATAAAAAAGCAATAAAGTACATATATATCTACACAGAGATTAGATTTTGATTCATAACACAGGTATAACTAAATAAAACATGTTCTGAAAATTTCAATTCTATATCTTACAAATATTTTGAGTAGGGATGTACTTCCGGTTTTTAAACTCCATTCCCGGTTTACTAATTATGCTATAAATTTGTTTCTAAATGTCGAAAAAATAAAACTAGAGTGTTTTTGGAATCTTAAATGTATGGGCTATAAAATAAAGGTATAAAACTAATTTCGAAAAATTTCCCCAAAACAACGAATTTTGGGTAGTCACATACCTTAACTATTCCTTAAAAAAAAAATTCCTTCTTTTTAATGACGTGTTTTCAAACTGCTGCGATCGAGAAACTGCACGTATTGTTAACTCATACCACCAAAACACACTAATGAGGAATAAAATATCTGACTTAGGAACGACAGAAAAATATAGAGATAGCAGGAAAGAGGATTTCAGATTATTTACTCTTCAGTTGTTTTTGTTAACTAATTAAGTCAGATATCTATTGAACCATCTTAACCCTTAACCAAACTTCGGATAGTGAAGCTAGCCATATCAAGTTTCTTCTCTTTCTAATTCTATAGTCTTAGTACATAATAAGTAGCTCATTATTGAGTGAAACGGCAAATCTTATTTTCAATATTTTTTTCTCTCCAATTTGGCGACTTTAAATGTTACTTTGAAATAATTAGATGCTAACTTGCAAATTTATAGAAAATATATTTTCACATAATTCACGGCATAAGTTTTAAATTAATTAGTTAATCTCAAATAACATGTTTTGTTTTGTATAATAATTCTACGTACCTGATCGAACAATATTTAAAAGTTCCCGCTTCTTTTTATAAGTGGAAATTTCTGGGAATGAATAATATGACAAACAATAATTAAGTAGGATTATCTTCCTTGCATTTTCCTTTTTAGTTTTTGTTGGCCTTTTAGCTATGTGCATGGAAATACTAAGGCAAGGAGTAAATAAGTGATTAAAGCAGAGTTTAAACATTAATTAGTTAATTAACGGTAGTGTATTAGAATTTGCTTAGTTTGTGTTAGCTGAATATTTAAAAACATGTTTTGAAAATATTTGTAAAGAGATTCCCGGTTGATTAAAAAATAATGTGATTATTTTCAGACCATCATCGATTTTTATTGAATAAAGTTATTTACAAGACATTTTCAATGTGGTTTCCTTTAGCATAGTACACTCTACGTAAGCGTTTAGCCAAGCCAAAAGAGCTTTCTGGAACATTTTGGAGGGAGTTTTTCTAATTTTCACTTTGATTGCTTTTTAAAGTCATTGTCGTATTCTTACATTGCATCTATTTAATTTTTTTAAGTATCCCCACAAAAAATATTCACAAGGACCAAAGTTAGGGTTGTGACGGATCTATACGCGTCTATAACTAACCCCTTGGGGATTTTTCTGGGGCAATATAATATTATCAACCAACTTTCACAGAGTGAAGTAAGCGTGATTATGCAAATTATGTATATTATATAAAGTCTGTATTCGCGAGTTTTAGGAGTTAGTTGGTGAGTGAAGGATCATGAAATTATTAAGTGCAAATCGGAGTTTATCAATTGAAGAAGTCTAAGAATATCACTCGACGGTGATTAAATCCGGATAAGGATCGTATTCAAGGCCTCGACTGGAGGACTCAACTTCATAAATGTACAGGTAACGTGATCCTTGTTTAAATAGAAGTTTAGCGTATTAGAGCGCGACGTAGTTTATAATGAGCTCGTATAGGTTATCATAGAATCAGTTGAGGGTCCGTATTATTATCCCCAAGCTAACGAGTCTCCCCTCCACGCTCTGGTATCTGATCTTTTATCTTTATTATATTATTATTGTGTCTGCTTGATATTTTGGTGACAATAAAATAATTAGAGTGAATCATGTCTACTGATACACTCTAATTATCACGCACATCTAGCCGTGTTCGAGGGTAAACAAGGGGGATCAGAGGGAAGCAGGAACCAACAAGCATTACAAGGTAATGGTAGCTACTTCTTATAAGGTAGAAAGTTTATTTATGTTTATCTATCAGCTATTTTATAGTTGATTTTGCAGTATGACATGGTGAAGAATATTGGTGAAAAAGAAAAACTTTGCTCGAAGGTAAAGACGTTTACTTTTCTCGATCATGTGCTTCAAAACTTTTTGCTCATGGTATGTAGCACCGGTTTTAGTCTTTGGTTCTACAAAAAATGGTTTTGTTAAGCCTTGAGAGGACATTCCCATCCATACCATAACAACTGACGACCAACTTGCATTTCGCAAAACAGCTGCGTATTTGTGTTGCTTTTCACGTGAAATAAATTGTACCTTCATTTCGCCAGTTGTGGATGACAGATGAAGCAGTGCTTAATCCGAAGTTATCCATGTTTTGTATCTACCTTAGCGTAACATTAAGTATAGAGGCCAAGACCGTTTTTTTCGTTTTTTTTTACGGTATTTGCAGACATTTGATGACAGACTGGTTTTTAAACCTTTTTATAGCCAATTTTCTTTATCTGACAACAAAGTGACAATTGCTATACCTGTAGTTAATTTGCCAAAGTTCTTTGAGGCAGAGGATTTTCTACAGCGTTAATTCTTTTCAACACACACACACACACTTCTTTGTTTCTTTTTTCATTAAAGAGTTCCTTTCATTCACAATTTTTTCCTGGAGCTTTTGATTGCGAGCTAAAGTTTAATTCTTTTCGAAGTTTAGATAGTAATAAATAAGAAAAATGTCTTTTTTAATTTTTAAATGTTTTATTTACAATACAATATGAATTTTAAAGCTTTAAAAGTTCGGACCAAGTTTGATAATCTACGTAATTTCGCTACTATAATTTAATCCCACTGATGAAATTGGTTAGATTAGCAATTTAAATGTTTCATTTTGAAAATGAAACCAGGGTAAAACGATAGAAATTCACCATAAATAGTTATATGCTTTTAAAATTGGTCACACAAATTGTGAATCAACCGGTAATGTATTGGTACTGAATACACTATCTGGCCAAAAGTATCCGGACACCCAGTGGTATGGACTTAAAACGTAATGAGGCACATATTAATATGATGTTGGTCTCCCTTTTGCATGGATGACAGCCTGCACACGTTTGGGAAGACTTTCCACCAATTTTTGATAGGTGACCATAGGAATTGCCTTCCAGGCGTCCATCACAGCTGAAGTGAGTGCGTGCAGTGAGGATGGTTGATTTGACTGGCTACGTAATCTGCGCTCTAATTTGTCCCAAAGGTGTTCTATGGGATTTAGATCGGGGCTCTGAGAAGGCCAGTCCAGTTTTGAACACCCATTTCGTCAAACCACGTTTGTGCAAGCCTCGATGTGTGAATGGAGCAGTTATCCTGCTGGAAGAGAGAAATGGGCCTTCCCCGAAATATTGCCATAGAGTTGGGAGTGCAGAATTGTCCAGAATGTCCTCATACATCTCAAAGTTCATGTTTCCAATCACAGGAACTAACGGACCCAGGCCAAACCACGAGAAACAACCCCATACCATTATGCTTCCACTACCAAACTTAACAGTCGGCACAATGCAGTCACTAAAGAAACGTTCGCCGGGTATCCGCCAAACCCAAACGCATCCATCCGACTGCCAGACTGTAAAGCGAGATTCATCACTCCAAAGAACAGTTTTCCACATGTCCATAGTCCAATGACGGTGAGCTATACACCATTGCAATCTATGCTTCGCATTCTTTGGAGTGATGTTTGGCTTGTGAGCGGCGGCACGACTATGGAATCCCAAGTTTTTTAACTCTCGACGGACAGTCCTGCTGCTAACACTAATTCCTGATGAACTTTGGAACTCCTGGGAGGTTTCCACCAACGAGGACTTACGATTTTGTTTCACTACCCTTTTCAGAGTTCTGCGGCTGCATTCACCAAGTATTTTCGGCCTACCGGTTCGTTTTTCTGCCGTTTCACTGCCTCGACGTTTCCACTTCACAATTAGATCACTCACAGTGGATTTAGGCTTCTGTAGAATGTCCGCAATCTCACGAACTGATTTCCCACAAAGGTGGCATCCCACTATACTGCCACGATCAAACTCACTAAGCTCCTTACTCATTGCCTCACAAACGCATAAATACAATCTGACAAACCACTACCAACACTTTTATAGCTTTCAATTACGTTTCAAATTGCGTCACTCGACAGAACCACTTTTTTAAGGGGTGTCCGGATACTTTTGGCCAGATAGTGTAGCTGACTAAGTCTTACTTTCGAAGAAATAGTTGTGTTAAAAATATTTCATGGTTGGTCTAAAATATGGATGAGAATAAGGGTATTTTGTCTAAAACTTTTTTATCAGACAGGAATTTTACTTTTGAGTGTACTAAATTGAGGATTGAAAATGTTTTTCAAAATTTCAAAACCTACCTATGCAAAAAGATGTTCTGTGTAATTATTTAAAAAATATATATAATACACAAAAACTGTTTAAAAAGTATTTATGGCACTTTTAATTATTAAATATTTTGCCCTTTTTTCAAATATATTTAGACATCTCATTTTTACAACTTTGGATGTTATTAAATTTTGCTTATGTTAATGTTTACCCATACTTAAGCAAAATGAAAAAAGTAGACACGAGTAAAATTTTATCATTGATAGAGCAGCAAAAATAACTCAGATTTTGGAGTGTACTCTCTCTTTTTTAACCTATTAACAAAAATTTATTTTTTAAAAAAATTCAATTTTTTTTTATTTAGAAAAGGCATTTTAAAACCTTGTTTTGGCCGAAAATAAAAAAAACAATCAATCAAAATTTTTATTTTTGTTTTGGATTTGTGGATTCTCCCATTGCAGATTATTGCAATCTTGTACATGCATTGACTTTTATTATCTTTTCGAATAGCTGTTTCGAAAAAACCTATTTTTACCCAGTAAAAATGTTTATTCTTTTTCCATAGAAATAGTAATAATAGTAGTATTTATTTTTAAAAATTCAAAATTTTCTCCTGTCTGATATATTTGGAAGCAAGGTGCATCACGAAGCCCAGCATTGCAATTATTACACATGTAACACAACTCTATTTTTTCCCTTTGATATCCCTTTTAGCTCAACACACAGCGCAATATCTTGTAAGAGCTTTGTTGATATTGGTGGAATAAAACAGGAAAAACGACGTCCTGTTAGTCGTAGGACTCCAGAAGATTTCGATCTGCCCACTTTTTTCAAATATTTGTATCGATTGCTATGAAACTTTGTTTAAGTTTTTCTATTCATTTGCTATTGAAATCTAAATTTTTTTTTCACCTCAGTCTTTTTTTATACAAAGCATATGCGTTCCAAATGCTGATGTCTAGCAAATGAAAGAATACTTTTTTATAATACTTGTGATTTACGATAAACTTTATCTAAATTATCGAAATCACGACAAAGGATCACAAATAGTCTCACGAATGCAGGCGGCAATTACTTATATTCGAAGAGGAAAATTACAGCAACATAAAATACGATTCCACTCGAATTATCTCGATTGTGTACAGTTTGGCTAGTTTAGCGCGATCGAATTAACTCGATCATACTCGTTAAGGGTTAATAATACTCAAAATATTCCTAAAAATGTGAAATTTTAAACTGTTTTATCAAGATAATCTAAAACTCGTATATATAACACTTTTACTATACCATAAAAATATGATCTTGAAATATTGAAGCTCTTAAGAAAAATTTTTTATTTCAAGAAATATTGTGAAAACAAAATGTCCTTTTAAGAAAAATAAATGTTACCAAAGTGAAGTGCATTGAGGCAAATACTAAATCCCTTAAAACAAAACAGGCACCAATGTCCGAAAAATCCTTCGATTGCGATAATATCTGTGATTAACAATATATAACTACTTGCAATTTTTTTCTCAATCAAAAACTATTTTTCGAGTCTTATGACCTTATAATTACAAAACAAGAAAATGAATAACTTATCTGATTTTTCCAATTAAACATCATATTAAAATCATACAATTGCTTATTTGAGACAAACGTTTCAAATTTTGAGTTACCATAAGATACTTGGTCTTGGTATAGCCTAGTTTTCATGGTCACAAACTCGTGATCGGTGTTGTCGAGTCGCACGTTTAAATCCTAATGGCACTGAAGACCCACCGTGCAAAGGAGCTGATGCGCGTTAAGGTATCCAATTACCCTAAAATTGTGAATTTTGCCAAAAATTGACAAATTTGTTTATGGTTTTGTTTTATAGGTCATCTTATTAGCTTTATAAAAATACCAAGTTTATTATTTTCTGTTTACTAGAACAATAGCTACAAGTGTTTTAGTAAAAGCAGATGCCATTACACTTTAAGCAAGTTATATGTCATACTTTAAAACGCGTTTTACTCAAAATGTTTTTTTTTTTTTTTTTTTTTTTTGAAAATCCTCAAACGGAGACTGCGATTGCTCAAAAAGTTTTAATAATAATAAACTGAAATTTTTGTGTATATTCTATATAATAGTAGAAGTGTTTTAATCTTCAGATTTATCAATCACTGTTTTATTACAAAGTTTACAGTCCCTTATATGAATATATAATCACTGTTTTTTTTAAAAGTAATTTCATATAACTAAAATAAAGTGCTCTAGTTTTTGTAAAATTTAAAATATTTCGTATCATGAAGGTCATTACAAAAACGAATAACGTAGCAACACATCAGAATTGAAAAATTGAAAATGTGTTAATAAACTTTTGATACAGAATGGGCCGCGTTTACGTTACTTTTTGTCAATTTTTATCCATTTTCCCCCCATTTTAGTGATAATAATTTCTTTTTCTCTTCTTAATTTTAGCATATTTTTCTTAAAATGTACTAAGCAAGTTTAAAAAACACACAAAAAAATCCGTATATCGCCATTTTTTTTTAAAAAAGTTGTCGCAAGTAGTCGGATACCTTAAATCTGTCATGGCTAAATTCTTAACTGGGTGTGATGTGGAAGGAAAAGTGTTGGACCAGTTGAGGTGTCGTCCTCATCATTTGAACAGGGTTCAAAATTACGAGGTTCGTCGCCAATAGCCCTCGTGTTATTTAAAGTGCAACGTTAATAAACACACTCACTCACTCATTCACACTTAGATATAAGAGTTTTTTTTTTCGCTTTCCATACTTACCCCGCAATTTCTGTCTGGGATAGAATCCCCATAAAATTCAATACGCAAAACTTTCTATTATCCCACATGTTGATACTTAAGTGAATTGAAAGCATAATATCCCATTGATGAAAATATTCCGAGAAGAGAGAAAAGTTTTGCAATTTAAGTACCTTCTGTAAAAAATCCTCAAGCATAGATTAAAAAAAACACCTCATTTCTATAGTGTATTGCTATACAATCTTCAAATACGAGATTCTTGATGAGACCCATGTATCCACATTAGAATGCTAAGAGGCGCGTAATATTAAGCTCGAACACACTGCATTGCATTCACACTGCCCAAAGAGAACAAAAATAGCCAACTCATTGATACCTGATATTGAAATTTATAGTGAAAGCAATACCTTGTGTTGGTATTTTACTATACTAACTTCTTAAATGATTGGAGTTGTTAACATTACGTGTTAGAAAACATGCAAGGACTATTGGTGTCAGACTTTGTATTTTGAGCCATGATGAATGATAAAGGAAGCCGTTAGTTAATCCCCTAGCATTTTAAATTTGACTAGACGATGTTACCCTTATTGTACTTGACAATGTTTGGTGGAATTCGGACAGGAGACTACGACTTAAGGTGATATGGTACCCTAAAAATCCTCAAACTGTCGACATTTTTTATTGGCTAATTTGATACCTCGAATCTTTATAAATCTGCCTGCAAAATTTCACAGCTTTACCTGCATTTTTTTATCAAGCTATGGAGCAATATTTGATGCTGGACAGCAACTACCACGCCCACATTTCAGATTATCTGCTAGAAAATAGCATGATAAAAATGAATTAATTATTTTTCTACCACGCGTAAATGAGACTGACATTATATATGCAGTAACAAATCATTTCAAGAAAGAATTGTGTAATTCATTCAAAAATTCTAGTTTGTGAATTGTTTATTGGGGGGGGGGGAGCAAATGGCTTTGGTCAAGATTTAAAAGTTGTGCGTGCTTTTTATGATATTATTATGGATGAAATTAAAACTTTAAAAAAAAACGGATTCTCCCAAAGCACAAATACAAAATCTCATTTTGATAACTCAGATAATTAAAAATCTAATTCGCAAGAATAGAAAAACTCTATCATTTTTATATATTTTTTGGTGATATATATATATATATATATATATATATATATATATATCCCATGTGTGTGAGTGAAATTCAACATTTTTATTATTAAAATGTTTTAAGATATATATTTAAGCAAATGCATATATTTAGTTCTTAGATTTTGATACATTTTATTTATAAATTGTTATTTGATTTTGCTTTCATTCGTGTGCAATATTTAACATGCAAAAGCTTTTAAAATTATGAAAGTAAAAAATAAAGACGTAAACATCTTTTGTACATGTTGTACATTAGCTCTGAGCATAGAATTAGCTCTGAAGTGTGTATATTTATTTTTTTCTAATTATTAAGATAAAGTCTAATGTGTGTGTGAAATATTGATTTTTCATACTTGTTTTTCTATAAATTCATTATGGCAATATACTGTCTAATTGTTCTACATTTTTTCAATTTCTTATTGTAAGCCGTTTTAAATAAGCTAATTAACATTTCATAAAAGTTTCAGACTATTCGATGAATATTATATTATGCTATTCATGGAATGAAAACTTCATATTCATATTTCTCCATAACAAATTTTTGTACATATACTGCTATTCAAAACCCTAAGGCTTTTTTGATAATTGAAGTATGGGTTTGAAGTTTTTTTTCTGAATTGTAAGTTGCAAAACTGTGCATGGAATAAGCACTAACATGTTTAGTACTTTTTCTAAAAAATTTTAAAATCAAAATTATTGTTTTGAGATTTTTTGGAAGTTTAACTATAAAAAAATTAATAAAAAATTAAAGAGCAGCAGAAAAAACCCATGCACAGTTTTATGTAGTATATTATAAGGTACTTGGAAATTTTTTTTTGAAAGAAATGAGACATATTTAATAAAGCCATAGAAATTTAAAAAATGTTTTAAAAAGTTAAGAAAACTTAGATTTTACAAACATTTCGCAACAAATTTAAAATTTTTGGTATGGAGTTATTATTAAATATTAACCTTTATAAAATACAATTAAAACCAAATATCAAACATTAAAAATAAAAAAAAAATGAAGATAGTACCATATTGCCTTAGCTAGAATATACCAACCTGCTCACAAAACGAGATCTCATCTACTATACAAACATGATACCATTAATGCTCCAGATTCACATTTTCTGTGTTGCTTTAAGTTGAAAAAAATTACTAACTTATAATATTCAGAGTTTGACTGCTTAAGCTAGATTTAAAATGCCAATGGAAAATATTATATAGATATTGTTTAAGTTTTTTATTTCATTATAGGAAGATGAATTTACGGTGGCCTTTCTTCACCTGGACATTACAGTGATATGTAGACGCTGCATTTATAAAATTCCTTCTTAGGAAAAAAAATTATTCTCCTTAAAGAAGTGCTTCTCAAACTTTCAATATTTGTGACCCAAACTTTCAATCATAATTTTCATACTCCCATACAATAACAATGTATTGAATGCAATAATAATGTACTTTAATGCTAAAGCTACAGCTTTAAATATAAACTGTACAAATTATCAAGATAACTATTAAATTTTGTAGAGGTTACTGTTAAGTAATAACATTTTGAGTAAGTTAGTTTTCAGTAATTGGATTAAAAAAAGGTATTATGTTATTTTTAGTTTCTAATTTTTAAATCGAAACAAATTGTAATAATTATGAAAAGTGCATTCCACAAAAACTGTGCACCTTATTTCGAGAGGATTTTGAGTCACCTATCGATTTTACCAGAAGCATTCAGTACCAATTATTTCTCTCGCCGATCTTGAGTAAATTCTACTCAACTCAACGGATTACAAAAATTACAAGACCAAACCATGGTCGGTGTCATCACAATTTGCGTTTCCAGACGCTGCATTCAGTAATCCCGATGCACACAAAGCAAAATTAAAAACTAAAAATTAATTTTGTGATATATATATATATATATATATATATATATATATATATATATTTAATTCGAATTACTTTTCCAACAAAACCGCTCCTAATTTTTTGCTGCGATTACAATTCTTGAAGTTAAAACTGCAAATCGCGCAACAAAAAATACTTATGAGTGTATTGTAAATATTTTTAAATAAAAAATATTTATATTTAATTTAGAAAAATTGTACTTTTATTGTAAATCTAAATCATCAAAAGAATTTATTTTCAATTACATCAAATAAAATTAATGCTAGCACTATTGAAGAATAATTTATCTATGATTCGTAATCTTTGTTTGTCAGTAAAAAGAACGGTATCATGTTCTATTCATTTTGTCCATAGTATTTAGTAAAATTCATAATAACCAAAGTGCTCCAGAGTCTCTGCCATGACCATATTAATCATTCTAATGGAGTGCTTTTATGTGAAACGTGATCTAAGCCGTAATTTTCTTTAATATGTGGCTCAGGAAGCTTCTCCAAGGTTTCGCATTCCTTTGCCGTACGTAATATAAAAGCATCGATATCTATCTCTTTCTAAGAAATACAAGCAATGGAGTTGGCTCATTTTTATTCACTTGGCTGTGGCAAAATATATAACATTGTACCGTATTAACTGAGATATTTTGCTTTCTATACATAAATATTATAAATACATTTTTAATAGATGCAGTGCTTGATGAATAAAGACGTAGATAATGTTAAAAATTTTCTGAACTTATTTTGAAATTAAACTAAAAAGGTTGAACCAAATATTTTTTTTATGTTAGAGAACACATTTGATCTTAATTTTCTTCCTATTATAAAAGAGCACAAACAACAAAATATTTCTTATTTCGTGAAGGAAAAAAATTGTGCAAAAATATAAGATGTTTGCTATGTTTAACAGTACATCCAAAAATACTAAAAATGAACTCATACAATTCCTACTATTAGTTCACTCTCACCTATATATATATATATATATATATTTTTTTTTTTTTTTTTTTTTTTTTTTTTTTTTTTTTTTTTTTTTTTTTTTTTTTTTTTTTTTTTTTTTTTTTTTTTTTTTTTTTTTTTTTTTTTTTTTTTTTTTTTTTTTTTTTTTTTTTTTTTTTTTTTTTTTTTTTTTTTTTTTTTTTTTTTTTTTTTTTTTTTTTTATATATATATAAAAAAAAAAAAAAAAAAAAATATATATATATATATATATATATATATATGTATATATATATAGTTTAAAATTTCAATCGTTAACAAAATACTTTCTATTCACCTATTCAAATTCAAATACATTTTTTTAAACTTGTAGTGGACACTCGGTGTTAATGCAGTTTTATCAAATATTAGTTCATTAATTAAATTAAAAAGTGAATAAATAGTAACAAACAAAAATTATAGTCCAACAGCATATATAGAAAGAAAAATTAGTCGCCGTCGTTGTTGTTGCTGTTTTTAATGCCACCTGTCTGAGTCGTAGTGTCCCTGAAGAACAATGGATAGCGCGTTGGATTTCTACTCCGAAGGTCGTGGATTCAGGCCTAATTTTTGAGAATGTGTTACTGTGTACTATTTTATTACAATAATTAAATTTAATGAATGAACAAATAGTAACAAACAAATAAAAAATAGTTCAACACCCTTTATAGAAAGGAAAATGGAAAATTCCAAGGAAAATCGTTTTCTATTTTGTCACTTAATATTGTGATTCTGTCCAATGTATATACACTGCTGGCCACCGTAAATGCAACACCCTGAAGGAAGCACGCAAATAACATGAAATTTACAACATGCATTAGCGGAAGTGAGATATGCAAATGATTAGAATTTCAGCGCAGACACACAACACGCACGCCAGTGGCGCCGCCTCAAAGCGCTATTTAAGGCTTGATTTCGACGATTTGAGTTCGGCAATTGTGTTTTTCTTGTGGTTTTTTCAAAAAACGATCAGTTATGTCTCGTAGAAAACAGCGATCAGCTTTTGATCAAGTATCCGAGTTCGACAGAGGAAGGATAGTGGCCTACCCAGATTGTGGATTATCTTTCAGGGAAATCGGTAGTTGTGTTGGACGAAACCAAATAACTGTAATGCGGATATGTGACCGTTGGATGCAGGAGAGTACAATGGACCGACGTGGTCGATCGCATCCACCTCAGTGCACCACTTTACGTGAGGACAGGAAAATTGTGGCATGGCAGTGACGGATCGCTCAGTCACATCACGAACCATAGCACCGCACATTGAGTCAGTAACGCATCATTCAGTGTCTGCGCGTACATTTCGACGCCGTTTACAGCAGAGTGGTCTGTCTGCAAGACGTCCATTGCTTGGTCTACGCTTGAAGCAGAACAACAGACGTCTCCGCCGCCAATGGTGCGATGAAAGAAGGATGTGGGCGGCAGAATGGAATGAAGTTGTCTTTACTGACGAGTCACGCATCTGTCTGCAACACCACGATGGTCGGATTCGAGTCTGGAGATACCATGGAGAGAGGATGCTGAACAGCTGCGTTATGCACCGCCACACTGGTCCTGCACCGGGTATTATGTTATGGGGTGGTATTGGATATCACTCTCACACTCCTCTAGTACGCATTGCCGGTACTTTTAACAGCCAGCGCTACATCTCCGAGGTGTTGGAGCCAGTTGTCCTTCCTTACCTTCAGGGCTTGGCCACAGCCATATTTCAACAGGATAATGCGCGACCACAAGTGGCACACATTGTCCAAAGGTTCTTCGTCAATCACCAGATTGAATTGCTTTCCTGGCCGGCTCGCTCTCTGGATCTTCCGCCGATAGAAAACATGTGGTCCATGGTTGCTCAACGATTGACCCAGATTACACCCCCGGCTGCCCCACCAGATCAACTTTGGCAATGTGGGGTCTGCTGTACCCTAAGAACACATCCAAAGTCTCTTTGAATCAAAGCCGAGGCGTGTGGCAGCGGTGATCTCCAACAATGGTGGCTACTGATTCTGGCAGGAACCACACTTCACAGAAGTCTATAAATTTAATCATTTGATACTTGATCAACATGTTATATACAAAATAAATTTTTTGTGCTATCTCTTGTCTTTCTTGGTGTTGCATTTATGGTTGTGACGGATCTATACGGTCTTCGACTAACCTTCTCTATTTTCTGTAATATAATTTATTTATTTCAACCAATCTTCACCGAGAGCCAAGCGTGATTTATGCAAATAAGATATATTATATAAGTTCGGGTTTCGCGAGTTAAAAGAGTTAAATAAAGTGAAGAGATAGAAGAGTGAAGTTAAGTGAATTAAAGATCGAGAGGTCAGCACGCAGTTGTTGACATTCGTTGATAGCAGTTACGTGTGGAGCTACGCGAGGAGAAGCTGATTGAAGATTGTAAAGATCCTTGTTACAGAGAGTGGATCCTTCACCCATTCCCCTATCCAGTCAGCAAGGCAGAAATCATCACGAAGGAGCAGCCGATGTAAAAGATAAGGTCAGTGATTTAATTTAAGATATTGCGAATATTCGTACGTGGAGTAGCTGTAATTGTGCGTGTTTAAGCTTTCCTAGATTCAGTTGCTATTCTGTTACTCCGCTAGTAGTAATACCCCTTTTCGTACTCCACTCTAATTTGTTTCTCTTAATTTTGAATTGTGTGTTTCTAACCATTTGTGTTAATTAGAATCAATAAATCTATTTGATTTGCAATTATGTCTTTTGATCATTTAAGTCCGCCTTCACATCCAGTAGTATTTGCAGATAGACAGGGAGATGGTAGTGTAAGAGGTGGCTTTCAGCCACGACACGGTGGCCAGCAGTGTACATACTTATATTAATTATAACTATTTAATAAAAAGCAACTAAAATAAAAATTTGCTTTGTTGACATAAGTAGGAATTGTTTGAAATTTTTTTTAATATTACTTGTACATAAA
This sequence comes from Trichonephila clavata, assembly GCA_019973975.1. Taxonomy (NCBI): domain Eukaryota; kingdom Metazoa; phylum Arthropoda; class Arachnida; order Araneae; family Nephilidae; genus Trichonephila; species Trichonephila clavata. The sequence continues at coordinate 491,511 of BMAO01004416.1, forward strand.
AAGGTTTTGTTGAAGATTAAGTTTGAGAACTCTGGTTGTGTAACCGAAATGTATGGTAGATAACTTTCAAGCTGAATCGTAGGTTTACATCCCATTCCACCGACAACTCTCTTATGAAATATTAAGGAATTATGCAAAATAAATAAAACTGAGTCTCAATGTCATTTTATTGGTGGTCAGTGCATATTAACATATTAATCATTTTTACAGTCTCTAGATCGTAGGTCACATAAAAGTACCTATTTAGTAGACATGCTGGAAAGCGAGTACATTGTATAAATATTAGAGATCTTTGTTTGTTTTTTCAAAAATAATCACACAGCATATATTTAAGTGTAAAATATTTTAATGAGAGAAAATGAAGTTGGTATTTTTGCTGTGATTTTACTAAATGACCAAACTACCGTAAAATTACCGAAAAATGCGATGTGGTACTATACAAACTCTGATATTGTTTTCAATTTAGGCAAATTCTGTGCACAAGTGCCAAAGCAAGAGAGGGAGTCATCTTTTTTCTATATTTAAATATTCAAGTAAAATCTGGAAAAGTGGCCTGGGGAATATATAATCACATGGTCAAGTGAAGGGAAATATGTTATCTTTAGAGAAATTACATCATTTTCTTAGGAACGAGTCAACCACTTAGTATAACACGTCAAAGACATTAAGATATTCTTTTACCAAATGTCACCACTAAATCTTTCAGAAATTCAAAATGTAATCCTTTTAACGAGTATCACGAATAATACTTCCAAAATATAGGTTTTAATCCTTTAATACTACATGAAATGACACCAGTGTTATCGAAATAGAGTATATTTGTAATTATGATACTCAGATACTACAAATAAAATAAACAAAACTTGAATTTTAGGTAAATATTCAATAAGTTATTTCATTTTTGACATAATGTGCATTTTAAATAATACATTAACACGCGTGGTTTACATAACGTTTTTCGCTCCAGAAATCTTATCTATTTATAATCATGGTCAACCGTAAGTTAATTAAAATCATATGATAGATTCGCATACGCGGATGATGCAAGATTACATCGTTCTTTTTTCAAAGACGCTGAAGTTTTAATCGCGGGGAGATAAGGTTATGATTATTTCCCGTCAGGAGGATAAGCTAGAGATAAATTATCAAGTGAAGTTTTGACGGGATCAAGACCATTTTGAATTAAAATCCAACGAGAAAAAAATTAAGGGAATTTTAGAATTCTTTATAATATAATATAGATATTTATATATGTAAACTATTTTAAAAAATTAAACATTTTCTACGATTTTGTTGAAGCATTAATACTTGTTAGGCGAATTACATGCTTACATAGTCAAATATAATAGAATCGAGTTTTTTATGGTTACCAATATTGTATTTGATTGTGTGAAATATATCTAGTATCACTTGTAATGATGGCTGGGTTTCCCCAGCCATCAGGGTACGAAAGTTAGAAGGAAAACTAGCCATAGGTTAAAAAACAGCACAATTTATTTACAATTCACAACAACGACACAAATCCAACAACCCAAGTTATGAAGTGCACCAATTGATAAATATGGGAGCAATAGCGAAGTAGATGAGATAATTGGAGATATAATAATAAATCGGTTCGCTTACACTTAGCCGTCCAAACAATACAACTTCTTATATTTGAAGATAATTTCTAAAGTAATCTAATCCAAACCGACCGAATCCAATTTAACAACTAATTGACCAGATTGCCAATCTTAATATTAATCAAATAATCTACGAAGTGCTCTCGCCTAGCTTTAAGTTATCTTACGTTAATCCTCACCGCTGTTCTTGAGATTCTAACCCAGGGATCGGCAACCTATCAGCTGCCGCGTCCCAAACCACTCTACCAATATGGCCCATCGTACCACACAGTAAGACATTTTTGAAACAATTCTCTATTCCCGTGATAAACCATGCACAATTATAGGATAAAAATCAATAATTTTGTGATTTACAGTTTTATTATATATTAATATTTCATCATTTAAAGATATTATTAATCTAAAAATAAACAGCAAAATATATAAATATTTCTTTAACAAAAGTAAAAAAATTGAAGTTGTACATGTATTATGTATTTTTAAACATATTTATTAAAATAAGAACTAGATACCAAAAATATAAGTATTTCAATTCATTATAGTTAAATAAGAAGATAGTAAAAATTTTAATACTAACCGAGTGATTGAACATCTCTACTTTCATATCGCAGAACCTGATGTAATGCGTGACTTTCAATTTGACTCGATTCTGAGCATTCAGTTGTTAAACAATACCTTTGAGGATTTGAAATATTTTTCATGGGAGGAAAGATTTTTTTATTTTGATATGTAGAACTAAAAGCTGTGAGAGCAGAGTACAGGCAGTGTTTTCTCTCTTTAAACAATTAAATCTCTTAATTTATCTTCACAGTGGTCTTACAAAGATTTTTTCGTAATTTTGTAAATGTCTATAAATTTGAAAATGGTTGTCAAAGAGGCCCATTACAAATTTATCAACTTCCACCAACTCAAAAATTGACAAATTTGTAGAGTAGCGCAGACTGCCACTGACAATTGTACCACGTGCCACATGTGGCACGCGTGTCATAGGTTGGCGACCTCTGTTCTAACCTATCTCTCCTTCTCGAACCCGAAAGCTAATACTTAAAAACACGACATATTTACATTTTTTCATGTCTCCTTCTCGGTACGAAGTTTTCAATTAAAAAATATTTAAAGAAAGTAATTCCCCAAGAGGATTAATAGGAAAAACGTGGATTGACCTGTTACAAGCTTATCGTGTTAGCACGTCTATATGAGTTTCACCTTTTGAGAAACGATCCAAAAAACATTCCTTTTCATTGAAGACAATTTTTTAGCGTACCGACACTAATTTTAATTTCTTTCACAAACCGAAATCAACTGAATTTCTTTTCATAATGGGCAGTCTTTTTTGACAATGAGCAATAAAACACATTCCCTGCTAGCCAGACAAGAAAAAATACTCTCTACTCTTATTAGATATTGATTTATTGAAGAAAAAATGATAACGACTACTAAAATGTCTGGGATAAATTGCATTTTATCAGCCAATAGATATCCGGGAGCACTTGAATGTTACGACCATTTGTCAGTAAATTGAGATGTATTATTTTCCTAAAAAAGTGCACTAGAGAAAAGTATTTTATTCTTTTCAGAGAAATTTCTAAATCTGTGTTCATGTCTGGAGTCACTTATTGTGGAATCTCAGAAATTCAATACCACCTAATGAAGAGTTAGAAGTATTATATATAAAAATACTTCTAACTCTTCCCTGAAACTCGAAAATTCTAGGAGTTGTATTTAATCCGTAATTTTTAATTTTATTTCTCTCTTTTATTCTCTTTGGGCCACTTATCAATATTTTCTGGTTCGAAAAAATTTTTAATGATTTAATGTAAAGTATTTTTGGTTTTTAGCCACTTCTCTCTCAATTGTGAAAGGTACGTTTTCAGAACATACTTAAAACTTAAAGCATTATTTGAGCAGAGTTTGTATTTATTACAGCGTTTTGTAAAATAAATTAAATAATTTATTGTAAACAATTAATTTTAACCGTCTTAACCATTTTGTTATGTCATGAAGAACTTTTTTTTACTGATACAGAGTTATCCTTCATTTTATTAGTTGTACATATATTGTGCATTACAATAAATTTTTAAACATATAAATTTTATGCGTGTATTCCTATGTTCTGAATCTTATAATGCTTTAAATAATTTATTACATTTCGATTTTTTTTTTTAAGTTTTCGATTTTGAATATTTGAGATTATCTTATTTATGACCACATTTTATAAGTTGCGTGACTTGACTTTTTTTTTCGTAGCATGCATTTTATAATGCATACATAAATAGGCAGATAAATATTCAGAAAATTTAAAGAATAATCTAGGTAAAAGGCTTTGATTGATTGGTCACTTATTAGCGTTGTTCTCTGAAGTAATATGAGGGTAATTGGTGACGCTCCTCTTAACCTTGAACCAAGGTCAAATGACAAGGACAAGGAAAAAAGCTTTGAAGAATTAAATAATATAAGCAGTCGTTTACTCATTTTCAAGCCCTAGGCGATGTCTTATAATAATCTAAAATGTTTCATTTGTTTGTTTGCTTGTTTATTTCTTAACAAGCAAGATATTTTATTTTTTAATCCCTCGCAAGGTATTTATTTTAAAGTTAATTAAAATATCGTATTTACTTGAATCTAAGTCGCACTAATTTTCCAGCGTTAATATTAATGAAAATCGGTGCGGCTTTGAATCGAAGGTGAAACATTTGCTGGATAAGGGAAATTGAGTTTTCACCCCTTTCAAAAGGAAAAATTAAACCCCGTCCATTCTGGTCACTTGCACATATGACTTATCCCCTCTCCGCAGTTTATCTCTAGTATTTAGTCAATCCTAGGGATCGGTAACCTATGGCACGCGTGCCACATGTGGCACAATTTTTAATGGCACTCTGCACTATTCCACAAATTTGTTAATATTTGCGTTGGTGGAAGTTGTTAAATTTGTAATGGACCGCATTTGATAAACATCTTCAGAAATATGGACATTTTTGGAATGAAAAAATATGAAAGATAATTTTAAAGATAAATGTATAAACAGCTGAATGTCCTTGCTTGAAAGATTTTATTGTTTCAAGAGAGAAAAAAAATCGCATGTAATCTGCTTTCCGTTTTTGTTTCTACATATCTATGAGAAAACTCTTTCCTCATGTGAAACATATTTCGAATCCGCAAAGAAATTGTTTGAAAACTAAATGCTCAAAATCGGGTTAAATTGAAAGTCACAAATTTTACCCCTTATTTTGCGTTATGAGGAGAGCGGTGCAAGCACTAAGTTCGGATTAAAATTCTTATTCATCTTTTTTATTATGAATGGAAATACTTTTATACCGTCTATTTCTTATTTTAATATATATGTATGTTTAAAAATACACAATATATGTAAAATTTTAATTTTTTTATATTTTTGTTGAAGAAACAGTACTTTTGTATGCTATTTATTTTTGTGTAAGGAAATATCTTTAAATGATGCAAAATTAATGTGTAATAAAACTGTAAATGTATATTATTTTTTATCTCTATTCTCTAACTCTGCATGAATTATTGCGGGAATCGAATTGTTTCAAAAATATCCAATTGTGTGGGACGCTGAATCATAATGGTAGATTGGTTTGGCGAGGCACAGCTAAGAGGTTGCTGACCCCTGGTCTATCTATCCTAAACATCTTTGTCTGCTTGCATTAAAAAAATTTTGGTATACGCTTTTTTTTAACAACCTAAACCTTACAGATATCAATAATGGCATCAAGATGAGTCCATTATGACTCAAGTATGAAAAGGGAGGCAGTTTTATATGCAGAAAAAAAACTGCAGTGGCCACTAAAAAATTAACACGTATGAAACAAATATACGTCGATGGCGCAAACAAAATGGTATAATACTTGCTTGTAATTGTTCACAAAAGCCTTTCATAATTCTTAAATATTCTTTTATAGTACATTCTTTTAAAAAAATGTTGTAAGCAGATGTATTAGGAGACATGGAAGACGATATCTTGTTTGAAAACGGTGACGCTAGCACCAGTTTCATAGTCAGTTGTGAGAATGAGAGTAGGGAATAATTTTCGAAACAAATATATGATACTGACGGTTTGAGTAATTATAATATAGATTAATGTATAGATTTATGTATTAATGTATAGTATAATGTATAGTATTAATGTATAGATTTGAAAATTTTCAATACTGTTAAAATAAATTAATTATTAAATTATTATATCTCAATAATTTTTTAAAAATTTGTTAAGTATCAGATATTGATGAACTTTACACATTTTTTAAAAAAAATTTCTCAACTACATGTAAATGGGAGGTGCGGCTTAGATTCGAGTAAATACGGTATTATACATTAAGACTATTTCTTACATACCTTTATTTTCTGAGCAATGCCTTTGTTATACAGTTGGAAAAATTTTCTGGAATAATTTTAATTCTTATACATTTAAACCAAAAATTAATTTGCATATAAATTTTTAACATAATCATATTTTTCCAGATCGCGACAAACGTTAATATGTATCTCTATTTATTTCTTATAGTTCTAAATATATATACAAGCAACATTCACCTTTTTTATACCTGATCATGTAAGTACTCCGTATATACGAAGAGATTTATCACGTAGTAATTAGCATTTGCTTTTGACACCTCTGACTTGATTGTAAATATAAATCCTTAATTTCCGGTTTCCCTGCCGTTCAAAAGAAATCGGAAATTTCCGATTTGTCTGAAGTTGGTATCAGAGACACAGATTTAAATGGTTTGAGTTTAATTTGCTTTTCATGTATAAATGGTTAGATAGTTAGCTACATTGAAAAGAGGAGCAAAAATATCCGAAAGGAAACTTGTTAGTTTAAGATCTTAATTCTGCTAAAAATAAAATTCCCTGCCTTACATATACGAGAAGTGTTAAATATTGGAAATACTTTTTATTACTTTTTCTGGTACATTTTTTAAAAAAAATTTAATTGGGATTTTTCTAAGAGCAAAAATTATTTTACGGATAGGGAGTTTCAGAACATTAGAAGTGCATTTTTATCGAGTTTCGGTTGTCCGTCATATGTGCCACAATTTTGAATTTTATTAATTAAATTAAATTTTTGTAATGTATATATTTTTAATAAAAAATTAAATTGCCATTTTTCTTAAAATCCAGTTGTTCATTAATGTAAGGATTAAGAGTAAATAAATTCAGACATATATGCACCTTTTTATATGAATTTGACGTCAGATGCCACTTTTACGAAAAATAATAAAAATAACGCATTGTGAGTATGTCAACGACTGCTTAAAAATAAATCACGACTGATTATTGCGTCAATGGCTTCTAAATTTTGTGTGCAAAACATACTAATACGCTATTGGCAATCAAAGTGTAAGGAAATTAGGGTTGCAATCCCGTGTTACATTTTCAATTCCGGGATTTCAGGATTGCATTATCCAAATCCCGGGGATGGTCCCGGGATAAGGATTGGAATATTTATTAAAAATACTTGATCATTAGCTTAGTTGAATAGCATAATAAAACTGAAAATATAATTAAATATTGGTTTAATTTAATTTTGGGTAATATTAACTTTACTGTGGAAACAAATAAAAAAACATATTTCATCATAAAAACAAATAAAAATAGTACATAATGAAAGAAAAAAATCCTTTCTACATTTATTCATAAGCTTTTAAAAAATACAGCTAGTTCAGCGTTTCATCGTTCAAACGGCTTCTTATTTTTGTTACAAATTGTCTTGCCAAAGAAAATGTTCTTTCGGATTCTTTACTAGTAGTTGTTATCGTCATTATATAGGAGTATGTTCTCTTCAGGTAGTCACCACGTCTTCCTCCATTTTTTTTTTAAAAAAGAGACATTTCCTTGTGAATTTTTGATGACAGTGTCTCAAATTTAATAGACTGCATTGGTATATATACCTTTTTGATAAATTTATCTAGTTCTTCTGCTAAATTTAATATTTTTTGTGTATAAATTGATCTAGTTATTGAATCAGAATGTAAATTAATTTCAAGTATTACCGTATTTGAAATAGAAGAAGCAGTTGCATAAGCTGTTAGTAATGCAATGGGATTTGAAGTGTCTCGTCTTTCAAGCAGGACCGCTATTAATTAACGGCATTTAATTGTCGAAGGAACTGTGACAAAATCTATTCTTGAGATGTTGCTTATATTATTGTGTACGCATTGCAGAGGGATCCACTTGGGTCTATGCGACATTCTCCCATACGAGAAATGAGAGCTGCATATTTTTTTAAATTATAGCACTTATAATTGCAGACAAAAATTGTACGTACATATTTCATAAACAAAATATAAATTTTCTGAGAATTAAATTCTTAGCGAATTTTGATGAGAAAAAAATTTAAATATTATTCAGACAAAAATTAAATCCCGGGATTTCGGGATTGGGAAAAACACCGAAATCCCGGGGCTGCAAACCCCAAGAGAAATGTATATGCGTACAAGTCTTAGTCTAATACATTAAAAGAAAAATATATTTATCTGAAAAAATTATTTAGGAGTTGATAAAAAAATATCTTTACATCATAGGGCTAATATTTGATAAAAGGCTCATTTGAAGTGTTTTAAATAATACAGAAAATGCATCTAAATCAGGTATGGTCAACAGAAAGGGTTTCCGGACCACTTTGGTGATGCGTAACGTTGCAATGGGCAGCATGTTAGATAAACATGCCTTAAAAAGAATGTAATGCAAATGAAAAATTAATAAAATGTAATTTTTTACCACAATTAAATCTAACCAACTCTCGAGTCTTAATTAATGAGATATTTTTTATCCTTTCTTTCGATTAATTATTTTGTAAATCTATATGTATGTTCAACACTACAAATCTTGGTTGTTTTTCTAAATTGGTATCTGTTAATGAAGCACGTGATTATCTCAGTAAATTTCATCTCAAAAAAGTTATTCATAAACATTTGTGGATACAAAAGCATTAACAAGCCGCTGTGCAAAATGTTAATTTAAAGTATAAATATCTCAGATATTATGCGTAAGTAGTAAAAATTAATTTTTGAAGTGGATGTAAAACTGTTTCATTTAATTGTTGCATTGTAACTCAATTTACTTTGTAGAATTTCTGCAATATTGCTCCCGGCAACATGAAATAGGCATCAAAATATTGGAAACAATTTATCATATCTTACTGATTCTGTAAAACAACTATCCAATGCAATTCTAAGTTTATTTCATCAACTTGGGAAACTTTAGCTTAGTTTGGCTTTTGGGGAAATTATTTAACAGCGGAAACTATTAAGCGTTATTATTTCAGAGTTGGTATTCAAATAACATTAGTTTGTAATAAAGAGTTTCTATGAAATTACAAACATTTCGATTATTAAATAACCTTCCTCTTGCAAATCCTTATTTAGTTGACTAACTTTTTCTGTTATATCCACTAAGAAACTTATGTCTAGCAACCACTCATCAATGCCAGGAAACAGATTCTTGTTTCTCATTTATAAACATATCTTTATTTCATCTGTTAAAGTTAGAAAAAAAAACTTTAAACATATTCCACACACATTCTAACATTGGTAAAATATACGGCATCAACTATATTCAGAAGACAATTTAGAAAAATTTGATATTCTAGTTTTTTCTAATTATGCTTAATAATAACGTAAAAACACCAATATTTAATAAAAAAAGTTTTAAGCTTAGTGAAAATATTTGACACTTGAAAATTTATAGCAAATAAATTTAACATTTTATTACATTTTTTCTAAAAATTTAAATTTTACTTCCATTAGTAAAAATATACACATGTGAGCAAATTTCAAAATTTCCTTGGGAAAATAAGCTTATGTTTTCAATTGTATCACTTTTTCAATTATTAGTATTTAAACTTATATACAATAGAAAACCAACAAATAAACTCAAAATAATTTGCATTTTTTTATACGCATTATCTGAAAACCAACTAATATAAAGTAAGAAATTGAATTACACTATTTTACAGCATTTTAATGCAGAGGGAACCAATGTTCTTTCAAACGTCAACTACTGTAGGAGAATTTATACATATTTGTTGGTTATTAGAATTAAAATTACAGCTAAAATAAACTGAGCGGGCTATACACTTGTTTTACACATCTGCGTACCTGTCTTACACATCTCTCGTTAATTTCGCAAAACAACAGCATACCGACTCTAATGATCCTTTTTCTCCAATGTCATAGAAAGGTTACACTTTCAAGGTAAATTCTGTATATTTATTCTTAAACTCTAACTTGAGACTGTGTAATAAGATCAAAGCGAAAAAATCGTTAAATGGTATATAATGTGAACCACGTAAAAATGAAGCTACCCAGTCGTCAACAGTATTGCCAAGAAGAAATGATTTCCTACAGTTATCAGGAAACATCAGAGCATTAGATTTTAATGACGAAAAAGCCGATTTCAACCAAGTTACTTGATATAGGATGTAGCAAGCTGAGATAACTAGCAATACAGTGCTTATAATGAATTTGGATATTTTTATGACACAATATAACCGTCAACTCATTTGTTTTATACAATATGTGCTTCGTTAGTCCTAGTTACTTAGTATCTTTAATCTGTTACATAGTATAAACTCCTTGATACATTGTATATATTCTTTGTTACATTGTATCAATTCTTTGTTACATTGTATCAATTCTTTGTTACATTGTATCAATTATTTGTCACTTTGTATTTTTTTAGTATATTTGGTGCGTTATATTTTTACTTCTTATATGTCATGGCGTTTTTCAAAATAATTATAGTTTGCTATGGCTTTTGCAGTTGACAGTTGCAATGGAATCTAGAATTTTATTTTTCAATCTTCTTCTTAAAACAAATCTTACGGGTTTTTTTTCGCGTTTTAAAATATATGCCATACTTTTACCAAGAAATAATTTATACTTCAATGAATGAGTGAGTGACCGAATATTAACGTCGCACTGTTCAGCTACACGAGGGCTTTTGGCGATGGACCTGTGGCCGCGGTAGCCAAGTGGTCAAGGTATCGGATCATGGCTAGCGTGTCGTGAGTTCGAGCCCCATTACCACTGAAGACCCGCCGTGTAGGGGAGCGATGTACGTTAAATCTGTCGAGAGCTCAAACGTCCTCCCATTGCTGTAGTGTGGTAGTTAGGAGAGGGGGCGCCAGCTCAGGTGTCATCCGCATCACTAGACCATGGTTCAAAATTACGCGGTTCGTCGCCAAAAGCCCTCAAATAGCAAAACAGTGCGACGTTAATATTCACTCATTCACACACTTGGTGACGGACCTCGTAATTGTGAACCATGGTCAAGTGACAAGGATGGCACCTGCGCTGGCACCACCCTCTCCTAACTACGACACCAGTGGAAGGACGTTTGAGCTCTCGACAGATTTATCATGCATATTTCCCCTACACGGCGGGTCTTCAGTGGTACTGGGCTCGAACTCATGACCCGATACCTTGACCACTTGGCTACCGCGGCTACAATTTATACTTAAGAGCTTCGACGTTGATTCTCATACACACAAAAGAAACATTTATAAGCATATTAGTATGTTTGTAAAACTAATGTCAATTTTTTAATAAATATATCTTGATCAGCCATGTTATTTCTTTGAATTATATTTAACAGCATTTACCTGTGTTTGGTATGGATATTACTTTTGCATAACGTTCACAAACAAATTTATGTTATTTATACATTGAAATAAAAGAAACTTCAACATTATGTCAATGCGAGTATCAGTCTCGAAACATTTAACGTACGTGAGCCCCTCATATGAGGGGTCTTCTTTCGTGTCAACACGACACGATGATGCTAATCGAAAGATCGGGATTTTGATCAAGAAAGCTTTATTCAGTCTTCAAAATGTTATTATGCATTCTATAAGTAAAATACTTTTGATTCAGTGTTAATTATTGTTCATTAAATTATTATTATAATAACAATTACTTTTATTTATTCCAGTGAATTATGGGGATTATTTAAGGTATCCGATTACTTGTGACAATTTTCTATTTTTAAAAAAAATGAGGTATGTGGATTTTATTGTGGTTTTTAGATTTGTTTAGTACATTTTAAGAAAAATATGCTAAAATTAAGGAGAGAATAAGAAATTATCATACTAAAATGGAAAAAATGGGTAAAAATTTACAAAAAAATAACATAAATAGAGCCCATTCTGTACCAAACGTTTATAAAAAGATTTTCAATTTCTGATGTGTTGCTATGTTATTTATTTTTGAAATGACCCTCAGGATAAGAGATATTTTAATTTTTACAAAAACTAGAGCACTTTACCTTAGTTATTATATGAAATTGGTTAAAAAAAAACAGGGATAATATTCGCATAAGGGACTGTACATTTTGCAATCGAACAGTGATTGATAAATCTGAAGGTTAAAACACTTCTACTATTATACAGAACATACACACACAAAAATTCAGTTAATTATTTTCGAAACTTTTTGAGCAATTGCTGTTCCCGTTTGATCATTTTCGAAAAAACACATTTCGAGTAAAACGCGTTTTAAAGTATGACATCTTGCTTAAAGTAATGGCATCTGCTTTTGTAAAATAATTGTAGTTTTGTTCTAGTGAACGGAAAATAATAAATTTGGTATTTTTATAAAGCTAATACAATGGCGTATAAAATAAAATAAGAAAAAACGTGTTAATTTTTGGCAAAATTCATAATTTTAGAGTAGTTGGATAACGTAATAACCGTATCACATAACTCGTGGTTCGATAACCCTTCCACTTCATGCTTATGTTGCGTCGAGGTCAAGTTCATGATCAAATAATGTACTTGAAGGAATAAAAATCACAATAATAATTTTCTTATGTATATATAAACAATAATTATTCATTAAATCTAGCTGCAATAAAATCAATATATCATACGTTTAACCACAATGGAACATATTTTTTAAACACATACGCCATTTCATTCTTATACATTTTTTGTTTTGTAAGAATTTTTTCCCTGATAACTGTATGAGCAAAATCCTAATTAGGCTGAATTTTAAAAATTATGTCAGCCAATTTTACATCAAGCCTCTGAAAAGATATCTCATATAATTTAAAAGTCCCTTTAATTTGTTTCTTGGTGTATTTGAATTCATGTGTATGTCAATGTCAGAGATTAAAAATTGTTTATACTTTCTCATTGCGTGACTAACCTTCTAGTATATCATTTCTAATTTCGCTGTCGTAATAAAACTTTTAAAATGCCATTCCTTGTAATATTTGAGTTATGCATTAGTTAAATCCAACATATCCTATCAAAGTCACACACACATCCTCACAATCATTGTAGGCGTATTATTCTAATGAATGCCTTTTCTAGTGCGAGATATTAGCTTCCATAGCGTCGGAATTCGTATTCTAGGACAGCACTTTACCTTTTATATTGGCCTAGATTATTCGCAAATGCCATTAAAGTGCATCCAAGTTTTAAATTGAATTAATATGTACGATGCATTACATCACGACATATTCCACTTTAGCTAAGACGTCATTAGGGTTCTGGTAATATTATTTGACGAATTCAACCAAAATTCTGTTAGCTATGCATGCGAATGGTGACGGAAATTAAATAATTTCCGTCGTTATTTAAATAATTTAATATGAACAGTGTCAAACTTTACCCAATTTACCTTATCAGAAAAAGGAAACTTGTCATCGAAATATATGTTGGGGATTGAGAAACGTATCGAGCACTCCCTTTATGTATAATTTTTTATTCAAACTGCAGCCAGGTTCTAACAGAAAAAAAGCTGAATATTTTTTTAAATAAATATTGCATTCTACTATACAGATTTCTACAAATGCCGATTTCTATTTTTTAAATGATCTGTCGAGATATATTATAAACAACCACACTCACACTCAGCCTTTATTGAGAAAAAATATTCCTTTTTTTACTGAAGTCTATTCATAATAGCAACGAACCTCATAATTTTGAATCCTAGTTAAAGCATCCGACTAACCTCAAATTGTGAATTTTGACAAAAATTAACAAGTTTTGTTTTATGATTTTATTTAATATGCCATCTTATTAGCTTTATAAAAATATCTAGAGTATTATTTCCAGTTCACTACAACTGAAACTACAAGTGTTTTAGTAACAGCAGATGCCATTACTTCAGGCAAGATATATTCGTATGTCATACTTTAAAACGCGTTTTACTCGAAATATGTTTTTTGAAAATGCTCAAACAGGGACAGCGATTGCTGAAAAAGTTTTGAAAATAATTAACTGTGAAATTTTTTGTGTATGTTCTGTATAATAGAAGTGTTTTAACCTTCAGATTTATCAATCACTGTTTTATTACAAAGAAGATATAAGTCCCTTATTTTAATATATTCACTGTTATTTTAAGCAATTTCATATAATAACTAAGATAAAGGGCTCTAGTTTTTGTAAAAATTAAAATATCTCTTATCCTAAAAGTCATTTCAAAAATGAATAACATAGCAACACATCGGAATTGAAAATTTGCTTATAAACTTTTGTTACAGAATGGGCCCCGTTTATGTTATTTTATGTAAATTTTTACCAATTTGTTCCCATTTTAGTGATAATATTTCCTTTTTATCTTCTTAATTTTAGCATATTTTCTTAAAATGAACTAAACAAATCTAAAAACCACAAAAAAAAATTCACATCTCTCTTTTCTTTTAAAAAAAATTGTCGCAAGTAGTCGGATACCTTCATGAAGTTTTAAATATCAAACATCATCCAAAATTCTCACAAAAGTTTGCTTTAAGCAGTATTTTTTCAATAACTTTACTTTAGAAATGGAACATATTACTTCAGAAACAGTTATAAGGGATTTATAACCAACAAAAACGAAAATCAGCCTTTTTGCTTATTTTTACGTTCAAAATGTGATAATATATGTATATATGCATACAAATATGTGTGAAGCTTATTTTCATACATAAATGTCAAATGTTTTGAAAGCGTCCATGTTCTAAAATAAGAATTCCCTGCTCGACTGCCATTTTTACACTCACTTAAAATTTTATTAACTTTCTCTTTTTTTTTTTCTTTTTTTAGTTTTAAGGATGGGTTTTGGGTTAATTCTTAGCACGGCACTTAAAGATGAAGCCGTGGATAAACTAGTTGAAAGCTCGTCTAAGCATCCTTTATTTATTTATGTACTTGTTTTTATATTTTTCATTATAATTTCGAGAGCGATGAAAACATACAAAATTTAATACGCAGTATTCATGCATAACTTGGAAAATACTCTAAAATAACAAAACTACAAAAAAAAGTGCATGAAATTACTCTTGCAATATACAGATACTCTCGAATGAAAATACATGAAAATATTTTCTATGTCAAATATATATGACACAAATTTAATTCCTAAAAATGCATTGCTTCTTTAGTTTCAATGCAAGTACAATGTGTGGACTGATCCACGCTGGGGAAACTTTTTTTAAAAACTTTTTATTAAATTCTTACTATTATGTAATTTTGTAATTTTAAAGGATGTATTTGTATTACCAATGATACTAAAACAGTAAATATGTGAAATTAAATAATTAAAGGCCCCACAGTATAACAAAATATTTAAGGGGACAATTTTCTTGTAGTCTTCCAGTCTTGACAGTTTTATAACACTTATGTGTATAAGTATTTTCAACAACCGTATTTTTTCATCTACATCTTATGCTATTACATACACTGATTACCTTTATATAAGATTATTTGTCATTACTGACGTTGATAGTGTAACGTTTTCCCGCCTCTCAGCTGCAGATAAAATTACGCTCTACTTCCACACGTTCCCTCCTAAAATATTGTAGAATCATTTCATCTGACATCACTCCGACAGCCCATAGCCATGAAACAAAACACATCAGCTCTCCACCTGGAAGCCGATCCTCGAGTGGAATTCCAGAAGTAAGAAGGGACCGTCTCACCCCCTGGAGGGCGAAGAGAAATACCAATTAGAAAGAGAAGGTGCATTTTCCCAACCTCTTTCCCCTTTTTGTATTCTGTATCAAAACACTCAGCTTCTCACTTCTGTATTGAGTATTAAAATACTCTCAATAGTCTGAATATATATATATATATAATGTATATATATATATAACTTGTATCTAACTGTAAATATATGTTGTAATGATAGCTGTAGACGTAATGAATAAATAATTTAGTTCCAGTCTCAAGCTACTCTCGTCCAGTTTCGGAATACGTCACAATGTTATGTTTCTGGTTTGTTACGTTAAACAAAACACTTATCCTCTTTAAATCGTCTAAGTCAGGGGTACACAACTTTTTTTTCCCACCGGGCCATATGCGTACGTCATCTACTTCATGCAGGCCGCAACATCATGATTAATGGGGGGGGGGAGTACTATAAGACCAAAGGCATTTAAAAAGGGAAAAATTGATCAAAATATTAATTATTTTGGATTTATTTTTTTTAAAAAAAACTATATTATAAATTGCATAAACTCAACTGACAAAAATAGGTTTTATGCTTTCTTTACCCTGTTTCATCAATTATTCCAAGCCCCCTCCCCCCAAATATTTTTTGCTGTTGCAAAAAAAAATTTTTTTTAAGAGAGCCCTGAAAAGAAAAGGAGACATTGGAAGATTTCGCTTAGTAGTATAGAGACAAGCAAAATTATATTTTTTTAATATAACATTTTCACGACAAGTTGTTGGTGCATGTTTGCTTTTCTCTACGAAATAGTCAAGATCCCAATCACCTTGAAATAACATATATTATTTAGATACTTTTCCTGTGGAAAACATGAGGGGAACTAAAAATTAGTTTCATTCATAAAATGGTCACTATTTCACTGTTATTTGTTAATGAAAACCGTTTCGATTACAAAAAGAAAAATTTATCTCGCAATTCGTACCAGCACGACATCGATGGCTATATTTATATATTTGACTGCTTGATTGATAGAAATTTTCACTGAAGTTTTATAATGCATTTTTCTTAAATAAATGAATTTGTTAGTGCAACGGACCAGGATCTGGCCACTCAGAAAGGTCCGGTGGGTCACATTCGGCCGCAGGTTGAGTACCGCTGGTCTAAGCAATCGAAGAACTAAACGGAAAAAAAATGTAAGATGTTTTAATAATTTAACAGATATGTGTTTCATAATATTATGCACGTGAATGAGTTTTTTTTAAAGTTGCACTTAAGGCGACACAAATTTTGAAACAATTTGAACCATGGCCAAGTGACGACCCCTGAGCTGGCAACCCTCTCAAAATTTCCACAACACGCCAAGTGAGTGAGTGAGTGAATATTAACGTCGCACAGTTCAGCTACTCGACGGCTTTTGGCGACGGACCTCATCATTTTGAACCATGGTCAAGTGATGCAGACAACATCTTAGCTGATACCCCCTCTCCTAACTTCCACACCACATTAATGGATCACATCACACCACTGGAAAAGCCTTAAATGAGTGCATATTCACGTATCACTATAAAGCTTCATGAAGGCTATTGGAGACGAACCTCGTAATTTTGAGCCATGGACACGTGACGAGGACTGAACTGGTATCCTCATCTCCCAACTTCCACAACACACCAACAGTCCCCACTAAATGGTGGGTCTTTAGTGACACTAGACTCGAACTCATGACACGCTGACTACGAATCCGTGATCTTCACCACCGAGCTACCACGGCCACGGAATCAGTGGCACTAAGATTCAAACCCATGACTCTTTTACGTCCTTAATGTGTTCGCGACCCTGACCATTCGCTTACCACAAAATATTGATTATTTTCATGTTTTGATCTAAGCGAAACTGCTATTTGAACTTGTATTTTATATTAGATCTTCTCGGGTAATAATTTGCCTTTTGCTTTATTCAATTCGTACTATTAGTTCACTCCTCACCCTGTATATATATACATATATATCTATATATATGAAGGAGAAAAGCGACTCACTCACTCACTGGCAGACTAATCACGATATCTCCGGAACTATTCAACCTACAGACTTATAAATAACTGTTCCCATTTTTAAACTACTCGACGTACAGTCTTAAAATATAATAAGCAGATTCCTTTCATAGGGTAGAGATCCGCTACAAAATGAGTTTGGTGAAAATCGACCCCCAGATGGCATTGCGGGGGCTTAAGGGGCGTTATAGATAATTATCCCCATTTTTAAAATATTAGACGTACAGTCTTGAAATTTGGGAAGCAGACTCCTTTCGTAGAGTACAGAACCGCTACAAAATGGGTTTCGAGAATATCAACCACCAAGTTTCATTTCGGGAGATTAAGGGGTGTAATCGATAAATATTTCCGTTTTTAAACTATTAGATCTACCTGCTTGAAAATTAGTAGGCATGTTCCTATCATGGAATAGAATTCTTCTAACAAAGAGTGAAACGAAATTCGACCCTGAAGGAGGGTTGCGAGGGGTCGAAGGGAGTTATAAAAAGGATTTCCTGTTTTTGAATTATTAGACCCGCATACTTGAAATTGGTTAAGCATGTTTTTTTTGTTAAATAGGGATATACTAAGAATGGATTTTACAGAAATCAACTCCTGGGGTGATGCAAGGGACTACTGAAGCGTATTGACAAAAAAAATCCTTTTTTCGAACTACAATGACTATAATAATGAAATTTTGTTTGCATTTTCTTTTGTTAAATTGAAATCCTCTAAGAACGATTTATTTCGGAAATGACTCTCAACGGGATTACGGGGGTATTGATAGTAAAAAATTTCGTTTTTTTTCTGTTAGATTTAGACTTGAAATTTGGCTTACATGTTCATTTAACGGAGTAGAGATCCACCGAAAATTGGTTTTGCGGGTATCCACTTGGTTATAGGATTACGAAAGTGCAAACATCATTCTATACTTCAATTTTAGAGATATTTAAAAAATACAAAATAGATGAGTTCTGCCCTTTTTTTTATCAAGAGGCGACAGTTACAGGTATAAAAGCATTTTTCAATACAATCGAATTCTTAATGCTAGGACTTAGATATTAATAAATTACATATATATATATATATATATATACACTGCTGGCCATCGTAAATGTAACACCAAGAACGACAAGAGATAGCACAACAAAATTTATTTTGTAGATAACCTGTTGACCAAGTATCAAATGATTAAATTTATAGACTTCTGTGAAAGTGTCGTTCCTGCCGGACTCAGTAGCCAAAGTAGCCACAATTGCTGGAGATCACCACTGCCACACGCCTCGGCATTGATTCCAACAGACTTTGGATGTGTTCTTGGGGTACAGCAGACCAAGCAGCTTCCACACGTTGCCAAAGTTAATCTGGTGTGGCAGCTGGGGGTGTAATCTGGGTCAATCTTTGAGCAACCATGGACCACATGTTTTCTATCGGCGAAAGATCCGGAGAGCGAACCGGTCAGAGAAGCAATTCAATCTCGTGATTGACGAAGAACCTTTGGAAAATGCGTGCCACGTGTGGTCGAGATTTATCCTGTTGAAATATGGCTGTGGCCAAGCCCTGAAGGTAAGGAAGGACAACTGGCTCCAACACCTCGGAGATGTAGCGCTGGCTGTTTAAAGTACCGGCAATGCGTACCAGAGGAGTACGAGAGTGATCTCCAATACCGCGCCTCATACCATAATCCCCGGTGCAGGACCAGTGTGGCGGTGCATAACGCAGCTGTTCAGCATCCTCTCTCTACGGTGTCTCCAGACTCAAATCCGACCATCGTGGTGTTGCAGACAGATGCGTGACTCGTCAGTAAAGACCATCTTCGTTCCGTTCTGCCGCCCCACATCCTTCTTTCATCGCACCATTGGCGGCGGAGACGTTTGTGGTCTGCGTCAAGGGTAGACCAAGCAATGGACGTCTTGCGGACAGACCATTCTGCTGTAAACGGCGTCGAATGGTACGCGCAGACACTGAATGATGCGTTACAGGCTCAATGTGCTGTGCTATGGTTCGTGATGTGACTGAGCGATCCGTCACTGCCGTGCGCACAATTTTCCTGTCCTCACGTGAAGTGGTGCACTGAGGTGGATGCGATCGACCATGTCGGTCCGTCGTATCCTCCTGCATCCAACGGTCACATATCCGCATTACAGTTGTTTGGTTTCGTTCAACACGACTACCGATTTCCCTGAAAGATAATCCACAATCTCGGTAGGCGACTATCCTTCCTCCGTCGAAGTCGGATACTTGATCGAAAGCTGATCGCTATTTTCTACGAGACATAACTGATCGTTTTTTGAAAAATCTACAAGAAAAACACAATTGCCGAACTTGAAATCGTCGATATCTCCAAGCCTTAAATAGCGCTTTGAGGTGGCGCCACAGGCGTGCGTGATGTGTGTATGCGCTGAAATTCTAATCATTTTAATATCTCACCTCCGCTAATGCATTCTGTAAATTTCATGTTATTTGTGTGCTTCCTTCAGGGTGTTGCATTTACGGTGGCCCGCAGTGTATAATATATATATATATATACATTACAAAAATATACAAAAATAGTTATATACCTAAGATAACTATAGTCAATGATAGAACAGATTTAGCCACAGAAATACTAGAGCAAACTACTAGCCTTATGAACCAAGAATGCAGGTTTGAACAATGTTTTTCGCCCGGCCAACCTTCACCTGAATTTGCCAATAATCTGGGCCATAGGGAAAGCAAGAAATTTCTATAGAAGTTTAACTATTATTATAAGTAAAACCATAATCTATTAATGTATAATGATAATATTATAGCCTGTAATAATTACTAAAATATTTAAAATCAAAGTTAAACTATTAGATAAAGACTTGCCACTGAGCAACCATTTTCCCCGGCTATGGACAATAACAGTATCGCATAATATATATATATATACATATATATATATATATATATATATATATATGGGGTGGGCAGCGGCTAGTATATATATATATATATATATATATATATCTTATTCAAATTTTCAATCGTTAATAAAATACTTTCTATTCATCCATTCAAGTTCAAATACATTTTTTTAAACTTGTAGTGAATGACAGTTGATGTTACTACAGTTTCTTCAAATATTATTTCATTAATTAAACTAAAAAAGAATAAATAGTAACAAACAAAAATAATAGTCCAACAGTATGTATAGAAATGAAAAATGGTTCCTGTAGCTCAATGGATAGCTCGGGGACCTTCTAATCCATAGGTCATGGGTTCGAATCCCTCCTGGGATGGTCTAATCTCTGAGAATTGTGATTTATTTTTAACAATATTATTTTATTAGAATAGTTTAATTTAATTAATGAATAAGTAATAACAAACAAAATCAGTCCAACACCCTATATAGAAATGGAAATGGAAAATTGTTCAAGGAAAAACGCTTTCTTTTTTGTCACTCAACATTGTAATTCTGTCATATGCACATACATATTTATATTAATTTTAACTATTTAATAAAAAGTAACTAAAATAAAAATTTTCTTTGTTGACCTAAGTAGGAATTGCTTAAGAAAAATTTTTTATATTACTTGTTTCTCCGATACAATTGAATTTGATATCTCTTGCCTCTTAGGATGTTATATTTTGGATGTCCCAAGGATATTTACATTGCATAAATGTTGTCAAAACAAAAGACAGAGAATCTATATATATAAAAGAATCTGAATTCAAAAGTGAATACGGAAACGCGCATTTAGAATCTATAAATGTGTTCGTCAAAGATTAAAACATAATCCTCATTCTAGGAATTGGAACCAAAGCATTATTAATAATAAAATTGTCGATGGTAACACACGTTTCTCTCGGAACTCTAATTTTGGATAAATCTCTTTTCCAGAACTGAGTGTTTACTACATATATTTTTAAGTGATAGGGCGGAGGGGGTAGAGGGGGTAGATATTTCTGAAAACCACTTTCTAATTAATTAGTTCATGTAATGTTATTTTAGTCGATGGTTGGAAACTAAATTAAATGCGCTTTCCGCGGAGTAATTCATCTGATCCATATAATTATATATATATATACGGGATTTATTAAATCTTTAATAAATGCAGCTTTTAAAAAATATTGACGTAGTTATAATAATATTAGTAGCAATAATAACATAGTTATAATATAATTTTTCTTCCTTCTTTTTCCTGTAAAGGATTACCTCCAGATATTGGCAAATAAAAAAAAATGTCTCAATATTGTAGCGACAGAACGAAGAAATAAAAGTAAAAAACAGAACAAAAGTAAAAATTTTAGAATATTTGAATACTTTTTACGACTAAAACAAGTTTTTTTTACTTCTCAGAAAAATATGGATAAAAAGATTTAGCAAAAACTTTCTTTCTAAGCTTACGATATAAAAATTGGGTTTTTTCGGGGGGGGGGATGCACAATTATAGGTTTATGCTTTGGTAGGAGGAAATATAAAAGTGTGTGTACAAAAGTATATTTTTATCTTATGCGTGTGCTTGTCATTGTGTAGTGCTTAAATGAATTACACCTTTTTTAATTCCTATTATTAGTTCACACTCTCCCTCTATATACATATATATATATATATATTTTGTTCAAATTTTCAATCAAATTTTTATTCATCTACTGAATGAATACATTTTTTTATATTTGTAGTGGATTTACTTGATGTTAATACAGTTTTTTCAAATATTAATTCATTAGTTAAATTTAATTATCTAAAATAAAATTTTTCTTTGTTGACCTAAGTAGAAATTGACTTTAAATTTCTTTTTTTATATTGCTTGTTTTAAATCAATTTTAATTCAAGAGCCTGTATGAAATGTGAGTGGTGTATGAATCAACAAAAATATTTAGTTTTAAAAAGAATAGAAGATTAAGTGTTAGCAATATTTTCGCTTATGATATAATATGAAACTACATCAGAAATGCAGAATGAAGAAATTTTGATGTTACTTGTACTGAAATAATACTTTTATATTGTTTTTATACACTATAATAATTTTTAACAGCATTCTTTGAAAAGAACTGTAGTGTGCTTATAAGAACTTCATTAAAATAAAACTTTACTACTTTAGGAGGTATGGTACGACTTACACAAAACTTTTTAATTTAATAGTTTTCAAAATTTTTAGTGGCCCTCTATGTGTATATATTATGCAAAAAAGGTTTTGTGCTCAAAATTTCATAAAGATCTAGCCATTTAATTTTTTAATGAAAGAAACTTAAAATTCATGAAGCGATTTTAAAATGCTACTCCTCCTACAAACATTGACGTACACACATGAAATTTGATTTACAAGTACGTCAAACTATGTATAATAAAAGTTGATATGGGTTTTGTGATAACAGGATTGTGGTTATTCGTATAATACTTCTTTTTATAAATGCTTATTGAAAATTTCTTAAAAAATAAATAAACTTTAAATTCATTTATTTTTAAAAAAAGTATTGCTTTGATTGAAAAAAGCATACCACCTTTTGTTGCATGTATTATTAGCAACAGTTAGAAAAATATTAAAACATTTGCACAATAGAAGAAAATGCCTCAGCATTTTAAATGAAGACAAGCTAGTTATTTTATCTTTCTCTGAGATAAGTCAGTTTAAAGCTTTGATTTGCTATTGAGATGTGAATAAAAACGAATGTGAAAGTTATCATAACTCTGCGTTTTTTAAACTTAGAGCAGTCAAAAATTTTGTGATATTATAGAAGAGTATATAAAGGATCATTTAGGCTGAAAAAAAATCAAATTTCATTTTTTGAAAGATTTTTATTTATTGAATCATACTGTACCCTCTTAATGAAATGGAATGTATTTAGTATTATTTACAACCTTAATTATTTAATTTTCTAGAGTTCTAAAAATTGTTTAAGCTAATATAATACAAATATTATTCCTGGGTCTTCAAGCAAACGTACACAATATTTTATGTTCATCTAATTATCAAGAGGTTGTACGCTTCTTCAATAGAGCAGCATGTCTGAGGTAGCTGTCATGGTCAGGAACTCGTTGCCAACTTTATTTCTGTAGAATCATGGTTTTGAGACTGGATTTTACTTTCCACTGATGATCCACCATGTAGAGGGGCAGATGCTCGTTAAATCTGTCTAGACTCATAGTCCTTCCGTTGAGTGTACGGTTTCCAATCCCGTGCCATATTTTCAAACCCGGGATTTCGGGATTACATTATTCAAATCCCGGGATTAGGATTAAACTCTTTATTAAAAATACTTACATATTAACATAGTTGAAATTGCATAGTAAAATTTGAAAATATAAATAAAAAATGATTTAATATTATTTTAATAAAACACAAATAAAAAAAATAATTCATTTTAAAAAAACATATAAAAATAGTACATAATGAAATTTAAAAAAAAAAAGCATTTCTTTATTTCTTGTGCATTTGTAAATAAGCTTAGAAAAAAACATAGCTCCTCCAGCGTTTCATCGTTGAAACGGCTTCATATTTTTGTTACAAATTGTCGTGTCGAAGAAAATGCACGCTCGGATTCTTTACTAGTAGGTATTATCGTAATTAATAGGAGTATGTTCTTTTCAGTGAGTCACCCCGTCTCCCTCCATTTTCAAGAAAGAGACATTTCTTTTTGAAATTTTAATGATAGTGTCTCAAATCCAATAGACTGCATTGGTGCAAAAACCTCTTTGATAAATTTATTTAGTTCTTCTGTTACACTTAATGGTTTTTGTACATAAATTGATCTAGTTTTTTAATCAGAATGTGAATCAATTTCAAGTGTTACCGTTTTCGAAATTGAAGATCCAGTTGTATGAGCTGTTAGCAATGCAATGGGATTTGAAGTGTCTCAAGTCTTCCAAGCAGGTCCGCAATTAATTAACGGCATTTAGTTGAAGAATAAAACAAAATCTATATATCCTTGTCTATATATTCAATTCTTGTGATGAAACAAAATCTATTCTATTCTTGTGATGTTGCCCGGGATTTCAAAAAACCACCGGGATCCCGGGGAGTGGCATGATAGTTTGAAGAATAGGGTACCAGCTCAGGTGTCGTCCTCTTCACTTAAGCGTAGCTAAAAATTACGAGGTCCTTCACCAATAGTCCTCATGTTGCTTTGAGCTGCGATATTAAGGGGGTCTGAAACATAAATTTTTGAAAAAATTTCACTTTTTTATATTTTCTAAATGTTTAAATATTTATGTTTAAAATGATATATGATATGAGGAAATACGCAGGGTTTCTGATTTCCCGTGTTTTTTTCTTTCCCCGGAATGTAATTGTCGTTCCCGAAATTCAAGGAAATACATCAAAATTTCAAAAAATTTAAAAACAAGTTATTTTTAAATAAAATTAATAATAATTATATAAAATAAGGATTCATATAAATTCCAAAATTAATACTTATTTATATAATGAGCTAAAAAATGCAAAAAAATGCATAATAAATTGATTATTCATTTTTAAAATAGGATTTCATAAAGCATAAGCAATTTATACTTTTATTACTCAGGCATGGAAAAAATGTTACAATTAAAGATTTTGTAAATTAAAAATCTCGGGGAAAAGAATTCAGATTTGAAAAATTATTACTAAAATTGATGTTTCTTCAGTGACTCACATGCATTTGAAAATTAACTAGTCAAAGCTGAATCCATTATTTCTCTAATGTTGCTACTAAGAGATAAATATTAATAAATACGTGAAAACTCATTTGCTGCTGAATTGCCGATTTACATTAAAAATATTAATTATTGTATTTAAGATATTTTATTTCTATATAACCGATTTCTTGTTTATGGAATTGCTATTTTATTGTTATATTAATATAAATAAATATAATATAAGAATCTCACACGAAAGTTAGGTTTAAAAAAATATAAAAAATTGCGAGATTGCTTATAAAAATATTCTCCCCACCCGAAATTTTTTTTTTCAAAAAAAGATTAAATAAATAGTAGTTTTAAGTATTAGTGCATACGTTATCCACATAAATCAAGTTCTTGGAAGTTCGATCAGATAGTTATGGTTGGCTACGAAATACGATTGTTTTTAAAAACCCAATACTTCTTGTTAACGAAACTCGATACACAGATAGACAGCAATTGATCTGGACAGATACTCCTTCCCACAGCTAGCTGGAAAAATTCTCACCCCCAGCGTTCTCATATTGTACTCTTACCCTACAGTTGGGGTAACGGACATTCCTTCATCCAGAAGTTCGGGGTGAGCGATTGCAAACTGCTACAGTAGGATCAGATAACGATATTCAAGGTTGAAATCTACAATCAAGTCGAAAATAGCTACCTCATAGATAATTCAAGCCCTGTGCGATTCTCGGGAACGAAGCATACTTCCCAGGAATAGAAAAAGTACAGAAATCTTATGATTTCCCGGGAAAGAAACCCTAAAAATAAGATAATTAGAAGTATTTTTATTTATTTTAAAAATGAAGCTACTCCTCTCGCGCGCGCGATTGACGCGCATCAAATGAGCTCTGCTAGGAGCATTTGTGTTTCTCCTTGCGTAAGTTTCTGATGAGCACGAATCCATATGATGTTCAAGTGGAAAAATTAGAGTGTATTGTGTATTCAAAAGTGTAGGAGTACACGGTATGGTGTTAATAACTCCGTATAGTCAATGATTCCAAGATTGTGGATTCCACTCTAAAGTTAGGCACAAATACGGCTATTGAAAAGTTTAATGTGAGTCATGCAGCGAAATTAATGATCTTAAAACATTGTAGTATTGTACCAAGTTATAACTGTGTGTAATGCTTCAAAAAATTAGATACACGTAGGATTCGTGTAGCCAAACGAACGCATCTTGCGATTCAAAAATGCAAAATTGTTAAAAATAATGAAAAAAAAATGAGAGATTCTTTTACAGACGCAGAAAGGGTAAAGAAAATGCTTCATATGCTTCTGAAAAACACTAAAAAAAAGTAAATATTCAACAAATTACAAATTTTTACTTTAAGGCCTGCTTTCTGAAAATGTAATATTTCTCAATTTATGTATCTTTTCCTTAAAAAATACTCATTATATAATCCTCAAATTTTCAGTGAGCATACTTTTAACATGTTTACGCATTTTAATGGAGAGAATTAGATATATCTGGCAAACTCTTTGACACATATTGCTTTTTTAAACTAGATTTTAGGGAGGGGGGGGATTGGGTATTTTTTTAAAAATTCATAATTACCGTAATTTTTAACAAAAGGAGAAAAACCTTTGTTAAAGTTTTGTTTATAGTACACATAACCTTATGTAAAAATTTTATCAATGAGAAGTAAACAGTTTCTGAGAAAAAGGTACATAAACTTACGCAATTTAACATGGGCTTCTATAGACGTACCGGACCTTCTTAATAAACATTTAATCTATCAAAAATAAATTATAGTTTAAAAAAACTAAAAAAACACGCTTTTATAGCTAATCGAACTAAAAAGTAAAAAATAACTCTTAATATGAAAATAAAATGGCAAACGAGACAATTAATTTCATTGTGGTTAAAAGCGTGGGTTGCTTCGTAGTACATTTTTAGACTAACTCAGCATTTCGGAATAGAACTAGTAAGAAATTATAATAATTAATAAGAGTACCTCACACGCTTTGCCCCAATAACATTAATTTTTTCGTTATTCATTTTATTCTTATATTAAGAAGTATTTTTTTACTTTTTAGCTCGATTTACTATAAAAGCATGTTTTTTAATTTTTTAAACTATAATTTACGTTTTTCATTTTTTTAAAAATTCCATAGACAATAAATGCGTGTTTTTTAGTTTTTTAAAAGTATTATTTATTATCGTTGATGAATTAGTTTTTAGCAAGCGTTTTCGCTTTAGGGTTGTAATTTAATCTTTCAGTCGCCAAATCCGTAAAATGGGAAATCGTTAATCCTGATTACCCTAATCAGGACAATGGTATTAAATTTTTTCATTTTTGTATTGTAATTAGTTCTTTGACAAGTGAGCAAAATTTCGAATTAATATGACCTTTTAAAGTGGATAAAAATCGAGTTCTAAGATTCCGTTACATACACACACACACAAGTAAAGCTAATAAAAGCGTGTTAAAAAGGGGTCTAATTTTGTGAGCTTTATGACGTTTGCGATGATTTTTGACTAGGGATTAAGCGATGATTGGTTGAAAGGCTGTTTCAAATATCTGTGATTCAATTTACAGTCTATCTTAGGAATATTCATTGCATAAATTTTATATGGAACGTTTTGCGTTGTGGTCTCTCACAAAAATACAAGTTGACCCTCTGAAAAAAGTGAAGTTAGTTACATTTTGAAGAAATTTTTGATTGGAACGTATCTTTGTCTATGTAATGAGGAGGGTGGGGAGGATTGTGTTTTCGTCGAATATCTTCGCTAGTTTCGAATACACGAATAATATTAAAGTTGGCACCTAAATTTCACTAAAGATTGTTGTGTTGAACAATGGGACCTGTTGTAATTAAGGTATCCGACTGGCTGCGAAAAATGGAGATATGAGGATTTTTGTGTTGTTTTTAGATTTTCTTTTTAGTACATTTTAAGTAAAATATGCTAAAATTAAGAAGAGAAAAAGAAATTATTATTACAAAAATGGGAAAAAATAGGTAAAAATTGACAAAAAATAGCATAAACGCGGTCCATTCTGAACCAATGGCTTATGAACAAATTTTCAATTTTTTCAATCTAATATGTTGCTATATTATTCAGTTTTGAAATGACCTTCAGAATAAGAAATATTTTCTTTTTTACAAAAACTAGAGCACTTTATCTCAGTTATTATATGAAATTGCTTAAAAAAACAGTTATTATATTCACATAAGGAACTGTAAATTTTGTAATAAAACAGTGATTAATAAATTTGAAGGCTAAAACGATTCTACTATTATACAAAACTTACAGAAAAAGTTTCAGTTAATTATGCTCAAAACGTTTTTAGCAATCGCTGACCCCGTTTGATTATTATCAAAAAATCACATTTCGAGTAAAACGCGTTTTAAAGAATGACATCGTGCTTAAAGTAATGGCATCTGCTTTTACTAAAACACTTGTAGTTTTTGTTCTAGTGAACGGAAAATGATAAACTTGGTATTTTTATAAAGCTAATAAGATGTCTCATAAAATAAAATCATAAAAAAAATTGTCAATTTTTGGCAAAACTCACAATTTTAGGGTAGTCGGATATCTTAAATAAATCTGTCTGAAAAACTTCACATGTCGTCAAGTGTGTGAGATACCAGTTCAGGTTGTAATGGGTCTGGTTATGTTTGAGCAATTAGTTAATTTAGGTTTTCAGTTTCCTTAATATCAGTCTCAAATTACCTCTTTCCCTGATGTGCAGTCTGTTCCTTATCTTAGACAGTAAATTAGCAACTGTACTGAATAATTCCCCCTTATCCAAATTAAATGAAAGAAATGCAATTAAAAATTTCTGTACTCTTGCCTGTAATCCAGGATAGAGATCTGATATTGATTTTTGAAGCCAGAAGCTATAAGATAAAAATTTTAGACATTATTTATGAGAAAATAGTGTTTTCAAAAAGTATTTTATTACATTTTTTTCCATAACAAGGTAGGTACGCCACGGCCCCTCTTTTGAATGTCTTAATACTTAATATCCTGCTCCCCCCCCCCTTCGTCCCGTTAGGAACCTATGCACTAAATCAAGAACGAAGTCCGTCACTAATAATCCATGTTCTTGCTCCAGTCAACAAGGTAATATGATATGAAAAAGTCTAAAAACCGAAGGCTTCGACAGTGACTTCTTTTTTATGGTTGAATCAATAAATGGCTGAAAAAATTTAGAAAAGATCTTATGGTTTGAAAAGTTTGGGGAGTTATTTTTCTCTTTTTTTTTTCTTTCATATCATTATAAAAAATAAGAAACTCTTTCCTTAATGCTTTAAATTTCAATTATTTCACCGCATTTTATTCATGAAATGATCATGCAAATTAAAAGGAAGTTTTTACATTTTTACACAGTAATCATTTTGACATAATTTTGTTTTGAGGTTTTTTTACTAAACTGTGCATATTTTTTACTTACATAACTCGCTAAAATCTAATTCGACAAATGAAAAATATTTCTAAATTCTCTTTTTACACATACCAATTATATGGAAAAGAAATATTAATAAGATAGAGGTGATTTAGGGTATGTTTAACTCAAAAGTAAAATACTGAATGCGTGTCAATATTCGAGATTGACTTCAATTAGAATTTTTAACATCCTTCTACGTCTATAAATTTTTTTTAATTAAACTTCTACAGATTTTCACCCTTAATATCTAGAACAAATTTTTTGAGTTATCCTAAATTCAAAAACCTCCCTTTTTGCATTTATTTCCCCATGCTATATTTTCCATTATCTGAAAGCTCCACTTACATAGAAGAGTCATTAAAAGGTGCGAAATTATTTAATGATATCATTTAGAATTTTTTGGTGTTTCTGCTTCTTGTTTATTTTCTACTAGAGAGAAGAATGATTTCTATGATTACTTACTTGTGATCAAATTTTCCTGATTGCACTGTTAGTTTATTACTTTATATGCATTTCTTATGTTAACCCTTTGTTGCATCATGTGTAATCCAGTTTAACATTTTTTTTACTCTTCCGTAAAATGCCTTAACAGATTCCATTCCCAAGATTTTTCATCCTATATCAGTCCTATCAGTCAGCTGTAAAGATCTTTTAAAAGATGGAAATGATTAAAGTAGGGGAGGGGGAGTGGACTTTTGAAGTAGGAAATGATTACAAATGCAATAACAAATATAGTTTGTCCATTAAGGCAAGCTCAAATCTTATGGATGTCTATTATGATGTAATGGAGCATTTCCCTCTACAAAAGGCAAATTCAAATCAAAGATGTAAAAAGGTGTTATCTCTAGAATAGCCACATATTCTGTATCAAATATAAAGTATATTTATGCTTTGATGGAACATATGACCACTTTTATCGTTTTCATCTCCCCCCCCAAGATGGTTAAACAAACTAATCTTAAAAATATATTAATACATGCTATTCATATGCATCCAAACCACAGTAGTGGACAGACTGTAGCAATTATTTAAAACGAAATAATTTTTAAAAAATTTTTCAGGGGCTATTTTAAATAAAAAAAAATTCGTTTAACTTCTCCAGATTATTTGTATACAATATAGAGTTAATCAGATATGTTAGATGAAAAAATATATTGTTTGTTTGTTTAATTTAAACTTTTTTATCTATTGAAACTATTGTTGTCTTACTTCTTTTCAATTTAATAATTGGATTAACTAGAAAAACAACTGTACGTCCATACCTCGCCTTTTATTTTAATATTTTAGCTTACGTAGGCATCAATTGATGGCCAGATTAAATAATCCATACCACCTGGCAAAAATATGGATGTCATCATACTAATATGTTTATTAATTAAAGTAACTGTTCTTATAAATAGTTTAAATTTAAATATTTAAATCTGAATACGTTTTCTGGAAAAATCCATTTGATTTTTTTTTACATGATATATTACGAAAAAATAAAATTCTGTCTCCTAGATTTGACAGCTTATTTAAAATAATTATTTCTCAGTTTGTAAAAATACACACACATTTCGGAACTTATGTTGTACTATACTATCGATCAATTTCGTCAAATCAAGTGACGTTGCTAAATACTGTTATATGCGACCCATAGTGGAAAACCATTGCCATTCGCATTCAAAATGATTTATAAAAATAATGACAGCATTCGGCGATGTCTTTTTAAATTAGCGACATCTTTTGATTTGGCGAAATTGGTCGTAAGTATAATACGTAAGTAACAACATTATATAGATAAAAACCATAATATTTACTGAAAAGCAAGTAGCAATAATCACTTAGGAGAAATGTTTTCTCTCAACTCTTCCAATATTTATTCTTTTATTTTGATCGATAAAATAAATAGAGTAATGAATGCATTTTCAATATCTGCACCCTCGAACTTGATCTTAAACATAATATTGGGCTTAAACTCTGACAAGAGGATGTTAAGTAAGTGTTTTCCAAGTGTATGGTGCCATAAATTCGGTTATCTGATAATGATGTAAATAATCTCAAATGTATCTTTTAAAAGAGACATTTCTTTTTCAATGAAATAAGCGTAATAAAGTATTCCTATTTTAAATATGAGTTTAAAATATTAATTCAAACGATTTAAGAGGGTTTTGTGGTTTGCTTTTAATTAACGGTTGCTCAAGAGCTACTTGAGGTTTCGGTTGAAATTTTGAAACAAATGACAATGGTGATGCTTCAATCTCCTATTCCACACCACAGAATGGAGCACTTTAAACTTCAGATTATGACGGGTCAGATGCAATATTTTAATAACAGACTTAATTATGCTTATCTTTAAATCATTTATTCAATCTTTCAACAATCAATGTCAAAATACAGGTGGTTATGAAAATAATGGATATACCTTAGATTTATAAAAAAAATATTCTTTATTAATATAGTATAGGACCGCCTTTGACATGTAATACAGCTTGAATTCATACAAGTGCAGTAAAGCGCATATTGTACCATTCTTCATGGAGATATTGTGAAAGTTCTAGAAGAGAGCCGGTGAAGGATATCGATTCCGTATTCAGCACTATAAAATGGACCATAATGATTCAATTATATTGAAGTCGGATGACTGTGCGAGCCAAGGTAGATGTTTAATTTCATCCTGGTGTTCATCAAACCTTGATTGGACACGTCCCACTGCATGGTTTGTTGTATTATCATCCCAGAAAATTCCATCTCCTGCAGGAAACAAAGTTCGCATTTTAAGATGAACTAGTCAGCTAAAATTTCTCTTTACTTAACCCCAGTGATCCTTACTTTCAGGCTTACGATTGGTACAGCCAAAAACTACGACATGGTTGCCCATATTATGACAGTTCCACCTCCATGCTTGTCAGATGGAAGGAGACAATCACTATCATACACTTGTGCGGATGTCCTCCAGACGTGCACCAGTCCTGTTGTAGCAAAAAGTGGGAAAGACGATACATATATATATGTAATAGACGATGTTGTTGGAAGGTATTCTTTATATGATTACTTGTAATACGATGATGTTGTTGGAATGGATTCTTTATATGAGATTGATGGGCAGTACGGTGATTGAATAAACTTGTTTATTATCCATCTTGAACACATAAGACATTACAGGGACGGCACAATCTAAGCACACACAAACACACTGCAGCCGGCTACATGTTGATGCAAAAACAGAAGCGAAAAAAGGGCGCGGTCTCCAGGAGCCTCGGTATATATAGGCAGCTTAAATCCCGTGATCTGTGTGGGTGGATGGATGTAGTTTAAAATCCTCTCGTTAGACGGCTGGTTAACTTTTTCTAAAACGTTGGTCCTGAAGGGATGGACCAAAGGCAATTAAAAGTTATTAAGAATAATTAATGGGGATTATTACATTTCCCCCCTCCGCAAGACGCGTGTGTGCACCAGGGCCCTTGGTCCACACCCGTATCATACAGAGATATTAAGTACAAAATTAAATTTTTAAATTATCATTATTTAAAAAAATTTCCCTTCACTTCAGCATGAACATAAAAATATTCGAGAATTTGCCAAACTATAAATGGTGTAAAAATTTTGAAACAACCATCCACCACATTATTAATATTGGCTATGAATTCAAAAATATTAATTCTTAAAATACAAAAAATAATTTCTTAAAAATTTATATGAAATTGTATATAAGAGCACTGAGGGTGAAAAGAAACAAATTAGGATAACCCACGCCTTGCGCAATCTTTGAGACAAGTTTTACTTCTTATCGTGTAAAGGTTGCACAATAACTTCAAAAACAAATATCCCTAGACTGGAAATTGCAAGTCGACCAAAGAGATTTTTAAAAAAAAAACTATTTATAAATTTTGTTATGTATTACTTTTATTATGACAAAGGTATAAGTTTGGAGGCAATAGTATATTGACAATCAAAGGTGTATTTATTCCCTTGAGGTACTCACTATGCACAATCCTTACAAAAAAACCCTTATTATTTCTTCCAAATGTAAACATTTGCTTATTTATTTATTACTATTTTCTCAGCCTAAGAGCTCTCAAAACCATTATTATTTCAAACACAGAAAAGTTGTTCATTTTCATATCAAATAAATTGTTCATTCTAAAAAAGAGTAAATCGAATAGAAACCAAAAATTCTTAATACCACATTAAACATATCAAATATAGTATCAACATAAAATTCTCAAAATAAAAATATCAAATCTTTGGTATTGATTCAGTAAAACACTTAAAACACTGTAAAGTTATCAATTCTCATGTTAAATATCAAAATCAAAAATGATCATTATGAAATATATGCAGTTTATTTTCAAAACAAAACATAGCATTAAGTAAATATAATCCGAAATTTCAAAAGGTAAAACCGAGATTCCTGCAAACGTTTTTAAAATGGTAATAACATTCACATTAATATATACGCAGAGTTGACTGCCCAATCAATTAATTTAAATACAATCGAAAAATGAAAATAATTTGTTACACAATATTGAAAAAACATTAGAATAAACCATAATAACAGTACAATGGTGGTAAGGACCAAATAAAAATAAAAATAAACGATGGGGGTAAGACCCATAACATTGAAAGAAACTCTGGGGTAAAACCAGACACATAAAAAAATTGCGGGGTAAGACCCGGCTTATAATAAAAAAAATGCTGGGTAAGACCAGGCTTTAAATAAAGAAACTATATTGGTATACCACAACCCCATTTCATATGGAAGACTTTAAAACAAATATTTTCAAAATATCTAAATCATTAATTAAAACCATAGTAAGATTTTAGATCAAAATAGAATGTTAGAAATAACACTTTAAATTTGCCTTCAAATTATTATGCATACTAATTACAAAATTGTTGTTAAACATTTTAAGATGAATTATTAAAAACCAGTAAAGGAAAATATACAATCAATTTAAAGTTAATAGCGAATAATTAAAATGACAAGAGTAAAAAAGAAAACTTATCAATGATGAAAAAATCGCTGAGTTGCACTTTTTCACTCTAAATTTCGCCAAAAACATATCTCGCGCACTTCAAGGTTAGAAAGATTTATTATTTCTTTTCATCTGAGCATCGAACTGTTGATTTAATTGTTGGTTGATTTTTTTCTATTACATATATTTGATGAGAAGATTTATTTTCGTTAGAAAACACGCAGAAAACTTGAAGCTTTACAGGGGATTTTTTTTTTCTCTTTCGGCAATGTGGAAACGAGACGGGAAATTTCCCATTTTTCAAACGTAGTAGTTGAATACTTTGGCACATCACACCGATGAATGGATACATCCACACATACAGACATTTTTCTCCTTCTTTATTTTCGTCGATGACGATTGTTATCATTTTGGTTGTAATAATTTTGACAAATAATTTTTATTTCCCACGCAGGAAGATCCTGGCGACTAATGAAATAGACGTGGCCGTTGAAAGGTATTCTTTATATGATTACTTGTAATACGACGATGTTGTTGGAATGGATTCTTTAATGAGACTGATGGGCAGTACGGTGATTGAATAAACTTGTTTATTATCCATCTTGAACACATAAGACATTACAGGGACGGCACAATCTAAGCACACACAAACACACTGCAGCCGGCTACATGTTGATGCAAAAACAGAAGCGAAAAAAGGGCGCGGTCCCAGGAGTCTCGGTATATATAGGCAGCTTAAATCCCGTGATCTGTGTGGGTGGATGGATGTAGTTTAAAATCCTCTCGTTAGATGGCTGGTTAACTTTTTCTAAAACGTTGGTCCTGAAGGGATGGACCAAAGGCAATTAAAAGTTATTAAGAATAATTAATGGGGATTATTACATATATATATGTATATATATATATATATATTCATCAGACCATATTACTTTCTTCCACTTATCAATCTATCAGAATTTGTGAATGTAACACCATTGTAGAAGACGTTTGGCATTAACGTCTGTGATAAGGGACTTAGAAATTGCTGCTCTGCCGTAAATGTTCTGTTTATGAAGGTGCCTTCTAAATGTAATCATTGACACTGGAGAATCCAGATGCTGATTGAGCTCTACGGACACGTTCCCCTTTTAGACATTACAATCCTCTTCAATACCATCAATTTTTTTCACTTAGCTTCACTTTCCGTCCACAATTTCGCTTTGCCAAGTTTGTCTAGCCACGCTGTGTGTATGCTGTCATGATGTTAGACACTGTAGCTCTAGAAATGCCTAAAAGTTGGGTTGTTTTGATCGCTCTCATTTCAGCTAGACGGGCTCCTACAATTTGGTCTCTTTGAAAATCTGAAAGGTCCGACATTTTACGCCTTCGAAAAAAACCCAATACCTACATAACTTCATAACTTCAATAAAGCTACCAAGATATGTAAATTTTTGTTTATAAGAAAACTGGTAGCTATTATTATATTTTAATGCTTACGAACCATTGCTTACCAACTGTATATTAAGTATGTGGACAGGCTTAACTCTTAACCCGACAATATCAAATAAATATTATAAAACCGTTTGCTTACACTGAAATCTCTAAGCGGTAGTCTTTAAATAGGGAGACTCGGATCCAGTTTTCTGAATCTCTTCTGGAGATTCTTCTGACCTCTCAGTTATACTCCTACAACACAGACGTAAATCTCTGGACTAACCTTTCACATGTATTTTTTTCCTCTATTTTCATTCGCTACATTTCTATACTTACATAGTAATCCTCATTTGTATGCATCACGGTTACTTCACAAGGCGAGATTCTCATATCAAACTCCGTTGTAAAGTAGCTTTAGAGGCTGGTTAAAGAAAATATGAGTGAAAGCCCTTTAAAAGTTCTTTAAGTTTAAGCAAATACAGAGCGTAAAACGCAAAAAAAAACTATTTTGCTGGATTTTTACGAATTTAGAAAGAAAAATCTACCTTTAGTGATTTATATCACACCCATTTTTTTATTCGAAAGATAATCACAACTACTTAAATCGTAAAAAGTGTTCACCATTTTAACACGCTTTTATAAGTTTTACTTGCATGTAACGGAATCTTGGAACTCAATTTTTAACCACTATAAAAGGTCAGATTAATTCCAAATTTTGCACACTTATCAAGCACCGATGACAATACAATAATTTCATAATTTTGTTCCATTGTCCTTTTCAGGATCGCCAGGAATAAGGATAATCAGATTTGGTGACAATTCCATATTAACCTTCCAGATTTGGCGACTAATTGAATTTTCCATTTTTAAATTTGGCGACTAATTCCATATACCATTTTCAGATTTGGCGACTAATTTCATACATCATATCCAGATTTAGCGTCTAAAAGCATAAGGTGTAAACCAAAGGCGAGTGTTTTGAATTTAAAGCTAATTATATGCAAGTATAATATACACTTGCGGTTAACAGAAATAAAACAAACAAAAAAGTGCTCTGTATTTGAGAAAGTGGAGGTGGGTGAGTGTTAGCAATTTCTTTCCATAATAGCAACATTTTTCTGAAAATGAAAATAAAAAAAAGGCTGGTGCATGTGAAAAAAAATAATTTACATTCCAACTGCTAAATATTTTTTATTTTTATAAATCAATACGCGTTTATAGAAGTGATGATACGAATTAACATTATAGGAATACGTTTAAAAGGTGAAAAAACGATTGACCTTTAATATTACCATGTTTTTATTAACTCGCTTTCTTTAATGTCTGTCCGGGTGGAATTTTGTAATTGATTTTAAACTGTGTGACTTTCCGATGAGCTAGAGACTTGAAATTTGGACCATAGCTCAGAAGTGGATGACAATGCATGAAAATGTGGGGGGAAAACGAAAAGGGGGAATTTAATAATTTTTAGTCCGTTATAAAAACATGAACATTAAAAAAAAATTTTATTCGAACTTTTTCTTCTTAACACACTTTTATTTATTTGACCTGTTCTATAGAGACGGAATCTAATATAACGATACGGGACTCATCCGAGGCCCCCTAAACGGAGAGAATAAATACTCTTCAGACCCGTTAATTAATATCCATTGAAGAACAAGACTAATTCCCAAGCCCCGTATATATATAATTCCACCTTCACATATCAAACTCAAGGATAAATTCAACAATGAATAAATGATAGTTTAAATAACCAAAAAACACGCTTTTATTGTAGTTCGAACTAAAAAATGAAAAATAAATTATAGTTTGAAAAAAACTAAAAAACACGCTTTTATACTGAATCGAACTAAAAAGTAAAAAAATAATTCTTAATATAAGAATAAAATGACTAACGAGAAAATTAATGTCATTGGGGTAAAAGCGTGGGGTGTTCTATAAATGTATCATTGTTGTAATTTCTAACTTCTATTCCGAAAAGCTCAATTAGTGTAAAAATGTAGTACAAAGCACCCCACGCTTTTACCCCAATGACATTAATTTTCTCGTTAGTCATTTTATTCTTATATTAAGAATTATTTTTTTACTTTTTAGTTCGATTCAGCATAAAAGCGTGTTTTTTAGTTTTTTTTTAAACTATAATTTATTTAGTATATATTTTTATTATGTTTTATGAGGTCAGATTTTCCATGATGTGTTTTATAGCACTTTTTAATAATTAAATATAAATTAATGAATTGGAATTCGTAGTTTTTGAATAGAAAAATTTAAAGAAAATCAAAGGGAAAAAAAATCTGAAATTTTGCAGTTCTACTTTTTTAACGAAAAACTCTTTTGGTACTCTTTTAATTAGGAAATTCTAAATAAATATTATTAAATTAATAAAAAAAACCTCCTGGGAGTTTTTGCTACACAATTTTGAAGCTTTCAAGTAAAACATTAATTGCAAAGAATATTTTGAATTCAAGAATATGTCAAAATATTTAATTCTTTTGTCAAAGAAAGAATAATCGAAACGACTCACTATGGAGGTATACCAAGACCTTTGGAACATTAAATGAATTAGATGACTGAAAAAGTTTATTCTATCTGAGTAATTTTCGTTTTAATGATGTATGACTTCTTAAATTACTTCTTCAAAAACAAGAATATTTTTTTTGTGTGTCTTGGGTCGACCAGTTGTTTTGTCTGATAATTTTTGTTCTAATTAATGTACGATTCCTTAAATTACTTTTTTTCAAAAAAGAAATTTTTATGACTTTTTTGTGTTTTTTGTATCATGCCACATGAAGTTATTTAGCTCAATCAAGATACGAACTCTATACGGGGTGGTCCCGAATTCATGATACAAACTTTACGGCTAGATACAGGACATTGTAACAATCATTTATTGTATAGGAATGTATGGGAGAAAATGAGTGACCTGGTGAGGCACAAACAAGGGAAATAATAGAAAAAAGAAATGAAGTGATCGGGTTGTTGCGTTGCCGGTAGGGGGCAGTAGATGTCTAACCACCGTTCCACATGATGCATCTCAGTAGGGGAAAGCACCATTCGCAATTGTGCTCACGTCTACGATGGGAGATTTTACGTATGCCAACATGCATTACATGCACGGCTGTGCAAATGGTAATGGCAAAGCTTCGCTACGAATGTATCGATTATAGTTTCCTGATCGACGAATGCTGGATCACAGAATTTTTCAGCGATGTGCGCACTTACCTGAATGCCACATTTGAGACGTGATGGATTGGGCATGGTGCATCAGTCCCTTGGCCACCCCGATATCTCGATTCATTGAGTCTCAATTACATTTCATGGGGATATCTGAAAAATCTTGTTTATGCGACTCCACTTGACTCGGATGAGGATCTCGTTGCTCGAATACCCGAAGCTGGTGCACGTGTGAGTGAAATACCTTATATCTTTGAACGTGTTCGCCAATCACTTTACCAACACTGTCAAGCGTGTATCGTTAATGGAGGATGTAATTTTGAACAGTTATTGGAAGCATTACACTTGTCA
The DNA here is from genome assembly GCA_019973975.1 of Trichonephila clavata. Taxonomy (NCBI): domain Eukaryota; kingdom Metazoa; phylum Arthropoda; class Arachnida; order Araneae; family Nephilidae; genus Trichonephila; species Trichonephila clavata. The sequence goes on from BMAO01004416.1 coordinate 530,968, forward strand.
ACGACGCTTTCAATAAGCACTTTGTCTTTTCTTTCGTCTTATTTTTTGTGTTTATGTCTTACCGCGTCATTTGCGCCCATACATTCCTATACAATAAATGAGTGTTACAATATCCTGCCCCTACTCTTTAAGTTTGTACCATGAATTCGGGACCACCCTGTATAATTCAACAAGAATATCTACGGTAACAAAGAAGCTATGACGTTTTCTTTAAAGTGACTGACTACATTTGTGATTTGTAAAAAGCATATAAATGAATTACTTTTTTTTCAATTCCTACAAATAGTTCTCTCTCTCTCTCTCTCTCACTATATATATATATATACAGTTAACTCTCACTACTTCAAACTTTCGATAATACGAACCTCTCGCTAATTCAAAGTATATGCTCAGCCCCTAGGAAAACTCTTGATATTTCGAACTAAAGCAATACGTTTTGGTATACTCGATGTTTCGAAGTAAAATCTGCGGCTGGCAAGACTATAACACGTGACAATTTGAAGTTATCTTATAAACTCTTGACAATTTGGACACTCACTATCATATACAGTCCTGTTGCAAACATGTTGGAGCTTCAAGTTTTTTGTTGTATGGTCTCTGCGTGTCTTCCTTGGAACGTATTCCTTTTGAGAACCATCTGTCTGCCATTCGTTCCTTGTGTTTCCTGGTTACTCAAGGGAAAAGATACTTTTATTGCTTTCCTTCTTCTAGTGGACAATAGAGTCGCCGCACTTGTTGTTTGACGTCCATATATTTCATTTAACACGTGACCCTGCACATGTGTGTTCAGAAAAGATGGACCGCAATTGTGAATAGATGCGTAGAATTGTGTATTTTGCGTTGGAGTGATATAACGATTTATGACTCATGTGTGTGACTTATAGCATGTGACACCAAATAGTGCATGGGTAGGTCTGGACCCTGCTTTGAAGAACCAATGATGTTGGGGGCAGTATCTGAGGGAACCAATAACAGATTAAACAAATTTTTAAAGATAAAAGATTTTTTTCGTCAAAAAAAATTAATTATGCACTGTATGTATTCTTTAATAATCGTTTTTAATACATAAATGTATTCTTTTAAAAAATACAGGACTTTTAACTTCTGTATAATATTGATACTTTGTATATAATATGTACTTTTTAAAAATACTTTAAAATAATTTTATACAAAAGTACAATTGTTGTTTTATTACATAGTTTAAAATTTAAATGTGTTCGAAAAAAATTTCTGTTCGTGTATTTTGGGAGTCTTTTCCTAGACTCTTGATACTACGAAGTTTTTCATTGGTCCCTCCAACTTCAAACTATCGAGATCGACTGTATATATACAGGGTGCTCCGCCTTAATGTGACCCAATAGCTAATTCCCAAACCGTTCGGTTTCGATATGCACTTCCAATTTGAAAAATATTTTAAAACAGGTAAAGAATGTTTTTACGTGCTTTTCGAACCAAAAAAACCCATTTAGAAAAAAAATTACAAAAATTAATTTTTATACGGTTCCCAAGTCCTATCACTTAAATTTAGGAAAATATGCAGTACACAAAAACAAATTAACACAAAAAGTTTCATTTTATTACGATAAAAACTGGCCGAGTTATGGAACTTTGAAAATCATATATTTTATCCATTTTCTCGGTCATTTTCAAGAAGCTAGTAAGGGGCCGTCTCCAAAGTGAAATTAGTTGGAACTCTGTCAGGAAACTTTCGCTCATGCACGTCACTTTTATGTAAATATTTTTTAAATTTAAAAGCATTCGTTATTAATACAATAATTGAGTACTTAAGAAATAAAATTTATTCTGTGCACGTGTAAAACATAGAAAAAATAAAATATTTTGGACGAAGAAAACATTTCAAAAGCAGTTCCTAAAAAAATAGACTTATATGCTGCGCCTTCAATCTGATTTGCTGCGTTTTTGCTGATCATGACGAACGTTAAAAATCTGTTGTGTGGTCGCTTGCAATTGCAAACAATCGTATTCTAATATTACGAATTCTAATACGGGAGAACTAGATGTATCCAAATGAAGAATACTGCGAAATGGTACTGTTGTATGGGCAGTGTAATCGAAATAAGAGAGAGGCGTAAAGACCTTATGCCATTAAATTTCCCACTCGAAAACATCCATCTTATTGTACAATTGCCCGTGCTGTTCAACGCTTGTATAAAACTGAGAGTTGTCATAGATGTATTCCCTTGTCTCGTGCCACACCTCGTGCCTTCACCATTAAGTTAATTTGGTCATTCTGATATAATAAAAAAAGCCCCTGATTCATGATTGGCGCATCATTCCACATTATGCTGTAATTTGAACGGCAAATTCTGTATTATTTTGCTGCTATTTGTTAAAACAAGCTGTTTTAATCTTTTCGTTACAAGTTGTATTTCTTTAATTTAATTTTTTGTTTGCCATTCAGCAATACAAATTGTCAATCTATGATGTTTCCTACCATGTTTTAATATTACTATGATGTTATTCTTTTGCTCTTTCTGTAGATAGTGAGTTACTGTTCGCTAAACTCAATTTATATATGACCCCCTTTTCTGAGCAACTCAGTTGCTTCAAATTTATGTAGGAAACTTTTTGTGTTTACTTTGTTTTTGTGTACTGCATTTTTTCCTAAATACAAATGATAGGACCTGGGGACCATATAAATATTTAATTTTTGTAATTTTTTTGTAAATGGGTTTTTTGGTTCGAAAAGCACGTAAAAACATTCTTTACCTTTTTTTAAAACATTTTTCAAACTGGAAGTGCATATCTAAACCGAAATGTTCGGGAATTAGCTATTGGGTCCCATTAAAGCTGGACACCCTGTATATATATATATATATATCTCATGTTCAAATTTTCAATCCTTCAAATACATTTTTTAAGCTTGTAGTGGATGACACTTGATGTTAATACAGTTTTTTCAAATAAGTTCAGTAATTAAAAAATGAATAAATAGTAGCAAGCACACAAAAATAATAGTCCAACACCAAAATAGAAATGTAAATCGCGCGCGCTTTCTATTTTGCCGCTTATTATTGTGATTATGTCATATGTATATACATATTTAAATTAATTGTAATTATTTAATAAAAAGTAACTAAAATAAAATTTTCTTTGTTGACCTAAGTAGGAATTGACTTAATTTTTGTTCATATTACTTGTTTATTTTTAATGTCAGTTGTGATTTAGAATATACATATAATATCCATTTAAGAATATTATTACAAGAAAAATGATTTTAATAAAATTGTTTGGCAACAAATGAAGAAAGAGTGACATTTTCAAAACCTCTTTTTGTATAAAAAAATGCTTCTATAATAATAATAATATTTTGTCTATATACGGCAAAAAACGTCTATATAGGGGTTAAACTAAAAATTTTGAAAAATTCGTATTAGTTTCAAAGTTCAATCCGTTGGAATAATATATATATATATATATATATAATGCTAGTTTTTTTTTTTTTTTTTTTTGCTGAATTTCTATACTCTGAAAAAATAAAATATGAAAAAAAATCCACTTTTAAGAATTATATTCTTCAGAAAATTTTAGTTCGGCCTCATAATAGAAATTCTATCTATATAGAGGCAAAATATTATTCTTATCATAAAAGCATTTTTCAAGAAAGGAGAATGTTATGAAAAAAAGTCATTCTTTCTTCATTTTTTGCCAAAATTTGCCTTTAAACAATTTTTTCTTAGTATAGTATTCTTAAAATTACTTTATAGGTATATACAAATTCAACTGACTGCAAATATCAAATGTTATCCAGATATAAGCTTTTTCAAAATTACGGCTCCAAACATAGTAAGAGTCACTGTATCATTTAAAAGAGTTTATTAATCCAATCTATATATATATATATATTCCTATATTCTCTAAATATATAGAATCTAAAGGAATGAATTTAAAAATTTACAGCTTAAAATTAATGAAATATAATTACTAAACAGATGGTTCATTGTAAAACTATACAAAAGTAGTATTTACCATAGCTAACAAAAAGCAATTCTGTTATAACGAAACTTTTTAGTTCGGTTTTTATAAATATTATATTAACCAAATGAAAAATTATCGTTCGAGCGCATTAGCTGTTAAGCATGACAAAATAATAGCAAACTCAGATGGAATATTTATTTGTTACATTTTTAAAAAACGTGGTTGTTACAATTAAAAAATAGGTGAAGACATTTTTTCCAATTTTAAGATAAAACGATTATCAGTCACTATATCCGAATTACGTGATCAGCTTTGAAAAAAAGGTATGGGATCATGGCAGGCATGTCATGAGTTCGAGCCCAGTATCACTAAAGACCCACAGTGTAGGGGAACGATGCACACGTTAAATCTGTCGAGAGCTCAAACGTCCTCCCGTTGGTGTGGTAGTTAGGAGAGGGGGGTTCCAGCTCAGGTGTCATCTTCGTCACTTGGCCATGGTTCAAAATTACGAGGCCCGTCACCTGTAGCTGAACAGTTCGACGTTTATATTCACTCACTTAAAAAATGTTTGAGTAGATTCTTAAAAAAAAAAGCTGCTATTTTTTAACTTCATTTTCACTCTTGAATTAATTATCCTTCTGAATGTAGATGCTATTTAACGCGATGAGATATTTTAATTACATATAAGTTCTAAGCTTAGAATCATCTTTAGTTTTATCATATTAAAACTATGAGGAACATAAAAATGTAATATGATAATTATAACCTCTAGAACCTTATTTTATGGTTTGAAAGGGCGAATATCCTAATTTGAATAAAATTAAGAATTGTTTATTTACTGAATATATTTCCATTTGTATATGTAAAATGATATAGGAAAAAACTAAAGAAAGTGTTGTCACATTTTTTGGCAATTTATACATTGAATTATCTCATTAATTACAGATAAAGGATTTTTTCCCACCGTTCCTCAAAAACTCCAATGCAATCATTTTTTACAAATTTTCAAAGTCAACCACTTTCTTCGGGTCATAGCACTTATAGTGTGTATCTAGACCATAGGTTCTCAACGTGGGGGTTTGAGGCTTTCAGGGGGGCAGTAAAAAACCCAGAGAAAATCAGGGGGCGTTGAGATGGTACGGAGGGGTTTGGGCAGATGAACCAAATATAGTCTTAAAAAAGACTAAAGAAACACGCTGATTATGTACTAACAAAATTAACAGTATTAAACTTTAATACTGTTTACACCTTATGGTGATTGTATGAATTTAAATCATTTTTATATCACATGTACGAAAATTCACATATTTCTGTAGTTCGGGAAGTGGATGAAAACTTAAAGATTACATTACATTCAGACTTCCATTAAATTGAATGATATAGCGCATTTTAATTTCTGTTCGGCACGTGTTGTCTTTGTCCAGTGGTAAAAATGTTTCATCCACTGCATTTCTTTTCGTATATTCTCCAAAGAACATAATTAAATATGTTAACCAGGAATTAACGTGCGATTCTTAAAGGCTGAAACTATCAATTTATATTTATTTTGAAAGCAATAGTTTATTATGAAATATTTCGTATCATCAAAACCTCTGCCTGTCTTTATAACAGGTAAGCTAAAACTTTTGTTCCACTCTTTTAAATGAAGAAGAAATTCAGTAGCGTTTCAATTCCAACAATATCCTATCTATGACTAAAATATATTTGTGGTAATATTTATTTCAGATTCACAAGTAAAATAAGTTGAGGCTTTAGAAAAGAATTAAATTAAAATATATATTCTATTAATAACAGAATATTTTTTGAAAATTTAACTCTTGTTTTCACCATGTATTATGTACACTCTTACTTCTCTAGAGGAGAAAGGGGCGGTATCGAAATATTCACAAGAAAAGGGGGCGCCAGTTCAAAAAAGGTTGGGAACCTATGATCTAGACAGACAACCTGTGACCTTCTAATCTTTGAACTGCAGTGCTCTTGGTGAGCAGAGTGTAGCATCTTATCTTTTTGTTTCAAAGTTAAAGAGAGAAAAGGATCGAAAGTCAAGCTATATGCTTTTAAATTGAATGTCCTTCTAATTTTTCTAGCTTGTTTCCAATAAAGTTGCTCTCAAACCATCTTGTAACTTTATTTGATTCTGCGACTTCAACGGTTTGATGTGGCTTTTGTAGCAAGTGGTTGTGGTCTCAAACTCGTGGCCACTCGTCAAGTCCTATTGCCACTGAAAACCCACTGATGCATGTTAAATCTCTTGAGGCTCTGTCTTTACGTTGAAAAGATGTAGAAATTTCGAGAGCGGAGTGCTTGCTCGCGTGTCATCCTGGTCACTTACACTACTTGCGACAACGTTTTTTTTTTAAGTGGAGATATGGGAATTTTTTTGCTGCTTTTAAATTTGTTTAGTACATTTTAAGAAAAATATATGAAAATTAAGAAATTAAAAAGAAATTATTATTAATAAAATGGGAAAAAATGGGTAAAAATTTACAAAAAATAACATAAACGGGGGCCTTCTGTACCAAAAGTTTATGAACAAATTTTCAATTCTGATGTCTTGCTATGTTATTCATTTTTGAAATGACCTTCAGGATGAGAGATATTTCAAGTTTTACAAAAACTAGAGCCCTTTATCTAAGTTATTATATGAAATTGCTTAAAAAACAGTAATTATATTCACAAAAGGGACCATAAATTTTGTAATAAAACAGTGTCAGAAGGTTTAAACACTTCTTCTGTTACACAGAACATACACAAAAAAATTCAGTTAATTATTCTCAAAAATTATTTAGCTGTCGCTGGCCCCGTTTGAGCATTTTCAAAAGAACATATTTCGAGTAAAACGTGTTTTAAAGTATGACACACCACCTTGCTTAAGGTAATGGGCATCTGATTTTACGAAAATACTTTCAGTTTTTGTTCTAGTGAACGGAAAATAATAAAGTTGGTATTTTTAAAAAGCTAATAAGATGGCCTATAAAATAAAATCATAAGAAAATTTTGACAATTTTTGTCAAAATTCACAATTTTAAGGTAGTTGGATACCTTAAGAGATATAAATAATTCGTGGTAGAGTTAGGTAATTAAAAAATATACATTGGCAAATAGCTATCAGTCCCATATTCTAATTGCTCCTTTTAAAATTTAAAGTACCAAATGTGCATTTTATTCATGAGAGTATGAGTATTTTTTTTTCAAAATAGCTTTAATTTTTATGTTTCAAGCAGTAATAATTTTTCCCCCTTCTAAACAATGTTAGAAGCTACGGCCTTTCTTTTACCAGAAATGATTTTCGAACTTCTTTCAAACGGCATTGATAAATAAGTATAAATTTTTTCTATAACGTCGGTTGATTTCAATTAGTATCGCAGTGTATCATATATAAGGGCTATTGGAACGAGAAAATGAGGAGGACAATCACCTCATAGTTCTTAAGAAATTCCTTCAAACTTTATGTAGATCACGAGAAATTTACCCTTTTGGATGACTGAACAGTTGCATTCTTTTCTGAGTAGAATAGTTCAATTAATTTTCCTATTAAAACGTGGGGGTGCCCTATAAAGATATCATTGTTATAGTTTCTAACTTCTATTCCGAAATGCTGAGTTAGTGTAAAAATGTACTACAAAGCACCCCACGCTTTTACCCAAATGACATTCATTTTCTCGTTCATCATTTTATTCTTATATTAAGAATTTTTTTTACTTTATAGTTCGAATCAGTATAAAAGCGTGCTCTTTAGTTTTTTTAAACTATAATTTATTTTTCATTTTTTCGTTCGATCTACGATAAAAGCGTGTTTTTTTGTTTTTTGAACCATCATTTATTCACTATTGAATTTATCCTTGAGTTTGATATTTGGAGCTGGAATAGCGTGGCTAGAAGAAAAAGTTCGAATTAAAATAAAAATTTAATACACCATGTTTTTATAACGGACTAAAAAAGTATAAAATTCCTCCTTTTCGTTTTTTTTCTTCCTTTTTTCACATTTTTATGCATTGCCATCTACTTCTGAGCTATGGTCCAAATTTCAAATCTGTAACTCAGCGGAAAGTCACACAGTTTAATCAATTACAAAATTCCACCCGGACAGACATTCAAGAAAGCAAATTAATAAAAGCATGATAATATTAAGTGTCAATCGTATTATCCCCTTTTAAACGTATTGCTATAATGTTAATTCGTATCATCACTTCTAAACGTATTGCTTTATAAAAATAAAAAATATTTAGCAGTTAGAAGATAAATTATTTTTTTTCACATGCAGGAGCCTTTTTTTTTATTTTCATTTTCAGAAAAATGTTTATATTAGGGTTAGAATTACCAACACCCCCTCCACTTTCTCACATAAAAGAACACTTTTCTTGTTTGTTTTATTTTTATTTTCCAAAGTGTATTTTACACTTGCATATAATTAGCTTTAAATAAAAACACTCGCTTTAGGGTTATACCTTATTCTTTTAGTCGCTAAATCTGGAATTACTCACCATATCTGGAAATGGTATATGGAATTAGTCGCCAAATCTGAAAACAGTATATGGAATTAGTCGCCAATTTTTAAAAATTGTATATGCAATAAGTTGCCAAATCTGAAAACAGTACATGGAATTAGTTGCCAAATTTGAAAATTGTATATGCAATAAGTTGCCAAATCTGGAAGTGGTATATGGAATTGTCGCCAAATCTGATTATCGTTATTCCTGACGATCCTGAACAAAATTATGAAATTATTGTGCTGTCATCGGTCTTTGACAAGTGTACAAAATTTCGAATTAATCCGATCTTTAAAGTGGGTAAAAATCGAGTTCTAAGATTCCGTTACAAGTGAAACTTATAAAAGCGTGTTAAAAAGAAAATTGTTAACGATATGCATTAATGATTTCTAATAAAATAATATCAATCCTATAGCTTCAATTCTTCGAATTGATATTGAAAAATAAATATACCAACCTGTCAATGTGCCTTAACCATATCAAACCAAACATATTCGATCAAAGTATTTTCATACAATTTTACGTCGATCCCTCAAGCGTAAATTTTGTGGAAACTCATAGGATCCATTTAATGTAATCTTAAATGTAACTCAGCTCCTTGCTTCAAGTTTGGTCAAAAATAAACATATTTAAAAACTTTTTATCTGTATTATTATGTAAACTAGGTACAAGACCATAACAACCCTTCGAAAAGCCACAATGGTTTTAAATATTTAGGCTATTTTCAGTACGTTATAGATAAATTATGAAAATAAACAGTGGAAATTACGGATGGATAACTAATTTCTGCGGGGACTTTAGGTTTCATTATATTCAACCCTCAAATAATAAGATCCTGCATAATTATTTTGCAGTTTGTTAAGTGCATAGAGAATTCGTTTAGGAAGAAATCTGGGTTGGATACAAATTCAAGAGTCCTTACAAGAACTATACAGTTTTAAGGGATAATCATTCAAGGTGTTGAAATCACAAGATCAAATAAAGCGTGCTCTAATATCCCTTGAATTTTTTTAAAAAAAAGGCAAATAAGGCATCATAAATAAATTTATAGAGGTTTTCATTAAAAAACCAAAAACTCTAAATAGTCAAACACAAAATTTCCTAATTTTCTTTTCCCTTGAAAACCTGACGCCAAAAGAAGTAATAAAAAATCCATTTGATTTTAAAATCAAAGTGGAATTATATAAATTAATCACCAGTATATTATTTCTAATCCTGGTATTATATTGTTTGCTTTTTTGCATGCATGAAAAAAGTTGACTCTACAATTATGTAAATTACACAAATCGTATAATTCACATCAAGACAATTACTATATTTTACCTGACAGAATTTTCTAAATTTTAGTTTGCTTTATCTTCATTCCATCCTTGTGGGTAGGACTATTTTACATAAACAATAATTTACTTCCAACATAGATTTATAAAGGAAAGCTCAAATACATAAAGAAGAAGAGGAATTGTGCAAATTTTGCAATACACAAAATCTAAAATACGCTTTCATGTAGAAGGCCTACAGTTTCCAAGTACTCCAAAGCACTTTGAAGAATTAAGGAGAAAAAAATGAAATAATCTAATCCTAAAGAAAATATGAACATATTTATCGAAAACACAATTGCGACATGGATGGAAAATAAGTCCAGAACATTTCGATGGCTTTTTCTTTTTGAAAAACTATATACGTATAAAATGGAGTTCAAAACTCTGGAAACTGACTGTAATATGAGATCACATGAAAAAAATAAGTTTATGCTTCAATAAAAAAATTCATTTTTATAGCAAATTTCAAAACTTGCTCTAAATCTAGATTTTTTAAGGTTTATTTGTTCTAGTAGAACAATTTATATTTTCTATCACTATCCTATTACATAGTATAAGACAAAGCATTTGAACTAGTATCTTATTTTTCAAGCTATTAAAAGGATTTCGAGATTTAGAGGAATATTTGTTCCAAAACTTCCCTTATATTTCTTTAATGATCTCTTGCCAAATTGAGATGCAAACTCATGAGCCACAGAGTACTTTTTTCACGACTGTATAAATACATTTCCTTGAACTCCATCTTTACAGTTTCAGTAATAATTATAAGTGAATAAAGAAATAAGAGCAACCCACGTACATAGTTAAAGAAAAAATTTTATTCAAGCCGTTAAAAAACTTTGAAAAAAACCAGACATTTGTTTTTATAGATTTCGTAATAATTTGAGAAATTTATTTTAGAAAGAGAAGTAGTAATTTTAAGAGGGGTAGCTTTTATTTTATTACGAGCCAGATTTCCAAAATTTGATTTTTTAAATTTCTTCTCATTTTATCTGAAACAGGATTCTTAATTGTATTCTCTAGATGATTTTATTCACATTTTAATAATTAAAATTTTTTTAATGATCAGTTCTTAATATAGTTATTCATATTATCGTCATCCACATATTTATTTTTGGTTTTCAAAAAACTAAGCTATATATATTTGAATTTTAAACGATTAAATAAATTTCTGTTGAAATTATTGATTTTTTTTTCATTTCGTTATTAAAAATAATGAGTGTTATTGTAGCAGTAAAATAATTTCTGCATCTTTCCGCTCATTAGTTGAATGGTAATCATAATGTATATGTATCTATGCACTCTCTCACAAAAAATATATGCACCCAGAAAGAAGCGAACTACTATCACGAAACTTAGCATGTATGTAGTGTATGAGGAGATAAGCAAACTATTACAAATTCAGAAGAGCAGATTGTTTTATTAAGAATATATGACATGAAAAAGGTTACAATTCTGTAAGCATTAAGTTCACCTCTGGCAGCTATTCAAGCCGAAACACGGCATGGCATCGAATGAATGAGGTCACCTAAGACCTTCTGCAGAAGATCATGCCGTAATGTTTGCAATTGAACAGATAATTCACCAGTATTCCTTTACGACTACAGTTGCTCTCCTAGAACGTCCCAGATGGACTGTATTGGTGTGAGAGTATGGTGGCCTGGAAGGCACGGAAGCACGTTAAATTCTTCAAGACATTGTTGGGAGAGCCACGCAGTATGTGGATAATCGTTGTCTAGCCGATAAATGCACCTGGATGACTTGCTAGCATAGGCATTAAAATTAGCGTAGGCCAATTGCTAGCATAGGCCAATTGGCATTAAAATCTAGTCCACGAAACTGCGTTCCGTCAAAGTGCGTTTAAGGACGATTAGAGGTGATCGAATATCCTAAAAATATTTTCCCACACTGTCACAACTCGTGTAATCGCCGTATGCTTTTTGACAACAAATGCCGGATGGGACAGGTGGCCTGGTCACCAGCATTGAGATTGGATCGGAATTCATCCCTGGAGATCACACGCCTTCAGTAGGTCACATTACAGTTGGGCCGAGGCTTAAGAAATCTAATCGACACTGCTTTTGATGTGAGGTCAGTGGTAGGCTTCTTAACGAACGTTAACTCCTTATACCTGCGAGGGCCAGTCGTTTCCGAATGATTTCCTTTTATACCACCGGATGTCTGGAAAGTGGTATATGGCATCGAATCGATTCTTGTGACGTTGTTGGTGAGGATGTACCCGTTCTTATGCTTGCTCGATTATCAAGCTCATCTGTTACTACGACTGAATATTAACGTCGCACTGTCTAGCTACTCGAGGGCTTTTGTTGGTGGACCTCGTAATTTTGAACCATGGCCAAGTGATGAGAATGACACTTGAGCTGGCACCCCCCTTTCCTGTGTTACTACGACACCCTAACACTTTACAACAGTAGACTATCTCTTCAGTTATCCATTGTTGCCAACACCGAGCAACTACCATATCGCTCTGACCGAGGTGGCGGCCGATATGCCTGTTTCTCCGAGACCTACAATAACCCCCCTCTTAAAGTCCGACAATTGTTCGTACCGTCACTGGCTACGTCTCTATATAAGGCATCTTTCGTCACAATACAATCCATCTAAGTCAACAGATTTGTTTGAATAACCCTATAGCACGAGCAATTATACTTTTAAATTCTCCCAGCTGCGCATCTCATACGCGCATTGTATCTTCTTGGTGCTTGTATATAAAGTGAGAGAGAGAATTTTTCTCTACTTGATTAACGTTTTCTTTTCCGAATTTTTAGAATCCACATGCTATTTATACTTTTCTAAATGCGGAACGTATTTTGATTCAATTTCACTGAACTATTAATTTTCGATAAAAATCTTCTGTCTGAAGCTTTTAGAAAAAAAATGATAATAAAATGTGTTCCTTGAAATAAAAATAATACCATTTTTTTTATAAAAGTGATCTAAGAATGTTATATAATCTTTTTGCTACACTACATTTCTAAGAAACTTTCTAGAAACTTAATTAACCTTTCAAAGTCTGTAAAGGAAATGAAAAAATTCCAAATTTAAAACTGTTATAAAATATTTAAACATAAAATATACCCTTTTTAATGCAATATATTTTCTATGAAACTAATCCTAAACTAGAATCTTTAAAAAATTGACCAATAAATAACTTTGTCATTAAAATCAATTTACTAGACTCTGTGTGAATAAAGAAACAATGCTCATAAAAATTCACTTTTTAATTTAAGGCATTGAAATATTTCACTCACACAAATGCATATTATAAGGAGCAATTTTTTTTAGTTAAACTATATCAAACCTTTGCTCACTGAATCATTTTTGAATACTTATACTTAATAAAAAATTTAAACAATTTTATATCATTAAAAAGTGAGAGTTCAATAAATATTTCCTTCGAAAAATGAGTCGACATAAATAAAACAAATATTTATTATGCTCAGAATTACGTCGTAATGAGGTTTTATTATACGACAAAGACGCTGATTCATGTAAAATAAAAGCTGTTGGGAAAAAAGACAATTTAGTACTATAAAAAAACTGACCTTTTAAGAAGACACATAATCAGAAGTTGTATCTACGCAAAGCCAGTTAATAAGAACTCCGTTGCTCTCCTTTTTAGAAATTTGATACAAAAGACATAACAACTTAATTAAAAAAATATTGTACGGGGAAGCAGTTTTACTTCCACCTTTTGTTAATATAATCGAACCAAAGAAAAACATTCACAATGGAGGGTAGTCCTCGAAGGGAATTCTAAAAACATATTCCATTATACATTGGATAATAAATCTTTGTTCAATATATTCCGTTTTATATATTTCCGTCTTCTCATATTAACTCTTGAAATCAAGTAGGGATGTTTTCGTCGGCTTCATAATTGTGCCAGAAAAAGTAAGGGGGGCAAAGACGAAATGAGAGACTAAAAAGTCTCTTAAGGTTTTAGGTTACTTTTCGAATTCATTGCTAGAGAAAAACAATTTTAATCAATACGTGTGTTGAGTTCTTTGTATCCAAAAATATGTTTTTCATCAGAGTTCCGTGAAATATTTGAAGTATTTTTTATGATTGAAGTTGCAAGAAATAATTTATATTTCGTATACGTACTTTCTAAGATTATTTTTTTTAATTTAATAACATGAAGCATTTTAGGAATCGAATTTAATAACATGAACTATTCCAGGAATCAACTGTTTAAATTTAATTTTAGTTAAATTAAAAAAAGAATATAGATATGTATGAGTTTTTAAGCATTAGTTATTCCCAAATCACTTTCACGGTTGTATTGTTGTATAATATGCAAGTTAAGTTGTCAGAATATCTATTAATTATGTCAACAATTATAGCAAAATGTAATCTTTGTAGGGAAAAATTAATTGAACATATTTTAAAGCTTTAACTATGAACAGAGTGTGAAGTTAGATTATATATATATATATATATATTAAATAGAATAACTACTTAAGTTTCTTCTCTTGAACTCGCGTTTGAGAAATGCCACTTGAGTGCGTGAAGAAATGGAATTCTAAAACAAGGTAGTAAATCTATACAAATAAATAAAATTGAAGTGTCTGTTTGTAATTTCAAATTAGCAGCTTTTTACTTAATGCAATAAAAGTATATACGGTACTCATAACAAAAAACCAATTTTTAAAATTTTTGTCTGTCTGTCTGTCTATCTGTCTGTTTGTTCCGGCTAATCTCGGAAACGGCTGGTGCGATTTGAAAAATTCTTTCACTAATGGAAAGCTACATTAACGGGGAGTAACATAGGCTATATTTTATTCCCGTATTCTTACGGGAACGGAAACTATACGGGTGAACGTGAAACTGAATGCCAAGATGAACGCCAAGCTGAGCTAATGAAGTCTTTGTTTTGGTTACTGGCGACCGATGCTCTTCATGAGACATAACAGTGTTACGCGCACATGATAATACGCTGACACGTGTCATAATTTTTTTTATGATAGTTATCTCACTGTTCAGTTAAGTAGAGCATCGGCTGTTTCGGATGCACTTTTAAAAATAATAAATCAAGGCTTCATAAGTAAAAAGCAATGCAAGAAACAAAAAATTGATGAGTTTTACGGTTAGTTTTAATCCTTTCTTTTTTTTTTATTTACATTTTTAGTCACATTTAAACAATGGTTATTATAATCCCAATCTATATCTATACAAATAAATAAAATTGAAGTGTCTGTTTGTAATTTCAAATTAGCAGCTTTTTACTTAATGCACTAAAAGTATATACGGTACTCATAACAAAAAACCAATTTTTAAAAATTTTGTCTGTCTGTCTGTCAGAATATAAACAGATATATTTATAAAACATCATGAAATACCCAGCGAAGCGGGAGGGTAACGGCTAGTATATAATAAGAATATATCGAATAACAAATGAATAAAGTTTAAATAAGATCCATATACTTTCAGTAGGCCTAAATACTTGACTAGTTTGTAATTATAATTTATCCTAAGGTGTCTGACTACTTTGAACTCGCGGAATTAGTCAAAAATTGGCAAAGGCCCTTTTTATGATTTAATTTTGTTGCTCAATTTATAGGTTTATAAGAATATCAAGTTTGGTATTGTACATTTCCCAGAACAAAAGTTACTACAGTTTTGGCAAATGCAAATGTCATTTCCAATAAAAAAAATACCGTCATTTAAACGCGTTTTACATAAATAGCGTTTATTAAAATGCTTTGCATTTTGCGAAATCAGTTATAGAAAAATCCATTTAACAAATCACAATTGAGAATGATACTAACTTACTACTGACACACACAAATGAAGTTTCGTTTCCAAAAACAAACAATACAAAAAAAGTCCCGAAAATTTGTTTTGCTAATCTCTAAGATGAAGTGAAATATATGAAATAACTTTAACAACATCCACCCTTTCCTAGCCTGAATTGTTTATGAAAAATGTTTCTTTTAGATTGCACATATGAACACAGACGTAAACCGGTAAGTCTAATAGGCGTTTTTCGTGACAAACTGCTTCTCCGATGAAAATTCTTCCACCATTCTGTAGCTAACATCCCCCCCCCTCTTTTTTTTTTTTTATCTAAGATGTCTTTTATAAAAGCTTTAACAAAACAGCAGAGCGCTTGATGCGTAGGTTGGAAATACAAAGTTTCAGTTAGTTTAATTGCTCGAATAAGCACAAAACTGAATGAAATTTAATAGGTTATAGTCAATGATTAGAAAGTCTAAAAGAAGGATAGATCCAAATATTGATCAACACAATTAAGTATACTAAGATAAAAAAAGGAACTCCCAAATTAAAATGATTTAAATTAATTAGAATGCGTCAAAATATATTTGTGATAATCCTAACTACCATAAAAATGCTACTAAAATTTATTAAAATTATACTAATGATATTTTATAATGGTCATATCATATAATAAAAAGTAGCTCAGACGCTGCTTAAAATGCTGATTAAAAAATAGATTTATAAGCTGAAATTAAGTTTACTGTATCCCTGATTTTTTTTGTTGCATTTCTATTATACATCTGTGGCAAGCGTTGAGGAGTCGCGGGTTCGAATCCTAGGGCCAATAAAGATCTATCGTGTAGAGGAGCTGAGGGCTTCAGTCTCCATCCATTAGCGTGGTGTACAAGTTTGGAAAGGGACATGTCGGTGTTGTCCTCGTCACTTGATAGTGGCTCAAAATCTCTGAGTTCGTCACCAATTGCCCTTGCGGCGGTCTCCACCAAAGGACTGATTTTCTGTTTAGGTAATGACGTCTCAACGATCCCGTAGTATCGAGTAGGAAAGTATTGGACACTACGATGCTTATGTTTCAAGGCAAGTCAAACTTTGGCTTCCTTTTACCCAGCCGACAAAGAGGTAACCGGTATAGTTCCCATGCCAATCTCCGGCTTCAAAATCCACCGTATGAGGGGTAACAAGGACCAATAGCTGGATAGCAATCAAAGCTACGTCCAAACAGAAGTGATTCTGCATCACGTTATAAGGGATTTACATCCCTTCTTCCCCGTAACCCAGCAAGAGGTGTAGGAGGAACTAAATGATCAGACGACATGATGAACTTCAATTATTTATTTATCACTATATTCAACTCAGACACAAGTAATACTCTAAATAAAATAACTTTGATCAGTCAGAGCACGAAGGGGAGACAAGATGGCGTGGGGATAATATATCCGATCCTACAAATTTACTCTTACGATAACTTATACAAAGTTTGATTTATTTAGGACCGTGCTAATAATATAACTCTCTAACTTCTATTTGAAATAAGGTCACAGTACCTGAACTCTTATGGTCTTCTTATCCTTGCATTTATGTGAACACGGCTGCAACAGTTGAACTAAGCGCTTCTTAAAGATTCCAACTTCTCACTTCTTACACTGCTTACGTATACGTTTTACTGCCGATTACTTAGCTTCTCATCTATTCACTTCACATCCAAGCTATCCTCACTTCCCTAACCTTCAATTCTCTTCTTCACTAACTATCAAACTCGTGAATACAGAATATATATATTAAACTTAATTTACATTATCACGCTTCCTGTCCTGGGAGAAAGTTGGTTAAAAAAATGATGACCCAAAAGGAATTCCCAAGGGGTTAATGGAAGGAACCGTATAGATCCGTCACAACGTGAGGCTTGGAAGGGAGTGACGCATTCGATCTCTAAAGAGACACGAAAAGGGGAAAACAAGGAGCTTCCCAAATGGTAGAGAGACACTTCTACACTTAGGTACTCTACGACGCCCCAACGCTCTCCAACGAACGAATTTTTGATTGACTTTTCGATTCGCTTGGACTCTCTCACACTTGCTGTGACCTACCAAGGTTCCTATTTAACGAGCATTACAAAGTCATCCTAACACAACCTTTCACAGGAATGATCCGGACTAAACAGCGACCTCAACAGCCCTGCACTTTAGCAGTGTTACAGAAGTGTTTACCCGACGCGATGTAAATGCGCAACCTCCTGATCCTTGTCGCCGAACTTTTTTTTGCCACAGAATGTCAAGTAAACAAAAATCAAACTATCTATCACACATCTACTAAAAGGAAGCAATGCAGCTGAATCGTGAAATTTTCGTTTCTGTTTGTCTTGCTATGTCCTTTATGTGACTCGTTTAATTGAGTGGTCATGAACGCTAACTCTTCGACAGCTTTGCTTTTCTCGAGGTGTAGGTTAGAGTTCTGGTGCCACTGAAGACCCAATATATAGAGAGGCTGACGCTCACATTATATATGTTGAAACTGAAGGTCCTCACGTTGGCATGGTGTGGAAGTTTGTAGAATGGGGAAGGGCACGTCGGATGTCGTCCTTGGTACTTGACCATGATTGAAAATTATGAGGTCCATCACCAATAGTTTCAAGTTGTTTAAAAGTATGATGTTAATAAAGAATCAATCAATGAATAAAGCTCTGTTGACCCATCAGTCGCGGATGTGAAACGGTTCGTTCGTATAAGAAGCAGACATGATTTAAAATTCACTACTTTAATTCAACTATTTGCACTTGTGAGAATGCACTCTGATAACTTAACCCGAGGAGGAATAAGAACCTATGAAATATATGGAAGCATTTATCTTAATTATTCTCTTGTACGCTCCTGCTCTCAACTTGCTAAGTCGTCAGCCGTAAAGTGGCCGTTTTCCACCTTTCAATGGATCCTACCTTTGGATAAAAAAAAGAAGGAAATATGACCACCGGTTACTCATTCTAAGTTTTCCGCTTAGGATCAACTCTTAACCATTCATTACCTCGCGTACTCAAAAACTAACATTTCAATAGAAGTTAGCATTTGCATAAAAGCAAGTGCTCTCTACGGAAAGTGGTTTTGAAACTAAAATCACAGTTAAAAAGAGTATTTCCCCAAGAGGATTACTAGAAGCCCGAATAAAATCCTTTACAATGTTATTTACAAAATTTGGAAAGTATGGGATGTATTCACTTCTGAAATTCAACACAATATGTAACAATTTATTTTATATCATTCAGCTTTTTTTGCGTCATATTAGAACAAGCCTGGCCAGCCTAAACGGTTTCATGGGTCATTTTGTAGGCACGTAACGTTTCAGCGGGCCGCGCTTTAGATAAACATGCCACTAAAGTAACGTAATGCAAATACAAAATTAATAAAATGTTATTATACTACGATTCAATGTAATGACAACTTGAGTTTTAATTAATGGTATATTTTTTTATCCTTACTTTCACTTAATTTCTATAAATCTATATTTTTGTTAGACAGCTAGTTTAAATTTGGCTAGTTTTTATAACTAGTTTTCTAAACTTGCATCAGTTAACGTAGCACGAGATGAACTATGTAAAGTTTATCTCCAAAAAAAAAAATGTTTTACAAACAAATGGGGATCCAAAAGCACTAAAATTCGTTGCGCAAGATTTGTTAAGGTATCAGACTAACCTAAAATTGTGACTTTTGCCAAAAATTGCCAAATTGTTTAATGATTTTATTTTATAGACCATCTTATTTTATAGAACGCGAAACTCTGCGACATTTCAGTGTTATATTATAACTCAGTTAATTCTATTTGTAGATTTTCATCAATACTATTCCCGTTAACGCATAAAATGAACATTTAAATATTTCAAACAATTTATCATATTTTGCCGTTTCTGTGAAACGACTATCAAATGCAATTCTAGGTTTATTTCATTAGAATAATTCGAGAAATTTTAGGATTGACTTTTGGGAAATTATTTGGTAGCAGAAATTGTTGAGCATTATTATTTCGGAAAGTTGATGTTCAAATAACATCAGTTTATAATAAAAGCCTTTGATGAAATTACAAAATATGTCAAGTTGGAATATCTCTCAGTTGTAATATATAAAGGTATTGTAAAAATTAATTGTTTAAATAGACTCAAAATCTTTTATATTTCATTATCATTCCTCAACTCATTTAACTCCATTAGCAGATTTTCAGGCTCATTGTTTACATCATAACAAAATGGACATGAAAGTATTTCAAACATTTTATCCTATTTTGAATTCTGAGAAAGGACTGCCAAATACAGATGTAACTTTTTAAAGATTCATTAGCATTTATCGAGAAATAGTTTGGGGGACTATTTGGGGAGTTGTATAACAGGGGGAAATGATAAGCATTGCTTTTTCTAATTTGGCACTCAAATATCAATTATTTTTAATTAAATCTTCGATGAAATTACAAGCATTGATTATTAAATTACCTTTCCCTTTTTCAAGTCTTATTTAACCAATTTCTTTTTTGTTATTTATCTCTCTCTATATATATAAATGGATGTTTGCATGGCGTCGCTTCACTCCAACACCGTACAACCGATCACTATGAAAATTGGCATGTATATGTATTTTTTGTGGAGAAGGTTTTTGTGCTATCCTCTTTGTTGCAGCTCCCCACCAGATAGCGCTACAGTATATAAACTTCTGAACTTTTCAACCAATCACCTTGAAAACTGGCATGTACAGTCAACTCTCGATAATTCGAAGTTGGAGGACCAATGAAAAACTTCGAATTATCAAGAGGGTAGAAAAAAGTTCCCAAAATACACAAAGAGAGATTTTTTTTCTAGCACGATTAAATTAGAAACTATGAAATAAAACAACAATTGCGTAGATATGGGTAAAATTATTTTGAAGTATTTTTTAAAAGTACATATTACATAGCATAAATATTTTACAGAAGTTAAAAGTCCTGTTTTTAAAGAACGCATTCAATACATTCATACATAATCCTACGCATCTCTTCCTCTCAATAACGGACCATCCTTTATGAACACATGTGTAGCAAGGCCACGTGTTAAACGAAAGATATGGACAGCTAACAACAGGTGCGGTTGGTCTATTGTCCACTTAAAGGAATGAAAATAATAAAAGTGTCTTTTCGCCTGAGAAACCGGAAAACACTAAGAAGGGGTAACAGACAGATGGTCATCAAAGAGGCTACGTTACAGGGGAGATACGCAGAGACAACATTTCGCAAAACTTGTAAGCTCCAACCTGTTTATTACAGGACTGCATATGATAATGAGTGTTCGAATTGTCTAAAATTTTTTAATATAACTTAGAATTATAGCGTGTTGTAGTCTGGCCAGCTACAGATTTTAGTTCAAAATATTGAGTGCACCAAAATGTATTGTTTTAGTTCGAAATATCAAGAGTTTTTCAAGGGACTGAGCATATACTTCGAATTATCGAGAGGTTCGTATTATTGAAGGTTTGAATTATTGAGAGTTGGCTGTTATATGTATGTTTCCGTGGAGAATTCATTTTCATTATTCACTTTGTTGCAGCTCCCCACCAGGAGGTGCTGCAGCATACCAACTTCTATATCGGTTAACCGAACCTTATGAAAATTCGTATGGAGCTTTATTTGAACACGAAGAATGTATTTGCTGTAGTGTAAAGTCAAGTTATTTTTCAACAATTTTTTTATAATTCAAGCGGTTACAATTTCATGTGCGCCTTGTTTTCACGATGGCAATCAACAAAGCTCAAGGGCGGTCACTGAGCGTTCCCGGATTAAATTTAGAGAATCCATATTTTTTGCATGATCAACTATATGTTACTTGCTCCAGATTAGGAACTCCAAAAACTTTGTACATCTGTACACCAAATCATAAAAGCAAAAATGTTGTTTATCCACTTGCGTTACGTTAGATGAGTTATTTTGAATTATTTTTAGTTATATAAAATAAAAATTCAAAAATTTAAATTACTTCTGAAACTCCATTTATTCATTTACAAGCTGTCATAATACAGACTGGCAGGACAACGTCTCACAGGTTCAGCTAGTATCTACTAAAAGAGAAAGGTCTATCAATTAATCATCATGGATGCTTGACGAAACCGACACTTTCAGTAACATTTCACATTCGTGAATATCAAATAATGAACTGGAATTCGTAGTTCCAGTTGCGTATCATAGCAATGATACATGCAAATTTTCTTTTATTCAATATTTTTGTATATATAGACACAAGCGCGCAAACACACAACAAGAAACAAAAGTTTCAATACAAAATATAAAATCTCAACCCGGCCACGTACTGGCCAAGCCTGCACTACTACAACACAAATAGCTGTTGAAAATGCATCTTGAAATTGAAAATTCTAGTCAAATGATGACACATGAGAGGATTGTTCACGCGCCTAATGTCTACACCTCGCCATGTCGAGGCCCAGTTTAACTTAATAAAGTCTCTTTATTTCTCTCCCAGCGATCTTATGGGGAATCGTAGTGAATGGTAGCCTAGTGGTCAAGGTTACGAGCTTATGGCCGACGTGTCATGAGTTCAAGTCTAGTGCCACTGAAGACCCGCCGTGTAGAGAGGGCTTATGCACGTTATGTCTGTCGAGGCTCAATGTCCTCCCGTTGGTATGGTACAAGAGAAACGTGCCATATCTGGTATCATCCTCATAAGTTAACCAAGGTTCATAATTACGAGGTCTATCGTCTCCGGCTTCAAAGTCAACTGCGTGAGGGGTGACTAGGACCAATAGCGAATAGTAATCCCGGCCATGTCCAAACAGAAGTGATTATGTTTCACGTGATGCTTGGAAGGGCGTGACGTATTCGATCTTTAAAGAGACACCAAAAGGGGAAACCCAGAAACTCTCGATACGCTAAGAAGCTTCAAAGGTTTTAGAGAGACGCTTCTACAGGCTTCAACACTCTACGACACCCCAGAACACTCCAATAAACTCTCCCTCGGATTGACTTCCGGATCACTGACTTGAAGGCTGCGCCAGACGCTTGTAATGTTCGTTATCTGGAGACTTGAGAGATCATCGCAGAGGCTAGACATTGCAAGCATATCTGGAAGCGAGTCTGATAGTTAGTCTCGGAGAGTCTAGAAGTATCTCTTGGAGTGTGTATGTTTCTCCTGTTTGTGTCTCTTTTAATGTGGAATATGTCACGCCCTCGAAAGAGACACGTGATACAGAGTCAGTTCTGTTTGGACGTAGCCAGGATTATCATTTGGCCATTGGTCGTTGTCAACCCTCGTGCGGTGGACTTTAAAGTTGAAGATTGGTGTAGGAACAACGCCGGTCTCCATCTCTGTCGACTCTGTCTAACGCCGGACCAAAAAGAGGTCAAAGGTTGACTTACCCTTGAACTTAAGCGTCGGTATTGTCCTGTTTTTTGGTACTTTCCCACGAGAAATTAAGTGATCGTTGAGAAGTCATTAGTTTCATAACAGGAAATCGGTTTTTTGAGGAAAAACGGTTTTTTGTTGCACTAGCAAGTGTCCTTACAATGATATTTTGCAGTGGAAATAACATTTTAGTTTTGATATAAGCCTGTCATAAAAATTTTTGCCCTTTCATTTGTAGAAAAAAAAATTCTTAAATGTAACCAATAGTAACTATTACCAATCATTATAATGAAATTTCAAATAAAATTCTTTTTAGGAAGATATTTCTTAAATATTTAAAAGAAAAATTCGCGACATTTGATGTTTAATGTTATGGAACATTATTAGCGCTAAATCTGTAAAATTCAATGCGTAGTTTAGAGTATTTTTTATAGTTTCATACAGAAAATGCTTACAATTCTCGATGGCAGACTATGACTCTTGAGACACTTGTTTTTTTTGTTGTTTTTTTATGTTTTTAAACTTTACGGTTTAAATAGGTGTATAAACATTAATAACTAATTACGATAAATTATATAAGAACATAATATAACACCATTTTCTCTCAAAATGTCAAATATGAAAATAATCATATATGAATTATCAATGAATGTTCCACATATATTGATGCTACGCATTGTATTTTTTGGGGAAAAGTCAATACTATTAAACTAATGCAAATACATTTTCACAAACTTATTTCAAGTTGATCTCTAACGACTTACAATTTTATTCGGTATCTATTACATTTATTACTTTCCGTAAGGAAATACATGATTTTGTAAATAAACTAAGCTATATCCGTAAAACAGCCCCCATTACAGTTTTTTTTTCTTTCTTTTTTTCTGTATTCCAGAGTATGGAAAAAATGTAAGGTGAAAGAAACAAAGTATAAAAAAAACGAACATACGATATATTTTTATACAAAAATAATAATGACTGAGTTTCAGAGCCAATTACCGATACGCCGCTCAAAGAAATTTTAAAAGAGCACGTAGATGATATCAAAGCGTAAAATTGATGTTAAAAGTAGTCCCACTATACATTAAATAAAAAATAAGTAACGTTGCTTATTAAAAATAAATCATGAAAGTTTTTCAGTGATAAATAATTGATTTTTTTCCTTCATAACCTGAGGTATTGCAACAAATTTCAACATTATTAGGAACTTTTTCGACGAAAGTTTCAACACATTAACGAATATAGTTTCCTCTTGGGAATAGTTTCAGTATAAAATAAATTTTGAAACCGAATATTGAAAAATTCTAGGAAATATCTTCGTATTTTGTTAAGTTTAACGCTAAAGCCTTTAATATGGAAACAGTCAGTTAGTTGAAATACGTGTGTATAGAAATTTGTATTTTTATGTACGTTAATATATTTATCCATTTTTTATAATCAATATTTAATAGTGTGTACAAAAAGGAAACCAATCGCAAAACAGTGATTCCCATCATGTAGAGGAGATAACACATATTACGTATGCCAAGTTTAAAGTCCTCTCTGTGGCGTGGCGTGCTGTGGTTCAGAACGATGGTCATTATCCTTTAGAATTTCATGGAGCACTAAATGTATTACATATATTGTGGAGATCTACAGTAAAATATAATAAAAGATACCAGAATTTTTTTGTATGCTAATACAGCTGAGATAAAGAAGTGAAAAGTATTGCCTAGTTCCTTGTCTAGGACTGCTGTAGTCGCTTTTTGTGAGATGGAAAAGGGCATAATTACCTACAAAAGCATTTACACGGAATAGGAATTGTTACCCTTAGTACCTTCATGGTGATATAGATAGAAACCACCTCAAAAACTGCCTTGAAGTTTTTAAGTTTTCATTTGACAATTCTATTGAGGCAAATGAAAGATTTTATTCTTGTTTTTATACCTTTTCATCGCTATGTAAGGCTGCTCATCCAATGATGGCAGAAATGCCACAGACAATCTCGTTGGGTAAAACAGATTTGGTGTTCCACTAATGTGATTGACCACCATATAGCAGATCATTCATATGGCTGACCATTATTACTTTTTTGTCGCTTATTTACATCTCTATATACATTTCCACGTCACTGAAAAAGAACTTCAAGAGTAGACAAGAATAAAACGTTAACGGCATTCAATACCAAAAAACTTAAGTGTTATTACACACCAATTTATCATTGTTGCCAACAATAACTGTCAGATGTCACTAGATATACCTCAAAATTAGCTAAAAAGTCGCTAAACTCAGAAGAAATTTCGCTAAAAGTAGTAGCTGAATTTTTTTTAAAAATTGCAAGTAAAATTTTGTTATTGGTTACATTTTTAAAACTGAATCTTCATAAAAACATATAATGTCCCATTTTTTCTGTGGATAGCAAATATTTTTCACAGACCACCAGTGGGACATGGGCCACCCCATTGTCTGCGGGGCTCAAAATTATGAGATCACCACAAAACCTCGTT
Source organism: Trichonephila clavata (assembly GCA_019973975.1). Lineage (NCBI taxonomy): Eukaryota > Metazoa > Arthropoda > Arachnida > Araneae > Nephilidae > Trichonephila > Trichonephila clavata. The sequence continues at coordinate 556,322 of BMAO01004416.1, forward strand.
TGCTTCGTGTGAAAGATTAATAAGTTATCAATCAATCGACAAATTAAGCTCTTATCCAAACTTCCTCTTTTCTCAAGATTCATTGAGAAATAATTTTTTTTTTTTTTTTTTTTTTTTTTTGCTATGACTGCCGAATGTCCGTAATCGTGAACTTCATTGGAGGTTATTCAATACTTGATATTATAGATCTTACCTTTATGGAAGCCAAAAGGGAGAAGTATTAGTCCATATCTCATTGCTTCTAGTCAGTTAACACTCTAGAGCGATGTTAAATCAAACCAAACTAAAAAACAAAACCTCATTAAGATCAAATCCGTCAGGGATAGTTAAAATTACATCCGATACCTAAGAAAAGGTGAAACCTCTTTTGTAAGACCAGAAAGAGTGTCTTATAGAATTGTTAGATTATTAATATTTTTAACGAGCCTTATGCTCACTCAAAAAGATAAGTTAAAATGATTTTGTCTAGTAATAGAGAATTAATTATGAAATATATAATTTATATGTCATTGTGTGTATGAAGACAATAACAGAATAAATGGAATTTTTCGAAATAGATTTGTGTGTACATTGGAACTTAGAAATATTTGAACAAATGAAATTTACGAACTTTTTTTAAATTTCGTTTAGAAGTTCTATATACAAACTACACTGGTGTCCAAAACTTAAGCATAAATCGTAGAATGCGAAAAACATGGAGTAAATATTCGTAAAATTATTCCAAATTTCTTGCGGATATTAATTGGGTGAAGAAGAAACATTGGGTTTATGCAAAACTTTTCAGTCGACTACGTCCTGCGCGAAACACCAGCGCATGTCGAAACGCGGAGAAACCAATTCACGCAGCATAGGCAGTTCAGACAAGTTTCGTGCAACTGCTGTGCGAAGGAACGCTGCTAACCATCAAACAAGGTGAATGATGGCACAAAGACGCCAATTGGACATGTTTACGAAAGGAAGAATCGTTGGAATGCTGGAATCCTCACGATCACAAACCGAAGTGTCTCGAATTCTGAATGTGGACCAGTCTGTCATCTCAAGACTGTGGCAGAGGTTTCAAAGAACGGGAGATGTTACCCGAAAACCAGTATCAGGTCGACGAAGAGTCACAACCCCTCGCCAAGACCGATATCTGGTAATAAGTGCGAGACGTCAGAGGGGTAGTACTGCCAAAGCACTGGGTTTGGCACTCACAGGAATACGAATTTCGAGACAAACTGTTTACAGGAGACTCAATCATGCTGATCTGTATGCGAGAAGATCAGCAGTCTGCATTCCCCTCACGTTTGCGCATAAACGCGATCGTTTGAACTGGAGTTTGAAATATCAATATTGGAGTGTGGGAGAGTGGGCCAATGTGATGTTCAGTGACGAGTCCCGGTTCAGTCTGAGTAGTGATTCTGGGCGGGTAATGTTATGGAGAGAACGTATAACACGTTTTGAACCAAGAAACATAGCGGAAAAACATTTTCCATCAAGGGGAGTAATGGTATGGGCAGGCATCATGATGGACGGCCACACAGATCTCCATTTCTTGGACATGGGGTCTGTGACTGCTCAAAGATACAGAGACGAAGTTCTTGAGCCTTATGTTCCCTTGTTTCGAGGTGCTGTCGGTCCTGACTTCGAGGTCCTGACTTCCAAAATGAATGATAATGCGCCCTGTCACCGAGCGGTGCTGATTGATGACTTCCTTGAAACGGAAAACATCCAGCGCATGTCGTGGCCTGCGAACTTCCCTGATTTAAATCCTATCGAGCATGTATGGGATATGCTCGGGAGACAAATTGCAGCCCTTTCGCACCCACCAAGCTTCGTTACAGAACTAAAGAGAGCTCTCCAAGAAACTTGGAACCGTTTGAGACCACAACTCATTCATCATCTCATAGCAATTATGGTAAATTGTTGTGCAGCGCGCCTTGCTGCCAGAGGTGACCATACGCCTTATTAAACTGCAGCATCAGTATTTTATTTAATTTTTCCTTTAAAGTGTGAATCTTTGCTATGCTCAGTTTTCTTTCAAACTGCTACTTTGGATAATAAAATTAATTATTATCTTTCTTTTGATTTGTTTCCTTATTTTATAAACATTTTACTTCGCATATCACGTTTCCCGCCATTCTGATTTACAGTTCCTTCTTTATTCACATAATTATCAATTATGCTTAACTTTTGGACACCAGTGTACTCGTATAATGTTTTTTAAAGAAGCGCATATCGCACGTCACTTAATTCAAAGAATGAAGTAACAATATTTATTCAAATATGTGCATTTTCAATCACTCCGTTAAGCGCACCTCGCGTAGGCATTTCTTACTTAACACTGCAAGCTTTTAACTACCGAACAGCTTTTAATGAAAAGTGGTGAACATAACAAAGGAAAGATTTTCAAAGTATGTAATCAAATTTGATCTTTTATTGCACACAAATTAAAAAAAACCGATAGATATGTATCTCAAACACTACTCAGAGCAATTTTAGTTGTCTGAAGGTTTACAATAACTTTTGATACTTTTGCAAACACTGGTACAAACACAAAGTCAGGATGATGAATTGAGGTAGAGTAAGTAGGTGGAGGGGATTGGAAGTAGGCTAATCTCAAATGGAGGTAGCCAAATGATTCAATGTGTCCCGAAAAAGGGGTTTCCAGGTTATGAAACTACTTTCAAGAGATTCGAGCAAGTTCCAGAAGACCGGCTACAAGGCTCCAATAACCCCTACTAGCCAGTATGACTCCTTCTTGGTACTAACTACAAGGTGCGACAATGGGATGAGAGCTTGTTGCGTACCGCTGACAATTTCTCCGAGTGCCACATCTGGCATGCCTGCCATAGGTTGCCAACCCCTATCTTAGAGCCTTGCGTGAGGCTTTTCAAAAGGACAACTGTGACACTCATTTGATTTTTATGGATCATACATAAACTCCTCCTCACAGGTCTCTCGAGACGGAAAATACTCAAAGGATAGAGTGGCCACACAGCCAGATTTCAAGACTTGAATCCCAAAGAAGGTATCTGGGATGTTATTGGTAGATTAATTGCAGTTTATATACAACCCTCTACCGGAAACATTTCGGTAGCTAAGAAGCACCTTGGTTGAAAGGGATATTTACTATTTAAAAGCCTCATAAAAAACCTCGTAAATAGTAGGAGAATTCGATGTGAGAGTTGTGTTGTCAGGTGCAATCATATTTTATACATTAAACCCTCCACAAGTGCCATGTATCCGTGGTAGCCAAGTGGTCAAGGTATCAGTTCATGGCTGGCGAGTGAGAGAGAATATTAACGTCGCACTGATTAGCAACACAAGGGCTTTTGGCGACGGTCTGCGTAATTTTGAACCATGGTCAAGTGACGCAGACGACACCTGAGCTGGCACCCCCTCTCCTAACTACCACACCACACCAACGATCATGGCTGGCATATCATGAGTTCGAGCCCAGAACCACTGAAGGCCCGACGTGTAGGGGAGCGATATACGTTAAATCTGTCGAGAGATCCAACGTCCTCCCATTGGTGTGGTGTGATAGTTAGGAGAGGGAGTGCCAGCACAGGTGTCGTCCTCGTCACTTGACCATGGTTCAAAATTACGAGGTTCGTTGCCAAAAGTCCTCGTGTAGCTAAGACAGTGCGACATTAATATTCACTCACTCTACAAGTGCCATCTTAGTACGTCATTTTCAGACTACAATATTTTAATGAGCAGAAATCTTAATCATGAGCAAATATTATTAATTTTTATCAACTTTTTAGTAATATACTTTTAATTACTTTCATACTAAATTTCACTTGAATTAATTCAGTAGTTTTTGAAAAATCCGCGAAGTTGTACTTGTTTCTAAATTACTATGCATCACATTATGTATATTTAGCATTCAACTTTTATAATGTGTGTAAAAATTGTCTACACGGTCTGAATAAAACTCGCTCTAGAGCAAATCAATGACAACGGAAAACAGATCATCTCATTTTTAACCAAATTCAAATAACGAAGACAACTTTCGTGATATTATCTCGCCTTTATACTTTTATACACACTTTGAGATCTAATTCTGCATACCTGTAGCATATCCTATTATAATACACGTATAATGTATCTTTTGTGATATCAATACTCAAACACGTGGCTCATTTTGAGTTTCATGGCCATTAATGAGCTCGCAACCGCTTATCACTCGGCTCCTGTGACTACTTGGTATATTTTCAAGGCGGAGAAAAATAATAATAGGTTAACGCGCGGGGCATAAAAATCAAATGGTTGCTTCTAGAACCATTAATATTTTCAATGAGACTATAGTTAACCATATAAGAAAAATACTCAGGAATAACAGATTTGGACACCATTGTGTGTGTCTAAGAGAAGAAACAAAAATAAGTTATTTCAAATGATTGAAAAGAAAACTGGGAAATCAGTCTATGAATTTTTTTAATGAACTAAAACAAAGATTTTTTTAACAAAAAAAAAATACAAAGTTTCAAGAATAAAAAAAAATGTTTAATAGTTTTACATGGTTAAGCAAATGTTCATGAAGGCCGGCTCTGTTACCACCGTATTCATTGTTAATTGAGCTGAACTTCGTAATTTGGAGTTAATTTGGGATAATCCTCAAGATCACTTTGCCCTATATCCACTTGATCAATAATTTAAGAGCTACACTGTGTGAGCATTTATAAATGCAAAACTAAACGTAATTAACATTTTAAAGAGCAAAATTTTATTTAAAAAAGATTTGTAAATATTCATGAAATATTCCTTAATTTTTGCCAAAAAAATGTAGAATTCTCAAACTTTTTAACATATAATATACCGGAAAAATATATTACTCGCGTATAGTAAAATTTAGTATTTCATAATACATAATTTGAAAAAAAGATTTTGAAGAAAGTGTACCTGAACCAACAGTTGCATCACATTTGCTTACAATTTTAGAATTCAAAATCCTAGCTTTCTATTAATCGAATTCTCATAAATAATGTACCTATGGATGCAGCGAAACACCTCGATTTTTTAAAAAAAAGAAAAGCAAACTTAAAAAAAAATTAAACATCCAGTTACCTTAAGCTACCCAAGTTGAGAATATAAGTAAACCGCTGGTTTTAAAGCCTTATTTCCTCATTATTTTTTACAACTCCGGTTACTCAACTGCGAGTTTGTAATCTCATTGGTCAAAATGGATCCTGTGATCTCGATTGATTCGTTCATTTTTTAAACTCGATACTTCTGCACAAAAAAAAATAAATCTTTATCCTTCCTAATTTCCTCTCTTTCCCGGGATTCCAATTTTTCAAAATAATCTAGATGGGAAATAGTTTAAATTTTCTTAATTTTGTCAATCGTAAGAGCTGAAACATATCCAAACATGCAGTTGTTTATAAACGCACGAAAAATCTCCGATTGCGCAAGTGGGGTTAAATCCAACTCAGATTTCAGCCTGGTCAAAATTTCCGAACCTGAATCGGGATTAGCGTGTGAGCGTGGGTGAGCGTGTGTTTATTAACGTCGCACTATTAAGCAATACGAAGGCTACTGGCGACGGACCTCGATATTTTGGACCATGGTCAAGTGACACGGATGGATGTTACTTGAGCTCTCTATACTTCCAAACCACACCAGTGGAAGGCCTTTGAGCCTCAACATATTTAGCGTGCATCAGTTCCTCTATACGGAGAGTCTTCTGTAGCAATAGGGCTCGAACTCATGACATTCGCTACCGCGGCCACAGAATGAGCCTGCAGAACGAAGTGTGGAGAAATCCGGTTTTTTCTACCTTTCACTTCAGGTCCGGTTGACGGAGAATACGGCCGTTATTCAAAGAATTTAGGCGCTTGGACTGTACTTAGTTTTTATTTCCTGGCTATGGTACCAGCACCCTTTTCCTACGAGGAAGCTCCAGCAACTCGCGGAGTGAGTGAATATTAACGTCCCACTGTTCAGCTACACGAGAGCTTTTGGGAACGGTCCGCGTAATTTTGAACCATGGTCAAGTGACGCAGGTGACACCTGAGCTGGCACCCCCTCTCCTAACTACCACACCAACGGGAGGACGTTTGAGCTCTCGACAGATTTGACGTGCATCGCTCCTCTACACAGCGGGTCTTCAGTGGTACTGGGATCGAACTCATGATACGCTAGCCACGATCCGATACCTAGACCACTTGGCTACCGCGGCCACAGCAACTCGCGGAGGTTTACATAAAAGTTGATGAGGATCTCAACCCCAACGGATAACTTAGGCTACAAAAAACAGTTATAAACATAGCGACAGTGTGAACACAAAAGTAAATTTTTTATTTTTCAAAAATATTTGAATTTGGTAATGGATTAGCTGATATTTCCATAACATAAAATTGGAAAATGGGTTTCGTAATACGAACTTCCTACAAAGTACGACAACCATGAAAAAAATCTACAATACGAAGCACTATAAGCAAATATAAAATCTAATATGTAGTTTATATTTAGGTTTATAGATAACGGTAATTATGGAGTCTCTCTCTCTCTTGTTAATATTCTTTTTTATTCTTTAAAAAACTAATTTATTGATATTTCTATTTTTACATTAAACTACGGATGGATAAAAAGAGGAAAGCTAGTTTAATACTTGTATAATGCTTCTCGAAACATTAAATATGAATGAATGGACGCTTATTTGTATATGAGTTGCAACCTAATACCTTTAAAAGTACACTTTTAGAAAATTAAGTTCCATGGAGTACTCACTAAAGATCAAAAACATTTGACTCCTTTTACGTAGTATTTTTGACATCGTTACCTTGTTTGCCTTCTTTTTTATGATTACGTGGCTTTTTCCCGTCATTAAACATGAGACAGAACATGATCTGCTCATTTTTATATATATTGTTCAAAAACACGAACATATCCTATTAGAAGATACCCGTTTTTTATCAATATGTATGATGTATTACTTACATAAAAGTACTCTGTACTAAATATGGTAACAATAACAATTCGTTTCGATTTCCAATTCGTATTGTGAATGTAGGATATCAGAAATGCAATCGCCTGAAACAAAAACATAGAAAATGGAAAAATTCATTATAGTAATATATAATGTGTGAGTGTTCATAAAAAAAACCTATTGTTTGTCTGGAATGTACTCCGTATGAAACTCCTTTCTCTTCTCGTCTTCCAGAACATTTCTAATTATTCTAATTAAGTTATGACCTTCATTTAATCTTGAAAATCAACTCACGCAGATATCAGATCCCGAAAATATCCCTAAGTAATAATATTAAAGTAGCTACTATCTCCCGGTGAGATATTGTTCAATATTAATTAAATCACAGCGAGTAGGTGAAATTATCCAAGTGACGGCTACAAAAACACTGTTATAATCAATAATGAGTGGAAGTATTCTGGAGAAGCAGAATGTGAGTAAACTGGAGAAACCTAATAATTGAGATTCCTTTCATATTTTTGTAAAAGATGTTTAAAAAATGCAATTAGTAGTGCTCTCAAATTTGACCCTTTTTATTTTCTGAGGTGTACTAGTTACAACCTAAAAAGCTTCCGCAGAATAAAAAACTTTCCATGCTAACTTTCCAGATAACTCACCAAATTGGCAGCCCCGATTTTTATCGTGTCGTAGGCGTTGAATTGGCAGTCATGAGCTTCGTTTCAAATTTTGTCGCTTGCTGCCATTCTAAGCCTAACCGTATGTTGATATGACAAGCTCGAATACTTAAATGCGAATCTGTGAATTCCCGAATTATTAAATAATAAAAATAACAGAAAAAATAATTATTTATATAATAATTCATACTTTAATAAAATTATAATAATAGATGAATTACAACAAAAGTAAAAAATAAAATAAAATAATAAAAATTAGTTTTTTCCATTCATTGATGATTATTTATTTTTAATTACTTATGTGAAAAATAATATTTTGTCGACTACGTTCTCCATATATTCCCATCAGAGTATTCCGTTTTTAAAATTCGTGTAGTTTTATTTAGTGTCGCCAATATAGTTGTCATAGTATGCCAATGCCGCCAATATAGTTTTCATAGTATGCCAATGCCGCCAATATGGTTGCGATAGTACGTAAGTACCGCCTCCGAGTATCACTAGACGTGTAGAAGATTGGTGTACGTTAAATCTGTCGAGAGCTTAAATGTCCTCCCGTTGGTGTGATGTGGTAGTTATGAGATGGAGGAGGTGCCAGCTCAGGTGTCGTCCTCGTCACTTGACCATGGTTCAAAATTCGAGGTCCGTCGCCAAAAGCCCTCGTGTAGGGGAACAGTGCGACGTTAATATTGTGTTTATCTTTCTAGTATGGTCCTTCTTTGTACTTCGTATACTTCTAAATAAACAGTCCTTTTGAAACTCAATGAATCATTCGGGGCAGGGGTAGGCAATTCGTTTTGGCTCACGGGCTATAGTGTGGGAGTGGAGGATACCAGAGGGTCGCACTTTTTTTAAATGATTGCATTCATAATAAAAAATTAAGTATAAGTTAAATAAAATAGTGGCATTTTTATTCACTTTATTTATTGTGCATATTTCCCATTGTCTTTAGCTGCATAAGCACATTTAATTTTAGAATCAGTTTAATGAGACAAATGTACCTTGTGTGTGTGTGTCACATTTTTCTCCTATTTTTTTTAAATCAGGAGAAAGATCGCCAGTTGAAATTCTGATCACAGCCTGCATGTCAGAAAACTTATATCTACATTTACTTTTGTTGATTTTCATACAAAAAAATACTCACAAATATACACTGGTGTCCAAAAGTTAAGCATAATAGATAATTATGTGAATAAAGAAGGAACTGTAAATCAGAATGGCGGGAAACGAGATATGCGAGTGTAAAATGGTTATAAAATAAGGAAGCAAATCAAAAGAATGATAATAATTAATTTTATTTTCCAAAGTAGCAGTTTGAAAGAAAACTGAGCATAGCAAGGATTCACACTTTAAAGAAAAAATGAGAGAAAACATTAAATAAAATACTGATGCTGAAGTTTAATAAAGCGTGTGGTCACCTCTGACAGCCAGGCACGCTGCACAGCGATTTACCATACTTGCTATGAGATGATGAATGAGTTGTGGGCTGAAACGGTTCCCAGCTTCTTGGACAGCTCTCTTCAGTTCTGTAACAGAGCTTTGTGGGTGCGAAAGGGCTGCAGTTTGTCTCCCGAGCATATCCCATACATGCTCGATAGGATTTAAGTCAGGGGAGTTCGCAGGCCACGATATGCGCTTGATGTTTTCCGTTTCAAGGAAGTCATCAATCAGCACCGCTCGGTGACATGGCGCATTATCATCCATGAATACGAAGTTAGGACTGACAGCACCTCGAAACAAGCGAACATAAGGCTCAAAAACTTCGTCTCTGTATCTTTGAGCAGTCACAGACCCCGTGTCAAAGAAATGGAGGTCTGTGCGGCCATCCATCATAATGCTTGCCCATACCATTACTCCCCTTGATGGGAAATGATATCTTTCCGTTATGTCTCTTGGTTCAAAACGTGTTCCACGTTCTCTCCATATCATAACCCACCGAGAATCACTACTCAGACTAAACCGGGACTCGTCACTGAACATCACATTGGCCCACACTCCAATGTTGATGTTTCAAACTTCAGTTCAAACGAGCGCGTTTATGCGCAGACGTGAGGGGAATGGAAACTGCTGGTCTCCTGGGCATACAGGCCAGCATGATTGAGTCTCCTGTAAATAGTTTGTCTCGAAATTCGTATTCCTGTGGCGACTGTGAGCGCCGAACCCAGTGCTCTGGCAGTACTGCCAGTATGACGTCACGCACCTATTACCAGATATCGGTCTTGGCGAGGGGTTGTGACTCTTGGTCGACCTGATACTGGCTGTCGGGTAACATCTCCCGTTCTTTGAAACCTCTGCCACAGTCTTGAGATCACAGACTGGTCCACATTCAGAATTCGAGACACTTCGGTTTGTGATCGTAAGGAATCCAGCCTTCCAACTATTTTTCCTTTCTTAAACATGTCCAATTGACGTCTTTGTGCCATCATTCACCTTGTTTGATGGTTAACAACGTTCCTTCGCACAGCAGTAGCACGAAACTTGTCTGAACTGCCTATGCTGCTTGAATCGGTTTCTCCGCGTTTTGACATGCGCCGGTGTTTCGCGCAGGATGTAGTCGACTGAAAAGTTTTGCATAAACCCAATGTTTCTTCTTCACCCAATTAATATCCGCAAGAAATTTGGAATAATTTTACGAATATTTACTCCATGTTTTTCGCATTTTACGATTTATTCTTAACTTTTGGACACCAGTGTATATCGATTAAAAAAATATAAAGATCAATTTCTTGTTTTCGTCATACATGGAAATTTTTCAGTTGACAAAGACTTTTGAAATTCAATTAATGTCATAGCATAAAATATTTCCTTCACACTGGTGAACTGAATGTAAGTCAATAAGCTCAAGCTGAGCTCCCCAGGTGCTGTATCAATACATGAAACGATGGGATAACAGAGCCAATTGAATTTAAACTCAATTTTCTTAATATCCAGAAATCTTTTTGTAACCCCGTCCTCCAAACTCTGCAGATGATCTCGTAGTAGAAACACTTTTAAATACTTTGTTTTTTATACTAGTGAAAAATAAAAGATGAATTCCTGAACGCTTACGGGAAAGAAATCTCGATTCAAAGTGGATTTCCTGGCTGTCTTGGCGAGTCACATAAAAACACTTGCGGGACACTTGCCTGCCTCTGATTTAAGCTAATCTTTAGGACGAAATAAGAAACTACGTAACATACAAATATTCATGGATTCAAACGAAAACAAGTAATATAAAAAAAAATGCTTTAAGTCAATTCCTTACTTGGGTCAACAAAGAAAATTTTTATTTTAATTACATTTCCTTAAATAGTTAATATTAATTTTAGTATGTATATACATATGACAGAATCACAATATTAAGTGACCAAATATAAAGCAATTTTCCATTTTTCTTTTGTATATAGGGTATTGGTCTATATTTGTTTGTTTGTTACTTTTATTCATTCATTAAATGTAATTATTTTAATAAAATAGGATAGTAAAAAAGAAATCACATTCTCAGAAATTACGCCATCCCAGGTGGGATTCAAACCTATCACCTTTGGAGTAGAACATAGGTTCCCAACCTTTTTGGAACTGGCGCCCCCTTTTCTAGTGAATATTTGGATACCGCCCCCTTCCCCTTTAGAGAAATAAGTGGCCGTAGTAGCCAAGTGGTCTAGGCATCGGATCGTGACTAGCATGTCATGAGTTCGATCCCAGTACCACTGAAGACCCGCCGTTAGGGGAGTGATGCACGTAAAATCTGTCGAGAGCTCAAACGTCCTCCCGTTGGTGTGGTGTGGTATTTAGGAGAGGAGGGTGCCAGCTCAGGTATCGTCCGCGTCACTTGACCATGGTTCAAAATTACGTGGACCATCCCCAAAAGCCCTCCTGTTGCTGAACAGTGGGACGTTAATATTCACTCACTCACTCTAGAGAAATAAGAGTGTACATAATATATGGTGAAAACAATAGCTAAATTTTTAAAAAAAATATTCTATTACTAATAGAATATATTTTTTAATTTAATTTTTTTCTGAAGCCCCAATTTTTTTACTTGCGAATCTGAAATAGCTATTGCCACAAATATATTTAAATGTATTGTATATTTTAGTCATAGATAGGGTATATTGTTGGAATTGAATCGCGTTACTGAATTTCTTCTTCATTTAAAAGAGTGAAATAAAAGTTTTAGCTTACCTGTTTTAAAGACAGGCAGGGGTTTTGATGACACGAAGTAGTTCATAGTAAAAAAAACTATCGCTTTCAAAATAAATATAAATTGACAGTTTCAGCCTTTAAAGAATCACACGCTAATTCCTGGTTAACATATTTAATTATCTTTCTTGGATAATATACTTAATGAAATGCAGTGGACGAAACATTTTTCCTACTTCTGACAAAGACAAAACGTGCACTACAGAAATTAAAATACACTATATCATTCAATTTAATGTAGGTCTGAATGTAATGTAATCTTTAAGTTTTTCACCCACTTCCCGAACTACCGAAATATGTGAATTTTTGTACATGCGATAAGGAAATGATTTAAATACATACAATCAACATAAGTAAACAGTATTAAAGTTTACTTTTGTTATTACATAATCAGCATGCTTTTTTTAGTCTTTTTAAGACGAAATTTGGTTAATCTGCCCAAGCCTCTCCGTGTCATCTTAACGCCCCCTAATTTTCTCTGGGTCTTTTACTGCCCCCCTGAAAGCCTCAAACGCACACAAGGGAGCGTTATCGCCCACGTTGAGAACCTATGAATTAGAAGTTCAAAGCGCTATCCATTACGCTACAGGGACACAACAAATGACTTTCCTTTCTATATATGCTGTTGGACTGTTATTTTGTTTTTCACTGTTTATTAATTTTCTAATTTAATAATTGAATTAATATTTGAAAAAACTGTATTAATATCAGGTGCATTCACTTCAAGTTAAAAAAATGTATTTGAACTTGAATGGATGGACAGAAAGTATTTTATTAACGATTGAAAAATTAAATATATATATATATATATATATATATATAGGAGAGAGAGGGAGGAGAACTAATATAACTAATAGTAGGAACTGAATATAAACCTCGTACGTAAGAAAATCATGATAATTTCTCTATCTGCATGTACGTAATTTTTATTCCAATTAGCGACTTATTACTACACATAAAGATTACCTAATAAGAAAAATAACCAGATATTAGTATTCATTAGAATTCAGATAAATGGGTGATTAATAACAATTGTAATATATAACCGGCTGACAAGTCTCTTCAGGAGCATTTCAAAGAAAGAATGATAGTCATATTTACGTCACACTGTAAGCAACATGAGGACTATTTATTTCATAGGCGAAAGAAATAATTGTTGAGCTATTAATATAAAGTTTTTCAAACAGTATTTTATGACAGATAAGCGCATGGAGAAACAGAATTGAATCTATAAATAGCACAAAATATATATAGCTCTCTTTATTTTTCTCCGAACGTTTTTGGACAATGGGTACAAAAAAATCGATATTTTCACATGCCAGGTAATTTATATTTCGAATTCCTTTCGTCACCCAATTTTGAATTCTCCAGGGAACAGAAATATCCGATAATTTAGGCGATTTTGAGAGTGTGTTTTGTTCTCAGACAACCCTTTTCAGTTATCAGACTTGTTTGATATCGATCTTTAAGAATCTATGTCAAAAATTATTTATTTTAGAATTAATTCTATATTCTTACCACACACAGATTCTTCAAAATAAATTATTACCTGATCGTTTATCGCATTCTTTAAAATAAGTTTTAAGCTGAGTTGGATTAAGAGTTCAGAATTAATTTTAAATTTTAACTTTGTGTGTTGTATAATAATTTTCTCTTTCATTAATAGTGCAATAAAAAGAATAATTTAATGTGCATAATGTATCTAACGCACAGTAAAACGCCTTCATTAAAGCTTGATTTTCTAAATTATTTTGTCTTTGTTAAGGTATCCGACTACGTTTGGAACCGCGATTTTACGAAAGCGCACAAACGAATATTTTTTAATATTTATTGTCATTTAGAATATAATACATGCATAAAATTGTTTCACACAAAACTATTTTACAATAGAAAAAATTATTTAAATGTAATATTTTTCAACGTAGAATTAACCCATTTTCAAAATATTCTCCTGTTATGAAAAATGCATCTAAAATGATAATATTTTGCCTATATATAGCGCAGAACTCTGTACAGAGCCTGAACTAGGATTTTTGAATTATATAACTTAGAAGGGATTTTTATCCATATTTTAGTATATCAGAGTAGATAGATTTTAACAAAAAAACACTGGTAATTATTTCAATTGATAATAACTTTGAAAGTAATGTGAATCTTTCAAAAATCCTAGTTCAGACTCTCAGGAGCAGTCTTAGCTATATATAAGCAAAATAATATTATTATAAAAGCATTTTTCATAAAAGTAGAATGTTTTGAAAATAGGTCATTCTGAGTTCCTTTTTATTGTATGTAAATAATTTTTTATTGTAATATTATTCTCAAAACAATTTTATGCGTGTATTCTAATCTAAGTGACACTAAATATTAAAAATATTCGTTTGTAGGCTTTTGCAAAATCATGGTTTTGAACGTAGTCGGATACCTTAAACATCTCATGTTTTTTACTTTTATTAGGGAGAGCTTATTAACGTCACACTTGCAGCAACATGATGGCTATTGGCGACGGACCTCTTACTTCTGAGACTTGGTCAAGTGACGAGAGCGACACCTGAGCCGGCACCCTCCCCCCCTTATAATACTACTACACCACGTCAATAGGAGGATTTTGAGTTCGACACGGTGGGTCTTCAGGGGCTTCGGGACTCGAATGCTCGGGTTCGAAGCTATATTTTGAGAATACCGCATAACACGGCTCTTTTATTGCATTAATTCAATCTAACACGGTTAGAGAACTATTGTATAAGACCCATAATGCTCAACATGAAATGTAATAAAAGTGACGACACCCTGAGCTGGTATCTCACTCTCCTAATTTCCACAACAAGCTAACACGAGAATTTCAAACTACTGAAGATTTAAGTCCTTAAGTGGTAAGTTTTTTTTCCAAAATGTTCCAAAATATAAATCACAGTTTAAAAAAAACAAAAAACATCCTTTTATAGTTAATCGAATTAAGTTGTAACTTAACTTTTTAGTCACCAAATCTGGAAATGGGATCTGGAATGAGTCGCCAGACGCGGGATGGGATCTGAAAATGGGAAATAGTTAGTCCTCATAATCCTGATCAAGACACTGGAACAAAAATTTAAATTATTGTATTGTCATCGGTCCTGGACAAGTGAGTAAAATTTCAAAATAATCTGACCTTTTAAAGTGGGTAAAATTTGAGTTCAAAGATTCCCGTTACATACAAGTGAAGCTTATAAAAGAATATTAAAAAGGCACATTTTATAACTAAGCTTATACACTCAAGAGCCACAACATTATGACCACCTGTCAATAACGAGTTGGTCCACCTTTGGAGCGCAACACAGCTTCAACCCCCCTTGGCATGGATGCCACAAGTCCTTGGTAGATGGCCGGAGACAGATTGTACCAGAAAATTAAGCAACGGTCACGCAAATCCGAGATATAGCGAATTAGTGGTCTTTGAACTCTGAGCTGCCGTCCCATGACATCCTAAATGTGTTCTATTGGATTGAGATCCGGTGAGTTAGGCGACCAGGACATTAACTGAAATTCAGCATCATGTTCCTGGAACCACTCCAACACCATTTTAGCCTTGTGACACGGGGCGTTTTCTATTGGATCATTCCATTTCCATCTGGAAAAACAGAGGCCATGTAAGGGTGCAACTGGTCAACAATGATGCTCAGATACCCTGTGGCATTCATGGTCTGCTCTACCACAACCACGGGTCCCAAGAGAACGTCCCCCAAAGCATAATATCGCCACCACCGGCCTGTGTATGACCTACTGTACATTGAGGGAGCAACTACTCGCCTGGAAGACGGCGTATCCTGACACGGCCATCGGCGTGATGAAAGACAAGCAGTGATTCATCTGACCAGGCAACTCTCACCCACTGATCCATGGATCAGCCGCGATGTTCCCGGGCCCAGCGCAGGCGGCGATGACGCTTGGTCAGCAAAGGCACACGAGTGGGACGTTTGCTGCGTAGCCCCATATCCAACAGTGTCCGCTGAACAGTGGGCTCCCATACTATTCTACTTGGCCCTGAATTGTATTGGGCTGTCAGCTGAGCCACTGTATGGCTCCGGTTTTCCTTCACCATGCGAGACAGTCTCCAACGACCTTTTTCTTTGATAGCGTGTGGACGTCCAACACCATGTCGTCTACTGCTGGTTTCCCTGTCATTCACCCACTTTGCATAAGTACTAACAACTGTAGATCGCGAACAACCCCTGAGTCGTGCAGTTTCGGAAATACTTGTTCCGAGCCTTCAAGCCATTACAATCTGCCCTCTATCAGAGTCGCTTAGATCCGCACCCTTTCCCATCACACAAAGAAGTAAGTAAAAGAATAATTCTTCAGACTCTCCAGCAGCAGTTAAATACCACTTCCACCTGTTCACGTGCCTTCCACGTCATCCAGTCGAGTTCATTGCAAATGTAGGGGTGGTTATAATGTTTTGGCTCTTGAGTGTACCTAAGCATAATACTTATAACTAAGCAAAAAACTTAACACAAAATACGAAAATAGGAAAATTTTTATTTTAATTGTCAGTTTTAAAGTTTTTATATTTCTTATTTTATTATTGTGGAACACCCCTCCCCCCCCTTAAATGTTTGCTTTTTTTTAAGTACACTCTGCATGTTATGAAGAATGTTTCATACTTACAGTAAAAAATTAATGTTTGTACCTCTTTTTCTAACGGTTGAGGATTGTGTGTGTGTGCGTCCATATACGAGGGTTGGAACTTTAATAGTGGCAACACTGCTGCAAAAACGCTACAGAGCAAAACCTAAGAATTTCGTGTATACCACATGTGAGCTGCATACCTACCTTACCTCTCAGCAAAAATACTCGTCCTTCCTACGTCACGCGCATTCGGAGTGACTCGAAGAACTGATCCTTGTATTAGCTAGCGGTCTAAAGCAAATGTTGTCAGGTTGTTTTCGAAACAAGAACAACAAAGTAAGATAAAAATTGAATGTACCAGAAGTTGTACAGCACGACAATGTCATCTAGGGCTTCAAAAGCTTTCCTGGAATCTGCACTGCTTTACAGAACTGTAGCAAGATGGGTAAAAGCCTTCAATAAAGGATGCCAAAATTTGGCAGATATGCGTAGGCAAGGTCGTCCTTGTGTCGGCAAAGCAGAAGTGCATGCTTTTGCCGCACTAATGGACAGTGATCGACCCCCAGGTCTAAGCCCTTGTGGCTTAATTCCTAAGATGAAGGAACAACTTCATAGCATTAGCTTCAAAACTGTTCCAGATATTCTTGCGGGAGTAGACCGGTCCACACACACACACATTCTAACTATCAACACAATAGGCGCTGCTACAGGTGTTCTGCAACTTCCTCATCGTTGGAAACTGGTAATACAAGGGGGGGAGTGCCTGGAGACTATATTGAGGCTTTGTAAAACATGGTGACATGAATCACTTTTGTGTTCCATGTAAATATAGTGTTGCCACTATTAAAGTTCCAATCCTCATATATATACACCCACAATTTGAAGCATGCTGTAATACGAAGTCTTACATTGCAATGGGGACAGAGATAATATCAATTTTTGTGTTATCATTCCATTTTCATTTTTTTTTCAAGCAACAAATTGCACATTGCCTTGCCAATCCCTGTTATTTATAGAATATTTTCAAGAATCTAAATCCTGCCTTCCCTATAGAGAAAATCCCGGATGAAAAGTATTTCAGTATCAAGCAAAAATTTCACTCTTGAAAACACTAATAATCTCACTATAAGAGTTTCAAAAATGTGCATATCAAAGATAGAAAGAAGAAAATATCAGTGCCTGTACAGCCTACAGCCTATATAGACCACTTTGGGAATCACTGGTCTACAACCTGACTTTGCTGGGGGGCCTTTAATATTCTCTGTTACGCCCATTGCATTATAGTCGTATGTCACAATAATGTGATTACTGCTGGAATGAATAAATTTCAATCGCCTGTTTTGTAATTTTAAAGCAACCGTTTTCTCCATTTCTCTATGACTTTTAGTGTATGTGTGAAAGAGAAAAAGATAGTGAATATGTGTACTGAAACAACTCACTTTTATTAAATCTGAGATTAAAATTTATGAGAAATTCGCAAAATAAATTACATGCTAAAATAACGGAAGTCAGATGTAAGAAAACATTCATCAAATATAAAGTAGGGGAATACAAAAGGCATTATTTATTTCATGATTATTTTCATAAATTCTAGAATCTAATTACAGATTTTTTATCAGGATATTGAACATGTTTTCTTCTAAAATGTATTGCTTATCGAATATTTTTATAATGATATGGTTAATAAATCGGGTGTGTGTGAAGTGTATTAAGCACACAAAAAATGCTTTTTATCTAAGGAAATTATCTAAGGAATATAACTATTTGTCAACTTTCGCCAGGAATATTGCATTTAGTTCAATTAAAAGAAAAGAGTAAGAGATGAAACGTGGAAAAGTTCAAAAGTATTTCATCCTAAAAAAGGTATGTTTAAACTACAGAAATTAAAATTATCTTACATTTTCTTTTACAAAAAAATTTATTCCACCGCGAGAGTTATTGTGAGGTTAATTTTAACAAGAATCGAGGTGTGACTTTAACATTTAAAAGGTGTGTGTGTGTGTGTGTGTGTGTGTGTGTGTGTGTGTGTGTGTGTGTGTGTGTGTTAGAGATCACATTCATTCATAATCAAGCGCAACGGCGTAACGTACACCCCCGCATTGTGGGGGGAGGCAGGATTCTAGGGGGCACAAAATTTGACACCAAGTATGTATCCTTTGTAAGATCCGGTTGTTTGCAGCCCGAAACCTGACTTTGCAGGGGGGGGGGGGCTAATATTCTCCGTTATGCCAGTGATCAAGAAACTGGAGGCATAGTGTAAACAAACGGGAATTTTTGTACCGCAGGTTTTTTTAGTTTTGGTTATAAATTTTCATAGTGAATTTGTTCTCTATACTGTAGGTTTACACATGTATAATTGAAAACAAAAATTTTGCGAATAAGATGAGCGAATATTTTGAAAATATGTCTATTAGGTATTTTATATAAAAGTCTATTTTCTGAATAAATTGCTTAGCAAGATAATTAATATAAATATATTAGAACTATTAAACACATTTTAGAAATAGAGCTCTTTTTAGCACCCTTTTATAAGCTTCACTTATATGTAACGAAATCGTTGAACTCCATTTTTACTCACTTTAAAAGGTCAGATTAATTCAAAATTTTTTTCACTTGTCCGGGATCAATGCCAATACAATAATTTAATAATTTTGGTCCATTGTCCTGATCAGGATCATCAGGATTAACGATTTCCCAATTTCAGATCCCATCCCTCATCTGGCGACTAATTCCAGATTTGGCGACGAAAAGATTAAGTTACAACGTAGTTCGATTAACTATAAAAGGATGCTTTCTAGTTTTTTTTAACTATAATTTATTTTTTAAATATTGTGTTTTATTTGATTATTTCCATGGCACAAAATTACGAGGTTTCTGGAAAACAAATCACTTTACCCTCACATCATAATTAGGATAGAAAGAAAGTTGGATTAAATAGTTAATTTTCTATAAGAATTAGTTTGGTATCAAAATTAAATAAACAACACAAACCGCATGTACAAATTAGCTCGTAGGGCGAGGAACTGCGACTAAAAGGACAGCAGAAAAATTATGTGCATTGCGATTGGCTGAAAAGGGCACATAGTTGATTGATATATAATTTTAAATGTATAATTGATTAATTTAAATAGTTCAGATTTTGTTACCTACTAACTACTACTTGTTCTTATACGAATAATTAATTTGAGATTTCTTAGCTCGAGAGGGGTATACCAAAAATAATAAGATTCTATTTGAAATAAACAGAAACCAGCGGAAAGAAAATGTAAACTGAAACAAAAATAAAATAAAATTATAAAAGTCTAAATCTTATGCATTTTAATTCAAATCCACTTCAACTACATTGCTGATTTGTATTACTTCGTTAAAATTGGAAATGCCTCCTATATACAACATTTATCACTTGTTTCAGCACTACATCTAAGAATAGAAAATAACAATTCACTTCAGTTGTTGGCCGGTTTACTCGAATGATTCCGAGAAATAGACGAGCAATAATTAAAAGTAATTCAATCCATTTAACAGAATATAATTATGTCAAATCAATCGATCAATTTTTTTTTATTTCCAATGGCGGATTATAAGACAACTGCAAACAAAATAAGAAACGGAGAAGATTAACAAATAATCAAAATAGCAGCAAATCTCAATATCAAATTTCAGCTATATTTATTCGTATATTTTACTTTGTACCGCAATACTCTTTGTATAAAAAGTTTAAAATATTTTCCGAAAATCTAGCTTTTAAAAAAAATCAGGGAAGGTTGATTTCACAGTCCTTCGAATAAAATGAATGTTGATTTTAGGTTCATGAATATTATGTAAGATTTAACATGTGTATGTGTGAAGATAAAAACTCTTCCAGAAGCCATCGAAAAAAACATTCTTGTTTTGATTAAAATACTCTTATATATTCCTGCCTTACTAGGGCTTCTCACTCTGTCATTCTGAATCTGTGATCACATATCCAATAAAAAATTTCTGAAGCATAAATTAACAAGTATTGCAGCAAAATTAGTTATTGTGGGAGGTTGCGCAAATAAGACATAAGGCATATTTTATAAATGGAAAGTATTTGGCACATTCAAGATTAAAAATGATTGATAATTAGTCCGGGGAGGTACTCTGTCCGCCTTCGATGTCTCTGCTCCATCCCATTGTACAAATTATCTCAACTGTCTGTACATTACTCAAATTGTAAACGGTAATTTAACATGAGTATCTAATTTTTCATCACATTGTAGCAGGAAAACAAGATTATCAATCTATTGACATGGCCAAGTACTTTAAAGCGCGTTTTTCACAGTTGTATTTTACAAAAGCAACTAATGAACTTTTACTAACAGAAAGTAGTGTGTGTATTTACAAATTTTGAGCTTATAACACTTAAAGTATGATCTCGCCAATCTAGGGCAAAATGCGACAAATGCTGAAAACCTGAGGTCAAGGTGTTAGTGGCTGAGAAAAAGGTACGACAAAACATGGAATCTAGACGAAGACGAAGACGAAATTTTATTTCCTAATAGCGATTTTGTTCCACTACGTGAAAAACGCGCTAAAAATTAATTTCAACTTTCGGAACTAAATTTAAATTTTTACTAACTATACCGTACGTATAAATAAATTTACGACAGCATCACGAAAAACTTTATATATATATATATATATATATATATATATATATATATATATATAATATATATATATATATATATATAAACTCATCACGAAAAACTTTATATATATATATATATATATATAGACAGAGAGAGAGAGAGAGTATATATTTTGTGTAATTAATGTTTTACTTCTTGTGTAATTATTCTTTCATCTAAAATAGTGTAAATAAGTTATATACCTGATACGTTAGAATTAGTTTCTGTTGTACTTAATTCATAAAAAAATTGTAATATTAGCAAACATTCTAATGGCATTTCAGTGGAAACTTTGCAAAATATTGGAGCTACAGCTAAGTTGACATCATAAATAAATTTATTACAGCATCACGAAAAGATTTTTTTTTTGTAAATATATATATAAAGACATTATAAAATATTCATCGTAAGACTTTTAAGAAGAAATTTTTCTGCAGAATGATATTGATTTATTTTCAATTCCAAAGAAATTGAAGTCAAACCCCTTAAGGCAGCTTAATTCGTTTCTTTATTTTTTTCTAAATTGATGCATAACCTCATGCAATTTTTGAACAAATAAAAGGAAATTCTGAGCAGCGATCGAAGAAAAAATTTTTTACCAAAACACTCTGAAAATTTTAAAAAAAAGAAGTACCCCATCCACTTTGTCTGCCTATTCAAGACGTGTAAAAACAGATGCCTCAATGGGGCACAAACGATTTTTTATAATTATCTTAGAATCAAATAAGTAAATGAAAAAATAAACGAACATAAACAAAATAGCTCACGAAAAAGTGAGAAGGAACGAGAATTTTCAAAATAAACATCCTTGATAAAAGTCTGGAAATGTTTTGAATTTTCAGATGGAATTATTTTAAATTAGCTGGTAGACCAAACGATAAAGTATTGTTATTGATTTTCAAAAAGATAAATACATTCTTTAAACTGGTATGCGGTAAATTTCAAAGGCAAGGAATAAAATATTCTTTTTTTAAAAAGTAAATTTTAAAAAAAATATCCCTCCACATGATACCAGTATAGTTATTATCAATGATTTTTTTTCCTAAAACTGCTACCTAAGCATTTTACTTTTCGTTTATCAAAACATGCATATTTTTAAAAAAAATTATTTTGAATTCTTTAAAAGATGGATTGGGACCTGAATCAGGACAGGGTAACCTTGAAATATGCCAAAGAACTCACATCCAGACAGCAATTTTCTGCAGTTCAAGAATTCATAAATAAAATTTAAAAAATTGGAATAAACATCATAAAGTATAAAAGCATTTTTCCTATCTGAAGCTTTAATATGTTTTAATGCCTTAAAAACTAACTAAATAATCATAAATGTTAATTTATATTATAAAAGAATTTGTTTTTTTTCTTCTTAATCCTTCCCCAAACTATCGAAGATTTGATAGAATCTAATGTTTGTGTGAGTCAAACACAAAACTTTGATTTACTTCACAATCTCTTGTAATTTTACATTAAGAGCATAAGACGGGAAAATTATTTGAAGTATATTGTTATATATTATATATATATATATATATATATGTGTGTGTGTGTGTGTGTGTGTGTGTGTGTGTGTGTGTGTGTGTGAAAATAATTTATTCTTTTCTCTAAGTTCATAATAATGTTAGAAAAATATTTTAAAAAAATCGTTAATTTTTTTAAAAATAAGAATAAATAAAAATTGGAAATTATGCTATTCATATCTAAAATTAGTTTCCACATTAGCAACTTTTATAATTCTATGCTTAACAAAAAAGAATGCTTAAACTTCTTTGTTAGAGAAATTATTGCATGTGTGTAAGAATATAGAAAGTGGGTATGAAAGCTATATATACAAGGGGTGATCAAATGAAAAAGTACGAAACGACACGGTGGGTACAAATATAGACTTTATTCAAAATATACACCATAGGCCTGAGCACAACGATCCCACTGATGAACAAGCCGCAGGATTCCTTGTTCCCAGAATTCCTGTGGCTGTGACGAGACCCACAGTGTCCTTGAGTACGTCGTCCGAGTTGAAGCGCTTTCCTTTCAGGTGTTACTTCAGTGGACCCAACACATGGAAATCGCAGGGTGACATGTCCGGACTGTAGGACGGATGGTCCAACGTCTCCCATTGGAACTTGTCCAGTTCCATTTGTGTGACTCTGGAGACGTGTGGACGCGCGTTATCATGGAGCAGAACCACACCCTCCGTGAGCAGCCCCGGTCTTTTGTTCTTGATGGACCTGCGTAGGCGTCGGAGTGTCTCACAGTACACATCGGAGTTAATGCTTTTTCTGTGCTCGAGTCATTCTATGCTCGCGTCATTTGGACGCCGCTTTTTATAAGAGCCTTTGCTCTCTCATGCGCATGCGGGCACCCGCGCATGATCCGATCCCAGTCAGAGTCTCCAATGGCATCCCGAGATGTCTCGCTACATTCTCCCTTGGCGGAATATGCAAATATTTAACTGTTTCATTTTTATGTCGTTTCGTACCTTTTCATTTGATCACCCCTTGTATAAAACGTTTTCATGATGTGGTAATTAATTTATTTATACAAAAGGTATAGTTAGCAAAAATGGTTAGTAAAATATTGAATTCAACTGAAGAGAAACGCCAAGAATGATTGGTCTGGAGCGCCCCTCCCTACCTTGCAGCGCTTTCTCGAAAAGTCCGCTTACGTCATAAACTTCCAGAAGCATCCATATGGTCACCAAGTTGCCAAAAATGTTCCCCCAAATGCCAACTTCGGTGTATCGCCAACATTTTTCCAAGTTTCCATTGAAATGGCATTATAATATAAGCGATGGCATTGCTTGTGAATATTTCAATTTTTATCATAAAATAACTACAACAGAAAGTGTAATATTAACGCATTAAACATCCAGATATAAATTATTTGCTCTATTTTAAGATGAAACAATAACTACACAAGAACATAAAACATTAAATAATAATAATTAATATAATAATTTATTTTTTTCCTTCTTACAATATATAGAAAAAAAAATAGAACTAGATACTATATGTAAATTACAGTTTTACAATTTGAGCAGTGTGCATGAACAGCTATATATTTTGTACTACGGCGTTGGTCCGCCTTTTGATGAACAGGGGGTAACCCCCCACCCCCTTCCCCTATCCTAGTTAAAATAAAAAGTCTATTTCTCTTAAAAAGCTTTGACTATCAAAAAGGGAATATTTTGTACTGAGAAAATAAACACGTAAACACTTTTGGATAGAGAAATCTGTACATTTCATTAACTTTTTAAATGAATAATATTTATTTTTTGACACATTTTAATATTCGAACTAAAATTCTCCTATACAATTAAATTTCTTCTGAAATACTCAAAATTTTAAAATATTACTCATTGTAAAATAAAAATATTAAGGCGACTTGATTTTGATAATTTATTTCAAAATTTCCTATTAAAATACGCCTGATTGTATATATTAGAAAAACATCTCTCCGAGAAATCTAAAATGTTACTTCCTTTATTTTTATTTTCTATTTTTTATGCCTATAAACTGATCCTCTACATGATAATGGCGTTTCAGCGGAAACTTGACGAAATATAGGCGATACAACCAAGTTGGCATCATTGATAAATTTATTACAGCATCACGAAAAACTTTTTTTATATAGAGAGAGATAAAATTCGTATGGCTGAGATAAAGGCTCATTTTTTAAAATTCTGTTTTTCGATGACAAATCAGACTTGTTGACGAAGACAGATTGCTGAGAAGGAAAAAAAAATTCTCGAAACATAATGCCTTTTTTCCCCTTCCCTGCAAGTACAGTGCATTTTCTTAGAAACTACCTCATTAGTTAAAATATTTAGTAGAAGATATTATATCTCCTACAAATTTTTAGAATCTGCAAAGACAAATTGCAAGCAAAAAATTAATTAATTAATTCTAAGAAAACACGCCTAAAACTTCAAGAACAGACATTATTAGGATTTCATTTCAGAATCATTTTTTCTGTTCAACTTCAGAACGTTCACACTGCTGTGACCTTCAAAGCAGCAATCGGTCATATTTCGAGTCGTCTTTCAGGTTACAAGAATATTAGAGACCTGACTTCGACAATACTTTCTGTAGCTGATTGAAAATTCAATAATTTGGTTCTGGGTTTTAAAAAAGAATCGAAACTCCTACGTGAACTTTAAAAATGCTTAAAATCAACGAATAAAACACTAAACTAAAAATTTTGCAAAGAAAGGTAATGACCCGAGAAACATTATAGCAATTTTGCAGTTCGATGCAAAAAAAAAAAAAAAAAAAAATCGCAATGAATAAAAAAAAATTGAAGTTAAACTCTGCGTGTTACTATAAATATAAACAAAATCTCCATTTCAGAAAGATAAACTATCTCGCTTTTCTTAGGATTTCTGGGAATTTTTTAAAAACAATATTTTTCATTTTGTAAATTCGCGCTGTATGAAAAGAAAAGAATCTTGAAATGGATGCTTCAATGCTTAGGATAAACATATGACCATCATATTAAACATTGAAAATTATAAATAAAAATAACTTCTTCAATAAAGGACATTTTTAGTACTCCCAACTCTTTTTTTCCCACAATTCCTACTATTATTTCTCTCAATATATATGTATATATATAGTGGCCACGGTAGCCAAATGGTCTAGACATCGGATCGTGGCTAGTGTGTCATGAGCTCGATCCCAGTACCACTGAAGACCCGCCGTGTAGGGGAGTGATGCACGTAAAATCTGTCGAGAGCTCAAACGTCCTCCCATTGGTGTGGTGTGGTAGTTAGGAGGGGGATGCCAGCTCAGGTGTTGCCCGCGTCACTTGACCATGGTTCAAAATTACGCGGACCGTCCTCAAAAGCCCTCGTGTATAGCTGAACAGTAGGACGTTAATATTCACTCACTCATATATATTTGTTTATTTTTATATATCTTGTTCAAATTTTCAATCGTTAATAAAATACTTTCTCTTCATCCATTCAAGTTCAAATACATTTTTAAAAACTTGTAGTGGATGGTACTTGATATTACTATAGTTTTTTCAAATATTAATTCATTAATTAAATTAAAAATGAATAAATAGTAACAAACAAAAATAATAGTCCAAAAGCATATATAAAGGAAAATTGCTTGTTATGTCCTGTAGCGCAATGGATAGGACGTTGGACTTCTAATCCAAAGATCGTGCTTTCGTGCCTAATTTCTGAGAATGGGGTTTCTACTTTACTAAACTATTTTATTAGAATAATTAAATTTAATTAATAAATAAAAATAGTAACAAACAGAAAAATAGTCCAACACCTTATATAGAAAGGAAAAAGGAAAATTGCTTTCTATTTTATCACTTAATATTGGGATTCTGTCATATGTATATACATATTTATATTAAGTGTAACTATTTAATAAAAAGTAACTAAACTAAAATTTTTCTTTGTTGACCTAAATAGAAATTGACTTAAGAATTTTTTTATGTTAATTGTTAAACATTATATACGTTTCTTAGAAACCTGTGCAAAAAAAATCGTGTAAGAAAAGGCACGAGACATATATTAAATTTGGGGAAATGCTCCACAACTTTAAAAAATCGTGTAAGATGAAAAAACTCTAAATATTTCCCAAAGTCCGCGCAAAAATTAATACTGAAATCCATGTTACATATTTACAAAACAAAAACAATTTATATTTATTTTTAAAAAAATTAAAATTTGTGTGCAGTGGTAATTCAGTACACACAACATATAAAAATTCAAATTCAAATTAGAAATAAAATTTCTATCAACTATTCGCCGCTACTTCATAACAAGCGTAGACACTCGGACCTTCGCCCTACTGAAACCACGATGACTACAATATTACATTTTCAATAGAAAAAAAATTATAATCAACACTGGAAATTTCCCATCTAAATAAAAAAAATTTTTTAAAATTTGAACATCGAGAGATTTTTAGAACTTTAATGAAGAAAAAAAATTATTTATTGCATTCTGCAAACTGTTCTACAAATTATCCTGAAGAACGAAATGTTGTATTCAAGTTGAAGTACAACAAAATAAAGAAAAAAGGATTATAAAATTCGAGTATTTCTCGTAACTCTAGAATACAAAGCAAACAAGCTATATATATGAAGTAGACCAAGTCACACTCGAATGAGTTGTAATGGGTCTATCCACGTTTTTCCTAGCAATCCCCTTGGAGAATAGTTTTTTTAAATATTATTTAATTGAAAACTTCCTCCCAAAGAAGAAGACGCGATCTATGTAAATTATGTCGTGTATTTAAGTATTAACTTTCGGGTTCGAGAGAGAGGTTAGAAACTAAAGGATAGCCTGAAGATTAACGTAAGATAACGTAAAGCTAGACGAGAGCATTCGTAGATTATTTGATTGATATTAAGATTGGCGATTTGGTCAATTAGTTGTTAAATTGGATTCGGTCGGTTTGGATTGGATTACTTAAGAAATTATCTTGAAATATAAGAAGGTGTATTGCCTGGAAGTGCTAAGTGCAAGTGATCCGATTTATTATTATATCTCCAATTATTTCGTCTTCTTCGTTATTTCTCCCATATTTATCAATAGGTACATTTCTTAACTTGGGTTGCTGAATTTGTATCGTTGTTGAGAATCGTAAATAAATTGTGTTGTTTTGACTATGGCTAGTTTTCCTTGTAGCTTTCGTGCACTAATGAATGGGAGAGCTCATCCATTACAGAGTGAGTTAGCGAATACTAATGCCGCACTGTTCAGCTACACGAGGGCTTTCGGCGACGGACCTCGTAATTTTGAACCATGACCATGTGACGAGGACGACACCTGAGCTGGCACCCCTCTTTCCTTGCTACCATTCCGCATCTACGGGAGAACGTTTGAGATCTCGACAGATTTAACGTGCATCTACCCCCTACAAGGCGAGACTTCAGTGGTACTGCGCTCGAACTCAGGACACGCCAGCCACGAGTCTGTTACCTTGACCACTAGGCTACCACCACCGACCAAGTCGCTCACACATGTGGGGGCATAAACCTACCATCTTCTGATTACACTGTCAAAATTAGAATTTAAAAAAATGGTGGGATTAAAGCTAGAATAAAAATTTTCATGGGGACACTCTAAATAGCAGTCGAGCCTCAAGTCATCTCGTTAGGGTGGTGGAAGGGAAAAAGAGGTGGGAGGCCCCTGGGGGCCTCCAGGGTGTTCTCTCTCAATATCTGGGTGGAACATAGCTAAATCGTACTGTTACCTGTGTGGTGTTCAAAGCTACGGCTAACGACAGGCGTACATCTAGTCCTTTGCCGCAATGAATTTCGTGGAACTCGATCTGACAGCGTCAGACAGATGGCATGAGTAACAACACAATAACAAATGTGTGTAAGAAAAGCATATAAGTGAACCGTATTATTTCAAAATCCTTTAAAAAAAAAGAGTTTAGTGTATTACGAAAAACAGATACAAGCTTTTCAGACTGATTTTCCTCTATTTAATGTCGTTCGAACTACATTTATTGTGGAGTTTAGCCTTGGTGTATTCAGTGAACCATGATTATTTTAGAAGGAAAAATAAGTTTATTAATTAATTAAATATTTTTTTTTAAAAAGACGAACATGCCTTTCTGCGTGCTTACGCTTCCATATCCGACAAGGTAATCCTCATTGTAGATGGCGTTGCTGCAGGACAATTCCCACATTACCGTAAAACTCATAATAAACGTGACTTCTTACCTATTCATTTGTAGTTAATATCAGATTACATTAGTGTCTCCTGGAGATTCTCTATGCTTATCAAATGAATGCCAAACGCGTAATTTAATAACGGAAGAGTTGGAATTTAAATAATTTCTATTCAATAAAACCGAAATTTTCTGGGAATTCAAAACATTCTAGTTTGAAATATTTTTGTCCTGAGAGAGTAAATCATTCTCTCTCTCTCTCGTTACTTTTGTATTATTGCAAGCACTTAGCATTGCATTGGTAGAAATCGCTTGAGTTAATAAATACGTCAATCTCTTCAAGTAGCCTACTGCTATAGCTTCATAGCAACTGCAATTAATTCTTATTTATTGCTGAGCAATTATAAGGACAATAATAGCCAGGCAATAGAAAAAGGTACAATAGCCGCAGTAATCCAATAACAAACTCTTAGACTTAGGATTAAGATTGCAGGGTTAAACATAGACAAATAAAGGGGAAGGTAAGCACCTTGAAACTATGTATATAATTAACCCTCTCGCTGCGTAGTGCTACGTCTGCTACGTGTACTTTGCCCGTAGAAATCGCGGGATGCGCAGCAAGAGAGTTAATATTAGATTGACGATAAACTGTGTATATGATTAATGGTTTACTCGTATATATGCTGCTGTGTTGTTGTTGTAGCTAAAGTCACCTGCCTGGCGATGTCAGGTCAAGGCCGACGAAATTCATTGTGGCAAAGGACCACATGTACGCCTGTCATTTGTCATAGCTTTAAGCACATGCAGGTAACAGCATCATTTGGCTCAGTTCCACTCCAATTTTGAGGGAAAACATCCTTGAGGTGGTCAGAGGCCTCCCACCTCTCTTCCGCTTCCACCAACCTCACGAGAGAACTTGCGGCTAGACGGTTATCTAGAGTAGCCCCATGCCGCAATGACACAAAACAAACATCCTTGCCTTTTATGAGATTTGAACTCATTCCATAAGGTACAGCAGAGAGCATCACTAATCACTATACCGGATGGGCGCGATGAGAAGATCTAGCGAAAATGGTGGATGTTCAATTTGCACCACCCCTTTTTTTTACCAGGAAGTGTTAGACGATGTTGGTTGTGTGAGGGCGAGCATTGTTGTGAACAAAAGACCATGAACCTTGTGCGTTCTGGGGTCGTACCCTGGGTAGCCGTTACATGGAACGGGTCAAAGTTTCAATGTTCCTTGCAGCATTTATCGTCCAGCAATCATGCGCACAGTTAATCGACGATCTTTCATGATTAATTTACTCACTTCCTCAATGTTTTCATCTCATACGGAGGTCACCGGTCTTTCGCTACGGGGGTTGTCAGAAACACTTTTCCAACCTCCTCGAAAACGGGCAAACCTCTCGTACACACACTTCATGGACAGTGATTGATCTTCATAAATATGTACCAGCATTCGAATAAGTTTCTGTCGGTGTCTTGTCAAGCTTAAAATAAAACTTTGAATTCATCTTTTGTTCGTTCATTTTCTTGTTCTCAGTTGTTAAGAATCAAAGCACTAAACAAGCACTTTGTAAAACAAGTCTTACACGGAACGCGAACGACTGAACAATGGTGGTGGCAGATGATCAACACCTACCGCTACACATGTGCAACGTTTTGTTTCGACAGTGTTGCCAGATCGTCAGTTCTGACTTGATTCACGTAACTTTAGTATCAGGGGTTATATATATATATATGAGTGTGTATGTATGTATGTATGTATGTATGTATGTATGTATGTATGTATGTATGTATGTATGTATGTATGTATGTATGTATGTATGTATGTATGTATGTATGTATGTATGTATGTATGTATGTAGCAACTAAATTTAAAATTTTAATCATTTTTTAAAGTTTTTTCTCTCTAAAACACAATTATGAATACCCTATTTCGAAACGCAAGTCACATTTCATTTCGCGTTAATGACAAACAAAATTGCAACAGATTACAAAAATTAATGACAACAGATTGAATTTTCCAGAAAAATGCAGTTTATATGCAACGTGTCAACAGGAAGCTTCCCAAATCATATGACTTCCGTGAAAGGCTACTCTTATTGGTTGAAATACATCTAAAGGTGTAGATTATATAACTTTTAATCTAAAAACGCTGAGCATATATTTTTGAAGTGTTAAAATTACGGTTAAACCCCGTTAGGCTGGTAAATTAGTAGTTGATTGTTCATGCGAAGTCCTGAAGGTCTCAGGACCATTAAAATTAAAAAGCCCTCAAAAAATTAACGTTATATATATATATATATATATATAATAACCGAGGCCGTTGAAAGGTATTTCTTTATATGGGATTGATGACGCAGTCCTGTGATTAATTAAAACTGTTTTATTATAAATCTTGAACACATAAAGAAAGACAAGGACGACACAATACACACACACAAACCAAGCTGCAGCCGGCTACATGTTGAAGCAGACAAATACAGAAGTGAAAGAGGGAGCGGTCTCCAGGAATCTTAGTTTTTATAGGCGGCTCAAATCGCATGATCTGAGTGGGTAGGTAGATGTAGTTTAAAATACTCTCGTTAGGCGGCTGGCTAATTTATTACTAAAATGTGGGTCCTGAAAGGATGGACCATAAATAGTTAAAAGTTATTTTAAAGGATTATATTACTGGGATTATTACATATATATATATCATATTCACTAAATTCTAAATCGCACTTTTTCCCCAATGCTTATGCTACTAAAAATAGGGTGTGGCTTAGAATATAAGAAGAGAAAATTCTTTGAATGAGGCAAATTGAAAATGATATACTGACGGTTAAAGCAATTACAAAGTCATGTCTGTACTTTTAAATGCTAATAAGAAAAGTTAATTATTCACTTTTTCAATTCCTACTATGAGTTCACTCTCTCTCTATGTATATTCATGTATATATATATATATATATATATATATAGAAGGAGTTATATATAGAGAGAGAGGATGTGTTGGTTTTGTACATGTAGATTTGCCGAGGGCTATTTATGTAGGTTGTTTCTTGATAGAAAACTTCTTCAGGGTTAGTTTCATTATTCTTTTATTTATAATCACCAATATATGAAATTGCAATATCATTTATAGAAATTAGAATACACGAACACACACAAAAATAGAAGGAAAACGTAGCAGCGACGCGGACACGTAGTTGACAAACAGACAAATCCCAAAAAGAGAGAGCAACCGACTGCTCTGAGCTTTTCATACTGGTGGTGAAGGTCGTACGACTCCTTTGTAACAGGAGTCGTGATTGGTTGTAAATGCAAGCGAGCAATTAGATAACGATTAAGGTTATAACAGTCCCGTACCAAAGAATTAGAAAATAATTTAACGGAGTAAAGTTAAAGAGTGCTAGAAGAAGTCATTACATATATATATATATATATATATATATATATATATATATATATAATATATATTATATATATATATATGTATATATATATATGTATATATATATATATATATTTATCTTGCTCAAATTTTCAATCGTTAATAAAATTCTTTCTATTAACCCGATCAAGTTCAAATATATATTTTTTTAACTCGTAGTAGATGACACTGGACGTAAATGCAGTTTCTTCCAATATTAATTCATTAATTACGGGTTAATTAATTAAATTAAATTAATTACCGGTTCTCGAAGCCAACTTAGATTTGTCTCCATTAACAATGTAACTGCTTAAACAATAACAAAAGTTGGCGTCGAAAACCGGTTTTTCAGCCAAACTTGCAAAACAGGGTGTACGTTGTTGCAACAATGAAGACAAATCATGCTCTTTTTTTAATTCATACAATTAGCTCACTCTCCCTATATATATATATAAACAAAATTTCTCTACAAGAGAGAGATGAATTAACATGATTAATACTTAAAAGAATAGCAATTGCTAGATAACCAGACAACAGAATTTAAAGGGAGATATGAAAAAATGAAATAACACATTAACATATAAAAATATAAAAGAATGGATGCTACAGTATTATCAACATTGCTGACTTAGGACAGCTTGTATACAAAGAAAGTCCTCTTAAAAAAATTTCTCTGTATAAAAGTGGAGTTGAACATGTTTTTTGGCCAGCCAACCTTCCCCTTTCTGTTAATAATACTGAGCAAAAACCAATTGTTAATAAAGGATAGGAAATCTAAATCTATTATGAGAAAAAGGTAACTTACCTAAAAATTACATACAGAAATGCAGAGCCCGCGCTAAATCTGAGTACAATAAACAAGTTATCGCCAGATTCTGGACCCAAGTACAATTTCAAAACAAAGCAATGGCTGAAAAATAGCACTTAGCAAAAGTATGAAAAGAATAGAAATAATAAAATAAGAATTGTAAACATACTATCATTATCTTAGAGACACTAATATGATTTAAAAGTTATAATAAATTTTAAAAAAGTAATTTTATTTAAAACTAGAAATCGGGGGTATTTAAAACTATCTAGGAAGAATAATAAATCTATAATAATAACCTGTTAAAACTATGGAAATTTAATCCTTAATATTTAGAATTTCTTTATTTAAATATCTATTAATAAAATTAATTGGGTAGTTCTGAATTAAACAGTATTTAGTAAAATGTTTATAGTTTTTTATTTTTTCTGATTTATTAGAAACTATAAATTTATATACATATATACACTGGTGTCCAAAAGTTAAGCATACTTGATAATTATGTGAATAAAGAAAGAACTGTAAATCAGAATGGCGGGAAACGTGATATGCAAGTGTAAAATGGTTATAAAATAAGGAAGCAAATCAAAAGAATAATAATAATTAATTTTATTATTCAAAGTAGCAGTTTGAAAGAAAACTGAGCATAGCAAGGATTCACACTTTAAAGAAAAAATGAAAGAAAACATTAAATAAAATACTGATGCTGCAATTTAATAAGGCGTGTGGTCACCTGTGACAGCCAGGCACGCTGCACAGCGATTTACCACACTTGCTATGAGATGATGAATGAGTTGTGGGCGCAAACGGTTCCAAGTTTCTTGGAGAGCTCTCTTCAGTTCTGTAACGGAGCTTGGTGGGTGCGAAAGGGCTGCAATTTGTCTCCCGAGCATATCCCATACATGCTCGATAGGATTTAAATCAGGGGAGTTCGCAGGCCACGACATACCCTGGATGTTTTCCGTTTCAAGGAAGTCATCAATCAGCACCGCTTGAAAACATGGCGCATTATTATCCATAAATATGAAGTCAGGACCGACAGCACCTCGAAACAAGCGAAAATAAGGCTCACTAACTTCGTCTCTGTATCTTTGAGCAGTCACAGATCCCGTGTCAAAGAAATGGAGGTCTGTGCGGCCATCTATCATGATGCCTGCCCATACCATTACTACCCTTGATGGAAAATGTTTTTCCGCTATGTTTCTTGGTTCAAAACGTGTTATACGCTCTCTCCATATCATTACCCGCCGAGAATCACTACTCAGACTGAACCGGGACTCGTCACTGAACATCACATTGGCCCACTCTCCCACACTCCAATGTTGATATTCCAAACTTCAGTTCAAACGAGCGCGTTTATGCGCAGATGTGAGGGGAATGCAGACTGCTGATCTTCTCGCATACAGATCAGCATGATTGAGTCTCCTGTAAACAGTTTGTCTCGAAATTCGTATTCCTGTTGCAATTGTGAGCGTCAAACCCAGTGCTCTGGCAGTACTGCCCCTCTGACGTCGCGCACTTATTACCAGATATCGGTCTTGGCGAGGGGTTGTGACTCTTGGTCGACCTGATACTGGTTTTCTGGTAACATCTCCAGTTCTTTGAAACCTCTGCCACAGTCTTGAGATCACAGACTGGTCCATATTCAGAATTCGAGACACTTCGGTTTGTGATCGTGAGGATTCCAGCATTCCAAAGAGTCTTCCTTTCGTAAGCATGTCCAATTGACGTCTTTGTGCCATCATTCACCTTGTTTCATGGTTAACAAAGTTCCTTCGCATAGCAGTTGCACGATACTTGTCTGAACTGCCTTTGCTGTGTGAATCGGTTTTTCCGCGTTCCGACATTCGCCGGTGTTTCGCTCAGGACGTAATCGACTGAAAAGTTTTCATAAACCCAATGTTTCTTCTTCACTCTATTAATATCCGCAAGAAATTTGGAATAATTTTACGAATGTTTACTCCATGTTTTTCGCATTTTACGATTTATGCTTAACTTTTGGACATCAGTGTATATATATATCTTGTTCAAATTTTCAATCGTTAATGAAATACTTTCTATTCATCCATTCAAATTAGGAATAGACTTAAAAAAATTTTTATATTACTTGTTATTTTTACTTTTAGTTTTTTAATGTTGTAAATATAAGATATAGACAAACCATTTTACACTATTTCTTTTATTTTTTCACAAATGCGTGTTAAGAATTTGGGGTGCGGCTTAAATATATATATATAGTATTAATGCTATTTTTTCAAAACTTAATAATTTTATGCGATACTGTTACTGTACATAGCCGGGGAATATGAGTCACGTGGTAAGTCTTTATCTAATAGTTTAACTTTGATTTTCAATATTTTAGTAATTATTATAGGCTATAATATTATCGTTTTACATGAATAGATTATGGTTTTATTTATAATGATAGTTAAACTTCTCTAGAAAATTTCTTGCCTTCCCTATGGCCCAGAGTATTGGCAAATTCAGGTGAAGGTTGGCTGGCCGAAAAACATTGTTTAAACCTGCACTCCTGGTTCCTAAGGCTAGGAGTTTGCTCTAGTATTTCTGTGGTTAAATCTATTCTATCATGACTATAGTTATCTTAGGTATATAACTATTTTTGTATATTTTTGTAATATATATATATATCTTTTTATTCTTCAAAATTAGGCCTAGGATTTTCTGACAACAAATGAAAAGGCAATAATAAAACTCATTCAAATATAGGTATAACATGTTTACCTCAGAAGTATAAATATTTGAGTTCACATGTTATTTAATTGTATTTTGGTAACGGACAGTTGGAAATGTAGTGTTAAAAATTGTGAAATCATCACATTTGCAATTAAAATTGATAAATGGTTCGGAAATAATCTCTGCCTTTTGCCACAGCTGCATGATTTACGTAAGGTTCCTAAGCTAGTTTTACATATTTGCTTTAAAATTCTCTTCCGCAAAAAATAATAGAATTCCGTTTAAAGGTAAACAGTTTTTATTTTACATAATAGACAAAAATTGAAAACAACTATCAGCGTTCCATTAATACGGAAAGAAAACTCTGAAGTAAAATTTTGTATTAAAAAAATAAATTAAAAAAAATCCAGTAATCATTGCTTTTTATTGGATTTCTCACAAATGAAAATTAATGTTTTCCATTCATATTAACAAAATCTTTTAAAACTCAATTCTAATATTTGAGACATAAAGAAATCTCCTAGATTTTATTCTCTAAGAAGAGCCAAAATAAAATGAAGCCAAATAAATTAACTTTTAAACCCTGTTACATCTGTCTTTTGTCAAATCGGAGCGTATTTTCTCTTTATTTACACTGACAAAAATAACATCATTGAATGATAAAATATCCAAGATTTAAAGTTAAATGACTACAAATTCTGAACTCTTCTCTCTAAATAGTATACTAGCCATTAACCATCCCCTTCTCTGCGTATTTTATGTTTTGTGTGAGTATATAGTATTTCTAACTTATTGATATCTATATAATAGCAATTAGCGTTCAATTGTATTAGAAAAATATTCTTATAACTTTCACCTCTTGATTTAAAAAAGGACAAAAATGTTTCTAAAATTGAAGTAGAATTATCTTTTTGACTCCCATAACCTCCTTCCCCAAAGTAGATCTTCGCAAAGAACATTTTAGTGGATCTCTACCCAACAAAATAAACATAACTAATAAATAAACTAATTTCAAGTCTAAATTTAATAAAACAGAAACGGAAATTTTGTATTAATAAAGCACGTGTCCTTTTTGAGAGTCGATTGCCGAAAGACCCGTTCTTAGCAGGTTTCAATTCAACAAAAGAAACATGCTTACCAAATTTCATTCCTGTAGGTCAAGTAATTCCAAAACCGGATCTTTTTTTAATCCAGACCCGCAAAAACTCCCGCTCCTCCATATAGGAGTCGATTTCCGTAAAATCTATTATTAGTGGGTCACTATTCAACAAAAGAAAAATGCTTACCCAAAAACAAGTATAGAAGTCTAATAGTTCAAAAATGGTAATATATATATATATATTTATTTATAACTCCCCTTTCTCCCTCTCGCAACATCCTTAGGGATTGATTTCGCAAAAACCCCTTTTAGAGCGGATCTCTATTACATGATGAAAACATGCTTGCCAAATTTCAAATCAGTTGGTCTAATAGTTAAAAAAATGGGAATATATTTATCAATAACTCCTCTTGAAGGTCGAGATTTTCATTCTTAGCGGATCTTTACTCAATGAAAGGAACATACTTACCAAATTTCAAGTCAGTAGTTCTAATAGTTCCGGAGATATTTTAATGCGTGAGGGAGTGAGTCGTTTTTCTCCATTACATATACAAAAAAAATTATAGTTTAAAAAAACCAAAAAACACGCTTTTATGGTTAATCGAACTAAAAAGTAAAAAAATAATTCTTAATATAAGAATAAAATGATTAAAGAGAAAATTAATATCATTGTGGTAAAAACGCGTGGGGTGTTCGATATCAATTATAATTCCCTACTAGTTCTATTCTGAAATGCAGAGTTAGTGTAAAAATGTAGTACAAAGCACCCCACGCTTTTACCACAATGACATTAATTTTCTCGTAAATCATTTTATTTTTATATTAAGAAATATTTTTTTACTTTTTAGTTCGATTAACCATAAAGGCGTGTTTTTTAGTTTCTTTTTAACTAATTTATTTTTCATTTTTTAGTTCGATCTACAATAAAAGCACATATTTTTAGTTTTTTAAACAATCATTTATTCATTTTTAGTTCGATCTACAATAAAAGCATGTATTTTTAGTTTTTTAAACAATCATTTATTCATTGATGTTAAAATCTTATTCATTCTTAAACGTGTCATTTCTTAGAATCTGGAATACCCACTGGCATCCTATCAGTGCGTTGATACGGCCGAGTTTGCAAAATGTAGGATCAGTGAACTGAAGGAAATCTAAAAGAGCTAAGTTTGAAATATTTCTCTCTAAAAAGAGCTCAATATTCTATCTCAAATTTGTATCAGTATTAAACACAAAAGTACACTTTTTGAATCGGAGAGTTTGTGAGAAATTATCTAATCCGGTGAGACCTCTGAATCAATTCTCAGCTGTTATGGTAAAATGAAGCAACGAATTATGTTTCATTCCACAGATCCGGCAAGAGAATTTACAAAAACAGATTTTATGTCTGAGTTTAGCGGTTAGAACAGTGCTTCTAAAACTTTCCGAATTGGCGACCCAATTTTCAGTCATAATTTTCATCGTGCTTCCCTCGTACAACAACAATCTATTGAATGCAATAATTATGTACTTCGACACTAAAGCTACAATGCGACTTTAATATTTTAAACTGCACATATTATCAATATATGTATTATATTTTGTATATAACAAGCCCATTCAAGTCACTAGTAATTACTAAACTTGCTTTTAATTTAATATTGATAAATCAATTGTTAAATATTTTTTGCGGCATTGAAACATTTATAAGTATCATATATCAGGGTGACTATGTATCTTATTTTTATCATGTCGGAATGTATTTTGTTTTGCTTTCTTTCGGCAAATTAATAATTGTTTTAAATCTTTTGTTTTGGACTTTTAATATGATCGCCCCCCCCGCATCATGGTCCCCCCCCCCAGGAAGTGCACCCTACAGTTTGAGAAACGCTGGATTAGAACATAAATATTTTTTTTTCCACACATGCACAAGTCTATTTTTTTTTATTTCCATTTTCAGAAAAACTAGACAATTGTTTATATTATGATAAGAAATTGTCGACGCAAATGTTTTTGCTTTTATAGGGTTGTAACTTAAACTTTTAGTCGTTAAATTTGGAAATGGGATCTAGAATTTGTCGTCAAATCTGGAAATGATTATGCAATTAGTCGCCAACTCTTGAAATGGTATATGGTATAGTCACCAAATCTGAAAACGGTATAATGAATTAGTCGCCAAATCCCAAAATCGATATTCCTGATGTCCTGATCAGGACAATGGAACAAAATTATGAAATTATTGTATTGTCATCGGTCCATGACAAGTGTTCAAAATTTCGAATTAATCTGACCTTTGAAAGTGAGTGAAAATCGAGTTCCAAGATTCCGTTACTTACAAGTGAAACTTATAAAAGCGTGTTAAAAAGGCTGCATTTGTCAATTAATAATTAATTCCGTTTATCATTTTGTAACATAATACCAATTTGTTTCCTAAATTATTTTTACACGTAATCAAACGTTCTACATTACATATGTCTTTAAATAATCTTCATCTACACATTTCAGGAAACGCACAACTCTTATAATTATTCCTCAATATCGGAATTTGTCTACTGGTACATCGTATTTCCCTTCATCAAACTCACCATAGTAAACATTTATTTCTTGACGTCGGAATCTCCAGATACAAACATACCCTTCGAAACAATGTGAAACTTTATCTGGGCTTAAAAAAAAAGGTTGACATCAAAGATTTAATTATGTTATAAATTGACGGTACGAGTACTTCGTAAAAGTACTGTCATTTAATATTTTGTTACAACGCTCGTCAGAAGAGAAATGGTATGAGTTTCAGAAACTGAAAATCAATTGGATGATTTAATATCTCCTTTCACATATTTGTTTAAAAGTTGTATCAGAAGCGGTTTAATGTTTTGAGAAGTTTATAAATCTTAAATGTGAGGTAGTTCACTTGCAAGCTATCAGCAAAAGGGATTGTATGGACAATATTTTTTAGCGTTCGGTGAATACTTTTAAAATGAAACGAAATCATAATTTTTAATGACATCAAATACGTTATATAATCATGATTATAATTCACAAATGATACGATATGAGCATATCATTAAAAAGATAGTATAATTTCATTCAAAATTGAGATACTGTATAAACACTGAAAATCGCCTAACACAAAACTGAAGGAACTAAAATATTTTTTCGTGTTAAAAGAATTTCGTGTTAAAGGATATTTTCGAAAAAAACACATATTCAGCAAAATAAACATTAGAGTACATTTTATACTTAGATATGTATTTTTGCTAGTATTCAATAAAATCAATGAAACAAAATCATTTAGAATAACTTAATGAAATTTAATACAAAATTTTAAAGTCTTTAGAAAAACAAAACATTTATTACGTTTTTGGAAAATAATTTGTTATTTTTCTTTGAATTGTCTTCTTTAGCCTCAAATTGTCAACAAACTGGTTGACTCCACCCTTTTTGTTATTCTTTTTACCATGGATGAATGTGCGTCTAAATAACTGCTCATACTTTTCATGGTGTTCCTTAATTCGGATGACTTCGGAACAGGAGCTGCATATTCAATTCATTTTCCTTGTCGGAATATAGGTTTCATTTTTAAATTTGAGAACTCTCAGTGAAGATAGAACCGTCCAGAATGTAGGGCTCATATAACCGATTACTTTTTGAAAGTGGAAATTTTTTCCAGATGAATTGACCAGCCAGATCTCCAAACCTTAACTTCATGGAGTGGTCAGCGAGAACACCAGACCTTTATCTTATGTAGTGGGTAGCCAGATTTTTAGACCTTAATCTTTTGGAGGGGCTGGGCAGATTTCCATACATTAAACTTATGGAGCATATTTCAGATGATCTTTAAATTGCAACTTTTTTTCTCCTTTCAAAACCATTCTGAATTAGAAAACAGTGTGGCTTAGGTTTGGTAATCATAAACTGTACCATTTTCTGTAAGATGGCACGTAGTGAAGGGTATAGAACTGTGTAATGAGGAATCTATACTCCCTTTTAGCTCATTTTTTTATTCCGTGCTAATCTCTTTTAATCAATCTCATGCTGATGAAGCATGCGCACCAGCATGCGTGTGTACCATAACTAAATGGTAAAAACACATGATATTTTTTAGTATTTTATTAACCTACTAGTCGTGCGCGTTACCCACCCGCTTCGCTGGGTATTTCACGATGATTTATAAATATATACTGTTTATATATATATATAGATAGATAGATAGATAGATAGATAGATAAATTATTGATATATAAGTCCTAGCATTAAGAATTCAATTTTATTGAAAAATATACTTATACCTGTAACTCCCCTCTTGATAAAAAAAAAGACAGAACTTCTAATTTGTATTTTCTAATAATCTCTAAAACTAACGTAGAATGATGTTTGCACTCTTGTAACCCAATGACCAAGTAGATTTTCTGCAAAACCAATTTTCGGTTGATCTCTACTCCGTAAAATAGCGGGTTTCAATACAACAAAAGAAAAATGCAAACCAAATTCCATTGTTATAGCACTTGTAGCTAAAAAAAGAGGGAATTTTTTTGTCAATACGCCCCAGTAACCCCCTGCTCCCCCAGGAGGTGATTTCCGTAAAATCCATTCTTAGTGGATCCCTATTCAACAAAAGAAATATGCTTAACAATTTTAAAGTATGTGGGTCTACAATTCACAACAGGAATTTTTTTTCTATAACTGCCCTTGGCCCCTTTGCAACCCACCTTGGGGATAGATTTTCGTTTTATTCTTTGTTAGAGGAACTCTATTCCGTGAAAGGAACATGCATACCAATTTTCAAGCAGGTAGATCTAATAGTTTAAAAACGGAAATATTTATCTATTACGCTCCTTAATCCCCCGAAATGAAACTTGAGGGTTGATTTTCGAGAAACCCATTTTGTAGCGGTTCTCTACTCTACGAAATGAATCTGCTTACCAAATTTAAAGATTGTGAGTCTAATAAATTAAAAATTGGAAAAAAAATTATCTATAACGCTTTTTGAGCCCCCGCAGCGCCATCTGGGGGTCGATTTCACAAAACCCATTATATAGCGGATCTTTACTCCATGGAAGGAATCTGCTTATTATATTTCAAGACTGTACGTCCACAGTAGTTTAAAAAATGTCAGTTTAAAAAACTAAAAAACACGCTTTTATTGTAGATTGAACTAAAAAATTAAAAATAAATTATAATTTAAAAAAACTAAAGAACACGCTTTTATAATGAATCGAACTAAAAAGTAAAAAAATAATTTTTAATATAAGAATAAAATGATGAACGAGAAAATTAATGTCATTGGGGTAAAAACGTGGGGTGTTCTATAAATATATCAATTGTTATAGTTTCTAACTTCTTTCAATTCCGAAATTGCACCCCACGCTTTTACCCCAATGACATTAATTTTCTCGTTCATCATTTTATTCTTATATTAAGAATTATGTTTTTACTTTTTAGTTCGATTCATTATAAAAGCGTGTTCTTTAGTTTTTTAAAATTATAATTTATTTTTAATTTTTTAGTTCAATCTACAATAAAAGCGTGTTTTTTAGTTTTTTAAACTGACATTTTTTCATTGTTGAATTTATCCTTGAGTTTGATATTTGGAACCAGAATTACGTGGCTGCTGGAATAAGTCTTGCTCTTCAAAGGATTTTAATTAAAGGGTCTGAAGTGTATTTATTCTCTCTGTTTACGGGGCCTCGGGTGAGCCCCGTACCGTTATATTAGATTCCGTCTCAAAAGAACAGGTCAAACAAATAAAATGTGTGGTAAGAAGAAAAAAATTTCGAATTTAAAAAAATGTAATGTATCACATGTTTTTTTATAACGGACTAAAAAGTATAAAATTCCTCCTTTTCGTTTTTTTTTCCCCTTCTTTTTTCACATTTTCATGCATTGCCATCCACTTCTGAGAAATGGACCAAATTTCAAGTCTCTAGCTCATCGGAAAGTCACACATTTAAAATCAATTACAAAATTCCACCCGGACAGACAAAGAAAGCGAGTTAATAAAAGCATGGTAATATTAAGTGTCAATCGTATTCTCACCTTTTTAACGTATTGCTATAATGTTAATTCGCATTATCACTTCTAAACGTATTGCTTTATAAAAATAAAAAAATATTTAGCAGTTAGACATAAATTATTTTTTTCCACATCACGAGCCTATTTTTATTATTTTCATTTTCAGAAAAATGTTTATATTATAGTAAGAAATTGATAATACACACCCACTCTCCACTTTCTCACATACGGAACACTTTTTTTTGTTTGTCTTATTTTTATAAACCACAAGTGTATTAATTAAAAACGCTCGCTGTAGGGTTACAGCTTTTTCTTTTAGTCGCTTAATCTGGAATTAGTCGTTAAATCTGGAATTAGTCGTTAAATCTGGAATTAGTCGCCAAATCTGGAAATGTTATATGGAATTTGTCGCCAAATCTGAAAATGGTATATCGAATTAGTCGCCAAATCTGAAAACTGTATGTGCAATAAGTTGCCAGATCTGGAAGTGATATATTTAATTGTCGCCAAATCTGATTATCGTGATTCCTGACGATCCTGATGAGGACAATGGAACAAAATTATGAAATTATTGTATTGTCATCGGGTCTTGACAAGTGTGCAAAATTTCGAATTAATCTGACCTTTTTAAATGGGTGAAAATTGAGTTTCAAGATTCCGTTACATGCAAGTGAAACTTATAAAAGCGTGTTAAAAATGGAAATAATTATCTATAACGCTCCTTCAACTCCGCAACGCCACTTGGGGGTCGATTTTCACGAAACCCATTTTATAGCGTATCTCTACCCTATGAGAGGAATCTGCTTACCAAATTTCTAGACTGTTAGTCTAATAGTTTAAAAATCTGAATATTTATTTATAACTCCCCTTAACGCCCCGCAGCATCCCTTCGGGGTCAATTTTCCTAAAACCCATTTTGTAAGGGATATTTACTCCATGAAAGAAACATGCCTACCAATTTTCAAACAAGTAAGTGAAGTAGTTTAAAAACGGAAATATTTATTTATTACGTCCCTTAATTCTCCGCAATGCCACTTGGGGGGGCTATTTTCACAAAACCCATCTTGTACCTGATCTCTACTCTATGAAAGGAATCTATTTATCAAATTTAAAGACTGTGTGTCTAATAGTTTAAAAATGGAAATAATTATCTTTAACGCCTCCTAAGCCCCACGCAACGCCACTGGTGGGTCAATTTTCACCAAACTCATTTTGCAGCGGATCTCTATTCTATGAAAGGAATATGCTTACTAAATTTCAAGTCTTTACGGCGAGTAGTTGAAAAATGTATATCGTTCTTTATAACGCCCCTTGTGGTTTGAATTTCGCAAAAAATCCGTTTTTAGCGGATCTCTACTCCATGAAAGGAATATGTCTACCAAATTTCAAATCTGTAGGTTGAATAATCCCGTAGATATCGTGATGAGTCAGTGAATGAGTCGCTTTTCTTCTTAATTATATAGATGAACATGCCTAATTTATTTAAAATTTGTTGAACACTTCTGGAGATAGTGAGCCAAAAAAGCAGAAATTCTCTTAATTTTGTGCACAAGCGTATTTCTATAACCGAAGTAAATCGAGAATGAAAATATCTCTTTAAATAAATCTCAGTAGAATTTTAGCTTATTTATTTTTCTTGAAAATTTTGTTTTCTAGAAAATCGATGGTTTTTTTTTTTTTTTTACTAATGGAACCTATTCATAGAAATTTCGCAAATAATAATGGCATAATCAATAATTTTTTATAAAATAGTAAAACACAGTTCTTGATAATCCATTACTAAAAAGAGCATTTTTCAGAAGAAAAAAAAATTATTTTTAAACAAAATAAGAACGCTTTTCAAAAAAG
The DNA here is from genome assembly GCA_019973975.1 of Trichonephila clavata. Lineage (NCBI taxonomy): Eukaryota > Metazoa > Arthropoda > Arachnida > Araneae > Nephilidae > Trichonephila > Trichonephila clavata. The sequence continues at coordinate 600,855 of BMAO01004416.1, forward strand.
GCTTTTTTTCTCTCGTTTTAAAATCCTGTCATAAAAGGTAACGGGTATCATAGTTTTATTAAAACTATTTATAATCCTTCATTTGAAAAATATTCATTATTTTATCTTTAAAATAGCCGAGTAATTAAATGAACGATGTTGATTTTTTTAATTAATTAAAGCGTTCGGTGAAAATAAGAAACAAAAATATTTTTGTTTACATTTCTCGATGACGAACAATTTTATTTTTCTCATTACAGTAATCAGAAATCACACTAAAAGTTCACTCCTATTTCGTTCTCATAAAAAAATATTTTTGTTACCCGTTTCTTTCTTTCTCTATGTTTAAAAAAAAGTTTCTCGTGATGCAGAAATAAATTTATTAAGCATTATCGCAACAATGCCAACGTTCAAGATAACTCGCCAGATTGTCAACCCCGATTTCACATGTGTCGTACGCACTGAATTGGTAACCATGTATATATATACAACCAGTTTCATATAATGTCGCCAATACGGTTACGATAGTATAATATTAAAAGCTCTCGCAACGGTTGCTTGCACTGGAATCGTTACGTGAGAAGAAAGGCTTTGTCTCGGTCGAACAAAAGCGGAACAAAGAACTCAACTTTCTAGGAAGTTTCAAGAACTGCAGGTTCATCAAAATTAGAAGACTTTTCCTGTGAAGTGTTGGACGATGTAAGTTAACTGATGAATTTAAATGAAAAGGTGCGCCAAAAACGAATTTTGCGACAAAAGAGAACAAATAAATAGAACTACATTATTCAAGCAAATTACAGTTTTATAATTAGTGCAATGAGTATGAACAGTTTTATAACTTATACAATTGGAATTGGTCCGCGTTAGGCGGACAGGGGGTACCCCTTCGAGTTGGTCTTTTAAAAGTTATTTTTTCTGATAAAAATATAAATTCATAATCCAAATTTCTTTTAACTTTTCTTGAGAATCTCCAATAAAAAGTATTCAAAAATTATAAAGCGCATGAAATTAGAGAAACAATTAATAAAGTGCGCAGGCTTGTGTAGTTTTTAAAAAAACATCTGATATCGCATTTAACATCAGTATAAGACTAAAATTTACTGGGCTTTCTTTAATTATAAAAACTACCTGAATTATATTTCTCATTGAACACTTAACACACAGTTTTTCTCTCTACAAGCCACAAGCAACGCTATTAGCAATCAACTAATTCTTTTTGTTTTATATAAGAGACAGCAGATGTTAACTACACAAGCACGGACGACTGCTCTTCGTAAAAGATTTCTTGCGTGACAAAGTAGAACTCAAATCAAGGTCACAGAATGTTGCAGACATCGACCGAAAAGAATTCATTATTCAGTCGATTCTTTTTTTATTTTTTCTCTTCCCCAAAATTGAGTCGATTTGGTCTCACATATTTAAGGTTATGTTCATTGGAATTAAAGGGAGACTTCGACATGTTGCTAATCAAAGAAACTTCTCAAACATACTCAAGCGAAAAATTGAACTGAAGAGTTTTCTTTAAAGAATGTTAATTTGTGCATCGATTACGAATGAGAATAATAAGTTTGATAAGATACTTTTTTAATCAGGAATTAAAACTATTCTTATGTTTTTTTTTTTTCCTTTCCTTCCTATATTTAAGATTTCTGAACTTCTGCTTCCGCAAAATGAATTATTTTAAGATGAGAAAAGTATGCAATTGGTTCTTTTTGTGGACAATACTATCATATTATTCATTGCTTCTTTAGAAAATGAATTTGATTTTTTTTTTACTGCTTTATAAGATTTAAGGTGATTGACTGCGTTCGGATCCGTGATTTTGCAAAGGCGTGTTAAAGATAAAATGTCTTGAAAACTTTTTAAAAAATTAAATTATTTAAAGATTATACAATAAAAATTATTTAAATACAATTTTTTTGGCAAAAAATGAAGAAAAACAACTTATTTTCAAACGTTCTTCTTTCAATATACCAGAGTAGAGAAATTTTAACAAAAAATACCAGTTATTATTTTATTTGATCATAACTCCGAAAATAAAGCGAATGTTTCCAAAATCCTGGTTCTGACTCTGTATAGAAAAGTCATAGCTACATATAATATAGGCATCTTGTGAAAGTATTTTTTATAAAAAAACAATGTTTTGAAAATACATCATTAATTTATTGCCCAAAAATTGCATTCGCAACACAATTTCATATTAATTGTTACGAATTTTGTGTAATAAATGCGTAAAATAGTGTAAATAATTTATATCTGGATGTGTAATACGTAAAAATTACTCTATGCTGTATTTATTTTACGTTAAAATTGTAATATATTCGTAAACAACGCCATTCCTTACACTATAATGGGGATTCAATGGAAACTTGGCAAAATCTTGGCGATAGAGCCAAGATGGCATCATTTTTGGCGATCATGTTCTCAATTTGGTGACCATGTTTGGCGAGTTCGTGACCCTATGGGTTCTTCTGGAACTTATTGGATAAATCTACAAAAATCACGATCGATGATGAAAGCGAATCTTTCTTGAAAGATCCTTGAGGCGTACAAATATGGAGTCACTCACCGAAACATGAGTTAGTCTTGTTTTGACCGTTGCAGAGTAGTATTGATTTGACCGTGAAGAGTGGACCAGCGATTTGTGATTACTTCAGCTGTTAAATCGGATGAGCGATTGCGTGCGAATAATCTTTACACATACTTGTATTTTAGACACTGATAACTGTGTCCAAGCGCCGTAGAAGGTGTGAAGGCCTTCTGAGATTTATTAAGCAAATTTGAGTACTATATCCTGTATTTCAAGGATTGTTTTTAGACAAAAAATTTCCATCGCTCCCGAAGAACTGCCTTGCTCTTTGCAACTGATAAGCATAAAATCCTAATGCGATTTACGTAACAATATATTCTAATTACACTGACACAAAATATCAAACACAAAAGTATTATTAACTATATTCTTTTACAAAATCATAGTTCCAAACGAAGTCGGTCAGTCACCTTACGTTATTTTTATCAAATCAAATCGTTCACCATCCTGTTTTTAATGATATATAATTTTGTCTTCAGTAGATACTACAAGCACTTCTTAAAAATAATTTATAGCATTCCAGATTGAAGTAAAAGTGTTGTTCTCACTCAAACAAATTGCTACTCTTACAGAAAAAAATCCAATCTAAAATATTATCTATTGAAAGTTATATCACACAAAAAAACTAGCGTAACTTAAAAACATTACCGTTGCCACAACGAAACGACATTCCTTGAAAAAAATCGTTCTTAGTCCAATCACTGAAGACTAAACACATGCTACAATTTTCAACGACTTGTATGTACGGTAGTAGTACGGTATGTAGTTTAGGTATATATAACGTGACCATTTATTCTTTACCTCAAAACGGGACATTGTTTTGTTTAGGTAAATTAAGAGGTATACAATGAAAAAAAACACTTTTTTAAAGTTATTTATTCAGAAAAAGTTAGTTAGCTTAAAAATTACGAATTAAAAAATATACCCAAAATGTTTGGTTATATTTATATTTATCAGAGGAACTAATTTGCTTTAATATAGCTGGTGAAGATTTTAAGTAAGAATGAAACTCTTGGGACGTTTTTTTTATATTCACCTTAATATTGTCAACATCACCTTTAGAACTGAAATTAGTAACTGGGTTTTCTCAGATGTCCACAATTTGTTCATCATAGAAAATACTCTTTCTACTGGAACATTTAAAGTAGGCAAACATAAAATATATTTAAATAAAGTAGAAAAGTTTTCATGCTGTAGATTGTTGGCGTGAAAGTGTTTGAATACTTCCACCCAACGAGTTTCCGTGGAAATATTTAGATCATTTTTATTCGGTTACTATTTGCGATGTAATGTAATTAGTTAGAAATTAATGAAAATTCGTCAAAAACTTCTGTGTATCTTTATTACAGTCAATATACTCCTTTTCAATTAATACATCTAGAGGCTTTTGAACGTCTTCCTATGCGGGGACCTTTTTTAAATCTGCCCAATAAAATATCTCCATTACTTTGGTAAGAAAGCAAGTTCACTGCTCCAGATATTTACGACTTAATTTATAAAATTCTGTAGCCGTCCTTTTCACAAACTCTTCATCTATATAAGTACCATTATCTTTTGATTTCACCATTAATTAACGGACCGTAAATGGAAGAGACTGATTGGTCTGTTTCTGAGTCAAATTGTCTTTTAGTTGATTGATTTCTTTTGCAGCTTCAACTGCCGATACAGTCTGACCTTCAAGTTTCAATACAGCTATCAGAACAGCTTCGCGCGGTTTCCGAAAACGGGACAATTTTGCGTCCCAGAGTTCATTTCGGGGACACCGGGACTCGTAATTATAAAAAGGGACAGTCCCTTTCAAAACGGGACGTCTGGTCACGTTAGGTATTTTCATTTTTTGTTACTTAAAATGAAGAAAAGAATCAAGGTAAAATGGCTTACCTTGTCAATGGAGGGCTGCCACACAGTGATGCAAATCAAAGTACATGAATAAAAAGTCCTTTTGTGAATTTTATATGTTTTTAATTTCTACAGCACACATAACAAAAATACTCGGGACATTACACGACACTAATTAATCTAAACAAATAACATTTATAAAAACCTATATCAACTTTATTTTCTACCGCGTAGTTTCAGTATGTTTCTTCTACGCGTCCATTTTTAATTCTGAATCAATTTGTTCCATTTACAAAGGTGGCGCTGCTGTCGCTTTAAGAAGATGGGAGTTTGTGACAGGTATATATAGTCCTGCATTTTTTTTTTATGAAAAATGACACTAAAAACGCTAAATAATCTTTCAGCTAGCTCATTTTACCCTTGGTTTCTATGTAAGCTTATCTTTCATTGGTCTTCTTGATTTGTTTTATGTAGATAAAAGCATTCGATTTAGAATAGCAGTAAGTTATATCATCCGTGAGTATATCTTGATAATTAAATAATAATCATGTGTATAAATGACGCGTTTTTAAATTATTCTGCAAATTATTTAAAACCATTTTCGTGAGTGTGTGCTGTCCATTAATTTTTAGATAAAATTTAAAAGTCTAAGTCTTGTAAAAAATTTGGAAATAAAAAAAAAAACATTAGAATCAGTTAACTTTTAAGAATAAAAAGAAATCTATGAAGAAATTAAAAAGATAAAATGAAATTTGTGGATAACTTTTTAAAATAATACCTGAAGATACTGCTTGACTATTTAATGGGTTAAAATCGAAAAGATAGTTGCTTTTATATAATCAGAGGCACTTTCCAATGTGTCTATATATATAATTTCCCTGTATTAAGTATTAGTATCCTTCACTTGAAATATAAAGTTGATATTGTGAGAAGCAGTCGGATGGCAAACATCTTTGGTTTAAGAGTTTAATATGAAATTATTATTATATTAATGTGAAATTTTACTGAATTTTTTTATCATTTTCTAGAATATGATCACGTCTTCAGCTGATCCACTTCATAGTTCAACAGAAACATATAAAAAACTTTTCCTTTTATTTCATAACTGATTCAACAAAATGTTTTCAAATTTACGAAAGCAGAAGTTTAATTTTCTAACTACATAACACAAAGCTTTCAGTACACACACTCTTTCTCATTTTAAAAAAATTAAATCTAATTAATAATTACTCATTCGAGCTCTGAGTGAGTGAGTGAATATTAACGTCCCACTGTTCAGCTACACGAGGGCTTTTGGGGACGGTCCGCATGATTTTGAACCATGGTCAAGTGACGCGGATGACACCTGAGCTGGCACCCCCTCTCCTAACTACCACACCACACCAACGGGAGGATGTTTGAGCTCTCGGCAGATTTAACGTTCATCGCCCCTACACGGCGGGTCTTCAGTGGTACTGGGATCGAACTCATGACACGCTAGCCCCGATCCGATGCCTAGACCACTTGGCTACCACGGCCACCATTCGAGCTCTAGCCTCTGACTGAGTCGAATGCATCGGAATGGCATCCTCACATGGTAACGACTCTAATGTATCAATGGAGGCGGACAATGTCCCCTTCATTTTCCCGGATAACCACTGTCTCAGATTGGTGGTTCCAAGCAAAATAAATCGCTTACTTTCAGAGTAAGCCATTACATGAGCTTGATCCAGCTTGAAGAAACGGACTCGACCGATCCAGAAGCGACTGAATCACTACGCCTACTGAAAGCAGAGCTGAAGCAGATTGAAGAAATGATCGGAAAAAAACAAGGGCGAGATGACTTCGTTTTCTCTTTGTCCTTAAATCAAATGCTTAACTCACAATAATAAAAAGCGTTCGGGTGACCCTATTTTAAGGGCTCCAGAAATTAATCTTAAATTTCAAACTAGTAACTTTTCTAAAATTTCAATAATTAGCGATTACAAAGAGTATAATTTAAATATTTTTATCGCTCAAAATAATCCTTTTCTTATAGTAGAATATTTTAAATGAAAAGAGGATGCATTGCACTACTATTTAAAACCTATGACAATAAAGTTCGGTGAATGAAATCTGAATGGCCTATCTGGCAACACTAGCGAAACAAAATGCTGCACATGCGTAGTGGCAGGTGTTGACCATCTTCCCCACCGTGGTTCAGTTGAGCGTCGTTTGTTTTTCCGCGTAAGACTTGTTTTAGAATGTGCTTGTTTAATGCGTTGATTCTTAACCGAGAACAGGAAAATGAACAAACAAAAGATAAATTCAAAGTTTTGTTTTAAGTTTGACAAAACACCAACAGAAACTTATTCGATGCTGGTACATATATACGAAGATCAATCACTGTCCATGAAGTGTGTGTACGAGAGGTTTGCTCGTTTTCGAGAAGGCCGGGAAAGAGAGAGAGAGAGTGCTTCTGACAACCCCCGTAGCGAAAGATGGGTGACCTCCGTATGAGACGAAAACATTGAGAAAGTGAGTAAATTAATCATGAAAGATCGTCGATTAACAGTGCGCAGAATTGCTGGACGATAAATGCTGCAAGAAACATTGAAACTTTGACCCGATCCATGTAACGTCTACGCAGGGTACGACCCCAGTACGCACAAGGTTGATGGTCTTTTGTTCACGACAATGCTCGCCCTCACACAACCAATATCGTCAAACACTTCCTGGTAAAAAAGGGGTGGTGCATTTTGAACATCCACCATTCTCGCTAGATCTTTCTATTCCTAAGACTCAAACTTTTGAAAGGAAAGAGATTTGACGATATTTCTGACATCCAATGAAACGTGATGAGGCTTTTGAATTCCATCTCAAAAGAAGACTTCTTGCAAAGTTTCCAGGACATGTATAGCAGAGAGAGAGAGAGAGAGAGAGATCTCAGTGGTCCATATTTATGAGAGGTGACTATTTCGAAGGACAGTAAATCAATTTCCGTTAATATTTCATCTACGTTAATGTTACAGGACTATTCACCAAATTTTATTCTCAGGGGTTGTATATATGTTTGTATGTCTACTCATGTCCAACATTGAGGTCGCAAACATGTTTTTCATCATAATTTTAAAATGCCTCCAGTAAAACTGATAGAATTTGTATTTTATATATTTTGAAGAATGGATAGTATGCAATATCAACTTTCAGTTTAGGAAAAGGTGTTGTTTTTTGAAGAATTGCTGGATTCAGACCGTTCATGCGTATGGAAATTTTGCCTTTAGTTGTGGGAATATTGCATTAAAACAAAAACGTTGGTCTGTTTGTAGGGAGAATGACTTCTCATAATCGTTTAGATGATTCCGTGTGATGGAGAGGCATTGGCAGGCTTTAAACTGGCCGGTCAGAAGTGGAGTTGGCCCGAAAGTGGTCTCCCAGTTATGAAATCAACTCCATATAAGTGATACTGTCACCAGGAAGGTCGCCATGCAGAATCAACATTTTCACAGGATCGCTACTTGACATTAAGTGCACGACGTCATAAGTGAATAATGCTCCTCAGCTTGCTCGTGTGACTTTAAGAAGAATTTCCTGGTAAACACTCTACAACCGTCCTACAGAGATGGGCCTTAACGCCCAACGTCCAGTCTGGTGCATCCCTATCACTACGTCCAGCAATAAATACCGGATATTGTGGAACTGATAACATCAATCGTGGACACCTAAAGAATGGGGGCGTGTTCTTTTCAGTAATGAAGAACCAGACAAAGATGAAAATGTACTAGACAAAGTGATCCTCATCGAATCTTCATTGGAGAGAAAATTAAACTAGTTTTCTTCCCTCCTTCGTAACAAAAATCGGCAGATTTAGACGCACAGAAATCTATGTGTGTGGTGGTATAATGTTGGGCAGTTGTACACCATTGTATGTTTTCGATGCAGGTTTTATAAATTCACAGTTCTATGGGGATGAGATCCTCGAAGTCCATGTGACGTTTTTCTGAGTGCTATGGGCCCGGACTGCATTTTGATGGATGATAATGTGCGGCCACTCAGAAATCACATCGTTGATGAATTTCATGAAGGAGCAGATATTCATCTCATAAATTAACTCTTGAGGTCTCCGGATTACAATTCTATTGAATATGGTGGAGAAGGTTTTGGAAAAGCCATTTCTCAGCATAGCTTCCCTCCCACGTACCCCCAGAAATTAAAAATCCCACTTTTGGAAAAATGGGCTTTGTTGCCACAAATACTTATCGACACCCTCATAAACAATATAGCAGCTCGTTATGAGGCTTGAATAACAGTTCACAGTGGCCACACTCCATATTAGATAGACTTATCCCGAGGTGAATACTTTATCTCTGATTCATTATTTCTCGCTTTTTGATATGACTCGTATCTCAATTCTTTCTGATATTGTAAGATATCTCTAAGCCAAATTTCGTAATAACACAGTAAATAGCTCATCAGTTTTCACAGATTTTATGTTTGTGACCTTAATTGTGGTCATGAGCGTATTATATTTTAATATTCAGAAATAATAATTGAGACACTGTGTTAGTAAAAACATCATGAATTTTGAAATTAAAACTTTTTATTGAATATAAATCCGGTATAAATAAATTATTTTACTTTTTAAAGTACTTTTAAACTTAAGAGTGACTGTAGTAGCCTCATGGTCTAGGAAACGGACTCGTGGCTGTGTGTGGCGTGTCACATGTTCGAGCTCGTACTGCTGAAGACTGGTCTTGCAGAAGAGGCCAATGCATATTAAATACGGCTCAAACGTTCTTCTGTTTATGTGGTGTGGAAGTTAGGAAAGAAGGTGCCAGATCATTAAATCTAATAATATAATGTCGCGTCCCGGCGGGTGCTGGTGGGTTCGAGTAAAGATCAGCCATTTTAACAACTAACATACTTTTATTGACTATTTTACTTAATAGCTTTAAGCAACTTAATGGAGAATACACTCAAATCACTAAACTAAATTAGCAATCAACCTTAATCAATTACGTGTAATAGAAATAAGATCACATATCATTTTTTGAGCGCTTCTTCTCTTCAATACTTGAATAATTTTCTACTTGATTTAACTATATGACTTCCAGTCGCTAACGCTATATTTTCATCTATATCCACTTTCAACCATCTTTACGCCTACTCTACGACAAATATAAGTTCTAATTTACTTAACACCAAGTCTTCAGTTCAGTTCAGTACAGTGATAGCACTGTGAAATTGGAGACTTAGATATGCTCCGACAGAATTTGGAGGATATAGAATATTTAGAATCTATTGGTTGATATTAAAAATTCTTCTACTTTTTGAACATGCTGTTTTGTTTTATATATTTCGCTATTGCTGAATAAGATCATTCTCCTTGGTTGGAGATAAAATTTTCCAAAATTTTTCATTGCGTTTTGTATTTGATACAGGTTAAAATGAAATGTTCACTTGTTTCTGGCACTTGACATTCCGAACACATTGGAGAATATACTTGTTTTAAAAGAAAATAAATATCGTTCAATGGCAGTTTTTTTGCTCCTATCTTATTAATAAAAACCTCTAAATTTCTATTCTTTGCTGCATGTCTATTCCACTTTTCAAGATGCGAAATATAATTATAGTTTTTATATCTTCTGCTACCTGTCCATGCTTTTTCATTTTTACTTTTTTTTTTTGAAATATGTATGTAGATCCTCACTGAAATCCAAGGAATAAATACTCCAAGGTTCTGGAGAGGCGTTGGCTAATTCTATCAACTTCTTCATTGATCTCTATTCCCTTATGTGCCGGTACCTAAAAGAATATAATAGATTGTACTATTTGGAGACTCTCTTGGGAAATTGAACTTAAATTTAAAATTATTGTATGGATTTTCTATTAATATTTTGGATACTTTTAAAAATGATAAGCTGTCCGTCAGGATAACATAATTTACTGCTTCTGTAATCCAATTTTGTAACGCAGTCCATATGGCTATAGCTTCAGCTGTGAAAATTGAAATAATCACTTTTAGTAGGAAATTCTATCGAACGTTTTTCTTGGGAATCAAGATTCTTATTGATGTTTGATTTGTAGATTTTGAGCCATCTGTTGCTATTAGAATACTGCTATTAAAGTTTGTCTGAAACCAAAGTCTCTTCTTGCAGTTACAGTTACAGTTAATATCTTTATTTGGGATTTGGAGCAACAAAGGAAAGGTCTCTTCTTTACAGAAAGCAGTTTTCAACTGAAATCACAGTTAAAAAAATTATTTTACCCAAGAGGATTAATGGAAACTCGGACAGACCCGTTATAACAAAAGCTAAATTTGCAAGATTTCTAGAAATAACTAAAACAAGAAATCGTGCGTATCGTTAAATCGTCAAATACTAAAAAAAATGTCCGTTGGTCCAGATGAGTGAGGTAGGCCCATTAATTTTTTTCTTTTTTCATCTGCACATAAGTATCACTTTCAGATACAAATTCTGGTTATTGCGTGATTTAAGTGAATAAAGTTAAACACTGTATCTCGGTTTGTTGGTAGCGTGGGACATTAACGAGTATGAATAATTACCTCTCATGTTTATTTAAATACATGGCAAACTTCCAACCACCTGTTCCTTTAGTTATTTCCAAAAATAAAACTACGGAATGTTCATTGAAGTTTCCGGAAACAGAATAATTTCACACTGTTCGCTTATTAATAGTAGCAGTTATTCATTCACATGGCTTAACTGAGAAAAAATGCGAAAAACCTTTAAATAAATAGTTTCTGTAATGTATTAAATAAATGAAAAGGAATTCTCTCCTGGTAGAGTAGAGCTTTTTTAGAACGATTACGAGGACAGACAGTGTCAGTACTTGTAATATTTACTGAGAATAACTCAACCGCATCTAAAAGCGGTTTGCGAATTATGAAGCATATGCATATATATCACCGAATGTTTAATTGTGTGTGTCAGTGACGAATTCAGGGAAATGGCTCTAGGAATACAGCACCCCCCCCCCTCCTCCGGGTTAAACCTGAATTCTTTATTTCTTAAAAAACTACATCTGTTTATATAATGACGAATATGACGAAATTTCTTTGTATTCAATAATGAATGAATGAGTGAGTGAGTGAATATTAACGCAGTACTATTTATCTATATACATATATACATACACACACACACATATATATATATATATATATATATATATACTGTAGGGCTTTTTCCCAATAATGAAAGTTTATACAATATGTCGTTTCCTTTAAATAAACAGTATTTATTTACGTATTGCAATATGATTTTTTAATGCTCACTTTGTCTTTATTTTTAAAGCTATCACTTTCATATCCGACTTATAACGTGTACTCGCAAATTTCGATCTTATTTTTTGTGTTAAACGTGCATATATTATTGGCTGAATTATACGGTAATTGTTAAAAGCAATGGTAAATTAAGTATAAAAAATAATAAACATGCGCTTAGGATATCAAGAAAAATGATACTATTTTCTGTATTTGTATATCATGGTCTTGTCAACTCTTTTAAATATCTCTTAGATTTTTTTCCCCACGATTTTCTTAAGCAACTCATGAGAAAGAATTTATAATAATTGATTGAGAAAAAGCACCTGTGTGCAATTCAATAAAATTTAGAGACGTTACCACCATATAAAAATTTCATAACCTCTGCTCATCACTTCTCCCCTCTTGACCAATATTTTGGATTTGCCAATGGTATAAGTCAGAGGTCGGCAACCTATGGCACGCAGTACAACTCTCAGTGGCACTCTGCACTACCTTACAAATTTGACAATATTTGAGTGGATGGAAGTTGATAAGTTTGTAATGGACCTTAATTGACAAACGTTTTCAGAATTACGGACATTTACGGTATTACGAAAAAATCTGAAAAATAACTTCAAAAATAAATTGACAGCTATTTTGTAAATTATTTAATGTCATTGCTGGAGAGATTTAATTGTTTGAAAAGAGAAAATTGCATGTACTCTGCTTTCCGCTTTTGGTTTTACATATAAGTAAAAAAATTTTCTTCGTATGAAAAATAATTAGAGTTCGTAAAGAAATAGTTTAACAACTGAATGCTCAGAAACGTGACGAATAGAAAGTCACAAATTATACCCCTGTTTTTGTGATATGAAAATAGAGAGATGCAAGCACTAGGTACGCAATATAATTTTTATTTATCTATAATGGAAGGAAATACTTATATTTTATGTATCTATTTCTTATTTTAATAAACATGTTTAAAAGTACTTAATATATGTACAATTTTATAATTTTTGTTATTTTCGTTGAAGAAATAGTTATTTTTATGCTGTTTATTTTTATGTTAAAAAATATCTTTAAATGATGCAAAATTAAAAATGTATAGTAAAACTGTAAGTATTTGCATTATTGACCTCTATTCTCTAACTCTACATGCATTATCGCGGGAATAGAAATATTTCAAACACTATACTGCGTAGCACGCTGAATCATATTGGTAGATTGGTTTGGCACGCTAGAGCTAAAAGTATGCCGACCCCTGGTGTAAATCATGGTGCTTTGTTATTTTAATATCATTGGCCTGAATATATAATTTACTAAATAGAGAAAGATATATTTATTTATGACAGGATTATTTAAGATTACCTTTATAAAAAGGTGTAGTAGAAGCCTATTTTGAAGCAAGACTGAAATTTTCTTTCTTTTATCTGATTGCTAGCGAAATTTATTAAAAGTGAGCCAATTGCAAACCTTTTGAAAATTTCTCCATTTTTTTCAATTGCTTACTAATTTTCAGTGCTGTTACTTGCAGTTATTTATTAACATGATTTATCCGAGAAGAAGAAAAAAATTCTTTTGTTTTAAGTTTTTCAGAGAATATGTTTTCCCTAAATGTATTCACAAACTCGTTCAAATTTTTTGAAAGGCAATCGGATTAGTTGCGAATTATTTCGATGGCTTCTATTTTTACATGTAAATAAATGCATATTTGACTGGAAAGAAATAACTCCGGATTCCATCTTTGGATATTTAAAAATTTCTTGCGTTATCAGAGCCTGAAAAAAACGATCAATTCTTACTGATTTTTCTATTTTTCGAAGTATTTTCTGACACTTATTTCTCACTTGATTTAATACTCTTTCATTTTTTTTCCTTAACTTTTGGAATTTTTTTAATGTAAATTATGTTAATCATGAATAAGTTTAATTTCTATTTATCAATTGAACCTGTCAGACCGGAGATATGAGCCCGAAAGTGTCCACAGCTCCATTCATCTACCCATCATCTACTATTTTCTAACTTCCTTGAGTGGTCGCGGTAGCCTAAGGACCATTTTCATGGATACGTGGCCGGAGTGTCATGAGTTAAGGCAGTGCTTCTCAAACTTTCAGAATTTGGACCCAATTTTCTATCATAATTTTCATTGCGCCCCCCCCCCCTCCTTACAAAAACATTGTATTGAATGCAATAATAATGCATAATTTGATACTAAAGCTACAATACGACTTTAATTATAAACCATATAGTAACAGGTGTTGATGGATGAAGGAAGGCAGATGAGGTTGGATATGTTATTTCTCTTTCAATGAGAACTCGTTGGAAGTAGTGTGTTTAGTTCTATTTGTCAGAAAAATAATTTATGTCTATATTTTTTAAGTTCAGATTATTATTTTATTCTGTTGTATCTGGCTATGAAGGAATCTGATGATGGATTTAATGAGTTGTCTTAGAACTATAAAGCCAACCAGGGGAATAATATAGTAACGGATTGAGTGGAATAAAGTTATTTAGTAATTTCACCTCCTGAAATGGATGTAAATTTATCTCATTCATAATCTATTTAATCACGTTGCAATAATTAACACCATAACCGCACACATTATCAAGATAAATATTAAATTTCGAATATAATTTTTGTATATGACAATCCCATGGAAGTCAGTGTTTTATTTAATTTGCTCTTCGTTTACTATTGATAAATTTACTATCAAATACATTGTATAGAACTGATAAATTCATAAGTGTATCATATTAGTGTAAATGTGTGTTTCCTTATTTATTATGTCAGAATGTATTTTATTATGCTAACTTTCAGTAAAATAATAATTTTTTAAATAATCTTTTATTTTTTGATTTTTCGATACACTCGCACCCGCACTGTAGGGTTATCACGCCCCCCCCAGGGGGCGCTCCCCACAGTTTGAGAAACGCTGAGTTAAGGCCTTAGTGCCACTGAAGACCTGCCATGTAGAGGGGCTGATGCCCGATCAATCTGCCGAGCTCAAAGTCCTTCCGTTGGCGAAGTGTAAGAGTTCGGAGAGTGGGGTTTCAGCTCCGGTTTGTTCTTCGTCACTTGACCAAGATTCAAAATTACAAGGTCCGTCACCAATAGCCCTCGTGTTGCTGTAGGGCGACCGTTAATACAAATTCATTTACCTAACTTTGTTGAGTGTTTCTAAAAATTCATTTGTCGAAAAGCCAAATTTCAACGTCAAAATCTATTTATTTATAAGTAATCGTGAAAAAAAGTATCAAGTAATTCAATCTATTCTAAGCGAAACTACTTTAAATTTATATGTAAAATAAACTTTTACACATAAATTCATTTTTTTGAAACAGGATTCAAGAGCACTAGTATTGAATAAAAATAGATGATGTGAATCATATTTTAGAAATAAATCCTTGTGCGTGTGTTTTTACTATTTCATATTTGTTTAAAATATTTTCTTAAAATTAACTTGTGTCAAAAATATTTGTAAGTCATGATCTAATGTTATTTTTATATTTATTTACTTATTTTTTATTGGAGAATCATCTGCTGAGTAATTGTGACGTAACTCAACTTACTAATCGAGAACGTGATGCCCGTGCGTAATCATGATATACATTATTTCTCTTCATTTTCTGCTTGATTCATAAGATAGATGAGTATTAAAAATGTCTATGAAACACGAAGAATGTATATCAAACAAAATTAGTTTATTTTGATTCCCGTTGATAATGATTCTGTTTACATGTAGTGCAAAAAAGGGGGAATTTATCGTGGTAATAGTTAAGTGTGGCTTAGTACTGTTAAATTGTGCAGATCAGATGTCCCCAAACTCTTTTTTTGGTTCATAGACACCTTGTCATGTTTTTCGGCTTCGGAGAGACCCCTGCTTATGAAAAATTGAATGTTTGCAAATTTATCAACTTGAATGTCTTTTTCAGCTGATATTACTATAGTTACTTTAAAGAATTAAATTTCTAACTGTAGTGAAGTATAGCGTTTAAAACTTAAGAAACACATGTTAATGAATTAAATTAAAATTAAATTAATACATAAAATAACTGAACAACAAACAAGCAAATCCTCTGAAATAAGTAAATCTTTCGCAAACACACGCACACTGTGAGTGGGTCTCAAGGTCATTTTATTGCATACCAAAGCCCTCGGAATAATTTTATGGATAGCAGTGAACAGAAAAGACCGTATTTCAGACAGACGTATATATACGTCCGAGGTAATTTACGTATTGGCTGAGCTAGACGTTTATATACTCCAGTGGCACTTAAGAAGTTAAAGTCGTATTGTAGCTTTAGCGTCTAAGTATCGTGTTATCGAATATAATAAATTGTTATTGTATGGAGGGGGGCGCGATGAAAATTATGATTGAATATCCGGTCACAAGCATTCAAAGTTTGAGTGAGTGAATATTAACGTCGCACTGTCTTAGCAACACGAGGGCTTTGGGGACGGTCCGCGTAATTTTGAACCATGGTCAAGTGACGCGCACGACACCTGAGCTGGCACCCTTTCTCCTAACTACCACACCACACAAACGGGAGGACGTTTGAGCTCTTGACAGATTTAACGTGCATCGCTCCCCTACACGGCGGGTCTTTAGTGGTACTGGGATCGAACTCATGACACGCTAGCCATGATCAGATACCTAGACCACTCGGCTACCGCGGACACTTCAAAGTTTGAGAAGCACTGTCCTAGGTTCTAAAAAAATCGTGTCAAAGGATCAAGTTTTTGAGAGGGATAGTTGTTATTACTTCTTCAGAATATGATGTGGTCACGGTAGTTAGTCATGACGAGTTCGGTCATGATAACGAGCTCGTTTCAGTCGAGTCATGAGTTTGAGTATTGGTGCTACTATAGACCATTCGAGTAGAGAAGCTGATGTACGTTATTCTATTGAGGCAGAAAGTCCTCACGTTGACGTGGTGGGGAAGTATGGAGAGTGGGTTCCAAATCAAGTTTCATCCTCGTTACTTGACCCTTGGTTCAAAATTACAAAGTTAGAGTACTACGCACCACATTTTGTAATATGTTTTTCGGGACGAGTATCATCAAATTGGTGAGATCATCAAGAGTTTGCATGAAAGTTTATTTACATAAATGATTATATTTAAATTGCATTCCATTATTTAAATTCCATTATTAAAAAAATTAACCTTTAAATAAATGAAATATCTGACAACAATAAATAGACTTAATAAATACTCCTCTACACATTCTCTTACTTTAAGATTGTCCCAAGTTCTCTAATCATTTTCTGTAAAAAAATTTTAATAAATTTTTATTTTAAAAAACTGAAGAACACGCTTTTATAATGAATCGAAGTAAAAAGTAAAAAAATAATTCTTAATATAAGAATAAAATGATGAAGAGAAAATTAATGTCATTGGGGTAAAAGCGTGGGGTGTTCTATAAATATATCAATTGTTATAGTTTCTAACTTCTTTCAATTCCGAAATTGCACCCCACGCTTTTACCCCAATGACATTAATTTTCTCTTAATATAAGAATTATTTTTTTACTTTTTAGTTCGATTCATTATAAAAGCGTGTTCTTTAGTTTTTTTAAAATTATAATTTATTTTTCATTTTTTAGTTCAATCTACAATAAAAGCGTGTTTTTCAGTTTTTTAAACTGACATTTTTTCATTTTTGAATTTATCCTTGAGTTTGATATTTGGAGCCAGAATTACGTGGCTGCTGGAATAAGTCTTGCTCTTCAATGGATTTTAATTAAAGGGTCTGAAGTGTATTTATTCTCTCTGTTTACGGGGCCTCGGGTGAGTCCCGTACCGTTATATTAGATTCCGTCTCAAAAGAACAGGTCAAACAAATAAAATGTGTGGTAAGAAGAAAAAAAGTTTGATTTTAAAAAAAATGCAATGTATCACATGTTTTTATAACGGACTAAAAAGTATTAAAAAAATTCCTCCTTTTCTTTTTTTTTTTCTTCTTTCATATTTTCATGCATTGCCATCCACTTCTGAGAAATGGTCCAAATTTCAAGTCTCTAGCTCATCGGAAAGTCACACCGTTTAAAATCAATTACAAAATTCCACCCGGACAGACAAAGAAAGCGAGTTAATAAAAACATGGTAATATTAAGTGTCAATCGTATTCTCACCTTTTAAACGTATTGCTATAATGTTAATTCGTATTATCACTTCTAAACGTATTGCTTTATAAAAATAAAAAATATTTAGCATTTAGTACATAAATTATTTTTTTCCACATCACGAGCCTATTTTATGATGTGTAACATCTTTACTCTCGGTTGCTGGATATTTGTTGGAGTGATTTCGTGAAAAAGGACGGAAATGCGTAACAGGAAGTCGGAGAAGCGCGTGCTGTTTGATTTGACCAATAAGCGCGCTTGGTGATGTCTCTTCGCTACCCTCGCTCGGGGTCCAACTCTACTAGCCATCAAGCCGGTGAAGAGAGCGCTATTTGATTTGACCAATCAGCGCGCTTGGTGGTGTCTCTTCGCTAGCCTCGATTCGAGGTTCAACTCTAGTAACCATCAAGCCGGCAGCTTTTTTTATATCATTAAATGTAGCATTTCAAAAGATTCGAATTCAAAAACACGATTTCGTTTTCATGACTTTAAATCCACTTCGCTCATACCAGCAAGTCTTGTTAGACATCATTCAGGATAAGCTTGCAATTCTTACACTCAATTGTCAAAGTCTCAGGGCTCGTTGTGTGTGAAATCTGAGGATATATTTATATATGTGTAAACTGTATATTTTAATAATTATATTTCTTGTTAAGCGTCTGACAAAGTTCATCATTCTTAAAAAAATACTAGTAAGTAATATGGAATTAGTGCGAATCCTTTTCATACTTTGTGGTTAATTCCTGTCGCTGTCAATATAAAATTTTTAATTGTGATTAAAAAAGAGTTCTCGATTAAAAAAAAACTAATTAAGTAAACGGGTATTATTGATTTTCTTTAATATTTCAAATTTTTTAACGTGCGCTTGATGGTGTCTCTTCGCTGCCCTCATATCGGGGTCCAACTTTAGTAGCAATCAAGACACCAGCTCTTTGTTTTATATTGTTAAATTTAGCATTTGAAAAGATTGGAATTCAAAAACTCGGATTCGTTTACTTTAATCTAAATTCACTTCTCACATACCAGCAAGTCTTATTATATTAGACTTCATCTAGAATAAACTTGCGATTCTTACGCTCAATTGTCAAAGTGTCAGGGCTCGTTGTGTATGAAATCTGAAGTTATATTTATATGTGTAAACTATATTTATAACTATAATAAAGTTCTTTCATCCTCTTCAATAAACACACATTAGTTATGTGGCCAAAATGATCTTTAATTTAACAATTATTTAAACATATACACCCGACATCACAAAAACGGCACGCGACATCACACACCGGCACGACACTTAACCAAACTAACAGAGTTCTGATCCTCCGCGCAACTCGTTTGCGCAGCTCACAAAATCCTTCTTCAAATTCCCGAAGGGATTATTTAACGACCGATCTGAAATGAGTTAAGGGATTCTTACTCCTTCCCCCAATCGAAAAGCATCCGTCTGAAGACGATGCGCCTGAAAATAGACAAAAAAAAACACACACACACAAAATACATGGACACAATTCAGAGAGAAATAATTGAACATTGGTTATGCGCGCAGAGCCCCAGATAATATAACTCCTCGGAGACACATAAATATACATACATTATAGAAAACTACATAATATAGAAATAGAAATTTCAAAAAAAAAAAAAAACCCAAGAAAATAATACATAGAACGAATACTCTACTTGTATATTAATTAATTTTTTTAAATTTTTTTTTTTTACTATACTTCTAAAAAGAACCTTTAGTGAATATACATAAAAATGAAGCAAACAAAACCCTACTCAGAAATTCTAAGTCTGGAAAGTGCATCTGCATTGCCGTGAGCACTACCCCTTCTATAAGAAACTTTAACATTGTACCTTTGTAAGGCCAATGCCCATCTGGTCAATTTGGCACTGTGAGGAGCACTATTGGTAAGATATGTCAAAGGGTCATGGTCTGAAATGACCTGGATTTGTGACCCAAAGATCCAAGTGTCAAAATTACGAAGCGCCTCTAACACGCTGAATGCTTCATGCTCGATCGTGGACCACTTCATTTGGGCCAAAGTCAGTTTTTTGCTAAAGAAAGCAATTGGCATTTCCTCCATATGGTCATTGTGTTGAGCTAAACAAGCGCCAATGGCAGTAGCAGAAGCATCTGTGAATAGTAGAAAAGGGCGAGACAAATCTGGTGTATGCAGAGAAGGCATTTTTACAAGTTCCTCCTTAAGTTTCATGAAAGAATCTTCAGCTGACGACTCCCAAGGAATGTCCTTCGGAATGTTCTTTTTAGTCAAGTTAGTTAAGGGCAATACTAACTGTGCGAAGTTCGGGATATAATCTCGATAATAACTCGTGAGACCCAAGAAACTTCTGACTTCACTTTTTGTGGTAGGTCGACTCAGTTTCCGAATCGTTTCTACCTTTTCAGGATCAGGAGAATGTTTTCCTGAACCGACTATGTGACCTAAGAACTTGACGGATTTTCTGCCGAAGGCACACTTTTCCAGGTTCACCTTTAGCCCTATTTTTTGCAAAGACTTAAACACCTGGGTGATGTGATCGAGGTGTTCTTCCCAAGTTGTCGAATAGATAGCAACATCATCGATGTATGAGCGGCAGTATTTCCGATGCAAGAACAGAGCATTGTCCATGGACTTCTGAAAGGTGCTTCCAGCATTTTTCATGCCGAAAGGCATAACCTTCCATTGATAATGCCCTGAATGAGTCACAAATGCTGTCAAAGGCTTGGCCTCATCCTTCATTGGGATCTGCCAATAATCTTTCGTCAAGTCTAGTACACTTATGAATCTGGCTTGGCCAATTTCAAAAAGAAGGTCTCTTGCGTTCTGCATTGGATATGCATCAGTAATTGTGACATTATTTAAAAGTCTATAATCTACACAGAGTCTTACGCTTCCGTCCTTTTTAGAGACGCATACGATAGGGTGAGCCCATTCACTTTCACTAGGCTCAATCAGTCCTAATTGAAGTAACTCGTTAATTTGTTTATTTACTTCTTCTTGAAGGGCTATCGGTATGCGATAAGGTTTCAGTTTCTTTGGAACGTAATCGGGCATTAAACTCACTGAATGTCCTTTTACCTTAGCAGAGCCTGGAACAGAGCTAAATACGTCTGAGAATTTAGAGAGGAGGTCCGCAAGCTGATGTTTTTGAGAATTTTCTAGACCAGAAGAGCTGTCCATTACATGGTTGTAAATGTCATTGACGTCCAATTCTACTGTATCAGTAGGGCATAATGAAGTTCACCAAATTCATCGTCTTGGTCAAATATAAGACCTATTTGCTCAATTCTAGCTATGTACGGTCGTAATTTATTGAAGTGGAGTTCTTTTTCACTTCCATCGTCCATTTTACTCTCGCTGTATGTGGTCTTGGTAGTTCTATGATAGATGCAGGACCCATCCATTTTTTTAAAAGCTTGTGAGATGACGATGGGATAAGTACCAAACCTGGTCACCAATTGCCAAACGTTTTTCTCTAGACCTAAGGTTGTATCTACTTGCATATTCGGCTTGTGCTTTTTCAGAGTTTCCTCTTGCCAGGTTATGAGCCTGTTTCAATTTTCCAGTTAAGTCTCTCAAATATTCCTCAACGGACTTTGAGCTACCAGTAGGAATTTCCTTGTCACCTGTCCAAACCTCCTTCAATAGTTTCAATGGGCCGTTTGGTAGCCGACCGTAAACAAGTTGGTATGGCGAGACGCCTGTTGTGCTATGTGGCACTTCCCGATACGCAAACATGAGGTACGGAAGGTGAGAATCCCAATTATTTCCGTTTTCCTGAATATTTTTATTCAGCATTTCTTTTAGAGTCCGGTTCCAACGCTCTACAGCCCCATGCTCTCCGGATGTCCTGGAGTAGCGAATCTTGGAGCTATTCCCAAAACGTCCTCGAAGGCTTTCAGTCAATTCAGCAGTGAAATTTGTTCCCTGATCAGTGCAAATAACTTTTGGGAACCCAGTTTGGTGAATATCTTCATTAAAACTTCACATGTTGTTTTTGCCTTGATATTCCTAACTGGTATGGCCTCTGCCATCTAGTGCAAATATCAACTGCACAGATAATAAACTTATGACCTCTGCGAGAGGATGGCTCACAAAGGGCCAATACAGTCGACACTCCATACTTCAAATGGGTTTTCCGGTCGAACTATGGGTGTTATGGGAATTCTATCCCGGTAAGTGAGCCCTCTTCTAAGCTGACAGGTATTGCAGCTTTGACAAAATGATCTTACATCTTGTTTGAGTTTAGGCCAGAAGAAGGAATATTTGATGCGCTGTTTAGTTTTACTCTCGCCTAAATGTCCAGCTAAAGGTATTTCGTGGGCCACTTTCATAACTTCTTCTCTTTTGCAGGTGGGAAGGACAACTTGCTTACATCTTCACCGCATATTGACTCAGTGTGTATTAAAACTCCATCATCAATTTCGTACGCATTTTGTTTGTTCTTAGCCTGGCTCCAGACTGGTCCCAATGACTCGTCCATTCTTTGAAGTTTAACAAAAGAAGATTTCGCCAAATTTGTTTCCGATGTCTCGGTCTCTTGCCCTAAGGCTAAAGTAGATAGTTCTTCCTCACTTTCCAATTGTATTCTTTACCCTTGGTGCATTCAAAATCTCTCTGATTTTCAAAATCAAATAACTGAACATTTTCTAAAAGAATCTCATAAGCGGTGGCGCTAATCAACATGTCGTTGACGAGTTTCTTAGACACAGCGCACATGATTGGCACCGAGCCATGCTTTCCGTCGTCTATTTTTAGGTTAAATAGTTTAAGAGCAGCTATTTCCTTTTCACCAAATGCCGAAATTATTTGGATAGTTCCCTCACCTTCTCCACAATCCTTACCGATCAAGTCTTCGCGTAAGACTGATATTTGTGCTCCTGTATCGATTACTGCTTTTATGGACGTGTGTCCACATTTGATATCAACAAATTGAAGATCATCAATTCCATTCCTTGTGTTGATGGGAACGGAGACTGGTATTGAGACTCTAGCAGTTACCACTTCCTTAGTAGATTCTAGTTCAGTTCCCTTAGCAGTAATTGTGTTGCTTCTGGCATTGCGAGTGGTGTCTTTCTTGTATTT